>CM062389.1:28501377-29701377 GCA_031304145.1 Cardiospermum halicacabum | reverse complement strand
AAATTGTATCAAAGAAATCTAACTACTTTCTTCTTAGCCACACAATTGATTCATATGCACACTTAAAGTAGAAGCATTACAAATATCCAAAGCAATCAGAAATCAACAGCTTCTTAAACAGAAATTCATTCATATATTTCATTTAACAAAAAGAATCTAATATAGAATTTCAGATCAGTGAAACAAATGTTATAACAAACGTAAAACTACCTCAAAGTGTTAGATTAATTGGAGGCAACAAGTGATCAATTCTCATCTCTGCTCAGCCTACAGATGGCGAGAACCGCTGCAGAGGCGGATTCATCACCAGCGCGGTTATTGATCATCTGTTTTTGAAGTCTGCGCAGCGAGTTGATGATCTCCGTTGATCTCGACGAATCGGCTTGATTGTGATCATCATCAGCCTCCAATCTTTGATGTTTGGAGTTTCTTCTAAATGAGAGCATCATAGAAGAAGTATTTGCTTCCTCGTTAGCGGTGGCTGTTTCTCTTGAACCTATGTGAGATGAAGAGCAGCCGATCTCATCCTGTGAGGAATCAAAATTTCTTAAAATGTCATGACATGTTCGGTTTGGAAAAAATAGGGATTAGAAACAGAGGATTGATTGATTAGGTAAAGAGATATAGAGTATACATACATCAGAGTGAAAATCAGTGAAATCTCGTCTCCGTTTCAACGAAACCTCTTCTTCAGTGCCGATACTGCTGCTTGAAGAACACGACACTGGCGGAGGAGGCGGCGGCGGAGAGTTTGATTCGCCTGACCACGGAACAACTTGATTCTCGTCGTCGTCTTCGTCATCGACTTCCTCTTCATCATCGTAATCTTCTTCTTCCTCCTCGTCATCATCTTCAGTTTCAGTTTCATAATCACTGTTGTCTACGTTTTCCTCGCCGTCGGCGGCGGCGGCCATGTCGCTTCTCTCACTCTGATTCAGTCCGGCGCCGTTTTCTCGACGGTTACAGTGAGCAGCGGCGAAACAAGACTCACAAACGGAAACAGTAGGACCGAGTTTATCACCTGAGCCTTTCCACGGCGTGAGAGACTGACAGATATGGCAGAGAAGCGTCCTACAGTGCTTCGCAACAAGAAAATTAGCTCGGTGAACCTTCTCGTCGCAGTCCCAGCATAAACTAGCCTGGTCCGACTCGCAGTACATTTTAGCCGTACGATCACACAGTTCACACTTCCTCATCTTCTTCTTCTCTGAATCTCCTCCTCTTCTCCTTTTCTCTCTCTCTATCTATCTATAACTATAATCTATACTTCATCTATAAAAAAATTTTTAAAAATAAATAAATAAATAAAAGCAACTTGTAACAAAATTACCCTAGTTTTACGCGGATAATTTAAGTCAATTAAGAAGGGTATTACCGTCTTTACAACAAAACCAACAAAAAATCTTCCAGGTTTTCGTCCCGTACAACACATAACCGATTTAAATAACGACGTGGCGTGATATAAATGGATGATTTCTCGTTTCAACGTTGTGGATTAGCGAATAAGATGCCACGTGGAGAGGTGGTTATGGGGTTGCGTGTTGAAGAGAAGAACCATAAAGGAGGGAGTAGGAGGAGAGATATTTTGTTAAAAAAGATGAGGTGTCAAGGAGAGCATGGAGAGAGGAAGATTCTGTAAAATCAAATCCGACGTGGATTAATAGAGTCCACATAGGAAGAGAGGTTCCATGTGATACGCACTTCTGATTTCGATCAAATCTCCGTCTTACGTGGCTTTTGTAGTCCCCACCGAGCTCGCATATCCACTCATTTTCTCTCCTCCGTATCTGTATGGCATGGGCCGACTTCTTTTTTTTTTTCTTTTAATTATTGAGTTAATAAATAAAATATCCATAATAAATACTTTTTTTTACTGTATTTTATTATTTACTTAATTTTTTTTAAAATAATTTAAAAAAAAATGAAAAGTTAGAGGTATGGGCAGTTGGGTATATCATATATGTGGTGGTGCTTTACTTTCCCTCTTTTCATAAATCACCAACTCCGACAGCCTTTTGTATTTTCCTCATTATTTTATTCAATCTATAAACCAACGTGTCGTCACTCAACATTTCACGTGAACAGTCCTGCTCGACGGCCGTTGATTTTCAAAAAAAAATAAATTAAAATTTTATTTTTAAAAAAAGAAGACAAAAGATAAAATATTATATTAAGAAGATAATACATAGGGCCCAAGAAACCGTATGGGCAGAAACAGATTTCTTACATCTTCTGTTGTGGTCGTAGGGATGGTTCACAATCCATAACAAACCCAATTTTATCTTGGTGCTGACATGGCAATTTCACGTGACTTCGTTGATTTTATATTCTCATTATAACAACTCAACACGTGTAACATTTCCGTTTTATGGACACGTATGTTTGAAATCCCAACCACTTGTATGAGAATGTGTGGTGTAGAAGTGTGTGGATGAGATAAACGATAGAGAAGAGGAGGTTCTCTGCATCGAGACTTATTGCATTATATCGACGGAATTGAAGTCACCTTGTGAATGTGATGTGAGGTCCACACTTTACATACACTGTTTATAAAAAATTCCAAGTCAAATCAAATTAGGCAATTTTTTTTGTGTGTGAGGAAAAGATGAGTGACTGATTGTTTTGGATGTGTGTGGTAGATGGTGTCGTGTGTTGTTGTGAATGAAGACGCTTGTTTGGAGATGGGAAGGTTCGGTGATGTGTTTGGTGATGATAATATTTTAATTTATCTTATTGGGTGAGTGTGATTATGATGATCGAAAATGAAAAAGGAAAAGGGAAACATGCTATTCTTGATCATGTGTTTATTAATTTTTTAAAAGTGTTATTCGTTTATTTTATTTAAAATAAATTGATTTATTGATTAAATTGTTTTAACTAAAACAAAATATTTGGGATCCACTTGAAAGTTTTGAGATACTTGTGGTGATCTGTGATCCTGAGGATGTGTGTCCCTTGATTGATAGTTATATTTTCTCGTTGATTCGATTCTATACTATTTAGAGTTGGGCTTAGCATTGGGCTTGGGCCAATATGGACTTCACATATATACATACAGGCTTTTTTTCCCTATAAAGAATAATAAGGAGATGAGGTATCACAGGAAAAATGATTTATTTATTTATTTATCATTATTATTATTACATAATATGCTGCTTTTTAAATGAGTTAATTAAATCCAACCACATTCATCAATTTGTTTCAATATATTTTTATAATTTAATGTAATATATATCTATCTAACTAATGTTATATGTTGATTTGTATTTTCATTTTCAAATTCTACTTAGAATATGGGTGAAAATAAATTTACTCAAAATTAAATTTTGTAAATTTTTAAATTTAATTTATAAATTTGGACTAAATTTTCACTTATAATCCTTTACCAATGTTTTATAAAATTTTAGACAATTTAAATATTTTATTAAAAGGTAATTTATTTCTGAAATTTATATATATATATATATATATATATATATCAAAATATTATCTTATAATGTCTCACACATGTCTAATGGTTTTAGAATTAGTGCACCCTATTACCAATTCAAACTCATATTCTTGTTTCATTATTTGGATACGTGATTATCATTTACTTAACCTAATTATATTATTGATTATGTTCAGTGAAGAGATGTGGTGAGATTTACTCCCTACTAGGCTATACCCAGATCTGCAAATATCATATGAAATTAAATGGCACAATATACTAATTATTTTTTTTAAAAAAACTAATCATCAAATTCATTTTATTCTACCTAATTGTATAGTCAATTTTGAAAATTTACTTTACTTAAATTATATTTTTTATTTTAAAAATTAATATGGAAAATATAATTATATTATAAATTTTCTAATAATTGATACTTAAAAACACATAATTTTTCTATTAAAAAAATTAAAATATAATTAAATTGATTTTAATCATTATTTTTCAATAAAATTTTCAATGACACCAAAACAATTTAAAATCGAAACGAGGCTATATTTATCCACGGTCAAATTATACAACATATCAAATGACACTTTCTGATTTTCATGTGCTGTATATGATCTCAATAATAAAATCAATACTATCACCATAACATCATCATATAAGCTTCTTAAATCACATTTTAACAACTTCATCCTTATCTTATAGAATCATCATCCATTTATTATCACACTTACCAACCACATTACATTGCATTTTTCTCGTACATCTGTGTATCTATGAACTCATCAAAGTATCTTAATCTCTCTAGAGAGATTAAAACCGAATTTTTTATTTTTTTTAATTTATTTAAAAAATTGGGCTTTTTCGAATTAATCTCAAAATCAGAGATTTTTCCCTAAATATTTTCAAAAAGTGTGAGCGTTTGTAAAATTTCCAAAAACAGACTTTTCATTTCTGCTACTGAGACTATCACAGACTACCAGTGATCTCTACAGGCACACTACTGCATCTGCGTACACAATAAGTGTATATAAATTGTATTTATACTCATCAGAGTACAGTTAACCAAAAACCAGTAGAGTTGCTGTTGAGAAAATAAGGTATATGCTTTTTAGCTACTGGATTTGTGAAAGTTTTCTTAAAACTGTCTTATTGAATAGCAGTTGCTTGACATCTATAAACAGCAAATTCAAATATGCTTTACTTGGTCTCAGTCCCAGCTCAAGTCTCTACAAAAGAAATTCTTCATCTCTTAATTAAAAGCCATTAAAGGATTCACATACTTATGTCCAGACCTAGGGTTTTTTTTCGAGTTGTGTGTATTTATATTCACCTTAGAGGATCTAATAGACTCGTTTTAGCTTCCGACAATTACAAAGGATTTGTTTTAGTGGTATTTGGAAATTGTTTTTGGATAAACTGAATTTTAATTTAACAATGTTTGAATGATTTTTATAAAAGTTAATAAGCTCCTTCAAATAAATTTAAAAATTATAAAAGAAAAATTATATTTTTTTATTTTATAATTAAAATTTATCGGACAGAAATAATTCCATTGGAGTTTAAATAATTGTAAAAGAGCTTTTAACTTTCTGAAAATATTTTTTTAAAAAAATCAATAATAGATAATAATAAAGATTTTTAAAATAGCTTTTACAAATAATTATAGAATTTAAATAATATAAACGAGCTTCTAACTTTTCGAAAAAACTTTTATAAAAATACCAATAATCATACCCGTTTGAAATAGATCCTACTTTTACTTTTGATTTTTAATAGTAGATGATGATAAGTAAAAAATTAATTTTATAAATTTAAAATTTCTAACTTTCTTTAAAAAAAAATCTTTTGAAAGGACCCAAATTTGGTCGAAAGTTATCTAAACACCACTAATAATCTCCTAGAAGCCGAAAATCTAAAAGTCATCCAAACAAGCCCTAATTTTCTAAATGTGACTTTTCCCCCTCTTTTCCTGCCCTAACTTAAAATGATAAACAATTCCAAACAGAACTTTAGCAAAACATTAAATTGATTGATTAAGCAGCCAAGAGCAAGATTTGTTTATTGTAAGATCATTAAATCACACAACTTGCTGACAAAGAGAGAGAGAGAGAAATCGTTTCCCAAAATTCAGAAACATTAGTTGCAAAGTTGCAGAAAATTGGGGGCTGAGAATGTAAGTTTAGCAGAAAAAAGGAAACAGAAGTTTAAATTTGTAAAAAGAAGGGTTATAAGGAGGTTACTGTGGTCTGTATAAAATTAAAAGTCTGAAAACTAACAACAACTGCAAAGCATCCCCAATTTAAAAAGAAAGCTTAAGAGACAAATCAATGGATGCTTTGCTGTTATTGAAAGGAGAAGCAGAAGCAGTGATATAAGAAGAAGTTTCTTCACTACCCTTCACTGCAACTGATGAAGCTTCTGCTACTTCTTCCTTGGGATATGAGTCACTGCTTCCACCCTTACCAGATAAGAAATCATATTCCATCACTGCATTTTCCCCCAGTGATGTGTTCCTGTGAACAGCCACCACCTTTGTTTCCTGCCAATTGATTTAATAAGTGAATTAATGAATAGTTTCAGATGAGTAGTCAAAATTTTGGTTGGATTTTTTTTTTTTTTTCTTAATGTCTCATTAAGGTGTACTTTCTTGATTCTCCAATTGCTGCATTTTTAAATATTGATTAGTTTCTTGAAATTGATGGAGTATTTCAATTTATGAAAATATTGAAAATTTAAAATATTTTGAATTTTTTTAGAAAAATATATAAATACTTAAAGAAAATGTGATATATGCATATATAAATGTAAAATAAAGCCACAACAATATATTTAGTTTTATAAATTTATTTTTGAAAAAATAAAAATATATATAAAATTAAAATAAATTTATAAAATTTTAAACCTAAAAAATATAATTATTAACTACGAAGATAAAATATTTTATAAAAATAAATTTATCGAAAAATAATATTTTTCGTAAAAAATGACGAATTAAAATATAAATTAAATTTTATCGAATAATATTTTTAAAACAATAAAATATAAGTATAAATTAAGATAGGTTCGAATTTATTAAAACATAGATTAAACTAACTGTCGCAAAATTCTAACGAAATATTCGAATCTATCGAAATCATAATTAAACACATTCCGAATTTATATTAAAAACTTTAGGAAATATTTTAACCTAAATAAGGAAAATAAGATATCATTTCTCATACATAATTTCACACTATATCTATTAACACGGCACACACAATACTTTTATCTTTTGTTTATTACCAAACACAAAACATGTTAAAACCAACACAAACTAACATCAGATCCGATCAAATCTCATAAGATGATAGATCCATAATCAAAACACATGTAATAAAAAGATCAATTTTCATAAAATATTATACCTCAGCAAGACTTCCACTTCGAGAAGACATGTATCCACCATTGAATGGTGTGTTGAGCTCAAGTTTTGGTCCTTCATAGCTACTATTGTTCCCAAGAGATAAAGCACTTCCATGCCTCTTGTCTCCTCCATCTCCAAACACATCATCATTCAATCTAGTCCTCTGTAACATTAAAATATTAAAACTACATGCAATATTAAAAATATTGTGACCAATATTTACTCAATAAACCATGATCAAGTTTTTTTTTTTTATATTTAATCAAATTAATTTTTTTTAAGAAAAGAGAGACCTTGTAGTGATATTCAGTTGGGTCAGGGAGATGGTGGATAGGGATTGAAGGGAGCTCTTTAGAGGTATAGGGCAAGTAAGGCGGAGGAGGTGGTGGCGGTGGGTCCATAAACCCATGACCCGACCCGTAAGCAGGAGGGACAACATTTTCATGTGTCGGGTTGTGGTGGATCAGACCCGGTTCGAAACCGAAAAGACCGCCGGGTACACGATACGGTCCGTGCATCACTGGAACACTTGGAATCGGGTGATCGGGTGAGTGCTGAAACGGGTTCGGATAAAAATAAGGTGATGGTGGCGGCGGTGGGTAGTGGTGGTGATGACCGAAGGACATTTCCGTCATTTGTTGATTCCGCTGTTCCTGCATCCTCAACCGCTCCAACTGCTCAACTCCCATTCCTCTCTGTGGCCTCTTCTTCTGTCCGTTGTTCAATGATGACGCGCCGCCGCCTCCGCCGTTGCCTCGTCGGTTGTTGCCGCCTCTCCTCGGGTGTTGTCTCGACTCCTCCGAACGATCATTTTGGTTCGCCATAAGTAGGGTTTGTGAAACACAAGCACGAGAAGAACAAGAACTACTTAGCTGTGCCAACAAGTGCCAAAACAAGACATGGGTTTTTGTTTTGTCTATACATTTACTGTTATATAGAACCAACAACCAGTGTAAACTAGTCTGGTTTTTTTTATTATTATTATTTTTCATTTTTTTTTATTGTTTTTTATATTTCCACTCTTTTATTTCTATCCCCACCCGGTTTTATCACTTGTCTTATCTTGTAATTGGGGATTTTTGTTTGGTTGGCAATAGTAAAAAATCATCTATCGAATTTGGTAGCTTCAACAGTGAAAAACTACTGGAAATAGTAAGCTCTCACCTTACCTTCTGGTGCGTACATTTCACGTACCAGTTGTGATTGATATTATATGGAGAATGTAAGACACGCGTCTAGATATTGAGTTGGGATGAGTTTTGTAGAATGGTACCCACGGACACGTGGCACAAACCCATATCACCTGCCATTCTTGTAGTGTGAGTGAGGGTGTAAATGAAAAAACCTAGGGCAAAGTTATAAATATAAAAAATATAAGAAAAAATCATATAAAGTTATATTTGTATAATTATTTTAAAATATAAAAATATTAAAATAAATTATTTAATTTATCGAAATTTCTATTATATTAATTATTTTGCAAACTCATATTAATATTTTAAATATAATTAAAATTAAATTTTATTAATTATTATAGTAAATAAAATCTAAATGAGCAATTTTATTTACATTTCTAGATTAAGAAAAATCTCAATTAATATTAACTACATAAACTAGGAAATATATCTGTATATTGAGATTTCTCAAAGACAACCATCCCAAAATATTTAATATTTAAATTGACTATATTTGATAAAGAAAATAAAACTAAATTTATTTAATGGTTATGATTTTTGAAAGATCCAATGGTGATGATCTATAGACAATCATGCAGAGTAAGATTTGGTCATGAGGATAGTGAATCTGGCATTATTTGCTTCTCTGCAATGATGTCTTCCTTATAAATGGAAATTTCAAAAAGCTGATCCATGTGATATATATAACTTCCTCTTTAGCTATATATCTATTATTTTTTTCTAAATAAAATTTCACTAAATTTGACTCAATATTGTAAATTAATTGCTTGCTTTTTAAATAAAAATCTTACTTGAATTTACTTGTAAACATTATGATAATCTTGCAATATATCTACAAATTTGATTAAATTCATGAAATCTTATTATAGGTACATGCATGACTATATTTTATATAATTTTTTTCCAATTTCGTTATATATTGCAAGATTTTATTTTTAAAAATTTATTAATGTCCATAGGCAGATATTCTTTTTAAGTTGCTGATGAAGATTGTGTCTCATTAATGTGTATTGTCCGGTCATATATTATCTGTGTAGATACATAGATACACAATCTTCTCCGGATTGTTTTTATCATCTATGATCTTGTATTACTAATTAATTGGAGATTTAGCAGGCAATGAAGGATGCACATGAATTTTCTGATAAGGATATAGTAGATCTTTCTAATTTTGTTATTATATCTTGGCTTATATAGTTTATAATTTATTCACTAACCAAATAATAAAAGGGTTATTTCCAAAAACCATCCAATTTTTGAAACATTTTACTTCTGGCACCCGGTTTTACAAACTTATATTAAACCGCCCCCAAACCACCCAAAATTAAGATCACTAGTGGTTTTGGTGAGGTGTATGTGGTTTTGGTGAGGTATAGGTGGTTTTTGTGTTTTTAAGTGGTTTTTGAGTGGTTTTACTAATTATTTAGTTTTAATAATTTTTAAATTTTTGATTTAATAATTTTAGTAAATTTTTAAATATTTTATCAAATAATTTAAATATATATATTTTATAGTTTTAGAAATTTTTAATTTTTAATTCATTAACTTTAGTAATTTATAATTTTAATTTCTTACTTTTATTTTTACTAAACTACAACTAGTATCAATAATTTGTAAAATTTTTAATTCTTTTTATTTAATTAGCTGAATAATTTTAATAATTTTTATATTCAACCTTTAATTTTTAATTCTATACATACAACCAAAAAACTATCTAATTCAAATAGTTTTTAATGAAAAATTGAGTTTTATTTTTATATTTTTTTTCAAAAATAAAATTACTATTAAATATAACAATATTTTTTAATTAATTTTCAATTTAAAATATTTTTTTCTTTTTGATATTTATTTTTAAGAACCTATAAAATTTTAGTATAATAATAATATAAATTTTTAAATAAATTTTCAAACATACTTATAATTAAATAATCTCTTACAGCAGGTTTTAGTAAAATAAAAAATAAAAATTTAAATAAAAAATTATTAAAGATAATTTAACCAAATATTTTTTTAAATGATTAAATCTGCATAATAATTTTTTTAATTTAGTAAATTTTAAAAATAAAAATTAAAACTAAAATTATTAAAAAAACATTAAACAAATATTTAAAAGTATTAAACTATATAATAATTTATTTTAGTTTAGTAAAAAATTTTTAAAAATAAATAAAATATATTTAAATTATTTAATAAAATATTTAAATTTTAGTTAAATTATCAAACAAATATTTAATAATTATTAAAATTAAATAATTAGCAAAACCACTCAAAAATACAAAAAACCACTCAATCACACAAAAACCACTCACACCTCACCAAAACCACTAGTGGTTTTAATTTTGGGTGGTTTTGGGGGTGGTTTGGTATAAGTTTGCAAAATCAGGTGCCAGAAGTAAAATGTTTGAAAATTTGGGTGGTTTTTGGAAATAACCCATAATAAAAATAGTGAAATTATGTTATATTTTATTATAATGTTCTAATATTTATAAGACGGAAAAATTACGTAAAATGAATCAAACAAAGTTTAAAAATTAAAAACTAAACCAACCCAACTTTATTTTTATTTTTAAGTCATCTAACGTAAAATGAATCAAACAAAGTTTAAAAATTAAAAACTAAACCAATCCAACTTTATTTTTTATTTTTGAGTCATCTAAACTTTGATTTTCAAAAATAGATCACACGTTCACATATCCTCTTCACACACTACCTTCACATCTTCACAAATCACATTCACAGATTCTCTTCACAGACTACCTTCACTTCTTCACAAAATAGGATAAAAAAAATTTTTCACTAAAAATAAAGTGGTGAATTAAAGTGAAAGTTTGAAAGATTACTTTTATAAAACTTTTAAAGTTGAACTATATTAGATAAATAAAAGTTATAAATAATAAAAATAACCCTTATAAGATTTAAGAGTATTTTTAATAGTTTGGTGGATTAGACATGTTTTGATGATAACATCTTAAAAATAATATACTTTAAGAAAAAAAAAAACTCAATAATGACCATGGTTTGTTAGAGTTTTTCTAATTTACAATTCACTAATTTTAATTCTTTTTATTTATAGTTTTTTAATTTTGATGGAAATCAAATAATTATAATACTAAAAATATTGATTTCTCATGTTAATTAGGATGCGGAAAATAAAACTCATATGTTATATATATATATATATATATATATATATTATAGCTCGATGGTGTGAATTCGCACCATAAAAAAACTCATGATATTGATGTGAGTGGGAGGCTCTAATAATTCTAGTGTGTAATTATTATTAATTAAGTAACAAAAATATTTTGATTAAAATTTATAAATATAATTAGTTAGATATTTTAAAAAAAAATAATTTAATAAGTAAATTTATTTTTCTAACTTGAAATTTAAATATGATTTTCATTAAGAGAATTTATATTAAGACATACTAGTTATTAAAATTATAGGTGAATTTCATTTTTTAAAATTAAAAATTATATTATTCTATTTTTAATAATAAAAAATATTATTTAAAATTAATTTCATATAAAAAACAAAATGATAATTCGTAATTATATTTCTAAATGACCTAATTAATACTTAAATAAATTTAATTAATTTAAATATAAAAATGATAACTTATAATTTATTATAGCCATTTCAAATAATATTGCATAAAAATAAAAGGAATCAAATGATAAAATAATTTCTAGTGGTGTAATTCATAATAATGAGAACTTGATAATATCTAACAGAAACCACTCTCATGGAAGGAAAACCATGGTATGCATGCTAACAAACTTTAAATAAAACCATTATATGCATATTGTTTTTGTCATTTTTAAAATATTAATTTAATAGTTTCTTTTAGCTATCAATAAATTATATTATTTAATTAATATTATGCATTATTTTATATTATAATTTATTTGGTTGAAGTTTTAAATGATGACAATTGATTACTCAATTAAATTATAATATAATATAAATTGTTAATATTATTATTATATACATAAACTAAAGCTAATATTGTATTTATGTAATTAAATGTATTATTATAAATATAAAAGTAGTTTGAAGATTTTTTTATTCAATAAGATATGAGATCAACACATATAAATAATTAATTTTTATTTATTATTAAATTTTTTAATTGCTTGAAACAATTATTATGTACACATTATCAATACTTATCTTTAATAATGAATTATATACCATTAAAATTATAATATTTTAATATTAAAAAATAGATAATAAAATAAATATAATAAGATTTTGCTTGATATATTGTTTGTTAGGTACATTATTCCTTATAAAAATTCATTTGTGAAACAAATTGATTGGTAAATAGTGCACCTTATACTCATGTTTCAATTCTTGAAAAAATAAAGGTAGTATTTTAATTAATTGGTATACTCTTTAAATTTTATTATTCCCTTAGACTACATTTAAATGTGTAGATATAGTCCATCATGGATTTTGATAATTTTTAATTAATTGTTATTATTTAATTATTTTAAAATTTTAGTTTACTTTCTAATTAACTAAAATTTAATAAACTACAATTTTGAAATATTTAAAAAAATTATTTAAATATTTATAAAATCAAAAGATTTTTGGTGATTATTTAATCATAATTTTTTATTGTTTGAAACATCATTTTTCTCATTTGATATAAATTATTATATAAAATATTATTTATGATTTAAAAAAATATATATTTATGAATTTCAAATTTTATTATTAATGTTTTTGTTTTTTTCCCCTTAGGTGTATATTTATATATCTAACATAGTTAATGGATATCAAACATCAAATATAACATACTAAATACAATACAATATTACTCATAGTACAAACCCTCCACATGTCTAAACATAGACTTTGATTATAAATATTTTAGACATAAAATAATTCACTATCATATAACCATTTTTTATTAAAAAATAAAATAAATTTACTCCAAATTATTTCATAATTAGTTTGAGATTATTCAATAACTAAATAATAATAATAATAATAATAATAATAATAATAGTCAGAAAAAAATATATAAAAATTATAAATATCAAAATAATGTTATTGAATAGTTACACACTTACTTGAGTGGCTGGTTTGGAAAATCACTGCTAGTTATATCTATGCGTATATTCCTCTACACAGATAAAAAAGACACAATGCATGAATTTACTATAACACAATACATATCTCATGCAACAACAAAGAATAATAAATCTAAACACTCATCAATTAGATATCGAATTGGATCATCAACAACAAGTGTATGTGTGTCTGCACTCAACACAAAGTACTACTCAAAATCCAACCAATCGAAACAGTACACGTCAGCGCCATCATCAAGAACTGAAAATCCAAAATACGTGACCAACCCAACGTGAGTAAATATGATTCGGGTGGAGATCTCATTTTTCCATATATGTAATCGGTACAGATAGGGTGCGAAGAGTAGCGCCGTCCTCAGTGTTGTCCGACCAATAGAAACACTACACGTGGAATCGATCTGTGAAACTCGAGTTGTTTTAGCCGTTTGATTTTATGAAATCTAAGTAGAGAGACTTCACCTACTGTTGCTACTACTATTAAACTCTTCATAACCTAAGCCAAAATGTCTTGTGTTTTAAGGAGAATCTCAGGAAGATTGATAGCGGGACCCACCATCTGTGGTCCTCTTCCTACCATGTTGCTTGCCAATTATCACCTGCCACGTAAGCAGAGATAATCAAAATCTTAAGTCTCCATAATAAAACTCAAAAGCTGACATTCCATTAGTTAAAAACATTTTAAATTAAGCTTATGATCTGATTGTTATCTTAAACATAAGAGAAAGAGTTGGCACGTGGGGGCGGCTGGATTGGCACGTGAGAAGGAGATTGCGGAGTAAAGGCAGACAAAAGAAGGATTCTAGGCTTCTGGGAAGCAGATTGTGCCCTACTTGGAATGATTGGCTTTTGCTTTTGGGGATTTGAGCTTATTTTTTTAATCTTCATATAAAAACCAAGGCAAAGGCAAACGACTCTAGCTCTCCTCTACTATACAGTACTTTTGGGACCACTTCAAGTTCTACATTTTAATCTTCAAAAAGAAGTGAAAATTGTTTCATTAACTAAAGAGCAACAAGAGCATAAATGTAGATAAAAAGAGAGAGTAGGTAAGCTGTGTTGTTTCCTAGTGGGTTGCTATAAAGAAACCAAATGTTAGAGCAACTGATAGCTATGCCTTTATACAACTTCTGATAACATAGGACTATTTTGGGATAATTTTTCGCTAAGACTTTGGACCACTACTATACATACAGACAGCTGAAGATTTTATGTAATTATTTTAGATCACAATCTGAACTGAGATTTCCTAACCCTTCTTCCTTCCTTTCTTTCTCTACAACTTGTTTTTACTATTTTGCCCTTCTCTCTCTGTCTGTCTTGTCCTGTGTGTGATATATGCATGTAGATAGTACAAGGCTGTCTAGCAGTAAGTAAGATTTTATGGAGGGACAGGATCGAGAGATGGGGGTAGATCAGGGCCGTTAAAAGAGGACAATCTGGGCATCAAATATTCTGTTTTCTCTAGCATTTATGTACAATTTGGTGCAACTTTGGTGCAACTTTGGTGCATGAAAAGGTCGCTATCATTTGTTAGTTGTGTTGCTCTGCAACCAAATATAAATTTGTGATATTAAATAAATTGAAAGAACAGAACAGAACAAAACAAAACAAAAATACAGTTCCAGACAGAAAAGCAAGATATGTTTTTGCGATGTCTCGGCCTCTGTAGATACAGACACTACTACAGAAATCTGAAACCCATCATGTTTTCTTTTTTCTTTTCCTTACAAAAGAATTCTCTTTCCACTTCTATTCTTTTGTCTGTTCATTTCTCTACTAAATTGAGTTTTTTCACTTTCAAACCCTTCAAATCAAATTCTCTATGATAATTTGAAAAATCAGATATATATTAAAGCTGATAGTGAAGCATCAAGAGAGTAGAAGAAATATTGATATTATATATAAAAAGAACTAATTGAATAGATAGTATATGTGGTACAAGCTTGAAACTATTGGACAAGCTAAGAATTGAAATTGATTTACCTACTTAAATACGAAGTTTTTGCAAATGCTACACTCTCAGGAAGGACAAATGATGCACACAGCATCCATTTTCCTGGAGCTACAAGGCGTACCTTTCGCATTTCTACGTTAAATGCTACCTCTGCTAGAGCGACTCTTATACGCTGCAGGAGGGAAAACACTTACAAGAATTATTATCATACACGATGAAATGTGGGGAGATGGAGATGAAGCAATGAGCTAAATGCTTAGCTTAATATTAATACACAAAAGAAACCAAGAAGATTTTTCAGCAACAAACCTCATGAAAGTCGAATTCTGGATCCCTAGCTTTAGAGAATCCATAAACATGAATCATTGGAAATTTGAACTCTGTGTCTCTGGGTCTATTCCTGTATACTCCTCGGAATGCATCTGATCATACAGATGGAAGCACAGAGAATGAGAGGCGAAACATTGGGCTTAAATTAGTGCAATATAATGTATTTCAGGTCAAGATATACTTGAGATTGAAAAATTATGATCCTAAATTGCATGACAATGGCCACAAGCACCCGTTGCATACAATGAAATATGCATACTTAAGATAAAATGGCGAAAATGTAACTAAATCTCCTAATGATTTGGATCATCCTGCAAATTCAAAAAACTCATATTTTGTACATAATTCAGTCTAAATCTTATAACATAAAAAACAAGAATCGTAAGTCATGCACAAATCGTATTTAAAGGAGTTGAACACCATTAAAGAAGACGGAAAAGAAGTTTATATGAGACACATGCTATGTCTGGATTGTTTGTGATGAGAAAATAATCACATTTAGGGTAGTATAATGCAAGATATGTTATAAGCTTTGTAACTTTTTTTAATACAATAGAGGATCCGGTTGACATCTCATGACCCCACAAGTGTTTATTTCCTAATCAAGCAACCCAAAAAATGCACATACTCCTTTTGTGTTAAGAAACTTAAAAAGACAATCAAACATTAGAAATTAATTCGGCCGGTATATTATATGTTTCAGGATCATATACATCAATGTCAAATTAAATGTAGTAATTGGATTGAACTGGCTTAATTATGTAATTACCTCCCAATCTATGATTGAAAGATATAAGCATCAATGTCAAATTAAATCTAGCAATTGGGTTCAACTGGCCAAATTATTTGATTAACTCTCAGTCTACAATTGAGATATATAAATGAGAAACTCCAAGGGTAGAAAAAGCAGCACACCTAAATATTCAGCCGCATCATTTGGTAAATTCATAACTACTTGAGTTATAGAGTGAGCTTTGCTACTGTTAAACATTGCATCGATGAACCTCCTCCCATCCATATTAAAAACCTAGAATACGGCATACAAGATACTTAATTAAAACAGTATTAAAAAATATACTATTTCATTCTCCCAAAGAAGAAAAGAAAAATAAGTTGTCATCATATTGGACAGCTCAAACGTGTCTGAAGTGTACCTCAATCTTTTTCTCAAGCTTGTTAAGGACACTATTTCTTTCCAGATAGTCAACAGCACAAGGGTTCAAATCATTAGCATATACACGTTTTACTATCCTTGCTGCGGATATAGCAATTGGACCAACACCGGCAAACACATCACCTGTCAATAGACATTAAAGATACAACACCCACATGTAAGCATCTTGCTGTGGTGTTCACACTTCAAAGTTATAATCAACATGCAAGATCATATAGCAAAATAAAAAGAAGCAACATCCAACATATATGGAAAGAAATTAAAAGTAAAAACAGACAACAAAATTAAGACAAATGGTGGACAGTGTATTATAGAAGATCCAAACTGTAGGGTGTTAAATGTTAGAATGCAGGATAGATAACTTCAAGTTACAAACTTACAAATAACATCTTTGTAACTGAAACTGCTAAGCAGCCTTTGTCTTTCAGTTGCAAGTCTTGAATTCCAATATCTGCATCAAAACACATAAAGATCCTATAATTATATTTTTTCCTGCTGGTAAAGAATAGGTGCCTGCTGACCTTGAACATCATATTGACACTTTTTTTTTTTAACCTCAATTATAGAGTTCACTCAAATGTTGAAAACCTCATACTTCAAGTTTATTATTGACTAAATAAACTTCTTATCAACAAACACTATGGGGGCTATAAACTAACACATGAAATCTGCAAGATTATCATGATAGAAATAGCTCTTAGTTATGGTGTAAAAATGAATAAAGATTGAGAAAAAAAAAACTCTCATTCAAAGAGACCTAATATTTTCTGATACTTAGGAAGCACTGCTGCTAAGAGTTACTATCTTACAATTCCCTCACAATGGAAATCCTCAATATGTGCAGACTCATTAGTTTAAACTTTATAGGGGAGAAAAACATACACTGTAACCAAGTCAACATTAAAACGCAAGCCAATCTCAACCACAATGGTCACAAGAGAATGGTTTGCTGCTAAGAGTTGAGTATCTTAGAGTTCCCTCACAATTGAAAACCTCCAAATATGTAGACTCATTAGTTTAAAACATTATAGGATAGATAAACATACACTGTAGCCAAATCGACATTAAAGCGCAATCCATTCTCAACCACAATGGTCACAAGAGAATGGTTTCCCGCTAGAACTTCAAGCTGCATGGTTCTGTAGTCATTATGAATTGCATCAATCTTGTTCACAACTGTTTGTATTTTTGGCTTATTTTTATCTAATACAACCTGTAAAAAAATGAAAATAAAAAGATAAAAAGAAGGCTTATGTCATTAATCACCTCTAGTGGTCAGTAATTAAAAACAAAATACTTAGTTAAAATGAAAACAGGACCTTTGCTATAAGACTTTTGTATGGAAGATGTTCATCCCTGAGGTTAAGGTGTGCAATGTGCCCAACTGTTTCAAAAGCTGAAGGAACTATCATACCATCAGGAAGCAAGGCTTCCAATACCTGCAATAACCATACATCCCACATTTTAAAAGTCTCTCAGCCATCCCCAGATTAACAGTCCCAAAAATTAACAAGAATGAGCAATAATCTATTATCCTAGTTAACAGCAGAAAGACATACGGCCACAGAGAGGATAAGGACAATGCCAGTATGCTACGGAAGGATGCAGTCCTGAAGAGCTAGTTAAAATGTATGGAACCTTGTATGCTAAGTCCATAAAGGTTTAGCTTTCACTAGACTCTGACCATAGCTGTTAGTTAACTGACGTAATATAAAGAAACCAAAGGAACCAAACACGAGTTTGGTACTCACCAACTGAAACCTGAGCATGATAAAATCTAGTGTAAAACCATCTATGATTTCTTGACATAAACATTAAACCATGCAGGTAGCAATATGATAGTCAAAATTTTATAAGTATACTAATAATTCAACCATACACTTACAAATATCTCTACTATCAATGGAATGTAGTGAGCACATAAAATTATCCACTACTCAGCCATTGACCAACTGGATAGCAGAATGTATCACACATAAATTACACAGTAAACACAAAATTATCTCTATTGCATACACTTATTACTTCTACCTCATTAAGTTGATAAGTACTTCCTCACATTAAAATCCAGTGGCCTCTGGTTCCAATTATTATGCATATTGTAAGATATGTAAGGTATAATTTTCATAATCTAAAACAGCCCAACTTAAATTTTCTGCTGCACATAATATTGAATCTCTAGTATAGTGATGCAAGAACCCAAAATCCCAGATTGTACGACTTTCAGTCATGTTATAGAGATTTCTCTACAATTCCATGTTTCTACTAGCTTCAGATGATACCAAATCATGTAGCGGTCAACATGAAAGCATAATACCGGATAAACTTTATAACATATATAATGAAAGAATGAGGACAAAAGGAGAAAGGACATGAATAGGGAGAAGAAATGACAAAGCCGAAAATCCCCACTTTAATCATCTAAATGCCCATCATATTTCAATCCATAAAGCATACCTTGATTTCACTTTACAAAAACTGGCACACTTCATCAATCATAGATATAAAGGGAAAATAACGAGAAATGACAACAGATGTATACAGAAAATCTGAAATACCTCATTCATCTGCCAGTAATCATATAACAGTGTAAGCCTGCATCTTACAAACTCTAGGGTTGGTGCTGTATTTTCTCTAGCGTCTTCTTCCAATAAAGCCTAACCAACAGGATAATCATTAGACAACTTAGATGTAAAACCACAACAAACAAAAAGCATAAGACAATAGCAATTATGCATGTACGTATGGCTGTGTACATAAGCTATCGACCATTTAATTGCTCCATCTTTATCATCTTACATGTTGAGACTAACCAAGAAAGAATGATAGTTAACAAAATATTAACACTACATATCCTATTGAGCTAAATGAACTACACCTATTTCAAAGTCCTAAGTTACCCCCACCTTGCAGCAGTAGCAACATATCTATACCAAAACATGCTTGGTACACAATAACGAATCAATCACACCATCTACACCCTACACTTCAAGGAAACAATTAACAAAAAAACTCAATTAAAAATATTCAAAACCTTGATTGCTTGAGGAAAGTCATCTATATCCAACTCTACAAGCTTCTCATCCAAAAGCAACAACCTTGTAGACCCCCTCCATTTCTCTCCACCTCTGAACTCCTCATCACCCAACAGTTTCCTCATCTTATCCTCCCCCTCCACCTCCTCCACAACCTCCACCGCATAAACCTCCTTCTCCTTCCCTCCAATTTTCTCATCATCCTCTCTATCCTCCCTCCTCTTCTCCTTCACCTTCCTCCTCCTCTTCGGCCGCGAAATCCTCGCCAAGTTCCTAAACTTCACAAACCCACGAGCGTTGAAGCTCTTCGCCAATTGATCTCTATACAACACCGAATTCCACTCCCCATCCTCCAAATCACTCCCTTCCCCTTCTTCACATTGATCACGCACTAATTCTAAAACTCGTGAGTCAATTTCATCTCCAGGGACACGAGCGATGTTGCGGATCCGAGGCCAGTTGAGAAGGTGACCACGGAGACGAGACTCGAGAGCGAAACAGTCTTTGGCAGGTACGCGAAGAGCAGCGACGTGGAATATTCTGGTGAATTGTGATTCGTCGAATACGAGGGTTTGGTTTTGTTCTCCGTCTTGCGGCTTTTGTTGTTGTGTGGTTGTTTGGCCTTTGAGAAGAGAAGGACCGTAAGGGAGTGAATGGGTGGTTATAGCAGTGGTGGTTGTTGAGGAGAAGAGAGAGAGATTGATGGAGGAATTGGGTGTTGGGAAGAGTAAGTGAATGTGAATGTGAGTGGCGGGAAATGGGTTCGGTCGGAGAAACAATCTGGTACTCATCGTTCGTTATTGTGGTTTTGGATAATGAAGGGTTTATGTGAGGGTTTTTGGGGAGAGAGTAACGGTGGGCCATTTTAAATACACACCCGACAAATAGCTAGTGTTATAGTTGTATTATATAATCAACTAACTTTTAACTTTTTGATTTTTGACTTTCAACTCAGAAACTCTACTGCACAAAATAATAACTTCTGCTTATCTTTTTATTTATTCTGAATGAATTTCGTTGTATATTATTGTTCCTGCAAAGTTTATGCTGTTGTATTTGTGAAATCATCCAAGTTGTAATCGATGTTCATGATGAGACGACTCCCATTATGAAAATTGACAGGTAAACACGAAGAAAAAGCTCAAAACATTGAAAACCACATAAAGAAGAATTACTACTTTTGCAACTTTTTACAAGAAACAAACATGAAAGAAAAATCATTCATACGAAACCCCCAAATTTAGTCAATTCCCTCACCACTTTAACCTAAAAAGTCATCATCATCCTCAAAATGGTCTAAAAAGCTGTGTATACATTACCTAGAACAGAATCCATGCCTTTACAATCTCAAATTTGTTTCCAGTATACAGAATCTGCAATGCCTCTAAATTGAATTATTCCGTTCTATCAAATCTTCCACGATCTCCTTCTTCTTGTACCTCTCTGAACAAAACTTTGAATTTCCATCATTGTTTCTGGATGAGAGATTGATTGATACAGATACAGATCTCCTGCGTATGAAAAACAGCCAAGTAGATGTACAGACAATAGCACAGGCTTTTCCCCAGAAGATTAAAGCACAAAGACTAATTAGAATGTAAAGGAAACCAATTTTGGGCCAATAAGTTCCTGCTTCAGATGTTGGTGATTGGTTTCTTGCGTTGGAAGTAACCGAATAAGAAGAACATGAAGATGAATATCTTGAACTTGATGTCTTCACATTCTCTTCCGATGAATATGTTTCCGAAGAGATTGACTTTTCTTTCCTCTGTTTCAGTTTCTTCTTCCTCTTCCGTATCATCTTTATCTACATTAAAATAAATAAATAAATAAAATCAGAAATTAGAAATTAATATTTATGAGTTTTTCAGAATTGGTAACTTACGAAAGAAGTTTCAAGCAAAACGGCTCTAATTAAAAGCAAAAACTTGCTGTAACGACGTCGTTTATTCTTCTTCTTTTTTGTCTGATTGACATGAACATCAACGACATTATCAGACACGAACCCAGAAAACACAACAGCATTCTTGACCTTGTCCTGTTTTTCATGTTTATGAAACACAGATTTCTCCTCCTCCCCCTCCTCCGCTTCCGTGGTCGGCGTCGGCGGCTCTTCCCAGCCTTTGATTCCCATCTCCGAATTATTCAACCATTGCGTTAACCGTTTGTTAAGAATTTCGTTTTCGGTCAACGTTGAATTCTTCGAAATTGACTTCAATGTCATCTGTTCTGATTATTTTCAGAGACTGTTTGAGGGGAGAGAAATTTAGAGGAAAAGTTTGTGTTGAATTTTCTAAGAAAATGTGGGGAAATTGAAATGTTTTTTTTTTTTTTTTTCTTCTCTGTAAGGGTGTTTTGTGCTCTGTCTATTCCTATTCTTTGGTTGATCTGTTAGAAATGTTATTGACAGAGTGTGGTGTTTATATATAGAGTTCGTGGATTAATTAGAAGATTAGTGGAGATTATATTGTCACGTTAATGAATTATAAACTATTTTAAGATTTTAATTTTTTTCTTAAAATAGGTGGTGACAGAAGGGAAACTAGGTAGAAAATGTTTCCTAATCGAGACTCTGTACGAAATTTTATTATTATTTTAAGGGAGATTTCCAAAAACCAATCGCGTGTTTGAAAAATTAGTCAAAAATCTACCGCTTTTTCATTTTTGCCCAAAAACCAACATTCTGATATATTCCATTCATTTTACTGTTCATCCGTTAGTCGATAAACAGTAATCAGGGGTATTTTTATAATTTTTTATTTTTTAAAAATATTTTTTTATTTTATTTTACTATATAATTATTTTTATTTTTTAAAAATTTAAAAATTATCAAAATACTCCTATTTACTGTTTATCAACTAACGGATAAACAGTAAAATGGATGGAAACTGTCAGAATATTGGTTTTTAGCCAAAAACGAAAAATCTATAGGTTTTTAGCTAATTTGTCAAACCTGCGGTTGGTTTTTGGAAATAACCCTTATTTTAATTATATATATATATATATATATTTTTTAAATATTCGTAAAAATTTTATAATAAAAAAGAATTTTATTCATATAAAATTCAAAATGAATTTTTATTAAATTAGTTGTGGATTTTATTTTGTTTGTTTATTATTATTATTTTTCCAAAGGAAAAAAAAAAAGAAGAAGGATTTTACTATTATTTTTGTTAAGAAAAAATGGGATATATATTTGATGCTTGAGAAGAGATAAGGTTTGTGTTGACCAGGTCAAGGTTGAATTGCAGTTCTGAGTAGACTGTGACTTTGACTAGAGGACTCCTTATTAAAAAGTGCAAAAGGTTTAATTCAAAAATAAAGCAAATCTAACATGGTTCTTCTTCTTCCAAACTGATTGATATTGACTGAATTTTAATTTAATTATTATTAAATATTAATGCAGACCATGTTTATATTACATTAATCGACTGCATAACAAATAATAATATATTTTTTTAAAAATATTATATTTTTTATATTATAATTGAGTTATATTATTTCATTTCAAATGATGTATATAAAATAATATTGGAAAGTTTATTTTATATTTTTTTATTAATTCATTGAATACAAATTTTATAATTATTAATATATTTTTTATTCGTTTAATAAATATATATATTAAATAATTATATTTTAACAATTTATTATTTAGTCGTATTAGATTAAAAAAATATAATGTTTATTTTTATAAAATTTAAATTAAAATAATCAGATTTACGATTTTTTTCAATTTTAAATTTAATTATATAAATTAATAAATTTTGTATTATATACCGTTAATTATAATCTAGATCGTAAAATATTGGACCACTAAATCACTCAGTCGATGATATTTGATTTGCTATTTACAAATGTCAATTGTGTATATTTGTCTACATTATAGCTACAAATTTGACACGTATACTCAATTATTTAAAAGCAATTTTTTCTGTTTAATACTTTAAGAAATTAAAGGCGAGTCCTTTATTTTATTATCCCTTTCACTTTTATTTTATCTTTTGTGTTTGTTGGGAGGATGATTGATAGGATCAAAACAGAATTTTAGTATCTCAAACAAGAATGGATTAACTTGGTAGATATAGATTTGTGAAATTAATCATCGTCTACTTAATAAAGGATTTAAAAATTAAATTTATAAATTAAGTTAACGGACCAAAATAATTTATATATTTTTAATTTTTAATTATATAAATATTTTATACAATTTTAAATATATTTTATAAATTTAAATAATAATAAATATATTTAAAAAATTGGAAATTATAAAACGGAGAATATACTGATAATTTTATTTTTTTTTATTTTTAAAAATTTATAAATTTAAATAAAATTTTAATTATTTAATAACTTAAATATAAGTTTAAAAGATTCACTTTTATAATATTTATATTTTAGTAGTATTTAATAATTAATTCAAATTACGATTAAAAATTTAAAAAAATATATGTAAAATTAAAATGTTAATGTTAATGAATGATTTTAAAAATAATTGAATAATAAATTTAAATCTAATTTATAGATTATTATTATTGTTATATAATATTTTCTGATTAAAATGTTAGAAAAATACTTAGTTAAATAATTATAGTAATAAACAAGATAATACAATAGTTAATTATTTTGTGATTAGGTCAACTCAGTGATACAGTAAATTTATTATTTTAATCGGCTGCCTTTACAATCGTTGACCTAACCACTCAAATTTATTTATGATATAATTCATGGAACTTGATTAGTTTTTTTATATTGGCTTGTTCTTATACTTTCTATGTTTTTTTTTTTTTATTTTAATTACTACACTTTAATAGTATAAACTATTTATTTATCAATCTTATTTCGTATGCGGTTGATTATATATAAAAAAAATATAGTCAAGTGAGACCTTATTTTATTCATTTTGATATCTACTTTAAATACAAAATTATTATATTTTTTAATTATGTGTAATTAAATATATTTATCGTTAAAATTAAATATTAGAAAGCGCGTAAACAGAAAGTGTAGTGAGTAAAAAAAAAAACAGAGGAAGTATTTATGATAGTTCTATTCCCACATTTATTGTTATATAGGTGATATCAAATATCGTTATTTATATCACTAAATGCATTTCATTGTATATCCTTTATATTTCCATACCAGCACACCTTGGTCAAAAGAGTAGAATAAATTAGTGGGTGGTTTTACAACTTGTAAGTTTCAATTTACCGGTTTGCCTATTTAACCTAATCCCTAGGATCTCCATTTAGTCAGGTTAGGTTTTTGTCAAGTTCGACTCATTCAATTAGTTTTAATCCTATTCCTGTTGACAATACTTTAAATTGTTCTCTAGGAAAGTCTATTGTTAACGGATCGATTAGATTTACCTTAGTTTTCATGTTGTATTATGTCTGTGCCTAATATGTTTAGACTTTTCATTATATATTTTATTTATGGCTCTTATCTGAACAACTATATTATCATAATGTATACATACTGTACTTACTATTTTAGACTATACTGGAATATCCTCTAAAATATGTTTTATCCATTATGCTTATTCTGTAGCTTTGTCAAGAGCAATAAACTCCGATTCTATCATGGATCTCGCTATACACGTTTGTTTAAAGGATTTCCAGGAAATTGTACCACCACTTAATGTAAATACATAACCACCAATAGACTTAGACTCGGTGTTATCAGTTATCTAATTTGCATTACTAATTCTCTCAATCGGTGATAGATAGGTTCTATACATTAATCTATAATTTATTGTATTTTTTAAAATATCTTAAAACTCTTATCAGAGTCTTCTAATAATCATTTACTAAATTTTGAGTATATATCTACTTAGCCTACTTACGGAGTAAGCTAGGTCTGGTATAATAAAGTTCATCTAGTACATTAAACTCCTAATTATTTGGTCTATGATCTGAAATGGATTTTGGTCTTTAACTCTCATTTCCTACCAATTTTTGGTGCGACAATTAATCAACACTACATATTACTTTTAATCATGTATTTCATGAGAGAACAAAGTGCTTGAAGATTGATGGTCATTTAAATCACAATGTTTTCAAATAAGGGTTTATTTCTCCTCAGTATCTATCACCTAAGCTACGACAAGTTGATTTGTTTACCAAATCGCTTCATATTGTCCAATTTCATTCACTTTTGTCCAAGTTGGGACTTCATAATATTCTACAGTCCCAACTTGACTGGGGGTGATGAAATGAAGAATTTACCCTTCTACTAGAAGCGACAAGCATGCAAATTTAAACGGTTGAGTGCAGATTTAATTTTTACATGTAGGAACTAAAGTGAAAATCATTCAAGTTGTGTGTAAAATTATAATATTCATAAAATAGAGAAGTCAAAAGTTCGTTAAGGAAAAATATGTGTAAAACAGAGTCACGTTTCTTGTATGACTTTCTGGTTTATATACCAAATTTTTACTCTAGCGATTGTGAATAACAAATTTCTATTTTAGAATTTATTGGTTTGACTCATCTGATCTTAAAGAGTACTATTATATTGATTCCAGCATAATCAATGATGAGTAACTAAATGAGGGCAAATGTTCCAACAACAAAAGTAAGAGCATTGGATAATTACTTAATAGTAGTTGCCATTTAGATATTTTAGGATTATATTTTTATAATTAATAGATATTTGATGATTAAAAAAGAGAACTAGGTTGGCTCCAAATTACAATTTACATAATACACACTAATTTTCTCAATTCTTAGCAAATATAAAGTCATTTACACTTTATTGCATTAACCAACTGAGATTAATATTAAGTTACATTTTCCTTATTTGCTTAATACAATATTTTCTCGTTATATAAAATGCTACTATTTTTAATTTATCCTCTCTCCATTTCATCTTCACCTATACGCCTATTTTTCTTCCATTTGTCTCTTCCCTTATAGTCATTTTTTCAATTTTCCAGCCAAGTTGATGAGAGTGAGAATTACGGTCTAGTGAAGTTTATTTTACTGTACATTTTTGTTAGTGTAGTTGTTACCGTCATCCTCGTTTACATGATATAAAAAGCTTGTGTCATTGCACCTGTATTTTCACAATTTCATTATGGAAATAGCAATCCAAAACCACAACCCTAGAGAGATGTCCATGGTTCCACTCCAAGTAAATGGGATACCCCTCCCATACATGAATAGGGAGTGTCCTATCTCATTTTTTATATTGTTTTCAATGACTGTGAAGAATTTATGTCTCTCCACCCGTACACTCACTCCTTCCACTCTGGGTGTATCACTCCATGGTTCTAGAGATCCTCTCAATGCCCATATACTAAATGTTAAATTGTCAACATTCAACATTTAGTATATGGAATATTAGTGTTTTAAGTTTTCTTTGAGCATTTTGAACAAATAAATTGACAAGTGACAAATCGAAGTCTTTTTTAAATAAAAATAAGGTAATTTATTAATAATAGTTAAAAGGGTCGGATATATGCAAGACGCACATGAAGTGGCATGCCAAACATGTGTGTCAAAATATATTTTATTTATTTATTTTTTAACGGTCACTTTTTGGACACGGTGTCGTACAAGTGTCATGCAATTAAAGTGTTAGAGATATATTCGAAACGACATACCCACATCTTTATAGGCATCCGTGTAACATAGACTCATTGTAGTTACAAAGATTACATATAAATTGTTATACGAGGAGATAAAAAGTATGTAGAATATAAGGATATACTATATTATTAATGCAGACTAGAATTTAAAATTATATTGATGACCGTATAACTACGGGCTTTTGGGGGCACGAGCGTACACGGGCCAAATAAACATATAAACCCGCAGGTGACATGTAATCGTGCGGACACGGTCACCATATCGATGACCATACAATCACGGGCGAGCAGGCGCAGGCTTGACAATCTAACACTACTATTAATACCTTGTGGACTATCGGAAATAGAATAGTCATTTTGAAGAGAGCGAGAACTACATTTCACTAAAGATTGTTGCACTCTACATCTTCATTAGCAGAATTTTCACTTGTATTTTCGTTTACATGATAAAAAAAATGTGCTTTTGCCCCTAACATTAATTCTATTTCCCACAATTTTACAATATAATACTAACCACAACCTTAGAGATGTGGTCATGGTTTCTCTTCAGGTAAATGTCTCTACATTCACCTCATTGTGACACTTATGCTGTAGGGATTGTGGAGTGTCCCATTTGCTTTGATGCTTTCGATAACGATTATATTATTATTTTGTTTTGAATTATTGCTGGATTCGAATTTGATGAGCCTGAAGTGTGACCCAAAATAGAAAAAAGTTACGAGGGGTTCATTTTCATTATTTTAATGTATACACACTTGTCACATTCATTTATCTTGAAACCTTGAGCAAGTATTGTATGATTAAACTTTTCATACCACTGTTTTAGTGTTTCTTTAAGTTTGTATAATGATTTAACAAATTTATAGACATTTGTTTCTCGTCCTTTTACCATAAAATCTTCTGGTTGTTCCATATATATTTTTTCATTAAATTATCCATTGAAAAAAGTTATTTTATCATGAATTTGATGTATTTTCGTTTGATTTATTACAACTATAGCAATTAACATTCCGATAGATGTTATTCTCGGAAATGATGAATAAGTATCGAAATAATCTAACTTCTTTTTCTATTGATATCCCATAGCTACCAACCAAGCTGTGTATTTATCAATTGTTCTAACATCCTTGAGCTTCCCTTTAAAAATCCATTTGTACCCAATTGGTTTATTTCCAAGTGGTAAATTTACCAATTCTCAAGATTTTTTAAATATGGATTATATTTTGCTATTAATGGTTTTATTACACAAGGATGCTTCGTCAAAAGTCATAGCCTCTTTACATGTTTTCGGCTCAATCCTGGTCAATAAACTTAAGAAATATTGTCCAAAATTCTTTGGAACCCTTACTCTCTTTCCTCGTTGAGATTCCTCATTTTCATCTTCTCTTTTAGATAAATTATTTTGAACATGACTAAATATTCTCTTTTGAGGAGGACTCGACTTTTCCATCATATATGGAAATATATTTTCAAAAAATTCCGCATCCATAAATTCTATAAAAGTATTAACGTGTATACCTAGATAGTTTGATTTGATAATTAAGAACCTGTATGCAACGTTATTTTTTACCAAGCTAAAAAATACACAATCTACGGTTTTGGTCCAAGTTTTGTAATTTTTAGTATTGGTATTTGGACTTTTACTAAGCAATCCTGCACTATTAAAGTTTTGTCTATGTCCCATATGGAGACTTTTTAGTATTTTTATGTAGAGTTTTACTTAGAACTTGATTAGCAATTAATAAAAATTCACCCCACAAGTTATGTGGCAAGCCTAAATTGTTCAATATGCAATTAATCATATCTTTGAAAGTTTTAATTTTTTGTTATGCCACTCCATTTTGCCGAGTATATTATGCAGTTTTCTAATGAATAATTTTATATTTTGTATAAAATTCATCAAAGACAGTAGATTCATACTCTCTTCCTCTATAAGACCTTATTAACTAAATTCATTTTTCTACTTTGGTTTTATAAGATTTAAACATCTCAAATGCTTTATCTTTATTGCCAATTAAATACACATGACAGAATTTACTATAATCATCTATAAATATAAAGGGTATGCTTATTTGGACCCCTGAAGTTGGCACAACATTTCATGTGAACACTTAAGTTTTTCAAAGTTTCAACTGAACCCTCTAACTTGTTAAAAGTGTTTTAGTTAGACTTTTAAACTTTTCGAAGTTTCAACTGGACCCTCAAATTTGTTAAAATTTTTATAAAATTTGATTCTCATAAAACTTTTATAAGGGTCTAACTGAAACACTTTTAACAAGTTGGAGGGTACAAATGAAACTTTGAAAAGTTTAATAGTCTAATTGAAACACTTTTAACAAGTAAGAGGGTCTAGTTGAAACTTTGAAAAGTTTAAGTGTCCACATAAAAAGTTATGCCAAGTTTAGGGGTCCAAATATGCATTATCCCTAAATATAATGTAATAAATTTCCACCTCTTGTTGGTATTTATTTGAAGTTATAAATATGTGTATGAATTAAGTCAAGTAAGTGTGTTTCTTTACATTTAATAGCTTTACGACTTTTCCTAACACTTTTTAATTCAACACATATGTCACATTTGTGCTTAACATCAATTTACATTTAGGAAGTAAATTTAAATTTACTATTTTATGGATACTTTTACTATTTACCTTCCTTAATCTTGTATGCTAGTCATGAAACGAATTTATATACTTATTTATATTAGTATTTATCACTTGCGAAACCATTACATTTAATTTGAACATATCCTCAATAAGGTACTATTTCCCGATATATAAAGTGCCATCTACTGTGTCACGAGTCCCAACATATTTTTTTTTATTTTTCCTACCCCTGTAATTTTGCTCATTGAAACTCAGAAAAATATCATTTACGGTAAAATAGTACTTGAACTCACGTTCAATTGCATTTTTTGTTTTTTCGTTTTACAAAACCAAACAAGTACTTATATGCATAAAAACACAACCAATAGACAAATTCAAACACTAGTAACATCCTTTTCATTTTACTGTTTCATCTTTTCTTAACTGATTATTAATTAAACTATTGATTGAAATAATGCAGGCAAACAACTAGAGAAAACATAAAGATAAACAACTAGAGAAAACATAAAGATAAATCATAAAGGTTAACTCCAAATTTAACACTTCAACGAATGTTTTCAACCCGGTGATATAAAGAGGGATGCCAGACGGGTAGAAATTGGTATCTGAAAAAGTCGATACAAGCTTAGTAGTCTTGACCCTCACATCAACTGTTTCTCCTTTGCTTGATTTGTGAATTCTTTCAACCCTTCGTAAATCGTTTAGAGTTTTTGGATGTTGTCCATTCAATTATGTAAAGAGATCAATTTGATAACAAAATCCTAACCTATTCATATTTAATAAATCAAAGTACGTCTAAGAAATAAGATATTTAGCTAAAAATATAGCTATTAGTACTTATTAAGAAGGTGCTAGTTTTGCGAAGTAGGTGTAATTAAATGATTATTATTTCTCCCACCCGCACCATAGATAGTTAATATGTGCATAATTGAATTTTTAACTTTTTAATAATTATTTTTTAAAAAATAATTTACTAATTCATAAAATTATTTTATTTAATTTTGTAGTTATATTTATTAGGGAAAATTACAACAGTTGAACTATTTAAAAGTTGAAAAGCCAAAACTAAACCTTGCAAAGTTGTTTTAAATTTTTGTTCTTTACAAAGTTTGTAAACCAAAAGTAAACCAGAATACCCATAATACCCTTTATAAATTTAAAAAATTCCCTTTATATATTTTCAAAACAAATAACATAATACAATTAATGAAAGGTCTAAACTACCCTTTATGAATAAATTTTGTAAAAAATTCCCAACAGCTATTTCTTCTGAAATAGATGTTTATCATCTCGTTCATCAAAATCACTTTAAGATTCAAATTTGTTGATCATTGTTTATCATTCCTTTTGTTAATCAAAATCAATTGAAGACCCACATTCTATTGAATGCCATTTGTTCTCTGCTTGACAACCTGAAGAAGTAAAAGCAGTTGAAGACCCAGTTGAAGACCCGATTTGTTCTCTGTTTAAAGCAGTTCTCTGCCGATTTGGAATGCCATTTGTTATCTGCTTGATAACCAGAAGACTAAAAATTCAGTTGAAGACCCACATCTAATCCATGTCGATTTGTTATCTGCTTGACAACCTGAAGAAGTAAAAGCAATTGAAGATCCAGCTGAAGACCCGATTTGTTCTCTGTTAAAAGCAGTTCTCTGCCGATCTGTAAACCACGTTGAAGAATGAAGAGCAGATGAAGACCAACATCTGCGTGTACATAATAAAGATGTTGAATGCCCATTTGTTCTGTACATGAGAACCTGATAAGCTTTCATTCTGTAAATGGGAAATCATCAGAACGTAGCTCCACCGAAGTAATTGCAGTTGAAGCTTGCTTTCTCACCAGTTTCCCTTTTTTGCTGGTACGTTCCCGGTTGAGTGTACAATATTTTTGAATTGAATAGTTAGGGTTTGGATACCTTGATGCTAATTGTGCGATTCTTTTTTATTGTATGGCTTTAATCATTTCCAGTTTTGGGATGTTCTTCTTCATTGTTAATTTACTGGAATTTGTTTTGTGCCTCTGATTATAACGTCTAGTGAGTAGTATGTATCTTAAGGCGTCATGTGAGTCTTGTTATATGGCTGTATGTGAGACGTTTTAACAGAAACAGGTTTATTTGAAACTGTGGTTTTCTGTGCAAATGTCTTACCAGACGTGTGATGTGCCGATGGTTGTGTAAGACGTTTTGTCTGGATGATGTTGTTTAACAGAAGTTATTAATTGCTTTTCTTAGATAACATATGAATTACTAAACGTTTACTTAGTTGGGTTATTGAAATGTGTTAAAAATGTATATATACGTGTCTTATCGACACTATCTAACTTGTATGATGTTGTGTGAGGCATTGTATTGTAAATATTGAAATGGTTTGGAAAAATATTATTTGGTCTTGATTTTCAGGTTTTGCTGTTGGGTAATTTCTAATTTTAAAGTATTTGTCCGAATCTTCGCATCTGGATCCATGGCAGAGAGTGAAGTAAGTAAATTGAATATATTTTTATTTATTGTGTATTTTTTTTGTACTATTGTGTTTCTTTTTTGTAGATGGTACAATTTAGCAATTATATGACTTTAATTTACATATGTTTTTAGGGTGTCGAACCTAATTATAGATGGGACCCTCCAAGAGTGATAACTAGTCAAAGAATTAATATTATAGGCAAGCTTACATTTTTAGAAGAAATGTTGAAGGGGCCTATTAGCAAGTACAAATTACGGAATTTCATTATTAATACGCCTTTTGGTCATTTTTATGAATTAGTTGAGAGATGTGGTTTTAAGGACCAACAGTTTCCTGGAAATCTTGTTCTTAATATTCTTGCTGCAGAGGTTTTTGTTGAAGACCAAAGAGGCGATGAACTATGGTTTCAGATGGGGGATTATGCACATAGATTTGGGAAACAAGAGTTTGTTTTAGTAATAGGCTTAAGGTTTGGGAAGATAAATAAATCAGATTTAAACTTGGATGTGGAAGATGATGATCTTCCAGCTGACAACATCTGCATGCGGATATGGCCCCAGAAGCGTGGGAAGGTAGATCCTATGGACATAATGGGCGCATTGTACAATGAGAGGTTAGATGTTGAAGATGTGAAGAAGCTTGTTCTTGTATTAACAGTTCATCGCCTGTTGTTTGGGAGTCCTGTGAAGAAGGATCTTTTGAAGATGTTATGGTTATTGGTTGATGATATTAGAAGGTTTATGAGATTTCCTTGGGGAACACTAGTTTACTCTATCACTTTGGCCGAGCTTAAGGATGTGATTAGCTATCCACTTCTTCGATATTCTTCGAGAGGGAAAACTAGTTATGGAATGATGTTTTCCTTTGCGGTAAGAGAACCAATAAGCCTTTTCCCATATCGTTGTTATAATGTTACTAGTATAACATTGATATCTCAGCTGAAAGTTATATATGACATAGAATTGTAATATTTTTTCAGTGGTGGTTGCTGGAAGCATTCCCGCATATCCGTCAATGTTTGAAGGTTGTTGAGCATGATCGAAATGCTAAAAAAGAACCAAGATGCCTTCGATGGTCACTTCAGGATAAAAGCGTGAAAGATGTAGACAATGTCTTGCAGGTTCATTTTAAAATTTTTTTTTTTAGGATACCATAAATTTTTTATCATTACATATATTGTAAAGTAAACTTTTTATTGAATCTTTGTTTAGGTAAATGGAGTTCAAACATTGGAACCAGACGATGACGAAATCGGTAGCTGGTATTTGAAGGATTTGGATCTGGAACAATTCATAAATTCAGATACTAAGCTTTTGGGCGAGGATATAGTTGAAGAAGATGAAAGAAGCGATTGAGATGCTATTTGGAATGAAGATGTCGTTGAATCAATTGGCCACAGTGATGAACAAGCTGAAGGATATGAGGAAGATATTGCGGACGACAATATCCAATCAAATAATGTCGAGGTAAGTAATTCCAGTCTGGTGTTTGTTCAGGTTTTACAAGTTGATGATTTGAACATAATCTAACATGAGAAAGAAGTAATAATATTGAATAGGTTGACATAACTTGATACTTGCCAAGCTGCATGAATTGGAGAATTTCAAGAGCCAACAACTAAGTTGGATGCAGAAAATTAGAAACTCAATGAAGCAGCAAGAGGAATGTTTTGCAAATGAAAGGGAAAAATGGAACATTGAGCGGCTGGGTTGGTTAGGGAGATTAAGGACAACAGAAATGTGCAGACAAAATTGATTGCTGATTACGAATTGCGGCTGACAAAATTAGAACAGAAGTTAGGCAATTCTAATAGAGAAAGTGAAGAGCCCGAAAGTCGAGCTCTGCATGTTCAAGATTCGCAAAGAAAGGTGGAGAAAGGGAAGAATGTGATTATTGATTCTTCACAGGTAATATTATGAAATATTAACCTATATACTAATGCATGTAATTAATATTTTATTCCATGTTTTGATTTTTCAATAGGGTGAAGAATTTCGTATTGAAGGGAATACATATTTTCAAGAAGCTGAAATGTATGACGCAGATGAAGATGTTCTAGTAGAAGATAGTGCACCTGAAAACATTAACGAAACAACTGGGAAAGTCAAGAAGGTATTTTATTAAATTGTATGTATTTTATATTACTTTGCATTACTTAAAACTTTTTAATTGCAGGCAGTTGATAAATCTGAAATTGATATTCCCATGAGACGCTCTACTCGAACTAGTAAACCAGCAGCTTCAAGAAGAACACCTTACACGAGAAGTGGCAGAAGAAAATAAAGAAAACCAAGGAAGGTGTTGGAAGAAGAAGGTGTTACTGTTTTCGCTAAACCGCTCCAAGAGGAAAAGGATGCATCCATTGGTGACTGTAATAAAGTTGTGGGAAACACAGATGCATCAATAATTAGATTGCCTGCAACTGGTTGGGACACCAAAATACAGCCTGTCTTAGAAGATAGATGCAGTCCTTTGGTAGGTTATATCATACCAAGACTGGAGTATCCAAAACCAACAAATTTCATACTTGAACATCCTCAACTGCAACATTTTCTCGAATCATAGCAGACGTAAGTGTATCCATATACCGTGCAATGAATTTGAATTATCTTCCAATAATTATTTCATTTTAATATTTTTTAAAAAAAATTATCAGTTTTAGGCTCATTAGAAATCTTATCGTGAGGAGTACAAGGTTGAAGCAACTGCTGAGTAATGTAGAATGGTTCAACACAGTTGACATTAACAATTTCATATTTGCTATGAAGAAGGAATATGCAGGGGGGTGCTTGGGCAATATTGCAGTGCTAGGGACATTTCTTTTCCACTCAATGAAGCAAGCCTTTGATTTTTGGATAACGGATGCAACCAGGGTTGAAAAATTTAAGCTCCCAAATAGCTGGAAGGTAATTGTAAGCGGAAATGGTACCGAAGATAATTTATGTCTCCCATGGTGGAAGTTATCTCAAGTGTGTGTGATTTTTAAACTACGAATTTTGTTTGTTTATATTTATCATTGTTTAGGGTTATAATTATGTTATGCATTTCATATTACTTAATCTCATTTTCATTAGGTTTTATTCCCGGCAAACATTAGATCTCATTGGTTAGCAGTGCTTTTGGACTTGGGTGGTAGAACAATAATTGTCATCGATCCTAGGGCTAATAGGAATGATGCAGGGATAACCGCATCTGCTTGCAAGTGTTTATCATATTTTATTCCAAGACTTCTTTTAGAGACAGAGTTTCATAAGAACTTCCAGTTGCCGAAAGAGATAGACATCACAGAAGATTGGCGAGTTCACATTGCACACCCTAGCATTATTCCTCTACAAAAGGATTCGTAAGTGATTTAATAAATGAACAGTTTGGCATTATATGGTATTGTTTGTGGTTTGGCTATATAAGCAATGTATGATATTTATTTTGTAGGAGTTCATGTGGCTCTATTGTATGTAAAATGTTAGAGGATATTATGGTGGGTAGACCAGCATGGTCAATTGGTAGTAGGGATTCGAAATGGGTGGTTCCCCTTCGGCAGGATATAGTTCGTCTTATTTTCAAATACAGCTTCCCTACTGTTCTGAAGTAGACCTTCATATCAAGGGTAACTGATGTTTAATGTTTTTTTTTTTTTAATTTTTTGTAAATTAAAGGTCTTATTCGTTAACATTATATTAAAAGAAATGGTAGTAATTTATCTGCAGTTTTTAGTGTCAGGTATGAAATTAACTTTTTTTTAACCGTTGGTGGTAATGGCCTTCGAATTCGATTACCTGAAGTTGCACTATGGGGACAATTGTTGTTTCAGAAAGCACAGATTTTTGTTGTAGTAATTTTTGTGGTATGGCGCTGTTCAGCAGTTACGTTTATTAACTATAATTTTGTATGTATTAGTGAAATATTGTTTGGAGAAGTAATGGTAATTAACTAAACACTAATTTTGTATATAAGTATTAAGCTTCAGGCTGTATACGGGTCAACTTCGTTCTATTATTTTATGAAATCGATGTCAGGTTTCTTCATATGAAACTAAGTTAGTTAGGTTGCTGCATTTTGTCTTCTTTTATGGTGCAAATTTTTTACAGTTAAGATTTGATGATGAATATTGAGAATGTTGGAATGGTACCTGCTGTCATGTGAGAAGTCTAAATTTTTCAATAATGCCTGTGGATGCACTTGATCATGTACTGAAGAGTTATGTGGGAGTTGGAAAGAAAAGTTTTAATGTAGCTGGAGATTTGAAGAATGTTTTTTGAACTGAACCTTTGATGGATTCCAATTTCAGAAGATTCGTAAGTAAGAATCTTATGTTAAATACATTCATTTACTGTATTGGATGAAGTACATTCATTTATTAACATGCTGCCATAAGCTTTCATTTACTTATTTTTTCAAATGAGGAATTGAGTAAGCATACTACATTCATTTATTTGTTTTCTATTCTTCTTAGCTGTTGTGTTTAATATTATATTTTTAGTAATTTTTTACTATATATTGTTCTGGTTTACTAATTTGTTTGTAGTTTGTCAATTCAGGATGTTTATTTAAGTCTATCACCTGAAAGTATAAATGTTTTGGGAGAACTTGAAAACTGAAATCGGATTCTTAAGGTAATAGGCAAGTGATTATTGATCTGTTTCCTGATTTACAATCTAATTCTTATTCACTATTTCCTTTTGTAATATTGATAGCGTGGTTGTTCATAACCAATTGTTTTTATGTTTTTCAGGATCATACCTCAATCTATTAATTTCAACATCAGCATGCATTTTCTTTTGATGGTCACTGTTAACTCTTAAGATTAATCAACCTTGTAGAAGTACTTTGTAATAGTTATGATTATGATGTTAGAATTTTTTTTTCCCTTTCAAATACATGTATATGCACAGTACTGTTAAAAAGTCTTTAGAGTATATAATTTTCTATAGCTATTGACAAAACATATGTTGACAGGAAGCGCTTCAACTACGTACCTATGTATTGGTTATAGGGAACCATGTAATTGTGAGTAAACGCTTTACTCACCGTTTTTCTTGTATGACGTTTATCAATACGTCGCATCAGAAGGATGTTGTTTTTTTGTTGATTTGCTTTGAAAATTGTACTGGATTTTTGTAACCACTGTTGTAACGCCTTACTTGAAGTTTGGCTAGGTACACGGCGAGTAAGGCGTGTTGAGCTGGACCGATTATTTTTAATGTGACGAAACGCCTTAATAAGTACTTGGATAGTTTTTGTAACCACTGTTCTGACGCCTTACCTGAAGTTTGGCTTGTTAGACGGCGAGTAAGGCATGGTGAGCTGGAATGATATTGTTTAATTTGACGAAACGCCTTAATAAGCATTTGGTTAGTTATAGTATATGTTAGGTGTTTTAGCAGATTCCCATTCTGATTTGATATTGTCATTCCTCTGTGATTCTGTACAAACATGATACATGCCGTTTAGCTAATATGACATTTAGTATGACGCTTACTTGATATTCAATGAAAAAAAATAATTTATCGAAACACGTAAAATAATTAAGTAGACTTAAGACTGTCCGTTAGGCGTTTTATTATATTAAATTGTTTTGATTAACAAAACAGTTAACTCTTAATTGGTGGTCTATGATAAATGATGACATTAATTTTCAAAGCTTTTATGGCTAGTGGAATACACAATGATGTACCAACATAATGCAAAAAATGTGTCTATCAAGCCAATTATAGACTGAAAATAATACATTCATTCATTACATTTTTAGTGTTTCCAAACCTTACGAACACAAGCTGAATACAGAATCAGCATATAACAAAACAAAAGCATTCTACTAGGCCTACCATAATCCCTCACTTGAAATGAACATAGTCTGTGTGAGGTTCCAAAAATACATTAATTTTCCCATTTATAATTAGGGTTGCTAGTTAAGTGACTTAAAACATAGGACGACAGCGAAAATAGCTAGTACAAAGGAGAAGAAAGCAACTACGATCCTGATGCGCGTATTACTTTCTTTGATCTTCATTTTTAATATCTCATTCTGTTCTTTGACCTTTGTAGCATCGCTGATGTGGTCAACGTGTCGGTTAAGGAACGACACATCCTGGAGAATGTGAATGAGTCTTTCGTTGACCCACTCGTCATTCCACTTAAAATAATGGCATTTAATTTCCTACAATATGAGTTATAAATCACTGGAAAGTAATGCACACATGGAATACCTACAACAGACGTATTAAAACATAATAGAACATTCTTTACCTCTTTCCCACATCTCCAATACCATCTACTAGGATGAAGTGAGTCGACAGAGCTCTTTATTTTTGGAGGCACGCCACAGTAGCAATGCTGTCCACGGAAGAACTTGTCATCATCTTCCAAGCTGTCAACATCGTTATGATCATCGTTGAACCATAAATCACGGTGGACGAAAATGTTAGGTCCTCCAGTTGTGGTTACAGATCCCATGGGTGGAGTCAAGAGAATGGAAGGGTTCGTAAAAAGTACGCCTTCAAAAAAGAACTAAGGTTTCTTTTTTAACTTTTTGTAGATGATAGGCGACATAAGTTTATGGTGTGTCTTTATATAGGCAGTGAAATTTTAGGTTATTTACTCTGAAACAAAGAAAGTGGGCCCATTAAGTAAAAAATATCTACAATTTTGTTTGTTTTTAGATTTGGCCATGACCGATTTTTGTATGAAGGGTAATTGAATCATCTGTGAAGGGTGTCAAATTAACCCGGACGGATCCGTGAAGGAATTAAAACTACTTTTATAGCAATAATCCATCAAATTTTATGGTCTCTTGAGTTTTATTCTAACATCGGTACCTACCAATAGGGGAAACTATCGGACGGCCCGTGAAGTGGGTTTAAAATGGCTGTGAAGGGGAGTACGAGAGAGTTAAATGACCCGTGAAGGGGGTAAGCCCCATTTATCGAGGTGAAGCAACATAGAGGCCTCTAAGAACGACTTTCTAAGAGTGAAGATCAAGTCATAGTTAGAAATTGAAGGTTTAAAGTATCTAAAACTAAAGTTCAACTTAAGTCAAAGTAAATATCATTTAAAAACCACGTGTTTGGAACGCGTCTATTTTGCAATATTAGGTAGTCCGCATTGAGTGCATCTTTTTTACAGTCCGGTTTTTTAATTCCACTGACGAAAAATCAAGATTTGGCCATTACCGGTTTTTGTATGAAGGGTAATTGAATCATCTGTGAAGGGTGTCAAATTAACCCAGACAGATCCGTGAAGGAATTAAAACTACTTTTCTAGCAGTAATCCATCAAATTTTATGGTCTCTTGAGTTTTATTCTAACATCGGTACCTACCAATAGGGGAAACTATCGGACGACCCGTGAAGTGGGTTTAAAATGGCTGTGACGGGGAGTACGAGAGAGTTAAATGACCCGTGAAGGGGGTAAGCCCCATTTATCGAGGTGAAGCAACATAGAGGTCTCTAAGAACGACTTTCAAAGAGTGAAGATCAAGTCACAGTTAGAAATTGAAGGTTTAAAGTATCTAAAAACTAAAGTTCAACTTAAGTCAAAGTAAATATCATTTAAAAACCACGTGTTTGGAACGCGTCTATTTTGCAATATTAGGTAGTCCGGATTGAGTGCATCTTTTCTACAGTCCGGTTTTTTAATTCCACTGACGAAAAATCAAGATTTGGCCATTACCGGTTTTTGTATGGAGGGTAATTGAATCATCTGTGAAGGGTGTCAAATTAACCCGGACGGATCCGTGAAGGAATTAAAACTACTTTTCTAGCAGTAATCCATCAAATTTTATGGTCTCTTGAGTTTTGTTCTAACATCGGTACCTACCAATAGTGGAAATTTACCCGGGTGAAGGAATTAAAACTATTTATCTCGGTTAAGCGACACAGAGTAGGCCAGAAATACCCTAAAGTAGGTACAAAATATTATTAGCTATCCGAAGTATTCACTAATTAGCAAATGGCATATCTGATACCTAGTAATAATAATGAACACGTCTATGACATAAATCAAAGTAAAGCAGGGAACAAATTGCGGAAAAAGGAATTATACTTCGACTGAATCATACATAGTTATGATAATTGTTAAATTGCTTATCCAAAGAAGTGGAGTCGAGTACCATAGCTACATAGCTTGTTCTACAAATACTTGAAACAAAGTACAATTACGACAACAAAAGAAAATATTCCCAAAACAACATTTAACAATTTCGACCGCCCTCGTGATTCAGCAAACTTGCACTGTAAAATTTCATTTTCTGTGTTGAAATTGTTTGTTGTTCCAAGTCTCTTGACAGTATGTTTCAGCATCGAAATGTCCAGAAGAATGTGAAGAATAAGTTGTTTAATCAACTCGTCATTCCACTGCAGATATCCACAAGGTAGTCCCTGGAATAATTTTTAAAATATTTACATTTGGGCAGAAAGACATAGTATCGGCTAAAGATGAAAAGTTTAACCGAAAATGCCTACCTTTCTCCCACATTTTCAAAACCATCTTTGAGTGTTGTTTGGGTCCACCACGCTCCTTAGTTCAGGGTACGCACCACAACGACATCGGTGGCCGAGTACATAGTACTCATCAAGTTCAAACATCCTATTCTCATGAGCGTATTCATTTTCGCCATAGCTGTCGCTAATATCGCTATCAGAACCCATCTCGGAACCCATTATTGACTAAGCACCATATGTGCAACATTTATGCACTATTTCATTAGTTATTTTGAGGACATTATTGTGATTTTACACTAATTTGCCCTATTTTTGTGAATATGAACAGTTTGGAGGCATTTGTGCAAATTATGAAGATTTATGGGATTAAAGACCAAAAATGCAGAAAGTCAAGGATTGAAGACAAACTTTCACATCTTTCAAAAGTTAAATCAGAGATTATACTGGAGAGGATTTTGAGGAGATTTTATGGGTTTTGTTATTTTTCTTAACGGAGTATATTTACTCTGCAGAACAGATAGTTGGATGATCTTTTAGTTTTCTGAAAATACTTGGAGAAGGAATCATCTTTAGTTTTTCTATCTGTTTTCTTCTTTTTGTACGTTTAGTTTTATTTTAGACAATGATGTTGATTGCGCCCATGGGGTGCTACTAAACTAGTCTGCCCAGCTAAACGATTGATTTAATTAATTCGTGTTGTGAGATCTTTGCTTCATTGCTTTATCTTTTAATATTTGTGTAATCTCTGTGCCCATAGTTAAGGTCATTCTGTGCCCATAGCTAAGGTCATGTTAGTTTTATTTGATTAATTGATTAAGCGCGCGATTGGTTAATTGAGTAGACTAATACACTGCATGTTAGATAATTCGTAATTAATCTGACCTAGGTAGTGTTGAGGTTCCACAATCATAGTTCAAGAACTGTCGTACTGATTCATTGGCTATGACCATAGGTCTTTTCTAGTTCATATTGCAATCTACGTGTTAGATTAGTGATTGATTCGAAGGGTCGTACCCGGTCAGTCTAATAACTAAGGAAAAGATTGGTTGTTAGGCACGTTGTCAATAACTATAACTGTGGTTATTAAAATCGATAGAGATATCTTTTGAATCAATGATCAACACATTAATTAAATGATCGGTTAGCTAGGTCTTTTAATATGTTTGATTGTTAATATTTTGTGTTTTTAGCATTCAGTCCAAATTCACTTTTCAAACCCCCATTTACATTACTTGGTCAGTATACAATACACAATTAATAACCGTTCTCTGTGGGATCGACCCTGTTTACTACAAGTTTATTTGTATTACAGGTTAAATTTATATTGACGGATTCGACACCCGTCAATTATACTTGACGATATGAACCGGTAGAGAGCGCCGCTGTGATGGGTTAGGGTTGGTGAAGCATGGTGTGTTTTGTTACAGTTGTTAAGAGTGGAAGAATTTATCTATTTATAGTACTTAGAGAAATTAGGGTTTATTCATATGGGTTGGGATGTAATTCATTTAAAAATGGTGTACTTTAGGGCAAAAATTGTTAGATCTTAATTTTTATTAAAAACGTCTAACCACGACAATTGTACACAAAACGTTTAATAATGCATAACATTTTGATCCTCACATTAATTTAGACCGTCTCAGGAAGGGTTTAACATTCAAGGCGCTATGCAAGGCGTTTGGTCAGAAATTCTCTAACATTGCTGCAGCCTTCTGCCGCAACGACATGCGAGAAGTCTCACCACTTAAACGTCATATGAGACGTTTGTACAGATCTATTCTAAGATGAGACAAGTCCTCTGCCGCAACGACATGTGAGAAGGCTCACCAGTTAAACGTCATATGAGACGTTTGGACAAATATACTTTAAGATGAGACAAGTCCTCTGCCGCAACGACATGTGAGAAGTCTCACCAGTTAAACGTCATATGAGACATTTGTACCTAAACTCATTATATATTACCTGGTGTTCGTGACATACTTAGCTGATATCTGCAGTAAATTCACTCCTGTTGTTTCAAAAATACCGTAAAGCCAAATACAACAATTTTTGCTGGTGTTTATTCACCATAAATTGTGATACTCAATTCACTGTTATTTAATAAAAGATGTCCAAAAATTGTACTCCAAATTAAACCAATACACCTCTTAACTAAGAAAATCAAACGAGAGTAACAAGATTCTTGACCTAGCTTGCCTAGAATGGGTTTTTACCATAAACCCTACAAACCTACACGGTTACTACCACAAATCATAGAACGGGTTTTTACCATAAACAACCAAATTGATAAAACCATATAATTTTTCTTAATCATAATAATCATACTACTTAACACATGCAAATGACTGGGTTTTTCCCTTCAAATTCCTCTACAGCTCTCCATATATATATATATATATGAACATTCAACAAATAAGCATTCCAGACTACAAAATAACTCCTTAATATGTACTCAAACTTCCAATCAAATATTTAACTTCAAAGATACCTACATAACTAAGAGAATATCTAGCAAGCACACAAAATATCCAAACGGAAAAGGCAAACAATCACACAAAAATAAAATCAAATACCCACCTAACTCATAACGATTTGTATTCAAAAACATTCATTGTCTCTAATAATAATTGCAACAAAATAAACATAGTTGCCAAAGGCTGTCCTCCTAAAACTAAAAACTAATTGGAAACAAACATCCAAAAAAGTTGATCAGCAGTATTAAGATCATTAACAACATCATATGGAATGAGAGTGGCAGTTTCCAAGGTTGCACCTTCAACCATGAAACCTGGTTTAGGTCCTTCAACAAATTTTCCTCCATCAATGAGGAAATCAAAGTTCAAACATAACTTAGACAATCCAAAAAACTGCAGCGAAATAGCACAAAAATACCAAGCATCCACAAATAGGGCACACAACTAACAAGTTTAATAAGTATCAGGTTTTAACATTAGGCAAGCCACACCTAGCCTTCATCCATATTCGGATTGTCGGGCCTAGCAGGACGATCAAGTGTATCCACCCTGCGAGTAAGCCTCCTCAGTGAATTCTCCATTTGTTTGAGTTTGTTGTCCACGTGCTGACGAGTAGTACGAATTTCCCTTATTATCATATTGTCAATCCCAGCGCCAGGTCCGCCTCCTCCTCCAACAGCTCCGTCAGCTCCATCAGCACCACCATTTCCATCACCTTCATCTGTGTCATCATCACCTGCAACTTGTTCATCTTCGGAATTAACGATTTCATCTAAGTTTGGGTAGCCCCTGTCATTAGCCAGCCTATTCCAGATACGCCTACCAATTGGTCGTGCACGAGGTATATGCACATCACCTGGACGCCTCATGTTAACCCTGGCTGCGGCACATATACCTGTGATGGTGGTAATACTAAGAAGTGCCCACTTCTGACATTCAACTCCAGAGCCTTGCACATCACAACACCCACATCAAATTGCTCACCTTAATTGATTGCATGGAGAATCTTCGGATGATCATTTCGCAGAATTTGATGCTGATCAATTGGGGAAATGGTGTGACTAATGAATACATTCCACACTGCCATCAAAACAGAAAGTTCGCTGTGGTTTATATATTGACCTAATCCACCCCATGGACCACGTGGGAACTGTCTGAGCTAGTCGGCGACCCAGTCAGGTAGCTCATCATCATCATATGCCTCGGTCAGTGGGAATCCTAAATGATGGTTCAGAAAGTCTGGTAGCCCGTAATAAAGATTTAGGACTCTAGGGTTAAATTGGACGCGGACACCTCGGACCAACACCCCCGCTGTCTTATAGGAAGTGATATTAATTGCATGATAAAATTCTTGAACCACATTCAGGTTTACCTGTGGTTTCTTGCCAACTAGACGATGTCATCCCATTTTAACTTGTCGAGGAATTTCTGTGTTCCGAAGGTCATTGAGTGCGAAGGGTGCTTCTTGATTCACAACCCTGAGGCGGATTTGGTCCATTCGCCAGTCATTTGGTGGTGGTGGTGACTCTTCACGTCGTTCTGAAGGGTCGGAATTGTCAGCTCCATACATAGGATGCTTTGTTCGTGCCATTTCCTTAAATATAACCAAGTTAAAAGTCTATAATCAAACAATATAAACACTTCAAACCCTAAACTGCACACAATAGCTTATAAACAAACACAAAGAAGTTAATGATAACATAGTTCATCCAGTCCATCTTTTAAAACACCAAAATCAAAGTTGACGATCGTATGAGCAGTAATTGATAGACATACCAGTTTATTTTTTGGCAAACTTGACGATCTATTAACTGAGGAATGATGAAGATGATGTGTGTTATCTTTACTTGTGGGTTTTCTAGAAAAAGGAAATTAGAAACCCTAATAACACAAAGAAGAATTAAAGCGGCATCGTTTTAATCATTTACTGCCTAGTTTTTATTTACTACCCAGACGTCTCACATACATGATTTTTTCAAGGCGTTTAAACAGATAGTGACAAACAAAAGACGACACCTGCTGTAATAACGTTTTACCAAATGTCTTCCACGCAAAACTGTAGATTAGGCGTCGACACAGATAGAACAACAAATAAAACTCCCCCTACTGTGTTTCCGTCTTGCGTAACGTGTAACCTGCAAGATTTTACTAAGGCATTTCAACAAATAAATAGTGACAAACAAAAGACAACACCTGCTGTAATAACGTTTTACCAGACATCTTCCACGCAAAAGTGTAGATTAGGCGTCGACACAGATAGAACAACAAATAAAACTCCCCCTACTGTGTTTCCGTCTTGCGTAAAGTGTAACCTGCAAGATTTTACTAAGGCGTTCAACAAATAAATAGTGGCAAACAAAAGACGACACCTGCTGTAATAACGTTTTACCAGACGTCTTCCATGCAACAGTGTAGATTAGGCGTCGACACAGATAGAACAACGTTCAAAACTCCCCCTACTGTGTTTCCGTCTTGCGTAACGTGTAACCTGCAAGATTTTACTAAGGCGTTTCAACAAATAAATAGTGGCAAACAAAAGACGACGCCTTCTGTAATAACGTTTTACCAGACGTCTTCCACGCAAGAGTGTAGATTAGGCGTTGACACAGATAGAACAACGTTCAAAAACTCCCCCTACTGTGTTTCCGTCCTGCGTAATGTGTAACCTGCAAGATTATAATAAGGCGTTTGACGCTGTTTCAAATTCCCTCCTTTCTACTAGTTTGGGATTCCAGAACATAATCAATTAAACCTAATGCTAATGAATTCATTGATGAGAAACTGTACCACAATGTTCAAAGCAATTAAAAATGTCTTAATACAAATTCATAGTTATAACACATCAAGAACACAGTTTGTATTGTTTTTTTTATAAACATGGGTTACTATTTTCAGAATTGCCAACTAAGGAATTTTCAACAATATTGCCATCCATTTCATTTTCAGGTCGGACATGAGACTCGGCATTGGACGTAGAATTCCTGTCACAAGTGCGTACAATGTGTCCAGCAGCACCACACTTACTACAATGCATAACGCGACGTTTTGTTTGTGAATTTAATTCTTGCTCCGTTTGACTGCCGGTGCAGCTCAAATTCGAATCGACTATCGGCTCGAATTGACAACTAAGTCGAGAATGACCGGCCCTACCGCAGTTTCCACATTTTTTCTTTTTGCTACACTCCCCAATTGAAGGAATTCTTTTTTCCTTTGGACGACCTGCTTGCTTGGTGGGAATCATGGGACGAACCACCCTTATTGCTGCTCCAATTGGTTCTATCCATGAATCTTTTTCTGCCACTGGTGATCGGATGCTCATATGCTCCGTAAAGGAACTTCTTGCTATAGATTGGATGACAAAGATGACCGATGCAGACTCGGGCAAACCTACCAAGCATGTAAAATGTAGTGTGTTAGATAACTATAACTACTATTAAAAATTTAAAGTTCAAACTATATTTTAGGTAAATAGACAAACCTTGCATATGACAATGCATGGACACACGGAAATCCATCAATGTCCCACATTTTACATGTACAACTCCTCTCATTAACATTTATGATTCCATCGCCTAAATCTTCATTTGTGACTTGGTATCTATGGCTATCACGAATTGGATACACATTAGATTTGTCTATGTATTTGTCCATATTTCTAATACGAACGACTGCCGATTGAGAAATTGATGTCTCGAACTTGTTGGCTGCCTCAAATCGTGCACAAAACCACTTTTGCATAAAATGTCTCAGAAATTCGTGAGCGGCTGTGATGGGCAATCTACGAGCCGGAAGTATTGCCTTGTTTATCGACTCAGCAAGCCCTGTCGTCATTATGTCCCAATGGGATTTTGGAGAAAATGCACGAGCCCATTTTTCAATCCCAATGCGCATTAACTCCCTATGTAATTTCGGGCACAAACTACCAATACATTCCAGTAAATTTAAACACTCTTCTTTCGAATAACTGTATGCAGCTTTATAAAACAAGGTTTTCACAATCTTCTTCCCTTTGCAATAGTTTTGTATATTGTTCTTCAAATGAAAATAGCAACCAACATGGGTAGTTTGCGGAAATACATGCTCGATGGCTAATGGAATACTCTTGCCCCTATCAGTAACAAGCACCAAATCTTCAGGAACACCTATTGCCTCACGAAGTCTCCGAAGAAACCAAACCCATGCATTAGAATCCTCGCCAGGGGCAAATCCAAATGCAATAGGGTATATCATATCTGATGCGTCCTTACTGATGACAGTGAATATAATTCCGGATATCTCCCCCTTCAAATGTGTGGCATCCATGGCAATAACCAGTCTAATATATTTTTTGAAACCTTCGATGCATTGGCCCAAAGAAAAAAAAGAATACATAAAGTGACCACCCCGGCTGTTTGCAACCCGGTGACAGTTCCCGGATTTGAAAGTTTCAACATGTGAAAGTACGAAGGTAATAGTTGCCATGAATCCTCATAACTCCCATAGGCCAGCCTAGAGGCATGTTGGAGAGATCTCCAAGCCTTGCTATACAATTATTGCACTGCAAATCGGGCCCTAACCTCGCTAACTATATTTTTTGGAGCAAATTTAGCATCCGGAACACGAGTACCAAAATAAGAACCGGTCACCTTAGAACTAACGGTTCTTCTATCGGCCCTATCAGGATCGCATAAACAAGTGCATTCAGGCATAAATTTGGTAACATGCCACACATCACAATCTACAGTCAGACGTCTAACTCGAAATGTAAACAAACACCCTTTATTCGACTCTGTGCAACAAACTTCATACCGAACCTTACTAGAACGTATTACAAAAAGTGACAGCTTGTTCTCAAGAGCATATCTTCCAATAGCAAGCTTTATTGACTCCTTACTTTTAAAAAGCGATCATTTACTCAAACCGGTAAGGGCATGTGGACTGCATAAAGCATATTGTTGGGTCTCGGGGAAACCATACTTGTCCATGCCCGGTAACTCCCATATAAGATGACCACTAACATTACGGTTTTCAATCTTATCACTTTCACCTACATCATCATCACTATCTTTGGAGCTAACATCGTTACCAATATTCAAATCCTCATCCATGCCATCTAAAATTCCAATTCTATTCATATCGCGAAAATCATTATCGTCAAGGTCCGGATCATTGCCTAAAAAAGTATCGTTGTCATTTATAATTAGACTCCGAACGGAGGATGGGATGACATCAACATTTCTTACCGATTCATTATAGATAACATCGGTCCCCTCATTAAAAGGAACCAAATCAACAACATTTCTTGCACCAAAATCAATGGTTGAATTTCGATGGACAACCTCCGCATATATATACACCATTTCTTGACGAGCCATAAATCTAATGTCACCATCGTCAACAATCTCTACCCTAACAACACTACCTTTGCGACTTTCAATCATTTGATACAACTTCACCTCGCAATTTGTATTCATCAATTTTTTCATCTTCTCATTTACCCTTTCCATGAATTGATCAAAACTAATGTTCTTATCAAATGCCTCACAACCCGGTGTACCGCCAACGTAATCATTGTCATCCCACACCGCATCATAAGTAATTAGTGCCCTAAATGTACCCATTATTTTTCCTATAACTTACCAAATTTTATAACCAACTATTCCACCAAAGCTTATAATAACTTGAACAATGATCGCCCAAAGATATTACTTCTAAAATGCCGCCCTACAAAGAAAAATTAAATTTTTTTTATTAAACAAAAATCATTACTTCACACAAACACAACTAAAAATTGTTGAACACCCAAGACCACAACAAATTACAAGATAGTAGAGTCTCTACCATTAATAACAACTACAAATTTTATGACACCCAATACCATAACAAATTAAAAGCTACTTACCAAAACAATTACAAACAACTAATCTATTACACCCGACACATCACATGATAATGAAGATTAAATCGACTAATCTACCACACCCTATAAATTAAATCATGAAAGAATTGAACCACAAATTAAAAGCTAGTAACCACAACCATTACAAGCAACTAATCTACTACACCCTACACATAAAACAATAAAACATGATAATGAACATTAAATCAACTAATCTACTACACCCTACACATTAAATCATGAAATATTTTAACCCCAAATTAGTAAACACATAAAACAAGACCCTAATCACAATACACCAATCAACTAATTTATTGCACCATAAACCTTAAATCATCAAAAAAATCAACAAAATCAACAAGATAAACAAAGCCCAAACAATAAAACTACTTATAATTCACACATCCTATTTCATCTATTCTCCCCAAATATAAATGAATAACCCAAAATAATAAATCAATTTTTCTACTTCAAAATTTAATAATTATACTATACTTACCTTTAGGAAGACAAACTTTTAGTAGAAATAGTTAGTTAAATATTTTGTAGAGATAATGAAGACGGAGATCTCTAGTGCTTGAAGAAGAAGATGATAATGGTGGAAGTGGAGTGGTAGGTGGGAGGGGTGGGGGGATTGTTTTTGAATAGTTATATTTATATATGGGTATTTTTGTCTACAAAATTATATTTGAGGGTATTATAGTAATAGAAGTTGTATATTTGGTTTTACTTTTTTTTTATGAATGGCATTTTGGTCATTTTGGGCCATTCATAAAACTTGAAAGTTTTGAAAGTTTAATTATGTAGAAGTTCAAAAGTTGGGCTAGAAACTTAATTTAAACTTTTTAAATAATATTTATAAAATCTTCTCTATTTATTATTATTAATATAATATTTAAATATTTACCATCCTGTTAATAAACTTAAAGGTTAAAAAAAAAAAACACGAGGAAAAAAAAAAAAACACCAGATGGTAACTTAAAAATTGAAATTGAAACATTCACAGCGACCACGCTTCCCTAGAGAAGACTGGTTTCAAAAGTATCGAAGACATTTCTTCTATAAAACAATAACAAAGCTCTCTCACTCTTCTCTCTCGCTTCCTCTCGAATTCTTCGGTGCAGTTAGACTGGTCTGACACCAAAGTATCTGATTCTCTCTCTTTTTCAGCTTAAATCTCTTTCAAAAAATTTCAATTCGGTGTTTTGCAGCGCAGACTAGTATCTACTGTCAACACTCCAAATGATGAACCCTATGGACCTGCTCCGATCCAATCTCTCTCGTGTTCGGATCCCCGAGCCCACCAATCGTATCTTCAAGCAAGAATGCTGCATCTCCTTCGACACTCCGGTAACTAGCCGTCTCTATTTTCCGATTCCCGTCTAGATAATTTAGTTTTCGAAGAAGTTAGTGGAAATATAGGTTAGGGTTTAGTTCAACTGTTAGTGAGTTTGGTGTTGTGTTGCTAGGGCATCTAACTGTTTGGCGTTGCTTTTGGTGATTGATTATTAGCTGTGGTTGTGTTGGTGATTGTTTAGCTGCGTATTACGGGCGCAGGAATGTTAGAGTTGGTGATTTTTTTTTTTTGGTTATTTAGAGGAATGATGGGAATGTTTGAATGCTTTGTGGTCATTATTGTTTGTTTATGTGTAATTGCTGCATGCTTGCTGGGAGAGATTGCATGTGTGTTTGAAATGGAATTTAATCGAAGCTCTATGTTGTTTAGTGTTTTTTTTTTGGTTGTATTTGTTTACTTTCAATTTTATAGGGTTTTGTATGATGGAACAATAAAGGTCAAGGGTGTAGTTCGTGATTAATGAAAAACTGTGGAATGACATGAAATTAGATTTATACAGTCTGCAATGATCGGGCTTATGCAATTTGTATATGAACTTATATCATTGTTATGCATTTTAGGTTTTCATTCTGGTTTAATGTAAATTTCTTCCTTGTGATGAGGAATAATGCAGCTGGTTGGGATTGTTAAATTGGATGCCTCTTGTTGAAATTCATTTTTTGTTTTTATGTTGTGCCATTGGCTTAACTTCACTAGCTACTTAAATGGGAAATTTTAGTTGTCACTTTGATTTTCTTGTTGGGTGGTGTTACAGTTATAATATGTTCTTCTATAAGGATGGCTAGGAAAGTGTATTGACAAACTATAAAAGTAAAGCTGTGAATATGAAATCATTTTTGTGGTCTGTTATTGCCTTCCTTTTGTTTGACATTAAATATTTCAATATAAGGCTTGTCGCCTCTCATAAAATGGTTTAGTGAAATTTTATTTATGTATAAGTCTCATTCTTTGGCGGGTATTTTTAATGAAGTTCTTATTATGAGTTATGAGGTCTCTGCATTCTCAAAATCCTTTGTATTCCTTGATACCACAGTACCTGTGACTAAATGGAATTATGGTGTATGGTCTAACACATTTTTCATTCTGGTGGAATATTGCAGAAATCGGAAGGTGGGTTGTTCATTGACCTGAATTCTTTTCTTGCTTATGGTAAGGACTGTGTGAGTTGGAACTATGAGAAAACTGGAGACCCTGTTTATTTGCACATAAAGCAGACGAGGAAGTTGGTTCCTGAAGATAGGCCATCAAAAAAGCCAACTCTCTTGGCGATTGGTAAGTATAACATCTGTTTCAATGTTGAACTATGATCTATGCCATATTCATTTTTCTGTAGTAGTTAGGGCCTGTTTATGTTTTATCTAGATTTCATGGTCTGTGCTGCAGTTTTCATGGTGAAAAGAGTAGTAATTTGCTGACTCTGTTGTTCAAGTTTAAGCAGAAGCATGTAAAATACATAAGAACTACTTTTTTTAAGTTTGCTGGTTATGTTGGCTAGTGAAAGTTTTAAATGAATACATCAAATTCAAGAGTGCAGATAAAGACATTAGGCTACAAATTATGTATCCTCGGTGAATTCCATTTTATCTGGAATTCATTTCAGTAAATGACCTCAGGGTTTACTATATTTTTGTGAAAACAAATAGTGATTTTCACTTTACTTGCATAAGGATGTTATCAAATCCATATAAGGGCGTACACCTTGAATTTGCTTCTGCCATATTATCTTTCATTATCAGATAATACTTTTTTCTTTTTCTTCTGACTTTATATTTGTTATTTATGTCATAGAGACTTGAATTAAACTGATTGATTAGTGCTTACTAACCCTGTTAAAACTTGAAAAGCCTTTAAAACTCCTAATTTCTTGTAACACGTCTAAAGATCTTGATTTAATTGAATTTAGTGGAGCTATTTATATGCTTATGAAGATTCAACCTAAAATGGTAATCTTAGAGTGTGATGTTAATAATTAATTGGTCAATAGTGCAACCTGCATGTCAATATTAAAACTTGTCTAATTTTTTGTTCCTTAGAAAAAATTTGAGTTGTTTGAATCTTTTCCATGCTAAAGTCCAATTGTTGTTTATTACAACTAAAAACATGTTCTGAATTGGTTGATTGTTTTCAGTTGGCCCTACCAGAAGACCAGTATAAAATAATTTGTGTGGTTGTCTGTAGGTGTTGACGGGGGGTTTGACAACAATGAAGTAGAATATGAGGAAACTCACAGCATAGTCATATTACCTGAATATGTCACTCTTCCATTTCCTTCTGTAGAGTTGCCAGAGAAGGTATTTTTTTCAATTATGCACACTCACTTGATGTGAAAATGTTTCTACCATCTGAAGAAAAGAATTAATCTGACTTTCTCTTGTCTCACAATGTAGGTAAGATTAGCAGTCGATGCCATTTTGATGGCTGAGGGTGCTGAGCGGAAAGAGCAAGTTGCAGCCTGGACAGCTGATACAAAGCAAGTCAGTGCATATGCCATGAATTTGCAGCAGATTGACAGTGGTGTTATTGTTCTGCCCTCAGGGTGGAAATGTGCTAAGTGTGAGAAGAAGGACAATCTATGGTTGAATCTGACTGATGGAATGATCCTTTGTGGGAGGAAAAACTGGGATGGAACTGGTGGAAACAACCATGCTGTAGAACACTTTAGGGAAACAGGCTACCCTCTTGCTGTAAAACTTGGAACTATTACTGCTGATCTGGAAGGAGCAGGTAATGCTTCCCTGGAATAATTATTTCTGCTGTATGGTTTTCATACTTTGGATGAACAGACCAGAAAGGTTGGCTATATGCGATGCCAGTCTATAAATTGCTAAATTTATTTTTTTATTTATGAAAGAGGTGAGAAGTATTATTGTAGTGCTAGACTGTATGCTAAAATCATATATATATATATATATATATATATATATATTGTCACCAGTTCACTATGATAGTTAGCATACCATTGGCTATTTCCCTTGCTAGTCAGGGACTTATCATGGGTATCTTCTTGTGGCAGCTCAGATGTTTTCTCTTATCCAGAGGATGATGCTGTATCGGATCCACTTCTAGCTCAGCATTTGGCATTTTTTGGCATTGATTTTTCATCTTTGAAAAAGGTGGGCTAAGTTTGATTAACTGCAGCGAGGCCTATCAGTTGCTAACATAAAATTTTTAAATGTGCAGAATATATTCTTATTACAGGGGATGCATGCTTGTTTGTGCTTTAAACTTTATCTCTACATTTTTGGTTGAAATATTAAGTCATTTTGAGGATTAAACGTGATTTGGTGGGTTTCAAGAATTTCTCTCCTCTAAATGTATTTGTTATTTTGCCTCGAAATACAAAATTTTAAACCTTTAGGATTTGGGTTCCTAAGAAATCATCTATTGCGACGAATTTTGTTATAAAAATCACACGTTTCTCTCATAAAATAATAAATTGTGTGAATAACTAAATTGATGCTTTGATGTTTGAGTGATTGATAATTGATTTTTAGGGCGACAACTCTATTATAATCTCCTTTTTTTTTCCATCTATTTTTGTCTTCCAAGTAGTTTCATGCTATGGTTCTCATGTACATCCTGTGGACTATTCCACATAATTTAAGATTGATCATGAAATGACTTGAATTTATTTATTTATTTATTTATTTATTATTATTATTTTTTAAATCATCTTTATTTTTATGAACTGGATATAAATAGAAGTTGATCTCAGTTTTTTGAATTTAGACTGAAATGACAACTGCTGAAAGGGAAATTGATCAAAATACCAATTTCGATTGGAATCGAATTCAAGAGAGTGGACAGGATGTGGAACCACTTTTTGGTCCTGGTTATACAGGACTTGTAAATCTTGGCAACAGGTAATGTTTACTTGTGGACTGGTTACTTGGCAATACATTGAATTAGAGGATCATCATTCTGTAACTTTGTTTTCTCTTTCATCTTCTGCAGCTGTTATCTGGCAGCAACTATGCAAGTTGTATTCTCCACAAGATCTTTCTGTTCACGGTCAGTTTACGTCATAGATATGAACTTTCTTGTAGTCTTATGAATGACTACTTGTTCTGAGTTCAGATATTGTATATTCTATAAAGATCGTGCTCTTTTTGTTTGAAACAACAGTTACTATTCGAATCAAGACTTAAAATTGGCTTTCAACACAGCACCTGCTGATCCAACTGTAGATCTCAATATGCAGCTGTAAGTTATTGGCACCTTATTTTGTTATCTGATTATAATTATGTGTAAATATGATGGCAGCAAAGCAACACTACTTAAACATTGAATTCCCTCCTTGTGACGAATTGGATAAATATTAGAGCTACCATATGTTTATATTGGATATATCATATATTGTAATGGTTTCATGTAATATAGAACAAAGCTGGCTCATGGATTGCTATCTGGGAAGTACTCAGTACCTGCAGTCAAGGTATAATAATCATTATTTCGTGGATTCCTTGCTCTTTCATTTATACTCTCTAACCAGTTCAATTAATTTTGATTTTGATCTGCTGTCTAGAAAGAAAATACTGCCAATTCTGCAACTGCAACGGACATTGTAAGTCTTGTGCTAAACTTACATAGAGTGGACTGTTTGAGATTTGTGATCTTCGTAATGACATTGCTGATGAGTAAATGCACCAATAGCTTTTGGGACCAATAAGTTTCTTTTGTGTTTGGTTTTAGTCATAGAAGCCGATATTTTTGGGGCAACTTATTTATGTTTAGCTACATCTCATCTGCAAACTGCTTTCTCATATAGCTAAAAATTATGTAAGCTTTTAGGAGTCCGATTATTATTATTATCAAAATATTCTGGTTGTTGATTAGAACAAGTAACATGCACTTGTTTTAATGTTTAGCCTATTTTTTCTCATTGCTTGATTGACTGCACTCTTTCCTGTACTTATAATTGTTTGTTTTTGTTTTTGATTTTTGATTTTTTGGGTCAAAATTTTCTGGTCATTTGTCAGCCTTGACTCTTTGTTACTGTTTGATTATTTGCACAAGTTCCTGTTCGAAAAAGTCTTTTCTCATTGTTTTTGTTTATCTTTTATCTTTTTAATGTTTATGGTTCATCTTCTTAACTTCTCAGAAACAAGAAGGCATACCCCCTCGTATGTTTAAGTCAGTCATTGCTGCCAGTCATCCCGAGTTTTCTTCCATGAGACAACAGGTACGGAAGCAGTATAGAGCTGAGCTGATATCCTTTTAGTCAGATACATTCTTTGTTATCAGAGAAAGTATATACAAGAGCTCAAGCTCAACTGATAATATTTAGCATCGGTTGATGATTGCAACTGTAGTTGTACTTATCTTTTCAAGTAACCAGATAAGAAACCTAACGTAATTTCACTACTTGAACTTAAAAGTACAGTATGTAATAACAAGGAGTACTGTTGTTAGTTATAACCGTTTTATTAGATTGTTAATGTTTGAGAGCAAGTTATTCTTGAAAACAAGTTTTGGTCCTAGTACTGCCCAAGATTGTGCATGTGTAGTTTTTTCTTTGATACTCCTCTTAAATGGGTTGCTTTTGGTAGTATGAAATAAAAACATTACATATCTTACTTAAACAACTCGTTTTGTTACTTTTGTTTTAGCATATGACATCACTTATGAAATGAGAATAAAGCTACTTATTCAAATATATTATTCAGATATATGTAAACCTGATTGCCACTGAAGAATGTGTTGGTGAAGGAAAGTATTAAGAAGCTGAAATCTCCCTATAATCATTCTTTTCCCTTTATTCTTGTAGGATGCTTTGGAATTTTTTCTGCATTTCGTTGACCAGGTTGAACGTGTTCATACTGGAAAATCTGAAGTAGATCCCACAAAAAGTTTCAAATTTGGCATTGAAGATCGTATTGCATGCTCATCTGGAAAGGTTGCCTACAATAGAAGGCTTGACTTCATTCTTTCATTGAATATTCCATTACATGAAGCTACCAATAAAGGTGCTTGTCTTTACTCATTCCTTTAGCTATACATTCTGATTTTTCTTTCTAATGTATATATTTTTGAGAATTCAGAAGAGCTAGCAACATTCAACAAATTGAAAGCTCAAAAGACTTCGGAAGGGCAAGATGTGTAAGTTTTAATGTTTCAAGGTCGTCATTCTTTCTTTGTGTTTGAATTCTTGCTGAATGTATCTACTCCTGACAGATCGACAGATCAGATTGTACGTCCAAGGGTGCCTTTGGAAGCATGCCTAGCTACCTTCTCTGCTCCAGAAGAGATAAATGATTTTTACAGTACAGCCCTCAGAGCTAAGACAACAGCAATCAAGTAAGAAGTGATATTTCTATTACCTGCTGCTAGTTCTTATAGTGGTTTAGTCATGCCAATAGTTGGATTGTGGGAGATCAAGTACTAAGGAGTAGTTTGTAACCAGAAGCCCTTTGCTCTAACGACTCCATAAATGTTCTGCAGTTTAAAACGCCTCAAAACTGACTCTTTTAACTTCTCTTCTCTAACTACTACCCAACAGTAATTAATTATACTTAACAAAACACAACTCCAATTAATTTAAAAGCATGATAATATCAAACTATCTTATTCAATGGAAAGTTAGCAGGCTTTTCTGCTTTCTAGCATAAATTTTGAACTCTTGAAATGTTCTAGGTGTGTCAGATTTATTATTAAATTTTAGATTTGACAGGGGTACTGTCACAGTCCCTAGTTCGCCATTTTGGCGATGACCTGGTGGTGGTAACTTATTTCGGGTCCTGCGTCCTTTTCTGACCTATAATGTAGGAAATAGTTGGACCTCCAAGGGAGAATCCGACTTAGGAATAAAATTCTACTTGTCTTTTTTCCTCAAAATAACACTCTTAAATAGACTTACAATCTCGGTCATTGCAAGAAAAGTAAAACAAATACAAGAAAAGGAAAGCCATGAATCCATCCTCAATCATCTCTAAATCTTTGACCACGAATATCATCCTCAGTATTCTCTCAATCTTGGAATTGATTTTGAAAATTTGTGCCTTAGAATATGATTTTCTAATGAATGCATCTATGACAGGTACTTGGTTCAGTAAAATTTAAATTTGGACATATTGTTAGCTGATGAATAATTGTCATCTTAAAAGTTAATATATTAGCTGATGAGTCATTATAATTTAAAAAAAAAAAATTGTTTTAGCTTTTGGTCAAGGATGTCAATGCTAACTAGTTATGAATCCTTAAAATATCATAGTGGAAAATGTTATGAGTATGTGTTCAAAGTCATTAACTAGCATGTTTATGCTTAATTTTGTTGTAGGACTACTGGTCTAACTTCATTCCCTGATTATCTGGTGTTGCACATGCGGAAATTTGTTATGGAAGCAGGATGGGTTCCCAAAAAACTTGGTACTTTTTTTATGGTTACTCAATTTTTGTTGCACAGCATTGTATGTCATGAAGGTCGTTGTGTTTGATCAGTTGCTTGTTTATTATTGAATGTGTTGTTCCAGATGTTTATATAGATGTTCCAGATATCATAGATATTAGCCATATGCGGAGCAAAGGCCATCAACCTGGGGAGGAATTGTTACCAGAAGGTGGTATGCGATCCTTCTAGAGTTTATTTATTCATCTAACCTTTTAATTTTATAATTATTAGTGGAATTAATGATTCTGATGGGAGCTGCAGTAATTTACCATCCTCGAAACAATCAATTTTAATGAAAAACACAAACAGGGAATTATGTAACTAAGTGCCTTTTATTATTCTGTTCTTGATGGATGCTGCCATTTCTCCGAACTGACAAATTCTTGATCATGTTGCCTTATTTCTATGAAGTGACAACTCTGTTTCAAGATTAGTGCATGTGCAATGAGGGTTGCTCCTCTGGATTTGTCTACAGTATGTAGGTAGTGAAAAGTACACAGTGGTCATAGTTGAATTTGAAGGAAATACCTCTACTTTTCGGGTCATAGCCAAATTAACAACATGACATTAACTGAACTCCAAATGACATGATGGAATATTTTCTAGAAAGAATAACCTAGTCAGATCACAAGTAAAATAAAAGAGATCTACTGACTTGATTTGGTGTATGACTATCTATATTACACAGGGTCTAGTGATGAGGCTGAGTTGAATCACCCTGTTGCCAATGAGGATATTGTTGCTCAGCTTGTTTCCATGGGATTTAACCATCATCATTGCCAGAAAGCTGCCATAAATACCTCAAACAGTGGAGTGGAAGAGGCTATGAATTGGTTGCTCTCTCACATGGATGATCCAGGTACTAGGAAACTAAAGCTTTCATCAGCTTATTATTATCAACGATCATGTCAATAGCATGATCCAGTTGATGGTAGATGTTTCTTTGTTGTGGAAGGTAGGTACTGACATATGTTGATTTCTTGCTTCAGATATTGATGCTCCTTTGGCCCAAGGAAAACAATCTGCATCGGTTGACCAAGCAAAATTAGATACTTTGATATCATTTGGTTTCCAAGAAGATATTGCTAGAATGGCACTGAAGGCATCGGTAAAGTTCTTTTGCTTTCTACAACTTGGAAGATCTCTGACATGTTTCTTGTACTTACATGATTCTTGTACCGGTTAATCTCAAACCCTCTTTTTATATGATTCTGTAGGGTGGTGACATTGAGAAAGCGACAGATTGGATATTCAACAATCCTGACGCTTCTGCTGCATCAGATATGGATGCAACGACTTCAAGCACCGCGCAAACTCCAGCTGATGCTGGTCTAACAGATGGAGGAGGGAGTGAGTTTCTTTAAACCTACTCTTGCTTATTAAGTTTTACCTTATTGGTGTCCTCAATTGATGTTTCTTCTTTCAATCAAATCTTTTCCGAGATTATTGTCCTTATACTTGAACGTATTCCACTGTTTTCACAGAATACCGACTTTTCGGAATAGTGAGTCATATGGGAACTTCAACTCAATGTGGTCACTATGTTGCTCACATTGTTAAAGACGGTAGATGGGTTATCTTCAACGACGACAAGGTCGGAGCTTCTGTTAACCCTCCCAAGGAGATGGGATATTTGTATTTTTTCGAGAGGATTAATAGCTGAGTTGCACTGATAGAACAATAGGAACAAACATATTTCAACAGCAGGATAGATAGCACATTGTGATTATCAAATCTTTCTTTGCTCTTTTTATGTAGAGTCGTTTCAAACTGCAGACCTTGTAAGCATGAAACAAATTTTCCAGTACATGTTCGATTTCAAGTTTATTTACAAACTAAACATCATTAGCAGGATCATTTTGTAACTTATTTATTGTTTATTGTCTTATTATTTTCATTACAATGGTTGATGGTTCATGCTGTGTACAACAAAGAATTCCCCCGCCATCTTGTTTAGCTTGAAGACGCCGAAAAATATTCATCTTCTTCACGAACTTTGTCGTCGATATCAGCATGCTGACTCGTTACTCTAGTTGTACTCGAAGATCCAAGTTCTGTTGTGGAAGTTCCTGCTCCTGTAGTAAAGGATCCAAGTTCTGTTGTGGAAGTTTCTGCTCCTGTAGTAAAGGATCCAAGTTCTGTTGTGGAAGTTCCTGCTCCTGTTGTGGAAGTTCCTGCGCCTGTTGTGGAAGTTCCTGCTCCTGTTGTGAAGGAGGTGGATCCAAGTTCTGTTGTGGAAGTTCCTGCTCCTGCTGTGAAGGAGGTAGATCCAAGTTCAAGTTCTGTTGTGGAAGTTCCTGCTCCTGTAGTAAAGGATCCAAGTTCTGTTGTGGAAGTTCCTGCTCCTGTTGTGGAAGTTCCTGCTCCTGTTGTGGAGGAGGTGGATCCAAGTTCTGTTGTGGATGTTCCTGCTCCTGTTGTGAAGGAGGTGGATCCAAGTTCTGTTGTGGAAGTTCCTGCTCCTGCTGTGAAGGAGGTAGATCCAAGTTCAAGTTCTGTTGTGGAAGTTCCTGCTCCTGCTGTGAAGGAGGTAGATCCAAGTTCAAGTTCAAGTTCTGTTGTGGAAGTTCCTGCTCCTGCTGTGAAGGAGGTAGATCCAAGTTCAAGTTCAAGTTCTGTTGTGGAAGTTCCTGCTCCTGCTCCTGTTGTCGCGCGAGGATAACTTTCAGCAAAGGTGTATGCATGCTCAATCTCACTGATAAACTGTTTAAAACTCTTTTTGTCATTTGCTGAGATCCAATTAAGCTTCAGCTTCTTCAACTGTTCCATAAGATGTTCACGTTGTTCAAGTTCCTGTGTCATATCTAATCCTAATCCCATTACATCCATTTGTTCCTGATGTAATTTTCGGTTCTGCCTAGGTTTATTCAGATGTAATTCCTGCTGCAGCTGACAGTATGCAGTTTCCAATAAATCTTGCCAAACACAATCTATGTGCTCGAACCCATCTGGTACATCTGGCTCGGTCTCAGGCAAGTGAGTTAGTCCTAATTGCTTCAATACTAGGCTGCCTACCCTTGTGCTATCAAGAATTTCATGGGTCACCTGCCAGAACTCTGACTCAACTTTCATCTTTTCAGGCGGTTCTGTGACCACACTCTTTCCTTTGCGCTTCCTTTTTTCCTCCTCTGCTGTCAGCTTCCTTTTTTCCTCCTCTGCTGTCAGCTTCCTTTTTTCCTCCTCTGCTGTCATCTTCGAGCTATTTGGACAGTAAGTTATCCAATCCAAAAGACTTTTGTTCTTAATACTCGTCATTAGAATTTGTATGCAGGTTCTCCAATCCTCCTAAAAACATGAAAAGAATCCCATGCAATACCATCTAAAATCAACTGGCTGTTTCAGATTAACTCTTTGAAATTTTTCAAAATTCGGTTTCTTACCATGTAAAGACGACGGCTAGCATTCAGCGTCCAGAATATATTCAAAGTAGACTCAGGATGTTCCATTGCGGAAACTGCAAAAGTAGCTGCTGCTGCAACCATTGAAGGCTGATACCTGGTCAATAAAATCTCTGCAACAAGATAAAAAGAAATGTTCTATCAATTAACAGATCAAAATTGATCTAAAAACACAGAAGATCCTTCAGACTATTACCGCTGTGTGTCTGGATTATAACCTCAGTAACCGTAGCTAGCCATGGGCGAAGGTGAGCAGGAAGCATTCGAATGAAGTACAAGGTAAAGGTTAAGGCAGTTGGAGCACGTAGTCTCCAGTCAATTGCGATGAGAATCTTCTCTTCCAGCTTATTTATCATGTATACTGGACGATCCATCATGTGTTTCCATTTTTTCTTAAAAGAATACTTCCAAATTAGAGACAGACTTAGAGACATAACACGCAATTGAAAAAAAGGGTACAGAATCAAACTTTTACCACGATCCACTGAGAATTCGCTGTCTCTGGTCTGAGAAGCAAAGAGTACACAACATAATGTATATAGGCGTAGCATCCCTGGCTGCTCAAATAAAACAACAAGATTTAAGATTTGAAATGAAATGAAATAAACAACAAGGACTGGTTTTAAGATCCATATTACTTCGATCCCTTCCCTTGATACTGATCTATCAAAGTAGCTCAATGCGAGATAGGGTACCAGCGCATCGATTCCAGTCCTCGTCATCTGTTAAACAACGAAGAAAAATCAAGAATTGCCATTAAAGGACTGGTTTTTCCTCTTTTTTCTTCAATAATTCCAGAAACTAACAAAAATCCAGATGAGTCCTACACAACATCGATTCTTGAACAGCAAAAAACTGACATTTTCTCGAGAACCAAACAGAAAAAAGAACAAGCATCGCAAGAAAATGAAAATCTAAACTTACCGCGTCAATGAGAATCATCGCTCTCGCTCGAATCTTTATCAACGGGTCCTCTTCTGAGTAGCCTCTCACGACCATAGTCTCCAGTTCGGCGACAAAATACTGATCGTACGCTTCTTCCTTACCTCCATTTGAAATTATTGGATCGAAATCCATCTCTTGAGAAACAAAATCGAAGTAAGATTTTGATTGCTTTACTCGAGAAGCTAAAACTAGTGAATACGAATTTGTTGAATAATTGGTTTGATTAGGATTCAAGATTTGTGCTCTTAATGTGAAGTGAAGGTTTCAGGCTCTGTTGACAGTTATTATATCGTTGGTTTGTTATAGGCGGTGAAGGATTTTATTCGAATCTGTAATCGGCGGCACAGATTCTGCCACGTGGACAGCTTGATTTGGCTCCATACTTTTCGGATTATTTTTATTTTCTGAATTATAAAGCAGATAAATATTTTCTTCTTCGAAATTTAAAGGTTAAGGAGAAAAAAATTGGTTGGATAAAAAATATTTTTTAAATAAATTTATTTATTTATATGTTATATTTTAATTTTTTAATCTACACTTAATAAAATCTACATATTTTTAGTTATTTTATCATTTTTTTTAAATAGAATTTTTTTTAAAGAAATAACAATAATAATATAGTACCATTTAATTCATAATTTTGATAAATTAAATGGTCATCCACCATTCTATTTCTTACCAACTTTGATGTATAGATTAGACGGTGGATAAGGTAAATGGCCTGAGGTTATGAAATTTACAAGAGAGAATCTTATCGAATGGATCATAGCACTTTTATTTTTCAAAAAAAATAATTGAAACATGAATTACTTATTGTAATAATAATAATAATAATATTATTATTATTATTATGTTGAATTTGAGTAAATTATTGTGTGAATAATTTTATAACCACTCTAATTATAATTGGAACACTAATAAAAAGGCTTGTGTCAATCTTACACATATTAGATTTAAACATATATTTATATTTGATATTCTTATAATAATTATTAGCGAAAATTACATAAAATTGACCGAATAAAGTTTAAAAATTTAAAACTAAACCCATAAAACTTTATTTCTATTTCTGAGTCATTCAAACTTTGATTTTCAAAAATAGACCTTCACACCTTCACAAATCCTCTTCACATGCCACTTTCATATCTTCACAAACCAATATAAAAGATCTTCACAGAAGGGTAAAATAGTCAATTTGGTTCATTTTTTAAAAGTGAAAGTTTGAAAGATTATTTTTGTAAAAATTTTAAAGATGTATTATATAATGTAAACAAAATTTATAAAATAACAAAAATGAAAATAACAAAATAGATTTATAAATTAGATTTGGAATGCAAAAATAATAACTAGTGCATAAGCCGTGCGAGACGCACATTCATTATTTTTAAATAAAATAAATAAATAAATATAAAATATTATATATTTTTTATATAAAAAATTAGTGCTAACAAAATAGATTTTTTTAGTAGATAATTTCGGATTCGGCGTACTTATACAAATATGAATACTAAAATTAATACACATATTTAAATTACAAATTATTTTGTCCAAACTATTAAAATTTGTTAGTCATTAAGGACATAATTGAATATGACCATTGACAATCCGTTTTGAATAAAAAATAAAATAAATAAAACATATAATACTTATTACACATTAATAAGTAAATTATTAGATTGAATAGATCATATAATAAAAAATTAACTATTATTTGATCTTAGAATTATGTTAATTGGTTGGGCCCATAATATACTTGATATTTCGGCCGCTCAATTATAAGGAAACCCCAAGGGTTCTTTCATGATTTCGGCCGAAATCTTCTCTGGGCTTGAAAATTTCAGGCTCACAAGACCTCTCATAATTTTGGCCGAATAAAAGTGTTGAGGTTTTAGTTCCCTTTTATTCATCGGCCGAAATTACGAGACTTAGGCCCATGATGTCTCCCATATTTTTGGCCGAAGTAATAAATGGATGGACTCTAAATTTGGCTGAACTTGGGGAACTATGATTCTTAGTTCATGGTTTGGAGCGGTCGAAATATAGCCTCTAGTTTTGGCCGCTCAAGCTATTTCAGAAATAATCTTCTAGAAGGATAATATGGAGCGGAGATTTAGTTTCCTTCCGCAAATCTCGGGGCTCCAGTTAAGAGTAAGTTAGGATTTCCTGGAGCGTGGAGGAATCCTATATAAACAAGGCAAGATACACGGAATTAAAAACACGAAAAAAATAAACTACCAGTTAGCTAGAGACGAAAAAGAGAGATCACAGCCCTCATCTTGAAGGGGTTCGAAGTCCAATCGGAATTCGGCTCCAACATTAATAATACTTTAAATGTTAAAGTTAGTAAAAATATAAATTTAATATAAACAAAAAATGATAAAAAAAAATTTATTTTATATATAGAAAAAAAATATATTGGTCCGTGGACCCGAATTCCGCACGGATTGGACTTTAAAGTCCACTGTCAAAATGAACCTCAATTTTAGAGTCCAAATTCGCGCAGACAGAAGCGAACCCGAATTTTCTACAAACTCTGTCTCCATTTTGACAACGCTATATGTATAGCGTAATACAATCTAAAGTTAATATGTTCAAATTCAATAATGTACCATTAATTTATTTTAATTCTTTATTTACTTTCGGACTTCAGAATTATTAATTTATTCAAAATCAAATAAAAAGATTAAAAATATATTATTTAGGGGTGACAATTGAGTTAAGACATGACACAAACCGTTTATTGAGAATTTCGGTTGAGCTTAAATGGATTTGGTCGACACTACACGAATCCACCAACCCGTTTAAGTTTATATTCTTTTATTTTTATTATTTACTCCCTACATTCTAATTATACAGATAAAACTAACTTTAGACAGTAATTAGAAAAAACAGTTAGTTTCCAGTATTACCCCTCGTTAATCCATCATTAATAGAATGAAATATATTTGTGTAATATAAAAAAATCAATTATAAATAAAGTCAAATAAAGGGCATATTAGATGTTTTAAGTTTATTTTTTAAAGTAAAATTTTCTATATAAATAAAACATTCAAAAAAGGAAAATTTTCTTTATATAAACAAAAAGTTGGGAGTATAATATTATTTATTTTTAATTAAATATAATTTGATATTGGGATGATTTCAATTTTATCATTTGAAGCTTTAAATTAAGTTAATAAGTCATTCAAACTTTATTTTAAGTTTATAAACTTTTGAAAGTTTGAGACTTAAAAAATGAATCAAATTGACCAACATGCCATCACAGACGCACTTCACATACTGCTGATGTCGTGAATCGCGTTTTTAAGGATGTTTTGGTCAATTTGGTTCATTTTTTAAATTTCAAACTTTCAAGAGTTTATAAACTTAAATAAAGTTTGAATAGTTTATTTACTTAAAATTAAATTTTGAAAAGCTCATATTTTATATTTTTTCTTTTGATATTGATTGCATCACGATTAGATATAAATAGTGTAGTAAATTACATGTATGGAAAATTTTAATTGTAATTATATGATTTATAATATAAAATTTTATTTTATTTAAAAATTATATTTAACTTTTTAAAATAAATGGGTTAAACTGGTCAACCCCCAACTCGTGGGTTGACAATCAACCTGTTTATTAAAAATGGGCCGGGTTCGGGTTGGGGTCAATACGACACAACAACCTGAATTGTCACCCCTAATATTATTATTATTAATTCATTCAATAAAGTAAAAATTCAATTAAAATCTATTAATATTTGATTAGGTTTTAAAAATCGATTTCGTTTTCTTTATTTCTAACCTCTTATGAAGTTCATGAATAATGTGAGTCCACCCATAAATCAATCAAATGGATTTGGTCATCAATATAAAAATTCAATTTAAAAATAGGCATGTCATAATAAAAATCCAACTTAAAAATGGACATATCTAACTTGGATCATATAGAGAAATAGACTTTAATGGTTCACAAACAATATTATAAAATTCCTCAAAATAAGAAATATCATATTAATAAGAATATGTATAACTATCTTACACCTCAATTTAATATCACATCTTCTACTTTTGGTGTAATTATAAAGATATATTTATGAAATGAGTATCAGTTTAACTATTTTTATTTTTTTTGTGTAATTATAAAGATATATTTATGAAATGAGTATCAGTTTAACTTTTTTTAAATCATTTTTATTTATCTATTTTACTGTTTACTCATATTGTATTGAATTCTTCAAATAGTGGATTCTCGAACTTCAAATAATTTTATTAATGGGTTATTTCCAAAAACACCCCATTTTTTCAAATGTTTCACCATGAGCACCCGGTTTTGAAAGTTTTGAAAAACCACCCCCAAAATCAAAACCACTAGTGGTTTTTGGTAATTTTGTGAGTGGTTTTGGTGTTGTATGAGTAATTTTGATCTTAGAAAATTTCCGAATCTCTAAATTAAACATATAAAATTTCAAAACCACTCATACAACACCAAAACTACTCATACAAATTATTTTGTCCAAACTATTAAAATTTGTTAGTCATTAAGGACATAATTGAATATGACCATTGACAATCCGTTTTGAATAAAAAATAAAATAAATAAAACATATAATACTTATTACATATTAATAAGTAAATTATTAGATTGAATAAATCATATAATAAAAAATTAACTATTATTTGATCTTAGAATTATGTTAATTGGTTAGGCCCATAATACACTTGATATTTCGACCGCTCAATTATAAGGAAACCCTAAGGGTTCCTTCATGATTTCGGTCGAAATCTTCTCTGGGCTTGAAAATTTCAGGCCCACAAGACCTCTCATAATTTCGGCCGAATAAAAGTGTTGAGGTTTTAGTTCCCTTTTATTCGTTAGCCGAAATTACGAGACTTAGGCCCATGATGTTCCCATATTTTTGGCCGAAGTAATAAATGGATGGGCTCTAAATTTGGCTGAACTTGGAGAACTATGATTCTTAGTTCATGGTTTGGAGCGGCCGAAATATAGCCTCTAGCTTCGGCCGCTCAAGCTATTTCAGAAATAATCTTCTAGAAGGATGATATGGAGCGAAGATTTAGTTTCCTTCCGCAAATCTCGGGGCTCCAACTAAGAGTCAGTTAGGATTTCCTGGAGCGTGGAGGAATCCTATATAAATAAGGCAAGATATACGGAATTAAAAATACGAAAAAAAAAACTACCAGTTAGCTAGAGACGAAAAAGAGGGATCACAGCTCTCATCTTGAAGGGGTTCGAAGTCCAATCGGAATTCGGCTCCAACATTAATAATACTTTAAATGTTAAAGTTAGTAAAAATATAAATTTAATATAAACAAAAAATGATTAAAAAAATTATTTTATATATAGAAAAAAAAACATATCGGTCCGTGGACCCGAATTCCGCACGGATTGGACTTTAAAGTCCACTATCAAAATGAACCTCAATTTTAGAGTCCAAATTCGCGCAGACAGAAGCGAACCCGAATTTTCTACAAACTCTGTCTCCATTTTGACAACGCTATATGTATACAATAATACTATCTAAAGTTAATATGTTCAAATTCAATAATGTACCATTAATTTATTTTAATTTTTTATTTACTTTCGGACTTCAAGATTATTAATTTATTCAAAATCAAATAAAAAGATTTAAAATATATTATTTAGGGACGTGGTGCTACCTCCGGCAGAGTTTGCTTATAATCGGTCACAGAACCGAACGACGGGCAAGAGTCCTTTCGAGATAGTCTACGGGCGTAATCCAATTACTCTTCTGGATCTCGCGCCTTTACCCTTAGTCAAGCAGTTCAGTTCTGACGCAGATAAACACGCAAAACGGATTAAGGAGCTGCATTCCGAAATTCATGACAGGATTACTAAGCAGAACATGAAGTACAAACAAAAGGTGGATATGCGACGGAAGAGAGTGGCCTTTAAAGAGAGTGATCTCGTGTGGATTCACCTAAAAAAGGAACGATTCCTAACTGGCAGGTTTGGCAAATTACATCCTCGAGCTGATGGTCCATTCAAGGTTCTAGAGCGAATAAATGACAATGCGTACAAGATCGAGCTGCCGGGTAAGTACAATGTATTCGGAACTTTTAATGTAGCAGATTTATCACCCTATCATATAGACGAAGAAGAACTTGGAGAGCTTGTTGTTGGTGAAGATGAATTAGGTTCGAGGACGAATCTTTTTTCTAGTAGGGGAGAATATGATGCACCGGGCTTTCGGCATTGATTTTGGGTATGGAATTTAGGGCCCAAATTTGTTTGGTTGAAACGAAATGGCGATCTGAATCAAACTCATGGCCTTTGGCGATGACCAACGATGAATTTTGGCGTTTCATGATTGTTTAGAGGGGTTTTTCGAACTTTTATTATTTTAAGGGTTTTTTCGTAATTTCGGAACTTTTTTGTTAGAGTTAAGAGTAAAGCCTTATAAAAAGGGTGTTTAGGGTTTCTAAGAGGCAGACTTGATATTATATTTTTCAGTAAATCAATTGAGCGAACGAATTGTTCCTCTTATTCAATTCACAATACTCTTTCAGCCAATTTACACACGTTTCCGACATCAAGCGACAAGTATCTTTTAATTGTACAAAGTACACTAATGCCTTAAAGGTCAATATGAAAATTAATTCAATAAAAATTTCATAATATCATTTATATAGTAGTAGCGAAAATAATTAGTGAGATATACTTCCGATGTGGGATAACAATTAGTTCAATATAACATATAGTAAAAAAAATTAATTAATATATTTTAAATGATAAAATAACCTGATGAATTAATTACTACTTATATGCTAATATGTAATTTGATATAAAAAAACCCATGTATTGTTTTTTTTAGAGTACAACTTGTTACCACGTGAGTAATTTGCTTTATTACGTTTTTCCTTTTATTATAATATAGATATTATAATATTGATTTTTGGTTTGTTATAATATAATATATGTTAACATGTAAGACTGTAATATAATATATGTTAATATATAATTTAATATAAAAATGCTAATATGTTTTTTCAGAACACCACTTGTTAGCACGTGGTTAATTCATTTTGTTAGATTTCTTTTTTTTTTTTTGTTATAATAGAGATAAAAATATTATAATATTAATTTTAGGTTTGTATCAATTTTAAAAACTTAAAATTTGAATCAAAATCTGAAATATTTTAAACTTCTACTAAAACCTATAGGGCAAGTACCTTTTAATTGTACAAAGGGCACTAATATCTTAAAAGTCGATATGAAAACTAATTCAATAAAAATCTCATTTATATAGTAGTGGCGAAAATAATTAGTGAATTACGCTTCCGATGTGTGATAAAAATTAGTTGAAATATAACATATAGTAGAATATATATATATATACATATAAATTTTAAATGTTAAAATAACCAATTTAGTTAATTAAAATTGAAGACTAAAAAAGTAATTTGATAGAAAAGTATGAATTATTGCATTTTTACGAAGTCACTTGTCATCACGTGGTTAATTTATTTAGTTAGGTTTCTCGTTTTATTATAATAGAGATAGAGATAGAGAAGATTCTTATTTATTTTATTTGTATTGAATTGATTCGATTTTTAAGAATAAATTGATTTGATTTTTGAAATAATATGATCGCGATTATAAAATAATTTATTCATTCATATTTTTAATTTTTTTAAAAAAATATAAAACATGTTTAGTTGACCTTCTTCCTTTAAGAATATTGTAAGTAAATTTTAAGTTTATCCAAACATACACTACTTTTATATATATATATATATATATTGCCAACAAAATAAAAAAAGTTATATTATTATTATATATAATATAGATTTTGGATTCATGTCAATTTTAAAAATTTAAATATGAATCCAAAAACTGAAATAATATAATATCATATTTAAACTTCTTGCGACAAATAACTCTATTTAATTTAACAAAAATCTCTTCATATAATGGTGGAGAAAATAATCAGAAAGTTACATTTCCTATGTGGTATAACAATTAGTGTTAATATAATATATACCTGGAAAATGTATTTTTTTCTTAAAATAGGAAAAATTGAATATTAAAATTTATTATAGAATATGTGAAAAAAAGAGTAGGATTTTTTCATTTATGGAGTAAATTACACTTGCTATTAAAATGTCGAAGTATCCAATTTAGTTAGTTAAAATTGAAGAATAAAAAGGTCATTTAAAGTAAATTAATCATGTGCTAACAAGTGGTTTTGTAGTAATAGAGATAGAGAAGCTTATTATTTGTTTTGTTTGTATTGAATTGATTTGATTTTTAAGAATGAAGTGATTAGTAAAAAAATGTATATATATATTAGAAAAAACTTGTATTATTATTATATAGTAATATAGATTTTGGATTCATATCAATTTTAAGAATTTAAAATTGAACCCAAAAATTAAAATAATATAAATTCATATTTAAATCTCTGGTAACAAGTAGCTCTATTTAATTTACAAAGAGCATCAATGTCTTAAAGGTAGATGTGAAAACTAATAGAACGAAAATCTCTTTATACAATGGTGGAGAAAATAATCAGAGAGTTACATTTCTGATGCGGTATAACAATTAATGTAAATATAATATATAGCTGGAAAATATATTTTTTCTTAGAATAGGAAAAATTGAACATTAAATTTTATTACAAAATTTGTGAAAACAAAAATGTGGAAAAAAATTTAAGAGTCGATATTTTTTTCTTACTTAATATTAAATAGTATTTAGTTTAAGTGGCCAATAAAAACATATATTAATCCAATAATATTTTTCTATTTATTTGTTTTTTAAAATTTAATAACCAATTTATAATAAGTAGTTATCTTATTAATTAATAATCTTGTCATTTTATAAGGAGGAATAATTCATTCCCGTAAATATTTTATATGCTAATTATTATTATTATTTTTAACAATTGTTAGTTCAAAGTTTTTATTTATTTGATTTTTGAGTTTTTATTATTTAAATATTGTGAGAATAGATACTAAGGCTCGTAAGCCATTAAAAAACATCTAAATACATTGTTTTAATTCATATAAATTTTATATTGTAAATATTTTAATAGTGACGAACTCAAATAAAACAACTAATGCTAAGAATCAATCATAGAGTGTTGTTAAATTAATTTATGAATTGTAACTAATATGAATAACTTATGATATTCTAAAATATAAATAATTATATGTATTATTTCTATTGAAATTTACAATCACATGCACACATAAACAAAAATAAATTCATATATCCATAATAATTATCAAGAACATATATTAAATTTTATTATTTTTATTGAAATTCACAATTATAGAAATCTTAAAAAAAAATCAATTTCACATATAATACTTGTAGAAAGAGAATGTTAAATAGAGGTAAGTATATATATATATATATATATATATATATATATATATATAAATTGCTATTATCAATATAAATATTTATCATTTTAATATTATGAACTTAAATAAAAAAATAATCAAATATTAATAAAAAATCATTTATTATATATATAAATTAATAAATTTTTTCCTTTTGCAATTAATGTGACATTTTAAAATAGAAGTCACACCAACATATAAAAAATTATTATTTTGAAAATTTTAAATATATATATTATTTTTTAATTAAAATTTCAAATCACATATTTTCTCTATATAAATCAATTCATATATAAATTAATAAAATTGCCAACAACTAATGGAAAAAAAAACATAAATAACATGTTTAAATTATATATATATATATATATATATATAAATCCTTACGGCAATCAACTGACAGTAGCGTATGATCTCTAAAAGTCATCAAATTATCAACTTTCTTATTATTTGTTGTATGTATAAATGTGCATTAAAAAATAATATAAAATAATATATTTGATCAAGTACATTGATTGGAATTATAAATTCCCAAAAATCATACTAAAATGTTGCAAATAAATTGAATTTTAGACCAAAATACCATAAAATGAGAACAAATGAAATGTAAAATTTGTTGGTGTAGATTATATATATATATATATATATATATATATATATTAAAGCATGAAAAAATTGGATGGTTAAAAAATGACATTAAGGATACCAAAAAAATTTATAAACCGATTCATAGTTTTTTTCTCTCTCTCTCTTATTATTATTATTATTATTATTTTATTATTTTTGTGACTCTTCACATTTAAATATGAAAACACCACAACTAATAAATCTACAAAACCATGGAACTTAAAGAGTTGATGTCAATTGAAATTGTACCTGAATTTAAAATCGTTCTCTATCTTGCTATTAAAATTGTATTTTCATTATGGAGCAATGGGTTGTGTATTAAGATTTGAAAAAAAAAAAAAAAAAATCAATCATGTTGAACAGAGGAAATCAAAACGATAAAAAAAATGAAGACAACAACCGAAAAAATTAAAAACGAACCTTAGAAATGGGATTGATGACTCTTGTACAATGAACCAATCTCTGGTTGTTAAATTGAAACAATCTCAAAATATTTAGAAAAATTCAAAATCAACACGTAAGAATTTATGCTATGAGAAAAACAATTGAAACATAAATGTTGAGATCACAATAAAAGAACATGACAAAAACTAAAATAAAAAAAAGTTAAAGATGAACTTAGAGATGAGATTGACCACTTTAGCATCACAAACCGTTCTGTTATTGTCAAACTGTAATAATTCCAATAATCTAAACAAAATCGAAATCTATAAAGTTTAAGATATGAGGAAAACATAAAAGAGTTATCCTAAGAATACAAATGAACTCAAATCTTTAATGAAATAAAAGAATAAAGAAGAAAGACAATTAAATAGATAAAAAGATGAGAACAAGCAAGAGACATGAAATTGATTAGAAAAATAAATGAGAAGAGGAAAAGATAAAAGAATTGATAGAGAATTAATTGTCAAAAGCATTTAAATGATATATTCATCCTTATAGTAAATAGATAGATGAGTCAACCAGCACTCCATGTGGCATACTCTGATTAGACCATAGTTGCCACATGTCTAGCAAGCTAATATCTGCCAAGTTAAGTAAAGTATTTTATTATATATATATATATTTATTTATATTTTATTTTAAATATTTAAAATTAATTTTTATATTTATTATATTTTTATGTAATTTTGAATTCATTATTTCACAAATTTATCATTTAAAATTATTTGTCATATTTTTAATATAAATTTCAATAAACTATTAATAATAACTATTTATATTTGATTCATTATCAATTATAAAGACTAATTTATATATTTATATAAGTGAACTCACCTTTAAATTGAAAATTGAAAATCACACTAAAAAGAAACTATATTTTAGTTGTTTTTTAGTATGATTACAATGTCATTAATTCTCCTACACGCAACGCGCGTGTTTATTACCTAATTTATATAAAAATGTAGATGGACACAGCTAAATTATAATTGAATATCAATTTTCTGATATGGTGGATGACATCCAATTATCCCTCTAACTAATCTCTTCTTTATTTTGTATATTATCATTTCTTCATTTTTAATTATTATCATTATGTAAATATCTTTTTATAAAGATTAATATTTAACTTCATAAATGATATTGATGTCCCAAAATGTGTTTCAAAATTATTAGATGTATCTATCTATTGATGTCCCAAAATGTGTTTCAAAATTATTAGATGTATCTGTCTATAAATTATGTAAGTAATGGTGTTATATGCCGTTCTTTTCATATGAAGCTTTTATGATGGTCTGGAAGATTGGTTTACATAAGAAAAATTCTTCAAACACTATTTGAAGACAGAAAAGATATGACATGGTTGGAAAAGAATTATTTAGCTAATTGGCCTCAAGTAAAATTTGAAGAATGGGAAAATGAACATTTGATGATATCACTTGCGAATCTAGAGTGAAACGGGCTAACCCTAGTACATTTGGAAATCTGAATTTGGTATGAATCTCATGATGTTGTGAATCCCATGTTGTTGTGAATCAGTGAGTGAAGTCAGTGCCTATAATGAAATGTGTATAACTCAAAGGTCATTCTTGAAAATGATCTATTTGGATTTTATTTTGATTTACTTATAATTAAATTTAATTCTTATTTATCTTTTTAGACAACTTTAATTTTTATTATTAAATAATTTACTATTTATCTTTTAATTTAAAATTTTAAATTTAAAATAAAAAATTATTATTCTCGTACGGGAAAATTAATACGACATGCTTTGAGTTTTTCAAATTTGGCAGCTGGAAATATGTTTGCTCTTTTGGCAACAAGATGCAGTGAGTTTTTTGAAAATGTTGTAGGAAGCTTAACACTATCAGGGTTTACTGTAGCTCCGTTAGAAAATTGTGAATTTACAGTTTTACCCAGATGTGCAAAATTTGTATTTTACCCCCAACTTTTAATTTTTTTCACATTATACCCCTTTTTTTCCCTATCTTTCAAATTTAAGTATTTTTTATATTTAATTATTTTTATCCTTTTTTTTCTATCTTTCAAATTTAAGTATTTTTTATGTTTGATTATTTTTATCACTAAAATATATAGAATAAATTTTATTTATATAAAAATAGTTATTTTATTTTTAATTATATAATTTGAAAGTGTAAATTAAAAATAGAAAAATAAAATAATAGAATTATTAAAAAAATTACACGAATTGAATTTTTAGTGTCAAAATATAAATAAATATAATTATTAAAATTTTTAATTTATAAATGATGGATATTAATATCAAAATTTCGGTATAGTTAAATGATTTAAATCAATAAAATAATACTTTATTTTTAATATATTAAAATAATTGATCTCATATTAATATCAATTAATAGTATTTCATGAATACCATATATTTTTTTTAAATGTATGAAATTATTAATTATAATTTATTTACATAATTATGAATACCAATTATTCAATAACTCTTCTAATATAATATTAATTACCAAATAGTGTATATTTTTTAATTTTAAAATCGCAACAAAAAAAGTAATTTAAAATAAAATAACTATTTTTACATAAATAAAATATATTTTATAATATTTTCGAGATAAAAAAAAAGTATAATGTGGAAAAAATTAAAAATTGGAGGTAAAATATAAATGTTCCACATCACGTAAAACTATAAATTTACAAATTTTTATCGAAGTTATCGTAAACCCTAACGATATTAAATTTTCTATAACATTTTAAAAACTCGCTGCACCTTATTATAGAAAGAGCAAATGTATACAAATACATTTTCCACTACCAAATTTGAAAAACTCCAAATATGTCATTGTAATTTGTCCTCTCCTGCAAAGCAGAATTGTTTTCGTACTTGTGAAATAATCGAAAAGGGCTGATGTACAGATCGGCTGCTTTGGCAGTCGCAACGTTTATTAAATGGTAAATATGTAGTATAGGCGATAAACAAAGGCAAAATTGAAAAGGAAAATTAAACAAAAGGATAGCATTACAAAATGACATCGGCGCTTTTAGTAGAGACTAGGCTCGGAGAACCTGCTTGATGATTTTTTAATTAAGTTTTTAATATTTTTTAAAATATAAAATGATAATTATTTATATATAATAATTATTTTAAGTGAATTTTTAAAACTTCAAAATATAATTATAGATTTATTTTAAAAAATTTATAAAATCGAATTTTTATAAATAAAATTTTTAAAATTTGATTTTCGCTTTATAATTCTAATTTTTTAAATACTTATGTACGAAAACAGTTCTGTGAATAATTTATGAATTGAAATTCAAACTTTAAAAAAAAAATTTACAAATTTTTCAAAATATACTTATAATTATGTACTTAAACTTTTTGTGACCTTAAAAATGAAAATTCAATTTTAAATATTTATATATATTTATGATGTATAAGTAAATATTTTACCATATAGTATTTAAATATACTAAATTCTTAAATTATTTTATAATAATATTTTAACTTCACCTGATATATTTTTTTTAGAATTTAAATGCTTTTTATTTTAAAAATATTATTTATTTAAAATTCAGAATAATATATATATATATATATATATTTATCAATATAAGATATAGATTAATATATAACTTTAATATTATAAACATAAATTTGTTTAAATTTTAGTAAATATTAATTTTTAATAATAATATATGTTAATTAAATTTAATTATAGATTTTCATGATTTTTTCTCAATTAATTAGTGATCTAATTTCTATTAGCGTGAACTCGTTGCAAATTGAATTTCATCTTTAAAATTTTGAATTCTTCGTCCTCAATTTCTGAAGGATCATTCATACTTTTTTTTTAATGAGTTACTTAATATATTTATCTTTATCTAATTTTTTTATTTTAATATTAAAATACATAAAGTATTACATAAATTATTTTAATAATTATTTTTAAAATTAATCTTAAGTAAGAAAAATACTTAATATATATATAAATAAATATTATATGGAATTAGTTAGTTTTATTTGTAATTATAACACATATTTTTTTAATGAAATTGAATTAATCATACATTTTTATCATATACATTAAAATTTATAAATTGATAATAAATGTATCAAATAAAAAAAGTACATCTTAGTGTTTTATATTATACATTTATTTATATATTTATTTTTTACATTAAATTATTTAAAATAAAGAAATAAATAATTCTACTTTTAGTAGTTTTTTTTTTTATCTTAACTAACCAAATTTGAAATTATAACAATATATATATCTAATATACTATTAATTTATAAATTTAAAAATTAAATTTATAATTTTAAATTTTGAATTATATATTATTATTATTTATTTATTTAATTTTTAAATGAATAAGATTGTGGATGATGATACTAATGTACATGAGAGATGGTGCGAATGTGATTGGATTTACCAAATAATCAACTATTCAATAATTAAATAGTTAAATTTGTAATTTCCGACGTACAATTAAAATAGTATTTTCATGCTATCACCGTCTTATCAAACCACGTGAAATTCATCATCCCACATTATCAACCATCGGATTATCATTCACAAAATCAATTCTAACGTTGATCGTCTTCTTCTTCTTCCAATTTATATAAATATTGATTTATTTTTTCTTTCCAGATTGTGCTTCTTCATTTGTATTACATTAATTCTCTCCCAGATTTAATTCTTCAGACCGCATCCACCACCACTCCAACCGCCACGAAGCCACCTCAACCCGAAGAGCCGCCAACCGGAAGGACATCATCCAACACCCAGCCGTCACCATCACTCCCGCTCCCATTCCCACTCTAACGTGGTCAGAAAATCTAATCTGCCACAGTCTTTAAATCCTCCCAACCATTTACACCTCCTTCTTCATTCTATAGATCATGGAAACAGCAACAACCACCTCAACATAACACTTTTCTCATTCCTCCTAATTTATCTTCATCATTGTCCGTTACTTGCTCCTACAGGTAATTGATCTTGGTGTCTCTACTGCTACACAACCAGATTTTTAAGGTTCAATTTTATTGTAAGTTAATTTTTTTTTATCTACTTATTTATTAGGTGTGTTTGATATTGGTTTTTGTACTTCATTTTGATGATAAATCGTTGCTATTTCTTCATCTTCAGGATAAGTCATTCACCACACTACGGTGAGCATCAATGGTTTGGAGATAAGTCATTCACCAAACTACGGTGAGCATCAATGGCTTGGGTGGTGGCTGTAGACCGCCTTAACCGCAAGACTACCAACAACACCATCCACATGAACCACTAAATGCACAATTTACATTTAATCCAGGAGATCAATTTCAATTCTTGATGGATAGAGATGAAACAAATTGACAATAATAGGATCAAAAGGAGCAGCACTTACATGACGAATTCTGTCAATACCAGATATTTTATGGATAATATTGGAAAGTAAACAAGAAAGTAGGAGATGACAGCGGCTTATAGCTGCTTTTATAGATATAGATATAAATATAGAGTAAGACTAGACTAGTATTGTACCACTGCGAGACAGGTGGTCATTATTATTATTACTATTTTTTTTTTTTTTTAAGTAAAGTAAAAAAAATAAAATATTTTTTATTAATAAATTTAATTTGCACCTGTATTAAAAATATTAATAAATATAAATTATTTTAATAATATATTAAATTTATTTAAATCTAAAATTTTAAAGTTATTTCAATTTTAATCAATTTTTATTTTAAAATATTTATATTTAAATTATTTCGCTAACTTTAAAATATATTTTAAATATTTTATCATTTTTAAAATTTAAATTAATTTATTCAAATATTTTATAAATTTATTAATTTTTAACTTTTTTAATTGTTTAATCTATTTATTTAACATATTTTTTATCCTTTCAAAAAATTTTATTCTCAACCTTACCACTCCTAATTTTTTATTATTTTGTATCTCTTTATGTTCTATATTATTTTAACTTGTATAACAAAATTATTTTATTTTATAAATTATTTTATTTTATTATTTTTAATAATTTAAATATTAAGTAATATTAACTAATTATTTAAATAATTTTACTATTTATAATTCTTTATAACCTCCTTTTATTATTAATTTTTTATTTTAAACAACTAAAAGAAAATAAAAAATGAATATGCCTTGAAAAATATAATTAAAGTTGCAAAATGTAAATAAAGATAAAATAAAATAAAATAAAAAATAACGCCTATGTAAAGATAAATTGGATAAAAATAGACAAATGATGTAAAGTGACAATAAGTGGCGTGCTATACTGAACAAAATTGGGAAAAGAAATTTAAAACAAAAGTTTGTAATGTAGGGCGGGTAATAAATAGTGGCAAAATTTGTAGAATGGTCAAATCAGTAGGGCAAAATTGAAATAAAAAATTAAAACAAAAGGTTTTATAGAAAAGTGTCATTCGCACTTTTATAATAGATAGAGATATACGATAGATATAAATTGTTAAATATTAGACTCCTATGAATTTAATATATAATAAAAAAAAATTAATTACTAAATTAGAATGATCACTTAATTTATAATTAAAAAAAGTTATATTTTATCCTATTAATAAATTACACCATTTAATATTGAGTAGTGATATGCCGCCGGCTTTTTGTGCCTATTTTCATTCTCTATCCTTACGTCACAATGTATCATTGGATATAAATTTTATAACAATTAATGCATTAATTTATTCATTCCATCAATTCTTGTCATGTAAGAGTAGGTGATTAGGTGCATATTATACATTATTTATGTTTATTTCCCTACTTAATTTTGGACTAAACTGAAGGATTTGATACTTAATTGCTTTTGCTTTATTTTGTGATTTTGTGCAAATTGGAGATGATTTTTCAATTAAGAGGAGATCTGAGGGTTGAAAGGACAATTTTATAAGGAATTGATGTTGAAGACCAAGTCAAAATTCAAGTTCAACAAAATTTTTAGATTTTATTCAAATTTCTCGGTTTAAATTTTTTACGATTTTGATTTTTAAACTTCAATTATGAGATTATATTAGTTTTGTGATAGAAAGAGAACGAGAGGTTAACTCTCCATTTTTCGGTATATACTGAGTTTTTATCTAGGTTTATTTTTGTACGTACATTTTTAAAGCTAGCTAAACTCTCATAATCCAGTAAAGTAATTTCTTCCTTTTACACTCGTTGTGAGGATTGTTATTTATTGTTTATATTATTCAGCATCTGCATGTTTTCTGCTTTACTTGGTTTAGGTTGAATATGCTTTTATATTTGATTGATTAATTATGCAGTTAATTAATTGATTATTCTAGCATCCCGCTATTCGATTAGGTTAAATTGTGCATGTTTAATTTAATTTATTTAGATAGCAAACAGCGTGATCCGTCGTGCTGTGAAAACCCGCGGTCATAATTAAATAAGTGCGCTGAGTGATTTATTTGTTATGGGCATAAGTCTTCCTAGTTCTTAATGCAACCTACAGTTTAGGTTAGTGGCTGGTTAATGTTTCTAGGGTGGTTGAGAAACATTAAAGAGCCTAAAACATCATGATTTAGGCTGGGAAACACTTCATGTCAAAGGCAATTAGGCATGCATAACTTTTCATTTTCATGATTTAAAGAGCCTATACATTTTATCAAAATCAAGACAATTATTTTCAAAATCTTCTTGAAACCAATTTTTTTTGAAATGGCAATTTACATGAGCTTGATTTCAATTGCTTTTTGAGCTTAATGAGACTAATTCTTCTTGATTTGATTTTGAAGGGCTTGGCATGAAATTTAAGGCTTCGAGTGGAGAAATCCCTAATTGAGAGGTTTTGAGCCTAAAAGTGTTTCATTTTTAAGTAGAATTATTCAATTCTTCATTCCTTATTATACACATGTTTCACTAATGAGTTCTTTCTTTAGTTAGGGGTCTTCTTAGGATTGACTTGAGCTCTCAAGCATTCCTCAAGTATATAGTGTATTGGTTGGGTGATGAATGAATGTAGGTGCACCCAAGGAAATGATCTAGCTTGGAGAGCGAGTGAAACCACTTATAAAGCTTGGGCCTAAACACTAACCAATGATGCTATGTGAGTTTTTTTTTTCCCTTAGCCCTTTTGAAGCCAAACACTACAAGCTTTTTCTTGATCCCATATCCCATCCAAACTATCATGTTGGAGAATTAAATTCTCAATCTCACCTAATTGAGGTTCAAGGATAAAAGGGAGTAGAAAGTGGTAAATTTTGAAGGTATGAAAAAGAAAAGGAAGGAATTGTTTGAGTTGGAAAGTTGTACTTTGTGAGGAACAATCTAAAAAAAAAAAAAGGCAAAAGCAAAAGCAAAAGAAAAAAAAGAAAAAAAAAGAAAAAAAAATAGTATATTTAAATGAGTGAAAATTGATTGAGGTAATAAGAATAAAGTTTGAGTTATGAATGAAATAAAGAAATGTTGTGGTGAAGATCAACTCATACATTTGAAGGAATTTGAGTTAAAACAATTGTGAGTGAAATTGAAGGGGGAATGGGAAGTGAGTGAGGGTGTTATCCTTGAATATCTATTTTGATCCTTACATCATATTCCCATTTATTTTAAACTCAACTTAGCCTCATCTACCTTGATAACAAGCTAGTGATCTAAAGGGAATCCGAGATTCGATTCACGCCTTGAGACCTCTAAACGCTATATAGTGCTTGATTGAGTTTCATTTTTCGTGAGACCTCTTAAAGTTCTTTGATACGCTCTTGTGAAGCACTATCATCACAATCAATTAGGTACATCATTCCGATTCTTAAAGTGAATAGTGCATTGTGTGTGAAGCTTTTAGGATTCTTGTGAGCTTTGATCCTGTAAAAATTGAGTGAAATCTTGTGAGCATTAGTTCAAAGCTCTTGACGTTGATAGATTGCCATATGCTTGGATTTTAAGATGAAAGAGGTTTGGTTAATTTGATTAATTTAAGCATTGTTTGATGGTTTATAAAATTGCCTACATTTTTTTTTGTGAACTAACTTTGTTATTGTCTTGATTTTGATGCTTCATATTTGGTTCTTTTCATGAAAAGCGTTTATGGGTATCGCTCTAGGTAAGCCCTTAGGAGACACAACTCCTCCTTTAAGGCCACTTAAAGGTTTAAAGGCTTGAAGTTTAAGCTAAAAACTTCCGTTGCAACCTACGAAAGTGGTAGTTATCTTTAGGAGTATATAGAATTTTTGCATTAGGATTCATGAATAAGTGATTTGTGTATTTTTCTCTTGAGTTAAGATGAGTTATAGTTGATTGCTTGAGGACAAGCAATGGTTCAAGTTGGGGGTAATTGATGAGTTTGAAAAGTACCATCAATTTGATATGATTTCGGTTGATTTTGCTTAAAATACTGCACATGATTGAGACACTTTCGTTTATTTGCAGGAGCAAAGGTTAGAAATTGAGACTTAAAGTCTAAAAGAAGAAAAGCGAAGGTTTCGAATAAAAAAGGAGTCGAAAAGTGGAGTAAAAGAAGCATAGAGGGGAGAAACCAAGCTGCGTACCACGCTAGTTACCGAATTACAGCTCGGCATAATCTAATCAGCGTAGAAACCTTCTCTGACCGAATTCGGTACCGAGCTGGTTACCGAAATATAGTTCGGTATGTCAAGCATGTTGAAGACACTCCTCTCTGGACGAACTTGATACCGAATTGGAAACCGAACTACAGTTCGGGATGTGTTGAATATTGAAGTAAAGCTCTCTTGACGAACTTGATACCGAATTGGAAACCGAACTACAGTTCGGGATGTGCTGAATATTGAAGTAAAGCTCTCTAGACGAACTTGTTACCGAATTGGTAACCGAACTACAGTTCGGTTTAGGCTGATCATTGGAGTAAAGCTCTCTGGATGAATTAGAAACCGAATTCGTTGCCGGACTACAGTTCGGTAATTATTTGAAAAGGCAAACACCCCTTCTGACCGAGCTGGATACCGGATTGCGTACCGAGATACAATTCGGTAACAGTGCCGAAATGTCAAATTTTGTAATTTTGTAATTCTTTAAGTCTTTTGAATTGGACTATAAATACCCATTCTTAACTCATAGAAAAGGGGGATTTTTGGATTAATTTTGGATTCATTGGTTGTAAAAGAAAACACTCTTAGACACTTGAAAGAGGAAATAGAAGAGAATTCACTTTTAGATCTAAAAACTCTCTCAATATTCAATTGGATTCAAGAGAAGAAGATTGAATGGGTGACCAATTCTTCAAGACCCAAGGATTCTAGCTCTAGAATCATCATCTCCATCTTAAGTTCTTTCTAATCCCTTACCTTCATTTTCATCTCTAGAGCTTGATATGGAACTTTTGAAGAATTGTGTTGATTTTAGTATAGTTATGCTAGGCTAAACTTGTTTGGTTGAATATTTGTGGATCTAAGTTGGATCTTGTGATTTTTGAGTTTTTCTTGTGCTGGTGATTACCTAATATAGCATATTATGAGCATTAATTGTTTACAATCAATTGGTGAAAACTAGTTGAAATATGAATCTAAACTTGATTGAAGCTAGACATAACAATTTTAGGTTTAGATCTAGACATAGAATTTTTAATCATCTCCATGGATTGTGCTTATGATTCTTTATTTCAAGTTGTAGACATATGATTGATTTAGAGAACAAGTTATTATTAGTGTTTGATGAAACCTAATAGTAGCATATTTTGATCCATGTTATATTAGTGTGATAGGTGTTTGTTGAAATGCTTGAGAAAAGGATCAAGTGAAAACTTAGTCAATCAAATATTCAACCATGTTCTTCTCATATATTTTATCAAAATCTTAGTGTTCTAAGTGAATTAGTTGATTTAATTACTTTTGTTAGTTGGATTTCATAAATTTTGTTAAGTTGATTCTCATTGATTTGTTACTTGGAAGTACATTGATTGTTGTTACTCTTGAGAATGTTTGAATATAATCCTTTGGGTACGATATCCGTAACTCTATGTTGCAATAAGATGGATGTGATATGACTTGTTCATGCGTTTAATCTCATGCTACAATTTATTGCATCAATTAGTAGGCGCTGAGTCCGATCAGTCTAATAAGTTAGGGAAGATTTGTTGTTAGGTGCTGAGTCGACAATTATAACTATGTCTGTTGAATGATGTAATTTATCATTAGATCCAATGATTAACACGTAAAGGGTTAGAATTGCTTTGCTGGATGCTTCTATCAATTGATTACTTTTCTTAGTTTAATTCATATCTTAATTCAATATTCAAACCCCCACATTTTATTTATTTTGTTGATAATTTGGTCGCCATTATTACCGATTTCAATTTACCGTTCTCTGTGGATACAACCCTACTTCTCTATACTACTATTTGTAGGAATTATATTTTGACGGATTTGACACACGTTGTAACGTCCAACCCCCACCCTGTACAGTAGGATGCAGAGTTTGAACGCTACCAAAACCTTTTATCTATTTAATCTCTTAAATAAACTTGACTTATTAAAATATATGTAGATATCTACCTCAAAATCCATAAATAAATAATCATACCATATAAACATTTTGTAATAAGATTGCGGAAGCGTAAATAGTTTTCAATTTCTTAAAACTCTTTTTGGGTTCAAAATTAAAACAATAATGACATGATATACATATAAGGACCCAATACAAAATTTATAATCATTCTTTTAAATTTATACATAGTTGCTAAAATTTAAAAATGATATTTAGTTATAATATATACATAACTCATGCTCATGGAGAATGCCTATTTTATGAAAATCTTCGTGCTCTGCTCGATCGTACCTATACAAAATTTCCATTCCGGAAAAGAAAAGAAAAAGAACAAAAATAACAACGAAGGGGTGTTAGGCAACAATGCCTAGTCCGCATTCCATGTCCCAAATACTCACACAAATGCGTCTTCATTATTAGAATACAATGTATACACACAACATGACATCTCTATTGTGAGCATCTCTAAGCTCACCTTAATACAATGAAGTCAAACACATACAATGCCCATCAAGCATAGATTATAATCACATATGATTATAATCACCCAATATCATCAAATATCACATAAATAATCAACACATACCATGGAAACATAGTATATATATCTATCCATTTTAGTTAGGTTGATTAACCATTTTCCATGTTTATAAGATTCACAATTAGGTGAAAACATTATCCCATTAATTAAACCAAAGCACATATTCACATATGCAACCAGCACCCACCATTAGTCCATTTGACCCAACAAATTGAAGGCCACAACCTTCACATGTATTTTGACAAATATAACACCATTTTTAAGGATCTCAAAACTTTAAAATTTCATTCGGACATTCGGTACCGGACAAGGATGGTTACTTCTTTCACAAGTAACGTTTAGTTAACCTTGACAAAGTCCAAAGACAAGCCGTGGAAGTACCAAACGAACCCTTGAGCCTACTTTGATCGAAGTCAACCGAAGTCAACCCGGTCAACCATGGTCAACCGAGCATGATTCCAGTTACTAAGTTCATAAATAGTTTGTTTTAGTACGGAAGTATGAAAACATCATTTTGAAGGTCATTAAAGATAGTTCCTTGCTTAACAAGTAAGGATTGTTTTAGAAAATCCAAAGTTCCTATTTGGTTCAAATACAATTTGATAGAATATTTTCCAAACATCATTTGATATCAAAATACCATTAAGAGGTTGGAAGTAGGTTGGAAACAACTTGAGAAAATGAGAATTTACAAGGAATTTTTTTTAAAGACAACTAGATTCATCTAGTTTGCTACAATAGATATTTTGTCTTTGAAAGTCTATTTATTTAAAAGTTTGGTTGATTAATATGTAAATAAAACTCACATGATAATTCACAAGGTTCAAAGTACCTATATCAAATGGACTTTAAGTCATAAGACTTGATTTTTGGAAATTCAAAGGATTTTGTGTCATCGGAGGAGTTTGAAAATCGTAAATATCAAATGATATAGTTTCTGATTTTTAAAGATATGGTTGGATAGAGGACTTCAATACGAATCTGTGGCCGCAAACGACACCCAATTCGGAGTTTGGACGAAGGAGAACGGAGACTCGAAAGATTGCTGTTCAGACTTGGGCGTCCTGGCAAGCCTAACCAGTGCGCGAACTAGGGCGCCCAGTGTGCCAAAAACAGCTTCGGTACCAAATTTCGCGTCCTGGTTACTTACCAGGGCGTGGGACGTTCCAAATGTTCAAAAACCTTTGTTTCTTCAATCTTTTACCACCAAAACATTACTTTGAGTTTATGAATCATTTCAAAAACATTTTATGGACATTCTAGACATCTAAAACACTTAGAAACAACCTAGAATCAAAGCATTAAAACACCTTTGATTCAATATTCTTTTTGTTCCAAAATCTCTCATATAAAACTTCAATGCAACAAAACATTCTCAAGTCATTTTCAAAGCTCTCAAACAAGATTTGTAAATTCAATTTAGAAACAAAAAATGGACATAATAACATTAGGGACTCTACTAGTTCATAGTCATTTGAAAATAAGGGTCGGACTAAGGGTTGGTTGCCTAAAACTCATCCAAATAATACATACAACATACAATCCCATACAATCAAAACTTTGTAGCATTACACTACAAGTTTCAAGTGTAATACAACTTTAAAGCATCATCAATCATAAAATCTTACCAAGTTGAACCTTGAAACTCATTTATGAGTTATAAAGCAACTTATTGTCATGTTATTCATTAGCAAATCATCTTCCTTTAAATTCATTATTTAGCCTTCAAGTTTAACACCTTTAGAGTACTAGAATCATCTTTTACCATTTCTTACCAAGTTTGGTTTAATTAAACCGTGTTCATTCATAGATTAACATAATTATCATCTTTAGCCATATTTTCATTATTCATATTCAACCATGATACCATTTAACATCATAATCAAGATTAAAGGTTTATTCAAGTTCAAACATAAACCAACCAAGTTCAATCAACACAAAACACTTGTTTTAAATTATTACCCTTAATTCCAACTTTCTATAGTGAAAACGGGACGGTAGTGGGCCGAAACTCCGGTAAGATCCGAAGACACGGTAAGATCCGAAGATCACGGTAAGATCCAAAAGGATCGGGTTGATGCCATCGCATCCAGTAAGGAGCCGTCACTCCGAATAATATAAGCGACACTTCAAGCCTTAATTCACATTTTCATGTGTCGAAGTATACTTCTAAATTTCCCTATGGCATGCCAGTACATTTACTACTTCAAGCTAAGAACAAGGGCATTCCTTTTATGTGATCGATACAAATTTACCATTTTCCTTTATTATCAAAACCCTTGTAGTACAATTAACCTCTTCAAGGTAATGTACAAAATTTCACCAATTATGTTTCAAGGCCTCAAAGGCAAACCACATGTACATCTTTGTAGTTTTGAAAACATCATATACATGTACCATACCAAGTATATCATCTTATAAGTGTCCATATGGCTATAAGCACATCATATACATTCATATGACTACAAATCAACATTTTCATATCAAATTCATCATATTTACCAACAAATATGTCAAAGCAACCATATTATCAATTTTTCACATTTTATTCATATCAAGTGCATTATTAGTCAAATTAATGCACCAACAACCATCAAACAATAACAAACAATATGTTGGGCTAAAAACAGAAATACGAACCTCGCATCCGTCGATCCCAAGCTAATAGTTCGCTTTATGCGATTCCAAGGACTGGCTAGACATCCTCAATCACATATAAAACACTCTACAAGCATATACATACACCACACCATCAATAATACCATCCAAACATCATCATAAGACACTAATATCACCTAATCACAACATACTACTCTATTAAGGGCATTAGGACAACTAATGAGATTAGGGTTTCTCAAAATGGTTTAGAATCAAACTAAAATCATTTGTTAACATCTTAGGATCATCAATCTACAAATTTTACCATTATTTCCCAAAATAAGGTTAACAACATAGTAGAGACAATAGGGTTTATGACCACAAAATCAAATTGGAAGCATCTACACAATATTTATTCTCAAAACCCACTCTAATATAAGCTTAAATCATTCTAGAACAAGACCCAATATACCATTTCAAAATCATCAACTAGAAAGAGGAAAGAAATTTACCTTGGTTGGTTGAAGCTCTTAAAACACCCTTAGAATGCCAAAAATCAATAGATGACCTTCTTAGGGTGGGTAGAGACAATAATGATGGAGTTGTAGTTGTGAGATATGATAAATGAAGAAGATGAAATTTTAGGGTTTGTTTGGAGAAGAAGAAGCAAAACGTGAGAGGTAGAGATGGGGAAGAAAATGAGGAATGGAGAGTGTTTGGTGGTGGGGTTAAGTGGTGTCATGACCACTCTTGATGGGCTTGAATTTGGATTGGGCCAAAATTGGGCCCCATCCAATTCCGAGTCCAATTTCCACCGAAACTCAATTCCGTCAGTCCTCAACTTCTTCAAAAATTTATGTTCATACTTTTATTCAAAAATCACATTTCGGTTTAAAATTCCAAATTTATCGCTAAGAGGGGCAAAATGGTCATTTTGGCTTAAAATGACATTTTTGGCTCAAAATCCATATTTTTCGAAAATATTTTCGAAATCATACTTAATAAATATCTTTGACTCTAAAATCACAAATATAGTGTCTCTAATTCGGTTTTTGCCTTTTTTCGATAATTAAATCCATTTTGGATCAAAATACACTATTTCAAAAGTAAGTTGAAATTGTGATCCTAGGCATTATTCTTTAATTAAAATATCCCTCAAATTTTATAAAATATATTTTCGTAATAAAAATTCATTTCCGAATTGAAATATTCATGTTCGAATTTAAAATCTCGCTTTTCAATCCTAGATTTCAAATCTTTGCTTAAAATTCCTAATCTCACAATTGCCCTCAATAGTACTTTTGATTTATTCCGAGTTGGAATTTCGAAAATAAAGCATACAGAAAATTACAAATTGGTCCAAACTTATAGGCCCAATTTGTGGACGTTATACACGTAAGTAGGCACGAAAAGTTGTCACAAAGAGTAGGCTATCAATCATTACTCTTAAAAATTACTACATCACTATATTTTTTATTCACTCCACTTTCTATTTACACGCTTTCCAATACTTAATTTCAACTATAAATATTTTTAACTATATGTGGTGCCAAATAAACCACAGCCAAATATTAGGCTAGGATTGCTTGAGAAAATAACTTAAAAGCTTACAAAGGTGATTTCACAGAGTTTAGCTCTAATCAATAAAAATCGGATCCTTTTACGATCATCCTTACCCCTATTTATAGGAGGTATCTGGGTCCTATTTCTATCTGGACTAGGACTCCCTATCTTTCTTGAACTTGGTCTTCTTGTTGTACCTGGAGAGGGGCGTTTTTGTTGGGCTTGATTCAGGAAACCATATGTAAAACGGATTGGGCTTGGGCTCTTTAATATTTTCTAGAAGGTTGCTGGGTTGGCATCATGTTTCTTCGGCCGCAAATGGCTGCTGAGCCTCTTGGGCCTCCTTCGATTAAAGGTCTGCTGGGCCTGCTTCGGCCGAAGGACCGTTGACTTGTTTCGGCCGAGGGCTTGATCCTTGATGCTTTGTTTTTGGGCTTTGGCCTGATTTACTTGGGCCCTTGGATCACTTGAGTCGCTGTGACTTCTGACCTTGAGGGGTTGTAGGTTGTTTTCCTACCACAGTAATCCCCTTATTGCCATTACTTGGCTCTTTCGAGTATGGCAATAAATTGGTTGTTTACTTCGGTCGAATAGGCCTTTTTCATTTGTGGTGCTTTCGGCCGAAAGGTCATGTCTTTGCTTGATGTATTGCCAACTAGGATTCCACTATTTGCTCGATTTCTCTTTTGGGTTTCCACGTCAGCGTTTTTCGTATCAAATCGTTTTTAATTAGACTGCTCCTCGACTGTTGTGCCCTAAAAGTGAAATCATTGCCTTCCTATTTAAATGTTGGTGGATATATCTCTCTCTCTTATTCATCTTTTCAACTTCATTTCTTGTGTTTCTCTCTTTATTTTTCCTTCGAAGCTCAGTCATTGCTTTCCTTTTCTAGTGGAGTTCCAGTTCCGATTTGTCTCATTCTTTGCATTTTTTAGGTTAGTTTTGGTCGCCTTGTTTTCTCTTCTCTTGTTGGGTTGTTTTGCTGTTCTGGTTTTGACAGTTTTTGGTCTGTTGCTGTGCCTGTTTTGATGGTTTTTGGTCTGTTGCTGTGCCTGTTTTAATGGTTTTTGGTCCGTTGCTGTGGTTGTTTTGATTTCCCGGTGAGGTTCCAGTTGGGTCTGAGTTGTGGTTATATCTCAATCGTTTGTCTTCTTCCACTAATTGGGTTTCGATTTTGTCTCTTCACATTCCTGCTGTTTTTGTTTCTTCTGGATTATTTTAATTTTCACATGTACACGTGTTCATGTTTCACATAGTGCAACCCTTTGTGTAGATCTGTCTTTTTGTGTTGCCCTAACTTCGGTCGAAAACCACTAACCTGCCCTTTCTTTCGATCGAGTGTAGATGTCTTCTAACTCTCTGGACATGTCCACTTTTGCCAGTCTTACTTGTGATTTTTCGGCCGAAGAGGATGGTGTCGAGTGTTCTTCCGCTCGAAATTTCCCGGCCGAATCTAGGCCTCAAGGTATTCTTCCCCCCGGCTCAACGTGCGAAGCACCATGACCAGGGGTGAGTTGGAGGCTACGCGTTTCAGTTACAAGTTTCCTAATTGGATCGAGACAAGGCTCCCAATGGACATGAGAAGGTGGATGACGTTTTGGCAGATGGATGGGAGCTTTACTACCTTAGGCATTTTGAGATTGGCCTCAGATTTCCCATCATGGGTCTGGTCGAAGAACTATGTACTTGGTGCCAGATCCATCCTAGCCAATTGACCCCGCTTGCCATCCGTATACTGTTGAGTGTGGATCGATTAAAGGAAAAGTATAATTTTAACCTTCTCTTCCTCAGTGAAGTCCTTTATATTAAAAACCTCTCCACTGTGCGCAACCAATCGATAAACTCATCAGGATGAGTCTTACCTTCAAACTCAGGAATCTCGATCTTCATTCCAAATTTCCGAACAGGTGACCGATGTCCTGATCGCATCCCCCGATTTCGCCCCTGGTTTCGAACTCCAAAAGGGTTGACGTTTTCCTCCTCGTATTCGGATGTCGGATCAGATTCCTCATCTTCGGATTGAACGTCCAACCCCACCTGCGCGAGTTGTCGTTCCAAATCCCGGATCCGCTGTCTCTGTTCTTCAATTTCCAGATCTCGCGGATATTTGAGATGCGGTGGTTTGTCTACTTTAGGAATGATTCCATGCCCCCGACCACAACCTCGCCTTCCAGCACGACCTCTCCGATTGTTTTCAGCCATCGAGTCAAAGCAACCAGAGCTCTGATACCAACTGACGCCGAAAACGTGTGTAAATTGGCTGAAAGAGTATTACGAATTGAATGAGAGGAACAATCTTGAAACACCAAAATTCATCTGTAGATCATTGCCAAAGGCGATAAGTTTGATTTAGATCACCGTTTCGCTTCAACCTGTCAAATTTGGGCCCTAAATTCTATACCCAAAATCAATGTCGAAAGCCCGGTGCATTATAATATTATTTTTTAAATATATATAATTACATAATTATCTTTAAATTATAAAAATATATAAAGATAATTATAAAACTGCTACATTAAATTTAAATACAATTATTATCTAATTAATACTTGTTTATTATCTGATTAAGTTTTATCCTGAAACTTTTCTACTTTATTTATATATATATATTGATTATTATTATATTTTTTATTTCAATAAATAGCCATATTTTTTTCATTTAATAATTCTTTTTGTTACACGCTACAGATATATCAATAATTTAAATAAATATAATAGTCAAACCATAAATAAAATTATCAACTTTGATATATATATATATAATTTTATTTTAAATAAATTTTTTAATTATATAATAAAGTAAAGTAAAAATTAAATATTATAAATGAAATTATTAAATTTAGCAGTTAAATTAGATATCAATAAAGTCAATGTATATTCTATATATTACATAGTGATGAGGCTGAGTTGAATCACCCTGTTGCCAATGAGGATACTGTTGCTCAGCTTGTTTCCATAGGATTTAGCCATCATCATTGCCAGAAAGCTTCAATAAATACCTGAAACAGTGGAGGGGAAGAGGCTATGAATTGGTTGCTCTCTCACAAGGATGATCCAGGTACTCCGAAACTAAACCTTTCAGCATGATCCAGTTGATGGTAGATGTTTCTTTGTTGTTGTAGCCCTAAAGGTATTGAAGGCATCGGTAATAATATTCTTTTGCTTTCTACAACTTGGAAGAACTACGACATGTTCATTGTGTTGGAATATGAAACTTTTCTTAGAAAATCATAAGTTTAATTAATTTAGTCTAGTTAGATTTGGATGAATATTTTGTCTAAGTATTGAGATTGTACTTTTGGAAATATAAATAATAAGAATACCACGTTGAAAAGAGATTAAGAAGTTGAAACAGATGAATAAGTTGAAAGGGCAAAAAACTTGATGTCAAAATTTCTGTATAAGAGAATTTGCTTACGCAAGTGTACGTTATCAAGTAATATAGAGAACTCAATTAGTTAAGGTATCGAATCCACAGAGACTACGCGAATTCTATCCAACTTGTAAACTTTCTACTAATTAGACGCACAATTATTTGAAGTATGAAAGACACGTTTTAACTAAATGACTCAACTGATAATAATGAAAAGTCTTAGGTTTACGATTTCACCTTCCTTGAACTCTAAGTACACTCGTGACAATGGATGATTACCTATTTTCTAGATTCATATGTATTCCTAGGTTTTTCCAAATCCTAGCAACCTATCGATTAATTTCATCCCATATTCCTATGCAACTCCATCCAATCGATGCATTAAGTATTCTATCATTGAATATATATCTCTCAAATCCTATCCCTAGGTATTCAATTGATATATTTCTGAAACCCTAGATCTAAACTATAATTTTCTTCCGAACAATTATAGGCAGCAGAACAAGATAAAGATGACCAATCATTCATCAAGCTTTAAGAACAAGTTTCAAAAAGACAAGCATCAATAACATTAATCACGAGTATAATGAGAGTTTAATGGGTGGCTACATCCCAAACCTAAGAACAGACTTAGTTACACATTATCATAGAAGCAACCCTAACTAACAATGCTATTCCTAACATAGTAGAGAGAGTTCACCCCTGATCTTCTCTTCCAATCTCTCCAGATGAGATTGCGTGATCTTCGTATGTGTTCCTTCGTCCTTTTTCCGATCCCCCAAATTGTGGTTCGTCAAATCCCTCTTATTATCCTCCAAGTCCCCAGACGAGATTGCCCTCAAAATAATCTTGAAAACCCAAACTTGCCCTTCACGTCAGTGTCCACCGCCGGCATGTTGGGTTTGCCCGCTGGCAGCGGATTGTGGCGGCGGATGGCTGCAGCAAGCGTCGGTTTCACCCGCCGTCATCATGGTCCTCACTCGCTGGCAGCGTGTGCTGGCGGTGAGACTCTGCAGGAAGCGCCGCTTCCTCTGGCTGTCATGTTCCTTCTGTTGGCTGGCAGCGGGTGCTGGCGGCGAACGTCTGCAGGAAGAGCTGCTTCCTTTTGCCGTCACATTCCTTCTGTTGGCTAGCAGCGGAGACTGGCAGCGGACATGGCCTGGATCGCCACTTCTGTTTGCTATTCATAAACCTGTAAGTCAACTTCTCCCGCATAGTTTTCACTCCAGTTTCGTCTTTGATACTTTATTGGCGTCCACCATCTCCTTTTCTATTTTCATACACTCTAAAGTGCTTGTCGGGATTAGAACCTGAAATCACTTGTAACAACATTAGTTTCACCAGAAGTGCTCTCGAATTCATCGCAAAAGTCTAAGTTTTAAGGGAAGAAAGTATGCTAAGTTGCAGACTTATCAACAACCCCCAACTTAAACCCTTGCTCGTCCTCGAGCAACCAATTTAACAAAATCTCCTATTTCGCTCCTAATGGCTTGATGCTTGCAATACGAAATTTACTAATTAAAAACAGGTCTACTAAATTGGTCAACTTTCGTAGGATACACGATGGCATTTAGCGGATGCCACAAGCCTTTAAACCCCTAAGTGGCCTTAGAGGAGGAGTTATAGTCTCCTGAGGGTTTACCAACTACGACACCCACAAACATATTGTATCATAGCAAATCAAATTTGGAGCATTAAAGAAAAATACAAAAATAACTCTTTAGGCTCCCTTTCAGTATGAATTAGACAATAGATGGATTAAGCTCAGGCTCCCTTGCCTAATTCCCTTGCTAAGATGATAGTTACCAGCTTTTGAAAATTCTTATTTCCTATCTCAACAAGTATAAGAACTAGTTCTCTCTGTTTTTGTGTCAGCTCGTCTCTCAGAACCCTAGGTGTCTCTCAGCAATTTCTAAGTAGTATGAAGGTCGACCTAATGTCTGAAACTACTTAGATCCATTCAAATGCGCTATATGAGAAATGAATACTTACCTTCGTGACCAATGGAACCGATAGGAGCTGCAGGGCGCTTAGAGATCTCAAGATGCCAGTTTGCTCGATTCCCTGTGAATCTGTAGGTCTTTTGGGTTGTAGCAAGGTAAGGTTTTATTTTCGAAGAAAAAGGACTTATGATTGGAGACAAAGAAAACTCGTGATCAATCCTACCCCCAACTTGGCTTTTCCTTAATCTGTTGTTTTCAGAAAATCAGCTCTTCACCTTCCTTCTCACCCCCTTAGGTTTCTTTTCTTGTCTTCCTTGAGACCATGTATTTCTTTCTGCATTTTTTTTGTTTTTGTTTTTGTTTTTTTTTTGTTTTTTGTTTTTTGTTTTTTTTTTCAAAATCAAAAAGAAACTTAGTAGTGCTTACAGTTTCTACTTCCGGTTCCATAATTTCAGTTCACATCTCTACATTTTACCCGCCTTCGTTTGATTTGTTCGGTCACATCAGCTAATTCTTTCACTGTTCTCCCAGTTGGGTTCTGGCACCAATCACGAGTTCTTGGGTAGGGCAGTGTTTAAATTTGAGTTCCGGCTCCAAATTTCTTCGGATTTCGGCCTCAAATTCTTGGTTTGGACAATGTGGGGACCACAAAAGTTCATGGTGTTTGGCTTCAACTGGGCTTTAGTTATCACTCTTTAATATTGCGGGACGTGTTTCGGCCAAGGCTTTGTTTTGCTTCACTCCATTTACCATGCCTACGTCATTTTCACAGTTCCTCTCGTCATCCTGCTCATCCAATCAATGCCCCCTGCACTTGAGGAACTCCTGTCAAAACCAACAAACCTAGCGAAGGGCTTTATAGAGAAATCAATAGAGAAGTGTATATGAAGTGAAGAAAATAAAATCGAACTCTCACAAATAAGATACTTATAAGCTCAAATACTCATAGGGTATCTCCACTACTTGTTCGTATTTACCTGCTTTGACAGTACTCTAGAATTTTCTAATACTGGTGCCATGCGAAATTCAGAGCATTTAGGCCGCGGAGCTATTGGAATTTACATTCTATTGTCAAATTCAACTTATTCAGTAAATAGAAATCAATGAAAGATTTTAGAAAGAAAATTAGCTCCATACTCAAACTTCCATGATACTGTACCTGAAGTTGAAAGGTATATAAGTGTGTGTGGGGATCCTACCAAAGATTCTTAGGGCTTTTTGGTGAAGGAGACCCATCGCACTAAAATCCAATAATATTGACAAGTCTAACAACTCTCAATCTGAAGCTTGGACCAGCATCGTTAGAGGCCCCTTCATCACGAATTTGACATGGTATCAGAGCTGTGCATGACGATCCAATGTGGACCAATGGCCTCATGGCCCATAATGAAGAATTGAAGATGATGATGATGTAGATGGATAGTCTTACATACATACACAGCGGGCTAAGATGAAGATGAAAAGTCCAAGAAGAACTGACAAGACCTGCATAAGACCTGAATACAAGCACATTGCAACTGGGCCATATGGTTTGCAAGTGGGCCATATGAATACGGATAAGGGAAAGTTTCAACTGGGCCATACGGGTTGCAACTAGGCCATATGGATACGAATAAGATCAAGTTTCAACTGGACCAGGTCAGTTGAACTTGAGGGGAGTTTAGGTATAAGTGTGTGTGTGGGGATTCTACCAAAGAGCCTTAGGGCTTTTTGGTGAAGGAGACACATCGCACTAAAACCCAACAGAACTCCCCATCTGAAGTTTGGACCACTATCGTTCAAATTTGACATGTACATGTGAGTACATTCTCACCTAAAGGTATGGTGGTGTAAGTCCTAGCATGGTAAATATAGAAATAGTCATCGAAGTATGATTAGTATGGTTAGTCATCGAAGTAAGTATGAATGGTTGGTATGGATATAGTGACAATAATGATTGTAATCATTATGTATTTCTCTTTATGAAGCTTATATGTAATGTAAATGGATTTTCAAAAATGGTTTTATAAAATTTATGGTAGTTCTTATTTATTGTCTGTCAAAATAACCTAACATATTGTACCACCTAATCTCAAACTCTCTTTTATATGAATTTGTAGGGTGGTGACATTGAGAAAGCAACAGATTGGATATTCAACAATCCTGATGCTTCTGCTGCATCGGAGATGGATGCAACAACTTCAAGCATCACCCAAACTCCAGCTGATACTAGTCTAGCAGATGGAAGAGGGAGTGAGTTTCTTTAAACCTACTCTTGCTTATTCAGTTTTACTTTATTTGCGACCTCAAATTTACTTCACGAACTTCGTGGTCGCCACCACCATATACCTCCTTATGCTGACTCTGTACTGGTAGATCCAGGTCCTGTTTCTCTGGAAGGTCCTGCTTCAATTGTACTGGAAGATCCAAGTTCTGTTTTACTGGAAGGTTCTACTCCTGTTGTATTCGAAGATCCAGGTTCTGTTTTCGTGGAAGGTCCTACTGTTGTAAAGGTGGTGGGAGCATAACTTTGAGAAAGAGTGTAAGCATTCTCAATCTCACTGATGAACTGCTTAAAAATCTTTTTATCATCTGCTGAGTGCCAATTGAGCTTCAAGTTCTTCAAATTTTCCTTCAAATGCTCACGTTCCTGTGTCATATCTAATCCGATTCCATCACTAGGTTCCTGTTGATGTGATTTTGGTTCCTGTCTACGTGATTCCTGCTGATGATGGTATGCTCTTTCCAACAAATCTTGCCACACACGTTTCAGGTACTCAGGCACATCTGGCTCTGTCTCGGGCAAATGTATTAGTCCTAGTTGCTTCAATACTAGGCTGCCTACCCTTGTGTTATCGAGAACGTCCTGGTTCTCCGGTGAACTCTCTGACTCAACTTTCATCTTTTCCGACGGTTCTGTTATGACTATACCCTTTCCTGTGCTCTTCTGTATTTCCTCCTCCGTCGTCATTTTAAAGCTGCGTGGACCTTCATCTTCAGGGTAAGTTATCCAATCCAGAAACTCTTTATTCTTGATACTCGTCATTATAATTTGTATGCAGCTTTTGAAATCCTCCTGAATCAATTAACAGAGACCAGCTCAATATATATAAAACCGCCCATCTGTTTCAGATACAGCTGTTTTTGTTTCAATTTTCGGTTTCTTACCCTGTAAAGACGACCGCTACCATGCAACGTACAGAAAATCTTCAAGGTAAACTCAGGATGCTCCAGTGAGGAAACTGCAAAAGTAGCTGCTGCTGCAATCATTGAAGGCTGATACCTGGTCAATAAAATCTCTGCAACAATATGAAAAGAAACATAAGATGTTCTATCAATTAACATATGAAATGTGACTGAAAACACACCAGATCCTTCAGACTATTACTATTACCGCTGTGTGTCTGGATTATAACCTCAGTCACCGTAGCTAGCCACGGGCGAAGGTTAGTAGGAAGCATTCGGATAAAGTACAGGGCGAAGGTTAAAGCAGTTGGAGCCTGTAGTCTCCAATCAAGTGCTCTCAGAATCTCAGTCTCCTCACAGGCTATCAAATTCACTGGAAGCTCTACTACGTGTTTCCATTTTTCCTTTCAAATCAAATAATAAAAATCAGAGCAGAGACAGTTTTAATAACACGAAACTGCTATGATACACCACTTTTAAAAGTGGTGTATCATACACCATCTTCATCTGTCTATTAATAGCCATTCGATCTCCATCTAATGGTTAAAAAATATTTGAATAATAAAAAAATAATTTTATTTCATTAACTATCTACTTGTCAGCCCCGTAATTTTAAATTTTATTTTTAATATTTTTAAAATCGATAAATAGCTCGATCTATCAATCGATAGGACTGGATCCAGAATTGAAATTGGATCTGCATCATTGAAATGGTTGGAATTGGATTTGCATCATAGGAATGGATCATCATCAGTGGTTTTCCAGACAGCCGTCGCGACGTCGTTAGACGTTCCTGTATCAAATTAGGGATTCGGTTCTCGACATGTCAGACTCGATTGCGACGAAGTCCCATAACCATTCCAACTGCGCAGCAAGACCTATAACCATATCAGATCGGTGACAAACGCTGGTAACTATACCAGACTCGCAATGAAGGCTCACGACTAACCAAATACTATATTCAAGACAAACGATCGCGACAATACCAAATTTGCCACGAAGGATCGCGACAATACCAAATTTGCCACGAAGGATCGTGACAATACCAATTTCGCCACGAAGAATCACGACATAAATTTGCAACACAAATTCGCGATACAATTTCACGTCCTTCGCGACATAAATCGTCGCGACGTAAATTCGCGACATAAAATTAGCGTCCTTCGCGACACAAATTCGCGACAAAATACCAAAAACCTTCACGACACAAAAACTTTGAGACTTCGCGACGGAAAACCTTTGTGATAAATAAATATTGACATTATGGATCTAAATAAGTTATCGAGATCAAGGTCAGATTTTCAATATCGATAAAATTTATCAAAATAAGTTATCGAGATTTCGATAAAATTTATCAAAATAAGTTATCGAGATTTAGGCCAGACTTGATATATGCCGACGATGTCAATGAAAATTATTGATATTTGTTATTGAATTATATGGTCAATTTGATATTTGTCCATACAATCCATATTCGAGTCTATCGGTCTTTTCCAACTTAGCCGGCCAACTTGTTAAATGGTTTCGAGAAATTTCATCAACTACGATGTTAAATATCGAGTATAAAGGCCAACTTGATATTTGATTTCGATAAATTTCATCGACTTCATTGGTACGTATCAACTGAAACGTATACTCACTAATTCAAACCATTGCGAAGTTAGGATTATTTGTTTGGGTGTTCAAAATATGATTACAAATAATATACATATATTAAGGTCCATAAGTATTTTTTGTAATATGGACATTTTGAATTTTTAAAGTCCAAAAATGTTAAAATTATTAAAAGTTAATATATATAAATTTTTTTAAAATAAAAAAATCTTTGGGTGTTCAATGGAACACCCACAGCATAACGTGGCTTCGCTACTGGCGACAGACTTGATATTTGATGATTGAATCGATAAATTTTTTCGAAATATATTATCAAGTCCCAAGGCAGAGTTGATATTTACTGATGATATCGATCATATTTATCGAAATCTTTTATCGAATTGTATGGCCGATTTGATATTAACCAATAAAATTGATAAAATTGAATATCAATTCTATCGGTCTTTCCCGACTTAACCGGCCGACTTGTTGAATAGTTTTGATTGTCTAAATAATTCTATATAAGATCATATAGTACTAAACCTAATCTATAAAAATAAAAATCAATCATTAAGCAAAGGCTATGTCTACACAATTAACAAACAATATCAAGTGTAAAGGCCGACTAATTGAGCAATTTCGATAAATTCATCAACTTATACGTAAAAGTTGATTTAATGATAGAGTCAAAATTTATCGATTTTGAAAAACAAGTCCTAAGACCTACTTGATTTCTATCGGTGAAGTCGATATTATTAATCGAAATATGTCATCGAGTTACACGCTAAAATCAGTATTTACCGATAGACTTGATAATCGAAATAATCATTTTTTTTTCAACTTAATCATTAGACTCGATTAAATTTATTGACGAGTATAATAATATTAAAATAATATTATTTAATAATTTTTTTTTTATTTTTAAAATAAAAATTTATAATTATCAAATTTTACTTTTTTTTTATCTAAATAGAAAGAAATATATATATTTTTATTTGTTTAATTTTTTATATATTTTTTGATATAATATATATATATATATTTAAAAATAAATAAATAACCAGCTGCACAATAGGTACAGCCGTGGGTTACATAAAGTGGTGTATGATACACCAGTGGTGCATCAGAGTCGATCCCTTAATAATAGAGATGAAAAGAAGGTACAGATGGTTGGAAATTTTACCACGAACACTTGGACTAAGAAGGTTGCGTCCCTCATCTTTGATGCTAGCAGTACACAACATAATGTATACAGCCGTAGCATCCCTGGCCGATCAAACAACTACTTTAAATCAATAAAGATTAATGAAATAAACATAAAAAGTTTCAAGATTTGAAATGAAATGAAATAAACTCAATACTCGAATTCCTTCTCTTGATACTGATCTATCATAGTAGCTCAATGCGAGATAGGGTACTAGCGTATCGATTCCATTCCTCGTCATCTGTTAAACAACAAAGAAAAGTCAAGAATTTCCATTAAAGGGCTGGTTTTTCCTCTGTTTTTTAAATTGTTCCAGAAACTAACAAAAACCCAGATGAGTCCTACACAACATCGATTTTTGAACAGCAAAAAGATACCAATCTTCTCGAGAACAAGCATTGCGAAAAAAGAAAATGAAAAAAGAAAACTCACAGCTTCAATCAAAATTATCGCTTTTCGTCGAATGTTTCTCAACGATTCCTCATCTGCGTATCCTTCCACAACCATAGTTTCCAGTTCTGCGTCAAAGTACTTATCATAGTCTTCTTCCGTAACTCCGCGTGGAATTATTGGATCAAAATCCATTTCTTGAGAAACAAAATCGATGTTGAATCAAAAACAGAAGAAAATGTGAAGAAGAATTTGTTGTTTGATTACGATCCAAGATTTGAGGGAAGGTTTCAGTCTGTTGACAGATATGGTAGCTGGTTTGTTATTGGCGGTTTTTATTCGAATGTGTATTTATTCTGCCCCGTGGACGGCTTGATTTCACTTCATAATTTTAAGTACTGTTTTCATTTTCTGAATTTTTAAACGGATAAATATCTTCTTCTTTATTATTTTTAAAACATTTAAAATTTAGACCGTGGAATATTTATTTTTTTAGTTTTAAATCAATTTTAAATTTTTTTTATATTTTTTATATTTTTAAATTTTTTAAAAGAAATTGTAAAAATGAGCTTTCCGGTGGATCGGGAAGTAATTATATTTTGCCTACCTCCCCGCTTAATTTGCCCTGGAAGCAAATTAAGATCGGAAAGTAAAGGTATTATAGTTATTTTGGTCTTATTTATTTTATTATTATTATTATTATTATTATTATTATTTTTGCAAAATCTTTAAAAAAGGTTAGTTTTGAAAAAAAATTAATTTTGATCTAGTGACCCTATTTTATTTTGTTTTTTATCAAACCAAAATTTAAAGGTTTAGGAGATACTTTATTGTAAGAGAGAAAAAATTAGTTAATTGGATAAAAATAAAAAAAATATTTACTTTTTAAGTAAATTAATTTATTTATATATTATATTTTAATTTCTTTCTAAAAATGCAATAAAATTTATCTCTTTATCCATATTTTCTTTCTAAAAAAAGAGATTTTAAGAAAAAGAATGGTATGGGACAATATTTCATGGTTTATGTACATTTAATATTTATATTTAATATTTATAATATACACACATAGTGGTGACAATATGGGTCGTGGCACGATCGTATAATGCCCGAACCCCCACCCTAATGAAAGGGGTGCGGAGAACGAATATCACATGCAGAACTGAACAGACGGATAGATATAGAAAATATAGAAACACAGCTGATGTATAAATACGAAACAAAAATCAAAAGGTAATCATTATTTAAATTGTAATAAATCTGGATTTTCAAATACAGAGTTTATAAAGATCCAAATCCACAAAATCATAAACCAAATCCAAAGTGTTGTAGCGGTTTCAAAGTTTGAAATAATCCAAGATTAAAATATAATAATATGGAAAACAGAGCTTTGAAAAAAGATGTCAGATGATGACTGATGGTGACATGGGTGTAATATCTTGTTACTCTACCTGACTATCTGAACACAACAATTTCCATCTCAAATGATTATAAAACATACAAAATAAAAATGAAAACCACGAATGGTCAGACTATGGTCAGACTATCGATGTCTGGTTAGTTAGCCAATGCCCAACAATTACACACAGAATGCATCTTATTTAACATAATAAAATGTCACATACATATGCAGATTAGTTATCAACCATGGGGTAACAAACATGATAAAAAAAAGTTGATTAAGAACTTGAATTATTTTTATTTTAATCCTCTTAATGTGATTTAGGATAAGTGATTACAGATTATTGCAATTACCGTCTGAAAGCAAGATTTAAAATTAACAAATTATTTTAGTTCAGAGTCTGACACCAACCTGCTAGCTCGGTACCAAGTTCGGTGATCAATTTTCGGATAGAAAGAATTCCCAGCTTTACTGAGTTGTAGTTCGGTAGCGAGCTCGGTATGCAATTCGAACAGAATGGTTATCGAAAATCATAATAGTTATACCGAATTGTAATTCGGTAGCTAATTCAGACAAAAAGTGTTTTTTAAGGTCTCACTGAATTGAAATTCGGTAGGAAACTCGGTGAAGAATTTGGACAGAGAGCCAAACCTGGATCCAATGGTTTTACCGAACTCTGATTCCGTGGTCAATTCGGTAGGTAATTCGGATAGAGAGTCAAGTTTACATTATAAGGTTCATACCGAACTATAATTTGGTAGCTAGCTCGGTAATCAGTTCGGACAGAGGCATTACTAATGATCTCGAGGCTCATTGAATCGACAATTCGATAACTAGCTCGGTAAATAGCTCGGCCAGAGACCTCTGTTCACGTTTTTAGCCTATTCAAATTATGATTTTCACTATTCAAACACTAAACATCTATTTGGGTCTATTCTTATCGCATATGGCCAGTTAACAGTCAAAATTCTGCTACCCAAATGTTAAAACCCATAACAACGAGCAACAAATAAAAATAAAAACAATTCAAAGTAAACATTCACAAGCAGAAGCAAAAACAATGTTTACTATAACAGAATTCAAATTGTCACATTATTATATGGTGTTTAACTTACTAGGCTTGTCTTTAGGTTAATAACAGAAATCGAGAACAGAAAACAGAAGGAGATTAAGTAAAACCCTCAAAGATGGATCAATGATCGCAGAAGTGATGTCGTCGCATCCAGACATGAGTAAAGCTCCAAAATGATGCCGTCACATCCAAAAAATAGGTTGGCAATCAAGGCCAAATACGCTTTCGCGCATCGATGTATACATCTAGTTTTCCCTATAGCATATTGGTCTTATCATATTAATCTAAGACAGGACTTTTATACAGATTAAAGAGTTTGTAGTTTCAGTTTAGCAAACAGACATGAATATCAATTCACATATCCACATTGAAGCAGCAGAATTAATAGAATTTACAAAATCAAACCGATAGTTTACAGATACAAATGCAGCATATATATCTAAATTAATTTATACACTAGTGCAGCAGTAATACATGATAACCAATCTCAGATTTTTAGATTTCAGCTTATTATAATTTAATTAATTTGCTACATGGCAAGGCAGACAGAAACATACAATTATGGGAACATAAACATGGCTACTAACCTTTATCGCTAATTCAAAACACCCTGAATCACTCTGGCTGACGATCCCCAATTTGATCTAAATCAAATCAAGAATTAAACGAATAAATCCCCGAATCCAAAAGTTAGGGTTTACAAATAATCAACAAATAGAATCCCAATTAAAACCCCAAAAGATCCAAATCACACATATTGAAAATCAAGGGTTTCAAAACCCAAATCAATTGAAATTAAACCCCAAATTTGTCAAATCCTAATTAATTCAAGAAATCCCAAATTAAGTTTAAAGTAATTAAATCAAGAAAAGAGAATGAAAACAATTACCTGAACAAAAGAAACCAATGAGAAATGAAAATCCCCAAATTGAAATATTGAAAAGCGAGTGTTTAGCGATTCACGGTGAGGTTTGGTTTGAGAGAAAAAGATGAACACATAGAACTCAGTTTTTAGGTTTTTGTGAAGAATGATTTCTAAACCTTTATTTTTCTTTAAATATGGGTAGCAAATATTGTCATAAACCCAAAAGTTCGATTTGCTTTTTAAAATAACTCAAACTGAGAAATAATTACAAAATAAATCAAAATTCCCTTTTGTTTTCAAAACTATCCCAAAAGTCAAATTAGTTAAACCATATGGTCAAAGCGGTAAGTCAATATTTTTTAATACCCAATTTACCCTTGAATGAAAAATAATTAAAAATTAAATAAAATTCAAATAACAAAAATAAATTCCCAAAATATGAAAATTAATAGCCCCAACTTACGGACGTGACATGACGGGTTGACACGAAATAAAATCGGTTATTAAGGGTTAGGGTGGAGTATAATCGTGTCGTGTTAGTAAACGTGTCGAACCGTTTAACTCGTTTAATAATTGTGTTGTGTTCGTGTTGGCATAATTGTGTCACGGGTTGACCCGAGAATATATATGTAATTTTAAATTCTGATATTTTATTTATTATTTTTTATTAAATAAAATTAATTTTTATTAAATAAATTCGTGTCAACCTGTTTAATAATCAGGTTAACGTGTCAAATTCATGTTAACGTGTCGAATTGGATAATAACCCATTTATCAACCGTGTGATTGTGTTGTGTTCGTGTCAACTCATTCCTAATCATGTTGTGTTCGTGTTGGAAGTTCACAACCTATTTAATAATCGTGATGTGTAAAGTTAAACAAGTTCGTATTCGTGTTAGGGTCAACACAACCGTGAACCCATTTTACCAGCTCTACACAAGCGCGTATATATATATATATATATATATATATATATATATATATATATATATATATATGATCTTACAAAACGTTTGTCCTTAAATGATTAATGATTGAATATGATCTTAAAATTTATATTTATAGTTGACATCTTTCCATTTACGTATTTAGAAAAAAAAAACATTGGAGTTGTATATTGCTATTTTAATGTTTTGATAAAAAAATTTCAAAAGCTTTCCATTAATGTTTTGATGGATTGATATTTAAAAGAGATCTTAATTTGATTACGTTTTAATTCATTTGAATTAATAAAATTAGATAGAAAATAAAAATAATAAATACTCATTGCATTGTTTAGATATTATAAATAAAAATATAATATATAAAATTAATATTAATTGATAATAATCAAATATAATAAAAATAGCTATGTATTTATTTAATAGAATAAAGTTCATAAAAATTGAATTCTTGATATAATTATTTTTAATATATTATGAAATTGTTATGTATATAATCTAATTAATAAATACATAGGGATTTATATAGATAATGGAGTCTAAAAGTAAGAAAATATTATCATCTCAATTATTTTAATTGCCACCGATAACTATTAATATATTGGGAAAATTTTAAAAACTTAACCATTTAAACTCTCACATAAATTTATAAGTAGGGGTGGGAATAGGCCAGGCCAGGCCAGGCTTTTGGTTAAATAGGCCCGGCCTGTATTCTAATACTCTGGCCTGAGCCTGGCCTACAAGCCTATGATAGGCTTGTATTATAGGCCTGACCTGATATGTTTAAAAGCCTGCTAGGCCTGAAAGCCTGTTTAAAAGCCCATAAATAACTAGTTATATTTATAAATAAAGTTTGGGCTTTATATTTATAAATAAAATATTGGATTTTAAACTTCTAAACAAACATGTCAATAGATTTAATAAATAAAATTACATATAAATAATATATGGGCCGGCCTATTAAGTTATATAGGTTTTTACCATAGCCTGAGCCTAGCCTAATTAATTAAATAGGCTTTTGAAAAAGTTTGAATCTAGCCTATTTATTAAATAGGCTAGGTCAGGCTAGGCCTTATATAGGCTAGGCTCTAGGCCCCTGAAAGGCCGCCTGGCCTATTCCCACCCCTATTTATAAGCCTCCAAACTTGAATTAAGTTTTTAATTCAATTGAAAGTTTGCTTTCATGAAATGAACCTACTTACCAAAAATACCCTTACTATTTATTTTTATTTATAAAAATAGTAAATAAATTCATTTTTTTAAATGAATATATAGAAAGACCATAAACCCCTTTTACACCATTCTAACCAGTAGCATTCACAATCCTCCTCCATGAATCTTTTTTCCTTCTTTCTTGATCAATATCCACATTGATCAAAGTTCACAAATGATAGCAGTGTTTAGAGTCATTGGAATTTCAGTCCACCGACGAAGGCTTAGCACTACGGAGAATCATTTTCTCCGCCGATTGTTCCCAAAAGCTCGTCTTGTGGCCCATTGTGTACTTCATTCACACCGATTTCAAGTTCACTAATGATTGTAGTGTTTGGATCATTGGAATTTCTATTACCAGCTTAGCATGGGAGAGAATCATTTTTGCCGACGATTGTTCCCCAAAGCTCCTATTGTGGTCCATCGTGTACTTCATTCACACTGATTCCAAATTCACCAATGATTGCAGCATTTGAGTCATTGAAATTTCTATCCACCGGAGAAAACTAAGTATTGAGGAGAATCATTTTTACCCTAGATTTTCCCCCGAAAGCTCCCACTGCAGTCCATCAAGTATTTTATTTTATCGGGAGGATAGACTCTAGTATCACGGTTAAGCATAAGCAAACACTGCCACTTATTTGTCGTGTTGAATTGTTATCAAGTCTAAAATCAATCATCAGGTGTGCAAATTGTATGAACTTTAATTATTTAGGGATTTTTTTTATGATGATGAAGATTTATTCTATGTTATATAGAGCTTTGATTTAATTGAGCCATGAATATTTTTGGTGATTAAGATTATTTCTGAGATTGCTTATGTTGTGTAGAACTTTCTTTAATTATCATATATCCTATTTACCATATCCTAATTATTGATGATAGCAAATGAGGTTGAAAACTGATGGTAATACTGAGATCATGAGAGGTTGTTACTATATGTTTTTGCTTGGATGAAGTTTTGTCGGATGACATGTTAAAAGTGAATATGAGGAACTCTCGACTTTCAATGTTAGAGTTATTAGTGGAGAGAAGTCGAGAATTAATATGTGGCATAATGTGGTGATTAGTATGTACTAAATAACTAATCTTCTAGTGGTGTAGAGATAAGAGAAGAAGTTTTTCAACCCATTTTGTCTTGAGTTATCACCATGACGAGATTCAGGCCTATGAAGCTTATGCTGAAGCTTAAGTTTGCTTAGGTTTTTCATTGCTAAGTTGTTAATTTTTATAATTGTAGATATGATGTTCGATTAGTTGTTTTGTTTTGCCTTCTTATTTTGATTTTAAGTAAGATATTTGTTCCCTAATGAATCTAGGTTCCATAATTGGTACTACAGTGAGGGAGAAAAAGATAGGCGTTGTTGCATATTTTGTACATGGATCTAAAAAATATGAGGTGTCATAACTTCTTCTCATAACGATTTGCCTTCCAAATATATCTCAATTTCCTTGGTTATGGGTAATAAGACTGTCATGGGTAAAGCCGGATGTGAGTTTGTGGAGTGGATTTCATGTAAAAAAAACTATTCTTTTCATACTAGTAACAAAACGCCACTTAGGTGACCATTAGCTTATGAAAGTCACCTAAGAGGCATTTTACTATTCACCTATGTTTTTATTCTAGTTGCAAAACGCCACTCAGGTGACCATTGCTTTATGGGCACCAACTGAGAGGCATTTTGCTACCGCCTTAATTTTTTGATCTCAAATGCAAAATACCACTCGGATGACTATTTGATTATTGGCGCCACCTGATAGGCATTTTGCTTCTGACATATTTTTTTCATTCTAGATGTGAAATGTCACTGAGGTGGCCATTGGTTTACGAGTACCACCTGAGAGGCATTTCGCAACTGGTTTTTTTTTTTCATTCTGGTTGTGAAATGCCACTCAGGTGGCTGTTGGTTTATAAGCGCCATCTGAGAGGCATTTTACTAATGACATTTTTTCATTCTAGTTATGAAATGTCACTCAAGTGGCCATTAGTTTATAAGCGTCACTCGATAGGCATTTTTCTAATGACTTTCTTTTTCATTCTAATTGTTACATATATACCCATATAGCTTTCACAAGAATATTTAAGGCATTCATGAAAATATTTAAGCCCATTAAAAAATTATTTCAGATATCATGGAAATATTGAAGTTTTTCATGAAAATATAAATTTTTCATGGAGATATAAAAGTACTTCATGGAAGTAATAAAATCCTCCATACACTTGTTGTTAAGTTTTTAACACTTTTGAGAAATTTATCTTCTAATTTGAAGTGGTTTAGGGGTTTCATATAAGTAGTTGCTTAAGGACCTTATAATAATAACAAAGTTGGCCTCTAACTACATGTCTCTTATTTTGTCAACATTAATGTTTTAAAATTTTATTAAAATACCATAGTGACATTTATAATGGATCGTTGTACTTCTTCACGAACAATTATGTCTCCTTCACATGAGTAATTATACTCCTTTACGTGACATTGTTAAATGCTGAAATGAACAAATTCAAAATAATAGTTGTTACATGGAGAACACAATTTTAAAATTTATTTTCAATTTAAAAGAAGTCGATTTTTAGGAGGGGTAAGAGGTTATCTAGGAGTAGTGGTATAAGGACGATGAATAAATATTTTGCAGCAAACTTGCACACCAACTAATCATTTGTTATTTTAACGTACATGATGCTTTAAATGTTCAGTAAACACTATAAATACATTTAAAATAATCAATAAGACCTTGTTAGTAGTTTTAAATGAATCGCTATATTGCTTCACATATAGTTATGTATCCTTCATAAGACTAATTATACTTCTTGTGATGTCATCAAATATTGAAATGATATAATTCAAATAATAACTTATAGTTGTTGCATGAGGAACACAATTTTTAAATTTATTTTCAATTTTGAATAAATTAATTTTTAGGAGGAGGATAAGAGATTATGTAAGAGTAGTGGTACAGGGATGATGAATAAATGCTTTGGAGTAAACTCGGAAACCAACTAATAGTTCTTATTTTGAATTGCATAATGCTTTAATTGGATATCGTCGGTGCATTTATAATACTTCACCTGAGCCCAATTATTGTTTTTAAATGGATCATTTCATTCATTCACGGATAATTTTATCTCATTCACGGAACCGATTATACTCCTTCACATGACGTCTTCAAATGTTAAAATGACTCAAATCAAATTGAAAAGGGATGGTTGTTCCATGTGGAACACAATTTGAAAATTAAATTTTTTTTTTTATTATAATAGTGAAACGGCACTCAGGTTGCCACCTGTTTGTGGGTGCCACTTGAGAAGTATTTCACTTTTAACTCTTTTTTTTATTTTTTTATTTTTTATTTTTAACTTCAATAGTAAAAAATGGAAACAATCTTCCAACAATTAATATAAATCAAAATTCACAATGCATAATGATGGTTAATTAGTATATCAAATTATGAATAGTAAAGTGTTTGATTTTTTTTTTCAATAATCCTTGATGACTTGTATTCAATTTGTATTTCTTTATAAAATGATGATGATCTAGATCACCAGAATAACCCATAGACCCTGTAATATTCTCATTTACTTATATCCGTAGTATGGTGATAAGGATGGTTGTGGAGGTAGTTGATACATAATTAATAAATAAATAAATGTGTGACCTTCTCTATTCACACTACACATTTCATAAAATACATAATCCTCCTCGTATAAACACTTTGTATTTTGACTTACTTCTTCAAAAGAGAAAATACAAAGAGAGATTGAGTTATTATTGTTGAAATTGTTTATAGGAATATTTTCTCTCTTTTCTTGTTCTTCCATGTCTCTTAGCTCATTCTTTTAGACTATGTTTGGATTATGGTTTTGTATGGTATGATTTAGGTTATTAATAACCTATACCTTGTTTGGATTATAGGTTAGATTGACATGATTTAGTTTAGTTAGGTATGGGTTGATTTGGATGAGATTTGCAACCCACCAATTTGGGGTGTTACCATGGGTTTATTTGTATGGTATGGTTTTATTTTTCAAAATTGTCCTTATAATATTAGGAAAATTACAAAAATATTAAAGTGTAATCGTAGATGAATTTTCATTATATTGACTTTTTCTTTTTATTTTGGGAGTGTTTAATTTTATTTAATTAATTTGTATTTTTTTTATTTAATTTGGTTATTCGAGATAGCGTTCTGGTTGTTCATTTGATTTAACTCTTTTTTAAACATATTTTATTTGGTTATTTGAGATAGTTGTGGTTTATCTTCAAATATCGTTTTATTTTATTTTATTAATTTTTATTTTTCATCTATTTATATGATTCTCAATAAAATTTTAAAATTAATCAAATTAATTCAAATATTAATATTTAGTTAGGTTCCATTATTTTCACGTAAAATTTAAATATTAAATATTTTTATATAAGTAAGTGTTTTTTTTTTACATTCTAGTAATATAATATATTTTTATTACTATTTTACCATTTAATAAATTTTTTTAAAAAAATCTGTTTAATTAAAAAAATAGAAATAAATCGAATTTGTAAATTTAATATTTACAAAATTGGCTGAAATTATTTTGTTATTGATTTAATATTTTTATTAGAAATTAAATTAAAATTTTAAAAAAAAATTTAAGAATTTTTTCAATTTTATTTTGTAAAAATGGATTACTATGGAAATACAATGAGTAGTATTTAAATATGTCTAATCTAATTAGAATAATGGAAAAAATATATGTTTTTTTAAAAAAATGTCTTTTTAGTACTTAAAATAAAATAAAAGTATAAAAAAATCAAAATTACTTAAATATAGAAAAAAATATTAAAAAGAAAATAAATGGCACCTTAATTTTATACTTAATCAAATTAGTAGAAAAAATAAAATAAAACTAAAAAAAAATTAAATCATCTAAAAATAACAATTAGTGTGAATACTATACACAAGGGTATTGTGGTCAATTTATATCATTTTAACCCATACCACACCATCAATCCAAATAAAAAATCAACTTTACTGTACAGAAATGCACCATCTATCTAAACAGAATTTTAGTACTATACGAAACAATACTGAATTGAACTATACTGAACGATACAGTAGTGCCAGTCATCCAAACAAAGCCTTAATGACTCATTGTCTATTAATTTATTCATTGTAGTGGTAAAATGCCACTCAGGTGTCCATTGATTTTGTGAGCACCAACTGAGAGGCATTTCACTTCTAACTTTATTTTTTTTTCAATTTAATTGCAAAATGCCACTCAGGTGGCTCATCAGTTTATATACACCACCTGAGAGGCATCTTACTACTTTTTTTTTTTTTTTTTTTTTTTTTTTATATTAGTTGCAACACACCACCTAGATGACCATTAGTTAATGGACACCACCTGAGACACATTTTACTATTGATTTTTTTTTCATTTTTATTTGCAGAACGTTACTTAGGTGGCCATCGCTTTATAAGCGCCACCTGAGAGGTATTTTACTATTGACTTTTTTTTTTCATTTCACTTACGAAATGTCACTCAGGTGGCCATCGGTTTATGAGCGCCACCTGAAAACATTTTAAGAATAATCAGTTACAAGATTCAATCAGATATGATTTCGTGTTTCATGAGTAGTCAAGGTGAGGGAACATTGTTATCGTCCTTATTATCATCATTGGCTTCCCCATTTTCCTCATTCATTCTTCGATTATCATCATTTATCCTATCATTATAATCAATGTCAACATTAGTCATACACATTGTTAAAATATTTAAATTGCCGACTTCATTCATCTCACAATAAATATAGGCTTCTAAACTAGTCAGAACACCTCCCTGTAGACACCACCATTCCAAACCTCATTTTGAAAAAAAAAAAATACCAATAGCACCCATTTGTTCAATAATGAAAAATCAAATTTAATACCACAATAAATAATCAACAAAAAGCAATCCTAATCCATTTATAATCACTAAGAATAAAACCCTAATCACCAAAATATATCTTGAGAACTAATCTTAAAATCCCCAAAATCACTGAAACCATATAATCTAAAATTTTCCCCAAATAGAGATAACCAAACTAACCACAATGGAATAAAAAGTAGGTATGGAATAAACTAACATCAATGTTCAACTTAGCCAATCAATATAATTCCAATAGCAACCATTGAAATGACAAACTAAAGAAGCAGAGTGAAAGAATACGTATTTGGAGGATTTGAATGTTTTTGGTATAGTTGAACCCATCATTATTCCAAAATCCCCAAATTCAACACAACCCTAAAATCTATATTATTGCTCAACTATGATTAATCAATCTAATTTTTGCTAAATGAAGACGTATAAACTCACCTTAGTATCCGGTGTCATCAATCAATTAGAGTTGAAGAGTAAAAATTGAGGTATGACCAATAATGGAGGAAGAAGATGGAGAACATGAGAACAAAAAAACGAGTTTTTTTTTTTAAAATTATTTTTTATGGTGATGTTTGAAGCAAATACTTATTTAAATGGGTAAAATAGTAATATCATGTTTAAAAGAGGGACATTATTGGACTCCCACTTTTTTAAAAAAAAATCAATTTTTTAAGATAATTTTTTAATTAAAAAGGGCATAAATATCCAAAAAGCTCATAGAATGAAAATCAACTTTTACAAAGTTTATATTTACAAGCCAAACTTAAATGGACTCAAAAACTTAATTTCAAGTTTCATTTTGTTATTTTTGAAAGTTTATTTTAGATGAAATTATCAATCAACTTGTTTATATATATATATATATATATATATATATATATATATATATATATAAAAGTACAAAAATAAAAGGAAAAGAACAGAGTGTTGAAGAAGAGGTGGCCCAATTTTTGAGATATCTTTGAACTCTGATTCTTATGCTATTTTCATCCTTTAGTACAGCTAGTGATGAAAAGACAAATAAATAATTAAAGTAATATATATGTAAAAAAGAAAAAATAAATAAAATATAATTATGAGAAAAAATTTTAATTAAGAATGATTTTTTTTACACCTTAATTTCAATTATATTTTTGTTGACATATGCCTATTTAGATGAAACAACAATACAAAATTAGTCTCAATACCAAAATTTAATATAAAATTAATCTCAATAATAAAAATTTATCAATAATATAACAAAAAAAGTTATAAAAATTAAAATTAATAATAAATTAAATCTCACCAAGAAATATGAGAAGAAGTAGAGATTCTCGGTGATAGTTTTAAGAGTATTTCACTGATATTTTTTTACTGGAATCATATCTCTCATAAATATATTCATAGAAACATAAAATTAAACCAGAGAAAAAAATAAAAGCAAATTGGTATTACTATTTAAAAATAATAATTAATAGTATGTAAAAAAAATCTAAAATAAAAAATATTATTTGAAAAACCTACTAACCCTAACCTGAATAAGAGGAAAAATGAAAGAAATAAAAATCCAATCATATTTTCATTTTCACGGTGATTGATGGATAATGTAATGTCCACTATATATATATATAATAGGTTAAAATAATGAAAAGAATCTATGATATAATGAATAGACTTTTAAATGGAGAGTATCTTTTTAGAATATTTTTAGAATAACTTGTAAAGTAAGACAAAACAACGAAAAGACATTTATTATCTAATGAATGCACTTTCAAATATATAGCATTTTTTTTTTTAGAATAACTCACAAAAGAGAAAAGAGAAGAACAAAAGAATATTGCACATATTGTTTTCTAATTGGTAAAGTATGAATGAAATCCAAAAATGCTCATTTTACTTATTTTTCAACCAAAGTGAACTCTTAGCCCGCCACATTAGATGGGTGGGGTTCACTGAGAGTTCTCCTTTATATATATATACTAGTATACACATTGCGCGGGATTGATTATGTAAATAATTTTTTTAAAACTATTTGATGAGATTAATAATAAGTTAAATTATCAAAATTGAATTTCTTTTAATATAGATTATTTAACTAGTTGATAAACAAAATTAATAATAAAAATAAAACAATAACATGGTAACATCGAGTTCAGCATCCTCGATCATAAATAAATTTATAAATGACCTTAAACATGCCAAGTATGGTTTCGCTCCATCTTATTTGCAATAGTTTTCTGTATTTGTTAGGATTAAGAAGTTATATAAAATTCACTTCACATACATTCCCTCCGTGGAACTTGTAAAAATATTTGGTGTCATTCCAATCACCGTTGAGGAAATGAGATTCATTTTTGTCTAATATGTTTCTAAAATATGCAAGATTTTGTACATCTAAAGGGAAATAAGAGTCGTTGACATTTTTAATTATTATGTAAATGTAAGCCTAAAATGAAATGGAATAACACAGTTAATTATGTAAATGTAAGACTAAAATGAAACATATTAACACAACAATAAAATGAGAAGAGATTTATCTACAAATAAAACGAAAACCATTTTAAATATTCATTTCCCCCTATTTTATTGCTATTATTTCCTAATCGTCCAACTCAACTTATTAGTTTAATATTTTTTTTTAAATGTATCCATAGACTAACGCTATAATCATAACTCTAAATCTAGTCATTTAATGTCATTCATGTGATTTTATGAAGAGATTTGTGTTTTTAATTTAAAGCATATGAAAAGATGAAAATTTATTTTTCATTTAAATTTATTTAATTAGAGAAATGTAAATAGTTTTAGTGGAATAATTAATGTTATCATCCTCTTTTAATTTTGATAAGTTAAATATTATTAATTTGGATTTTATTTAAATGTTTTTATATTTAATTTAATTAATAGTTAAATTTTAATTTGTAGAAGTAAATTAACAAATTTTTGATTCTAATCATGAATATTTATTTTGTTTTAATTAAAAAAATATAATTTTTTTTTTTTTACAAATTCAATTAGTAATTAGTAATGTAATGTAAGTTAAAGCATATAAATAGACCTATTAAAATTTATTAAATTTGTTCAATTTAAATTATTTTAATGGAATTGTTAATGGTATATAGAATCTTAATTTTATTTAGTACTATAATTAAAGTATGTAGATATAGGAAATTTAAATTTTTAATACAATTAAATTTGAAAATCAAATGTTGCCTCTATGACTATTAGCACTCAAAAGCATCTATGACCTATAGTATAATGTTACTTAATTAAAATCAATATAAAGTAGCAATTGGAATGGGAAACACCATATTTCAAAAATATAAGATGGATTAAAATAAAATATTTTGTTAAATTTTAACCACTCTCAATATAGAGTAACTCGGTTCATATAGAGTTCCATCACTATTATTTATATAATTAATGAATTTATGTTACAATTTTTAGTTATTATATTGTATTATTCAATTTAAGTATATGAAAAGATGAGAGATCTAAATTATTTTACCATAATAGGTAAGGGGTCTTAATTTTATCAGAGAGGAAAAGTTACTAAATTTAAGAACAAATAATAAATATTAAATCAATAGTTCAAACAATAAATATGTAATGTAATAGTATGTATTTTTAAATGCTATTGTAGTGGTTTGGTCACTAAGGTTCGATCCGGCCTGGGAATCGGATTGTCTCGGAAGATTATCGAACCTGGGAATCGGATTGTCTCGGAAGATTAATAACTGACTCCTAAAGCAAAGGGATCCTCCAAAAGAATAGAATTAATGTCTGAGCAAACCTTGGGACACCGTTATTGTGTCTTCCGTAGGCACTCTGACGCTCAAGTTAGCTCTGTCCTTTTAAGAATGTAATCAAAGTAAAAGATGAAATAAATGATGACTTACTATTAGTTATCATTCCTGCCGGAAGGAAATGACTCAGAGAGTGGTTGTCAGACACTACGAGCTCAAAGTTCGATTGATTTAAGCATATACGGTGACCGTGGTAATGAAATATGCATCGAAGTGTAATCGAAGGTGATTTGAAAACACCAGAGTTTGGTCGCAGGCGATAGCACTGTGAGGAACAATTTCAACAGAGTTTTGATAAGCAAAAAAAGTGACCCTAAATGAAGAGGTTGAACCTTCTATTTATAGAAGGTTATGGAGCTGTTGTTTGATCCTGCCGAGATCCTTACGAAAGGATCTCCGAAGAATCCGGAATTTGGCAAACGGATGGCTTGGTCAGTTGATTGACCTCAGATGGATCATAGGCTATTAGGCCTCTCGGAACGTTTGGGCCTGAGCTTCTTGGAACTACTGGATCTGGACCTGGGCTTTAGCCTATTTGTTGTCTTGGGCTTGAGCCTTTGATTCCGAACCGGAACCTCTACAGATTCCCCTATTCATCCATGAGAAAAATTTCGAGCGGATGAATGTTGCTAGCAGATGAAGCGGTTGAGTTCTACTAGGTCACATCGGTTGTCAGACACGTCACATCAGAAAAACTCTCCACCTCTCCAATTTGTTAAGTGACATGTGTAAAAGCTTCCTCAGGAAGCTTCAACTTTTCACATACCCACGCTTACAAATAGGTTCGAGTCACTACATTTCACTATTTTAGTCCCCCTCTCTACCGTTTATCTCTCTAAAACCAAATATCAACACGGGAACTCAGAAGTTCTGCTCCAGTTTGTTATGGATCTCTTTCTCGTTGGAATTTAAGGTATAGCCCCCTTTCTTATTCTTTGTTGTTTGTTTTTTTGCTTTTGTGTTTATTTTTTTGATGAAGACGAATAACTCAACTCGTCTATTGTGATTGGATTGAGAGTTTCGAGAGAGACATTTTGCTGGTTTGAGAGGTTTAGTGACCTTTCTGACCATACCGAGTCGTCTTTTGTGAATTTTGGACCGAAATTGGATTTTCCGATTAACCGAAGAAGTTTTCTGATTTGACTGTTAAGCTTTCTGACCAGGTATGTCAACTGAGTTCACTAAATCAAACATTCGAAGGATGATGGGCTAAGATTCGGTTGGAATTGACGAATCCCCAATTACTTCTAGATCCGCATGAGTGTCCAATACTCTCGATTTAAGTCCAAGAGCTATCTAGAAGTTTCACTCAGTGGTTACGGGCGACGATTCGCCGAAGGCGGTTCCGGCCGAAATTATAGAAGAAATTATGGATGAAGTAACCGATTGAGAGGTTGTATTCCCTTCAGCTTTTAGACCTCAAGGGATCTAGATGAAGGACTGTCCTTCTAGGATCCGTCCGGAACAATTGGAGGAGATCCGAGAAGCTTATAACATCCCTGCCGATATTCAGCTTCGAATTCTAGAAGATAATGAAAGGGCAGATTGGGTCGTTGAAGGATGGACCCCTATGTCCACACTTTTGCTCTGTATGGGTTTAAAATTTTCAATTGGTGGAATGCTTCAGAAGTTTGGTAAAAGACTTCGGATTGCTCCGAATTAGGTTAATCCAAACACTATGAGGATATTGCGATCTTTTAATGCAATGGCCGAGAAGGAATGCATCGATTGCGAGGTTGCCGATATGTATGCGGCTTATTCTGTATAGAAGGTCAATGTCGACCCTCGCCATGTGAACCTCTAGTGTCATTCTGATCAAACCCACGTGTTTCTTAATCCTGCCACGTGTGACAAAGGGTGGAAAGAATGTTATTTCTTTAAGTACGAACATTAGAAAGAAGAGAAAGACGGTGACGTTCCATCCTAGTGGACTCCAGAGCCAAGTATGAGAGCAATAGATGGCTCAGAATATGTATTATTGTCTTCTCGTTTCTTTTTTGGTTCTGTATCCTAACTTAGTGAATTTATTGTATGTTTTTACAGTGAAATTGAGAAAGCACAACTGTCCTTGCGGATTAAATAATGAGGCCGTTATTGAAAGAAATCTTGTGCCTTGACCCCGAGGCCCAAGATATCGATCGCTTTGTCCCCATTCTTCCTGATCCGATGAAGAAGGGCCAAGCTTCGAAAATGGCTGCAAGATCCTCGGAAGAAGAAGGATAAGAAACCTTCTAAGGGGGCCGAAGACCTAAAACTCTTGATGGGTCAGCGTCCTAGTAAAAGCGTTGTAATTTGAGATTCTTCTGAGGCCGGGAAGGACAAGGAGAAGGAAAAAGGAAAGGCCACTGCGTCTTCGACTAGCAAGCCTAATAAAGGTAAAGATGGTGTCTCAAATCGAGTATGAGAGGAGGATGACTCAGCTCTTCCTACCCCAAAGAAATCGCGGGTCACTTTCCCTAACATTCAAGTAATAGAGAAGCCTTCTGAGTCGAGGCCTCAAAAACTTACTGTGTCACTCGACATATCTTTATTCAAGGACTCGAAAGATTCCTTTGAAATTTTGAAGGGAGTGGTCCTCGAGGAGGACCAAAAAAATTTATATGAGAATATGCTCGAGCTTGTTAAAGAATTGGCTTTGGCTGGCCATAAGGTATAATTCTATAATAGATGCCTTTTGTTGGAATATTTCTTCACTCCTTGCTTCTATTCTACAAATCACTCAAATCAGTCATGCTTTTGATCAGGAATGAGATTGCCATTCCTCCACAATTTACAAGATCCGAGCTGATAGAGACTCGGTCTGAAAGGATAGAGAAGATCTAAGGATCAAGCAAGAGGCCATAACTTCCGAGTTGAGAATGTAACGTCCTGCCCCTGTCAAGTCCATAAATGGGGCCAAATTAAAACTTATTTTTGTTATTTGACTGATTTTGAAGATACTTTTGACATGGGGAAATTTTTGAATTAAAAGAACTTTAGTGGGCTTGTTTACAATTTATCTATAGTTAGGTGAAAACCTAGGTTACCCCACCAGCAATCTTTCAGCCGCCAGAACCCATTTCTTCTCTTTTCTCTGAACTTTGAAAAAATCAAACATAAACTCTTTCTTACTGTTACATTGGTTTTTACTGTCAATTAGAAAGTTTTCCTTGAACCTATTCTTCGAGCGTGAAGGTAAGTTTATATGTTCATGATTGTTTTGGGTCTATTCTTCAATGTCGCTTCTGTTCTTAAGTTGTAAACCCCAACCTTCGAATTTCTGGTTTGAATGAGTCTCTTATTCATTTTGGGTTGTCGTTGTTTAGGCGACGGAGTAGGAGAACGTCAACCGGAATAGTCCTGCTGTTGGATTAGCGTATTCGGTTAGTAGCCATGTTTAAGCCTTAACTTATGTCTGTTAATGTCTATTCTGTGCTGCATTAATATGGACTAAACTTAATGTATCTAAAAATCTGAGGCTGGACTCCAGGATATGTTTATTGCTGTGAAACTGTTGTTCAACTTGCTGATAAATGGCTATTATGTGAACTGATGCAATATTTGTTGAATGCTGAAAGCTATACTTTGTTATAATATGAAAACTAAGCCCTATCTAAAGTATGATAGCGATAAGACCGGCATGCCGTAGGGATATTAGATGTATACATCGATACGTGAAAACATACAGGCCTTGAATGCCTTCTGGATGTGACGACATCAGGCCTTGTTGCATTCTGGATGTGACGACATCAACTTTGTATGGAGCTTTGCTCAACCTTTCAGGTATCCTTGATCCATTTGTTTGGAGCTTTACTCATAAGTAAGAGGTCTATGACCTATTTTCCGTTCCTGATTTTGTTATCAAACTAAAGACAGGCAAATAATCTGTAATCTCATGTTTTCTATGTTTAATAAGATCTTGCCAAGAAATCTCTGAAATCTGATGCATATTGAAAGCATAATCTGACATCATCTGTTAAGTTCTGTAACCTGCATGACAAGCTGTTATACTCTAGTATATACATATATATATATATATATATTTGTCATTCTCTGTAAATCTGATGTCTGATATGTAATCTGGTATATGATCTGCAAATCTGAATTTTAAGTGTACTGTGAACTGCTATGATTGCCTTGATGATTTCTGAATTGAGCTACTTGCTAATATTGGGTTAACATGCTGCCTTTAGACTGACTATTGCCTAATTGGTTAATTTGAAGAAGATTTAAAAGTTGAAATAAACACAAGTTAGACTTAGGAAAAATTTTATCACTCAGCCTTAGTACATCGCCTTAGCTTAGAGTAAGGTAGGCGACTCCTTCCGTCCTTCGCAAGTGTCTTCGCCTAGTTGCAGGCAAAACTTTGAACACTCGCCAAAGTTTATGGCTAAGCTAAGTAATAAGTTGGTAACATCTCGTGTCCATCACCTATTAATCTCGCTAAAAATTAGACGATACCCATTTTTGAAGTTCAAATCTCGCCAAGTAATTTCGCTAGTATCAGGCAAAATATCCTTAAATTTTAATACTTCGCCAAATGCCTTTGCCAAGACTTAAACGAAATAGTGTATTAGTCATTGGTTTTCACCAAATACCTCGCCAAAATTACTAGACGAGATTTTTCCTTTTTAAAAATCCTTGCCAAAATCCTCGACTAAAAAGTGAGGCAAAATGTTTTTATGTTGCCAAAAAAGTCGCTTAAAATTTAGGCAACATGTTTTTATGTTGCCAAACTCCTCGCCAAGCAATTTAGGCAACATGTTTCTATGTTGCCAAGTAGAAGTCACCATGAGAATCATTGTGATTGAAAAATCATCGCCTAACAACACCTTGCCTAGAAGTGAGGCAATATGTTTCTATTCAGCCAAGTATAAGTCACCAGGAGAAAGCACAGTATTCAATCCTCGCCAAACTCATCACCAGATTGAGGCAACATGTTTTAATCTCGCCTAAAGTTTTGCCTGATGTTCAGGCGAAATACATATATGTCGCCTCAACATTTTTCCATGTCCCTTTTTTTCGCCTGACTTCTTCCTCTTGACTTTCCCTTTTCGAAAAGTTATTATAAGTCTGATTCGGACTTAAAACGAATAAGTTATGACTGTTTTAAGTTTAGAGCATTTATAGGGCATAATTAATTTGTTTAATCATTGTTAATGGTAATAAATTCATTTGTTACTCCTTAAGGAACCTAGTAAGTTTTAGAACCTTATAGAGTTGTGTGAATTCTTCTGTTTAATCCTCTGGTTGGCCAGGTAAGCTGCATATGTTGTGTGATCATGCTTAATTGTTAATTTAAGAAGCATTGTATGTGTGTGGATGTTGGGCATTAGCTTACTAACTAGACATTTGATGGTCTGACCCTGTTTTTTCTTTATTTATGTTTTGTATGTTAATTTTCCTGATCAAGATGGAAAATGCTGAGTTCAGACAGTCAGGTGGAATAGCAAGGCACACATATATCACTCTATGCATCAGTTCTGACATTGGTTTTCAGATTTTCTTCCGCTTATATTATGTACTGAACTTCTAAGCTTTATTAAATTATTTCAGTTGTAACCAGATTTTGAAACATTATATTTTTGAATTCTTACGATTTTGTATTCAGCTGATTTTAAGTCCAGTCTTTGATTAAGTATCCAGTTTATTATAATATCTATTACAGTAATATAAATTCTATTTGGATATTTGATAGTTGTTCAGAATAAGTATAATATGTATATTTTCTGTCGTGACATCTATATCCCTGCATGTGTCCGTAAGGCGGGGATTTGGGTGTTACATTTGTTGGTATCAAGCACCGGTTCTCGGTTGCTTCTTGTTGTGCATTAGATGTTAAGTGCGTTTGTACTTTGTTTTCAAATATTCATGCATTGCATACATGACAATGCATATAGACATGAAGTTTGAAAAGTTGTGTACCTTGCTAACACCTACTTTTAAACCCTTTTCCAGAACCTGTGAAATTGACTTGCTAATTTTTTATTATGACTGGAAGACCACGTCGTAATCCCCCCACTGGACATGGCAGTACATCTGATGAAAATCGTATACCCGTTAATACTGCCGCTTCTCAGACTCAGGCATTTCAGGACATTGCTGCTATCTTTTGAGGTTTGCAAAAAAGAGGAGCTAGACATGAGAGGTCTGTAATTGAGCGACTTCCTAAGAAAAATGTTGAATTGTTTAAGGGGACCAGTGAAGACGGTCCAGAAGTGGCTGACAATTGGCTCAGTGATATGTCGAGGGTTTGTGATGAGATTCGTTGTAATGATGCTGAGAAGTTGGAATGTTTTGTTTCACTTTTGAGAAGTGAGGCAGTACATTGGTGGGAATGTGTAGTGCAAACTGTGGACCAAGAAATAATGGTCAATCTGGAGTTCTTCCGTAAGTAGTTCAAGAAGAACTATATTGGACATGCTTGGGCAGAACAGAAAAGGACTGAATTCCTCTATCTAAAGCAGAAAGATAGATCAATTTTGGACTACAAAAATGACTTTGTGAAGCTCTGTAGATATGCACCAGAGATGGTGCCAACTCCAGCTGATAGATGTCGCAAGTTCATGTATGGATTGAATTTTGAAATTCAAAAGCTGTTGGCTACACTGAGGACTGATGATTTCCACAAGATGCTGGAAGCTGCTGTGGACAATGAGTTGCTGGTGAAGAAAGATAGAAAACGTGATAGGGACACCAAGAGTGGACGTGCTACTGTTGGCCAACATAGAAAGAAAGGTAAGACTCAGGTTCAGAAAAGTGGAGGTGGTTCTGTGAATCAGTCTCGGCCAAATAGGAGTACTGGAGGAGACAATTAGCCGAATCCATATGTTGTTAGTGCACATACTCAAGGCAACCGTGGTGTGAATTTTCCTCTGTGTACCACTTGCAATAGACTCCATCCGGGTGAATGCTTCAGGAAGACGGGTGGTTGTTTCAGGTGTGGTGGTAAGGACCATATGATCAAAGACTGTCCACATCCTCAGCAGGGTACTGGTTCTGGCAGAGCACCTATTTCTGGAGATGCTAACTCAATTCAGAGGAATGATAGGCAAGCACTGCAGTCTAGTGCTAATAGGGGTGACACTCAGTTTGGAGCTCCTAGGAGGGATTCGAGGACTCCTGCTCGCACCTATGCACTAAGCGGTCGTGAAGAAGCTGATACTTCTGATATGGTGACAGGTACATTTTCGATTCTTGACTCTCCTGCTTATGCCTTATTGGATCCAGGTTCTACACTTTCTTATGCTTGTAGTGGAATCTTAGAGGATAAGGGTTAGGAGTCTAGTCTGACTGATAGAGATCTATTTGTGACTAACCCTTTGGATAATTGTGTGGTTGTGAATCAGATTTATCGTGATGTACCAATTGTAATTGGAGGAATCACACTTCTGGGAGATTTGTTGAAACTAAAGAGTAATGAGTTTGATGTGATTTTGGGAATGGACTGGTTGTCCAGACATGAAGCAGTGATGGATTGTAAGGCGAAGAGGATTACACTTCAATCACCGAATGGATGGGTTATTTTTGTTGGTGACCGTAGGAATCCGCTTGATAGGGTTGTTTCGGCTGTTATGGCGGATAAGATGCTTAGAAGGGGCTGTGAAGCATTCTTAGCTCATGTGGTTGAAGTAGATAAACCACGCTATGATGGGAAATTTATTCCAACTGTGAATGAATTCTTGGATGTCTTCCTAGAAGAAATTCCTGGTTTACCACCACATAGAGAAGTGGAGTTCACTGTTGAGCTTATTCCAGGTGCCGCACCTGTATCGATGGCTCCATATAGGATGGCACCAGCAGAATTGAAAGAATTAAAGGTGCAGTTGCAAGAACTCTTGGATAAGGGTTATATCCAGCCGAGTACATCACCTTGGGATGCTCCGGTTTTGTTTGTAAGGAAGAAAGATGGATCTTTTCGGCTGTGTATTGATTATCGCCAGTTAAATAGGCTTATTGTGAAGAACAAGTACCCTCTTCCATGGATCGATGATTTATTTGATCAGTTGAGAGGAGCGGTAGTGTTCTCAAAGATAGACTTGAGGTCTGGTTATCATCAATTGAGGATTCAGGAATCTGATATACCCACGTCTGCATTTCGGACCAAGTATGGCCATTATGAATTTGTGGTAATGCCTTTTGGTTTGACTAATGCGTCTGCAATGTTTATGGATTTGATGAATAGGGTATTCAAGCCATATTTGGATCAGTTTGTGGTGGTGTTTATAGATGATATCCTGGTGCATTCTAAGGATAAGGATGAGCATGCCAAGCATTAGAGGGTAGTTTTGCAAACTCTTCGCGAGAAACAGCTTTATGCAAAATTATCTAAATACGAATTCTGGATGGAAGAAGTTGCCTTCTTGGGTCATATTATCTCTAAGGATGGTATCAAGGTTGATCCAAAGAAGATTGAGGCAGTGATGGCATGGAAACCACCTAAGAATGTCACGGAGATAAGGAGTTTTCTAGGTTTGGCAGGTTACTATCGTTGGTTTGTGAAGGGATTCTCCTCTATCGCAGGTCCTTTGACTAAATTGCTGCATAAGGGAGCTAAATTTGAATGGACAAGCAAGTGTCAAGAGCATTTTAATACTTTGAAGAAGTTGCTTACTGAAGCTCCAATCTTAGTTCAGCCGATTGAAGAGATGGACTATGTAGTTTACAGTGATGCTTCATTGCATGGACTTGGTTGTGTGCTTATGAAAGATAAGAAAGTGATTGCCTATGCATCAAGACAATTGCGGGCACATGAGTGTAATTACCCTACTCACGATCTCGAGTTGGCTGTGATTGTCTTTGCATTGAAAATTTGGAGGCATTATCTGTATGGTGCAAAGTGCTATGTGTACACTGATCACAAGAGCCTACAGTACATGCCTGTACAGAAATATTTAAATCTTAGGCAGCGTAGGTGAGTTGAGTTTCCAAAGGATTATAATATGGAGATTAATTATCATCCTGGCAAAGCAAACGTGGTAGCAGATGCTCTTAGTCGTAAATCCATGCATGCTTTATATGCCATGATGACAAGATTGAGTCTGAATGATGGTGTTTTAGTAGCTGAATTGGTGGTGAGACTGGATTTGACTGCTAGAATTTTGGAAGCACAGAAAACTGATGAATTAGCCTTAGAGTGGGCTACGAAATTGGATCGAGGTAAGAAAACAGAAGCATCCTACCGAGATGATGGCAGTTGGTATTTTGGTGATCGAATTTATGTGCCTTTGGTTGATAATTTCAGAACTGAGATACTGACTGAAGCGCACAGACAGGTGTATTCAATGCATCCTGGTGCTACCAAGATGTATCATGATTTGAAGCTACTGTATTGGTGGCCTGGCATGAAAAGAGACATAGTTGATTTTGTTGGGAAATGTCTGGTATGTCAGCAAGTTAAGGTAGAACATCAACTTCCTTCTGGTTTGCTTCAGTCAATATCTGTTCCAAAATGGAAGTGGAATAGAGTTACAATGGACTTCGTTATAGGGTTGCCATTAACTCAAGAGAAGTATGATACAATCTGGTGATAGTGGATCATTTGACTAAGTCTGCTCATTTTTTGCCAATCAGAGTAGACTACTTACTGGAAAGACTAGCTGAGTTATATCTGAAGGAAATCGTGAGGTTACATGGGATTCCGTCCTCTATCATTTAGGACAGAGATTCTAGGTTTACCTCTAGATTATGGAAGAAATTTCAAGAAGCTATGGGAACTAAACTGAATTTCAGTACCGCTTTCCATCCACAAACTGATGGGCATTCTGAAAGGACTATACATACCTTAGAAGACATGCTCAGATATTGTGTGATTGAGTTTGGAGGATCATGGATTAAGTATTTGCCTCTGGTAGAGTTTTCCTATAACAACAGTTTTTAGACAAGTATTGGAATGGCTCCTTATGAGGCATTGCATGGTAGAAAATGTCGTACTCCACTATGTTGGGCTGAGTTGAATGAAGCTCGAATGGTTGGACCAGATTTGGTCCTAGAAGCTGAAGAGAAAGTAAAGTTGATCAGGGAAAAACTTAAGGAAGCATCAGATAGACAGAAATCCTATGCTGATCTTAAGAGAAAAGACATTGAATTTCTGGTTAGAGACAAAGTGTTTTTAAAGGTTTCTCCATGGAAGAAAGTGCTCAGGTTTGGCAAGAAAGGTAAGCTAGCACCTCGTTTTATTGGACCATATGAAATTCAGGAAATGATAGGTCCTGTTGCTTACAGACTTGCCTTACCACTTGAATTAGAAAAGATTCATAATGTCTTCCATGTATCGATGTTGAGGAGGTATCGCTCTGATCCTTCATACATCCTTACTCATGAGACTGTGGAAATCAGACCTGATCTAAGTTATGAAGAGGAACCAGTTCAGATTCTAACTAGGGAAGTAAATGTTTTGAGGAACAAGACTGTACTCCTAGTTAAGGTTCTTTGGCATAACCATGCTGTAGAGGAAGCATCATGGGAACCAGAAGAAGCCATGAGAAGATAGTATCCGCATCTGTTTAGCCAAGGTAATTTCGAGGACGAAATTTCTTAAGTGAGGTAGAGCTGTCACGTCCATAAATGGGGTCAAATTAAAACTTATTTTTGTTATTTGACTGATTTTGAAGATACTTTTGACATGGGGAAAATTTTAAATTGAAAGAACTTTGGTGGGCTTGTTTACAATTCATCTATGTTTAAGTGAAAACCTAGGTTACCCCACCGGCAATCATTCAGCCGCCTGAACCCATTTCTTCTCTTTTCTCTGAACTTTGAAAAACTCAAACATAAACTCTCTCTCACTGTTACATTGGTTTTTGCTGTCAATTTGAAAGTTTTCCTTGAACCTATTCTTCAAGCGTGAAGGTAAGTTCATATGTTCATGATTGTTTTGGGTCTATTCTTCAATGTCACTTCTGTTCCCAAGTTGTAAACCCTAACCTTCGAATTTCTGGTTTGAATGAGTCTGTTATTAATTTTGGGTTGCCGTTGTTTAGGCGACGGAGTAGGAGAACGTCAACTGGAATAGTCCTGCTATTGGATTAGCGTATTCGGTTAGTAGCCATGTTTAAGCCCTCACTTATGTCTGTTAATGTCTGTTCTGTGCTGCATTAATATGGATTAAACTTAATGTATCCTAAAATTTGAGGCTGGACTCCGTGATATGTTTATTGCTGTGAAACTGTTGTTCAACTTGCTAATAAATGGCTATTATGTGAACTGATGCAATATTTGTTGAATGCTGAAAGCTATACTCTGTTATAATATGAAAACTAAGCCCTGTCTAAAGTATGATAGCGATAAGACCGGCATGCCGTAGGGATATTAGATGTATACATCGATACGTGAAAACGTACAGGCCTTGAATGCCTTCTGGATGTGACGACATCAGGCCTTGTTGCCTTCTGGATGTGACGACATCAACTTTGTCTGGAGCTTTGCTTAACCTTTCTGGGATCCTTGATCCATTTGTTTGGAGCTTTGCTCATAAGTAAGAGGTCTATGACCTATTTTCTATTCCTGATTTGGTTATCAAACTAAAGACATGCAAATAATCTGTAATCTGATGTTTTTTGTGTGTAATAAGATCTTGCAAAGAAATCTCTGAAATTTGATGCATATTGAAAGCATAATCTGGCATCATCTATTAAGTTCTGTAACCTACATGACAAGTTGTTATACTCTAGTATATATATCTGTCATTCTCTAAAAGTCTGATGTTTGATATGTAATCTGGTATATGATCTGCAAATCTGAATTTTAAGTGTACTGTGAACTACTATGATTGCCTTGATGATTTCTGAATTGAGCTACTTGCTAATATTGGGTTAACATGCTGCCTTTAGACTGACTATTGCCTCATTGGTTAATTTGAAGAAGATTTAAAAGTTGAAATAAAAACAAGTTAGACCTAGGAAAAATTTTATCACTCAGCCTTAGTACATCGCCTTAGCTTAGAGTAAGGTAGGCGACTCCTTCCGTCCTTCGCAAGTGTCTTCGCCTAGTTGCAGGCAAAACTTTGAACACTCGCCAAAGTTTATGGCTAAGCTAAGTAATAAGTTGGTAACATCCCGTGTCCATCGCCTATTAATCTCGCTAAAAATTAGACGATACCCATTTTTGAAGTTCAAATCTCGCCAAGTTACTTCGCTAGTATTCAGGCAAAATTTCCTTAAATTTTAATACTTCACCAAATGCCTTCGCCAAGATTTAAACGAAATAGTGTATTAGTCATTGGTTTTCGCCAAATACCTCGCCAAAACTACTAGACGAGACTTTTCCTTTTTAAAAATCATTGCCAAAATCCTCGTCTAAAAAGTGAGGCAAAATGGTTTTATGTTGCCAAACAAGTCGCCTAAAATTTAGGCAACATGTTTTTATGTTGCCAAACTCCCCACCAAGCAGTTGAGGCAACATGTTTCTATGTTGCCAAGTAGAAGTCGCTATGAGAAATCCTTGTGACTAAAAAATCCTCGCCTAACAACACCTTGCCTAAAAGTGAGGCAACATGTTTCTATTCAGCCAAGTATAAGTCACTAGGAGAAAGCACAGTGTTCAATCCTCGCCAAACACATCGCTTGATTGAGGCAACATGTTTCAATCTCGCCTAAAGTGTTGCCTAATGTTCAGGCGACATACATATATGTCGCCTCAACATTTCGCCATGTCCCTTTTCTTCATCTGACTTCTTCCTCTTGATTTTCACTTTTCGAAAAGTTATTATAAGCCTGATTCGGACTTAAAACGAATAAGTTATGACTGTTTTAAGTTTAGAGCATTTATAGGGCATAATTAATTTGTTTAATCATTGTTAATGGTAATAAATTCATTTGTTACTCCTTAAGGAACCTAGTAAGCTTTAGAACCTTATAGAGTTGTGTGAATTCTTCTGTTTAATCCTCTGGTTGGCCAAGTAAGCTGCATATGTTGTGTGATCATGCTTAATTGTTAATTTTAGAAGCATTGTATGTGTGTGGATGTTGGGCATTGGCTTACTAACCAGACATTTGATGGTCTGACCCTGTTTTTTCTTTATTTATGTTTTGTATGTTAATTTTCTTGATCAAGATGGAAAATGCTGAGTTCAGACAGTCAGGTGGAATAGCAAGGCACACATATATCACTCTATGCATCAGTTCTGACATTGGTTTTCAGATTTTCTTCCGCTTATATTATGTACTGAACTTCTAAGCTTTATTAAATTATTTCAGTTGTAACCAGATTTTGAAACATTATATTTTTGAATTCTTACGATTTTGTATTCAGCTGATTTTAAGTCCAGTCTTTAATTAAGTATCCAGTTTATTATTTTATCTATTACAGTAATATAAGTTATATTTGGATATTTGATAGTTGTTCAGAATAAGTATAATATGTATGTTTTCTGTCGTGACGTCCATATCACTGTATGTGTCCGTAAGGTGGGGGTTTGGGTGTTACAACTCCCGCCCCTAAATAACCTGAGGCGAGATGGCCGAGCGCCACCTTATCACATAACCGGTCGTAAGGCTGACCAATAGCCCTACAGACCACCATTAAGCTTACTAGCATGCTTTATCCTCACTTGCGTGCTTTCTAGACAAACTTTTTGGAATGTCGTCCATTCCAAGATTGCTCCAAGCTAAGCACACTTAACTTTGAAGTTCTCAAGTTTTGAGCTTCCGAAAAAAATTTTGCACATTGGTGATATGGGTAGCAATTCAATGACTTTTAACCATGTCTCAATATAGGGTATTACAATCCACCCCCTTAAGCACACAACATCCTTCCCAGAATCTTTACCCCCGCTAAACAATTCCCTAAACTCTTCCATCCATAGGCGCACTCGCTACCATTTGTAACGTCTGGCCCTCACCCCTAGATGACTTGAGGCACAGTGGTCGAGTGCCACCTTGTCATATAACCGGTAGGATGGCTGACCACTAGCCCCACAGACCACCATTACGCTTTTCAGCATGCTTTTCCTCACTCGCATGTTTTCCGAAAAAACTTCCCAGAAAGTCCTCCATCCCAAGATTGCTCCAAGTTAAGTACGCTTAACTTTGGAGTTCTCAAGTTCTGGGCTCTCAAAAGATAATGTGCACATTGGTGATATGGGCAACAATTCAATTCCTTTTAACCATGTCTCAATATGGGTTGTTACAGAGCGAGCTGAAGTTAATTGCTCAAGACAAGGAAAAGTAGCGTTTCTTTGAGAGAGAGAAAATAAAGAAGGCGGAAGAAGAGACCTCTTTGTTGACGGGGACTGTTGAGTACTTAAGCTCTTGGATGTCGAAAATGGAGAAGCGCCAAGAAGAGGCGGAAAAGAAGGCTAAGTGGGCTGAAGCCCGGGCAGAGGTTGAGGCCAAAGGAAGGGTATACCAGAAGTTCCAAGCTTGTACCCTGACCAAGGAGGTGGTCGAATGGAGGTATGGTTATTGGGTCTAGCTTGCGGAAGCTATGAGAACGTCTATTTTAAGGCCTACTGAGGACAGTGACTCGGAGAGAGAAAAAGAAGACGAGGGCGGTGAGGATATGACAGCTACACTGGAAAAGGCTTTTGATGAAGTCTTAGTCAATTCTGAGGCTGCTCCGTCTACTTTCGTCGTTCCTCCCCAAAGCAGGACGGAAGTGAAGCTCGAGAAGGCGGGACGGATGATGTCCTTGAAGAACTTAATGTTTAGGCTTCAGTTTCCTATTTCTTCTTTCTTATTTGTGTTTTGCTTCTGTCGTTGTACTATTTCTCTTTTGTATCAATGAAGTTCCAGTTTTAGTTTATTCTTCCAACTTATCTTATTTTCATATAAAAAAAACTATGTATTGAATCGGAATTGAGAGGAGGAAATATAAAGTTAAACTAAAGCATTTGAGACTTAACATAATTAATGGTAAGCGTGCAAGCGTAAACAAGAATATTGGGCTGAAGAACGTTCGACCTGAGCCAATGCTCGACTTTATTAATTAAATGGTAGTCCTTTCGGACGTTAACATTCCTTTCGGATGACAACATTAATGGTCCTTGCGGACATTTTGTGTACACTACTTGTAAATTAATCAACTTTTCATGAGTGTTGATTCAGATTTTAAATGCGCTTTGTGGGGTCTTATTTTGCGCCCTGGCAGAATCTTTAAGACAGTTTTGTATTGAGTTCAATTTGTTGTTTGTTCGTCATCTTGACAGATCTTCATGCTCTTTGTTTCATGATTTGCTGCACATACACCTCGCAAAAAATGATTTTTTAGGGTTAGAGCATGATTCGGAATCTTGTAGTATGAAAATTGCATTTGGTTCCGGAACTTAACTTGGTTTTATTCCATTTTTTGGAATTATTTTTGGGCTGTTGCCTTCAGTTCCGTACTATCTGAAATTTCAACATAACTGTAACGTCCGAAAATCCGGTCTAAAATTTTTCTTTATTTTTAACAATTAGTTTTAGAAAATGTGTCCGTTTGATTGATTTTTAATTTACTTTTATTAAATTTTAATGTATTTTATTTAGAATCGGAAATCCCCATTTGGAAAATCGGTTATATCAGTCGGGCATAAATTATTAATTAGGGAAGATGAATGATTGGATGTTAGGATTCAAATATTCCGTACTTTAAAATTTTATATTTTTGTATCCAACATCTAAAATGTTAAAATGAATTTTCATACCCATTTAAATTTTAGTTTTTGATAAATAGCTATATATAAAATAATTTTAGAATGAAAATTTTCAGGTTTTGGGCTGGTTCAGACCTAGTATTGGACTTGGACCTCCTAAGAGTCCAAATCTAATAACATAGGCCCAAACAGCCAATAAGCCCCAAAAAATAACCCATTACACTTTCACCCTCTTTTACTCTCCTTACAATTGTTTTCAACAGAACAATCGACATCTTTGTTTCACTCTTCAATCACTTGCATGTATCCAAAATCTCATCTCACCTTGATTTCAAGTGAAGAATATCTCTCAAATCTCTTTCATTTCCACTTCTCTACTCAATTGATCGAAAAAGGATTTAAGGGACTGTCTTTAAATTCTTCAAATTTTCCAAACTATCCATGTCCATTAAGGTGAGAATTGTTTGATAACTATCCTAATTTGAACTTCATTCTTGGATTTTATTAAATTGTCATTTAATTGCTTTCTTAGGGTTTGCTCCATTAAGCTAATCATCCATTTGAGTTAGGCGGTTTCTCAGTTTTAAACTGCCATAACTTGAGGTAATTTCAAAATTTTAACCGCTAGTTGTAATTCGTAATTTAAAGCAGTGTTTACCTGATTGCGTTGCCGAGCTTTTGTGAGCTTCAAAATGTGTGGATTTAGTCCAATTATATACTCTTCCCTAATCAATTAGATTGCCCTGTTTTATTCTTTTGAAATAGTCAAATGGTGTTTATTATTATTATTATTATTTTCAGGAAAGGGTTTAATCTCTTGTGTGTATATCGGTAATTGTTTAAAGATTGAGTATGGGACATGGATTTTATAAAAACAAATTTAGATTTCTTTTGGTTTAAACAAATACATAACTTTAAACTGTATTTCAAGAGAGAAATTGGAATTGTTTTAGTCTAGGCGACCAAGCTGTAGAAGGACAGCTTTAATCAAGCTTATTTGGTTTTTGGAATAGCGAATCAAGGTTGGTAAATCCGTTTTTGGCCCTCTACATTATGTTTGTTATTGATTGTTTAGATTGTGATAATGGAGACTTAATATTGATGTTTGGCTTAGGAAATAGAATATAATACTGTGATTGTTGAGTAGATAGATAGTGATGGATATTGCATTAGATGTAAGTTCTTTCACTATTGAACTTGTATATGTGATTCGGATGTTGTTTGAGTTGATTTGTGATTGTGTTATGATAAGCTATTTAAACCGAATTAATTGAAAAGTGAAACAAATAACGCCCTTATTAGCTGTCGGATCGATAGGTGATAGAAATGCGCCTTAGGGGTTAAGAAGTGCTTCGAACACCTAGACGGTGGATGTGGCGAGAGGTAATGCCACAGGCATATGTCCAGAGTTGGGACTTCGGTCCAGAGTTAGAACTTCGGTTCAGAGTCAGAACTTCGGTTCAGAGTTGGGATTTCGGTCCAGAGTTGGGACTTCGGTCCAGAGTTGTTCCCGTTTCACCTAGAGTCGTAGGGTATGTTGGTTGAGAATTGATATTAATTAACTAAGGATGATCATGTTAATTTACACTTATGAATTGATGTTGGCAAATTATGCCTTAAGTGTGTGTTTGATTGATTTTAGCAGTCACCGGAGTCGGTTTCCGAGTAGGCTGTCATGTAATGTTGTGAGACCGTCTATTAAGTTGTGCTCGGATAGTTGAGATTGTGTTATGGTCATGTTTAGGTTCATACTTACATATTAAAATAAAAATGTAATTGTTATGGTAAATTAATGGGGCAACATTGGTATGTCACTATAAATCTGAGTTAATAGGCTGAAATATTGGTTGATCATTGTGGCCTTTTGTGTAGTTCTAAAGTATTTATATATAAAACTATTCGCATATGTTCTGACTTGTTATTATTGTATAACGACTCATGTATATGGATAATTAATAGTTAAATTTCAAATGTTGTCAAGGTGTGTTTTAAGAGTTGGTAAATATGACTTGAAGTCAAGAATTTAACTGATTTATTGTTATGCTGAAAAACTGATTTTATAAGCATTTTGTGAAATTTTTAGATATGGCATAATTAACTATTTGGCTGGAGGTTACCATTTGTAATTATAAACTAATATCTTGTGTAGGTAAGAAAAATATTTTCATTGAGTTATGGTTTATGGATTATTTGTTTTGAACTAAGCAATACAGCTTATTAACATGTTTGAACTGCCTAAAATCTGACAAAATAAGCTGGTTTTATTGGGTCATTGTCCAGTATTAAATTCATGAAAAATTGAGTCGGTGTCCTATGATTGATATTTATAGTTGTTTTTTAATGTCTTTTGATCATGTATATATAATCATAGTGATTTTTATGCTGACCAAATAATTAAATTAAAATATGGAAGTTAGCTAAAAAGTAATAGTTGATTCTGTTGTAAATAGGCTGATTTTCTGGTGTCATTGAGCAGTGTTAAATTCATAATTAATGAAGTTGGTGCTATGTAATTTATATTTACTACTATTGTTTAATATCTTGTGACGATGTATGTGTATTTATAATGGTTTTTGTGCTAACCAAATAATTAAATTAAAATATGGAAGTTAGCTAAAGAGTCATAGTTGATTCTGCTGCAGAGTAAAAGTTGATTTTATTGAGTACTTGTGTAGTTTTAAAATCACATGAAATGGAACATTTGCCTAATTTTTTTTTGTTGATGATTAATATTTAACAACTTAGAATGGAGAATAAGTGTTTGAATCGAATCATATGCTTGTGAGTCGACGGTTTTGAGCTAGATAAGTTAGCTTGTTGTCATGATGTGGGATGCAGTTTTAAGTCTGAAAATATGAAAATAAATAAATTGTCATGCTTAGGTAAGAACTAGAAGTTTACTTATCATAAAAATTATTTTCAATATTAATATATTTATTTAAATTTCTTTTAGTATAGTTTTAAATGGTGTCTTTCGGTTCTGAAATATTGTGTTTTGACCATAATGCCCCTACCATAAGTCCTAGTGACTATACCGATCATAACTTGTTGTGACCCGACTTACGGGAAAAATTGAATGGTGTTACTTATAGGATAAGTACCTATGATTGCGCATTTTATCATATTATTTAAGTGAACTAAACAAACAAATGAATTAATGCATATCATATATTTATCCTTTCAATTTCGCTTATGTAATTGATTGAATAAGGGTGTATGATTGATGACTTCCATGGAATTAGGAAGCCTTAGCGCTGCTTCTTAGTTGCATTTGTGTGCCCATTTAATAGTTTAATCGAATAAGGCATTTGCGTGTGATTGTTTTGGGATATGGATTACCAACTAAGCTTTATAGCTTACACTTTTATTTTCTTTTCTTGTATTTTTCCTCTTCTTTAAATGATTTGTATCAGGTGATCGAGCAAGTTGTAGTCGGGCTTTCATATAGTCAATCATGAAGCATTCATCTGCATTTTGGGTCACTACTTTCATGTATTTTTTGTTAAAGATCTTATATAGATGTTAGTGTTTAATGATGATATACTTTGGTCAAAATCTTCAAATGTAAATTTTTGAGTTGTAAATGAAAGTTGTAAATGTTGGCTTTTGATAAATTTGTTTACTTCTATTTTGACATATTGTAATTGAACAGGTTATATGTATTGTAAAAGTTTAGTTGGACTTCATTCTAATGTATTGAGTTGTTAGTCGTGTTTGTGACTTCCCGCTCTTGGTTCAGTTTCGGCCGGGCCGGGGGCTGGGCGTTACAAAATTTTTGGTATCAGAGAGGGTGAGGGAGGTCCTCAACGTATTGAGGACCCTCCGTTGCTTAAGTCAGTAATCGATTCGAAAGGACAATTGAAATGAAAGTGTTGAATTCAAATAGATGGGTGACAGGGCACAAAATATGCAATATTTATAGTTAATTTCTACCATGATTGTTGAACTTAATTGATGATTTTTGTACTAAATTGTTTTATTTGGTAATTTTGTGCAGTTTGAGGGTTAAATTACAATTTGGAATATTTATGGGTGTTGTAGATATATTTACCAAGTCAAAGTCCATAAGTCAAAGTCAACTGAAGAATCAATCTTTCTTAACAGACGATTAGTTTATTTTAACTTTTGAATTCTAAAGTTCAAGTTAGATTTTACAGGGAAGAATTTGATCTTCCCTGATTTTTTTAGTTCTAGGTTTAAATAAGTATTTCCTTTCTAATGTAAGGGAGCTCACTTTTATTTCTGAGTTCTGAGGTTTATTTAGTTTCTCCTTTTTTGGGTTTTAACATTGAATTAATAACAATGATGTTAGCTATGATCATAGCTGGCTAAGTTATTTTTATCCAGTAAAGTCAGATTAGTTTATTTTGTATGTTGTGAGAATTGTGCTTCATTGATTATATCTGTAGTATTCATTATTTCACTGTGATTACTTGGTTTAGGCTGAATATATTTACTTGATTGATTGATTAATTAGGCTTGTTAGTTAATCAATTAGGTTGATATCCTGCTAGTTAATCAAATTAAATATGTAATCATTTAATGGAGTTAACATAGGTAGCCAACAGTGTGATACGTCGTGCTGTGTGGAGTTATGATCAAAGGTTAATGAACACACTTTGTTGATTTATTGTGCTTCATTGATTATATCTGCAGTATTCATTAGTTCACTGTGATTACTTGGTTTAGGCTGAATATATTTACTTGATTGATTGATTAATTAGGCTTGTTAGTTAGTCAATTATGTTGATATCCTGCTAGTTAATCAAATTAAATATGTAATCATTTAGGGATAATGGTATCCACGCCCCACGAACTTGGCACATTGTTTCATTTAGACACCTCAACTTTTCGAGATTTCATTTAGACACTTGAACTTGACAATATTGTTTCATTTAGACACCTTAACTTTTCGAGGTTTCAATTAGACACTCGAACTCGTCTAAACCAAGTCATATAAACACTCGGAGTTATTATTTTAATTTTTTTCATGGCACGTGAAATCCAAACGCTCAGACTCTCTGACATTTATTTTACATGTGCAATATCTCTACATGATTATGGTTGTGCCGATGTGTATGTTCGTGTCTATGATTGTGTCAATGATCACCCAATAACACTATTGCAATGTTAACAATCAAATCAAACACAGAAACAATGAACATTAAAAAATTTTGAACATCATTGGAAAATAATTGTTTCATAAACAAGTTTAGAATAATAGATGTTAGAGAGCTAGAGCGTTTGGATTTCACATGCCATGAAAAAATTAAAATAATAACTCCGAGTGTTTATATGACTTGGTTTAGGCGAGTTCGAGTGTCTAATTGAAACCTCGAAAAGTTAAGGTGTCTAAATGAAACAATATTGTCAAGTTCAAGCGTCTAAATGAAATCTCGAAAAGTTGAGGTGTCTAAATGAAACAATGTGCCAAGTTCGAGGGGCGTAAATACTATTATCCCAATCATTTAATGGAGTTAACATAGGTAGCCAACAGTGTGATACGTCGTGCTGTGTAGAGTTATGATCATAGGTTAATGAACACACTTTGTTGATTTATTAACTATGACTATAGGTCCTCCTAATACTTACTGCAATCTACGGTTAAATCTGTTGAGCGATTATCGAGGTTACTGATAGATTAGGGGCTGATTACAAGGCGCTTATTCGGTCAGTCTAAAAACTAAGGAAAGATTAGGTTGTTAGGCGCGATGTCAATGACTATAACTATAGTTACTGAATTAGTATATTTTATTTTTAGTTTCAATGATCAACATGTTAATTTACTGATCAGACTCTGCTGGATTGTCTTTCTCTATTGATTTTTTATTTTAGGTATTTCGTATTTTAGTTCTTTAATCAATCTTAAAAATCCCCCGATTTAGTCTTTAGGTCATAGCAAATTTAAATCGATTAATCCGTTCTCTGTGGTTCAACCCCTGTTTACTACTATTTATAGTTAATTGTAGGAATTAAATATTTTTTACGCTCTAAACACACGTCAATAGGTTTTTAGAAAAACCTGGGACTCTAACAGGGTTTTGTATCTGTGCGGATTTTTCTTTTGACTGCAAAGTAAACAAATGGTAAGGATGGACCACAACTTATTGAGGACCCTCTGATGCTTAAGTCAGTAATTGATTTTGAAAGCAAATCAAAATTGAAATAGACTTAAGTGTAAGAGTTTGAAGTTTTAGGTCGGAACCTGGTTCCCTGGAATACATGGGGATTGATTCGGCTGGAATTGAATTTCTTCAGGTGAGTTACATTCCATGTGTTTCAGACCGCTTTGCCTGATTCATCCTAAAATTGATACGCCCCTTTGCCTACTACTTCCGTGACTTGGTACGGACCTTACCAGGATTCATCTAGCTTACTTGCGTTGATATTTTTCCTGAGTACCCAATCCCCTACGGAAAATGTTCTGGCTCGGACGGACTTGTTGTAAACTTTTTCAATGGTTCTCTTACACTTCTCCATTTTTACCTTGAAACTTTCTCGTAGTTTGTCGACGATGGCTAAGTCAAAGTCTAGCAAGATCTGATTCTTATCATGGAGATGATACTATTCGAATCCCACATCGAAAGGAAGAATAGCTTCTACTCCGAATATGAGAGAGAATGGTGTCTATCTGGTCGGAACTCTTGGAGTTATTCTGTAGGATCACAAGACACCTGGCAATTCTTGAATCCATGCACCCTTATGCTTCCCCAGTCTTTTCTTGAGTATGGTCATCAGAGTCTTGTTAGTGGCTTCAGCTTGACCTTTTTCTTTTGGATACCTCGGAGTGGAGAAGTTCAGTTTGATGTTCCAAGCAATACAGAAGTCCTTGAATATCCTAGAGATGAATTGTGCACCAATGTTTGCGACGATTTCATTTAAAACCCCAAATCTGCAAAGGATGTGCTTCGACACGAAGTTCCTAACGGCTAGATCAGTGACATTTGTGAATGCCTCGACCTCTACCCATTTGGTATAATAGTCGGTGCCTTTGGCAGTTTTCACACCTTTCAGCTAACTCTTTGGTGTTGGATTTTATGGAAGGCCAATAGTAACCATCTCGAAAGCATTTGTAGGCTAGGCTTCTACCCCCGGAGTGATTCCCCGCTTAACCACTATGAAGTTCTTGGAGGACTCGCTCTGCGTTGGCTTCGTCAAGATATAACTGATAATGACCACTGAAGGATCTTCTGTAAAGTATTCCTTCAATTACCATGAATCTGGCTGCTGATGTTCGTATTTTTTGAGTTTTAGCTTTGTCCTGAGGAAGAATTCCATTCTGAATGTACTCAAGGATTGGTTTGATCTAGCTTTCTTGTTGATTGTTAACTGGGAAGACTTCGGATCCAAATGGATCTTTCTATATAGTGGATGTTTCAATATGTCCGTGGAGAACATATCGTGTGCCTGGGTCCTTAACTGTCGAACCGTAAGAGGCAAGCACGTCCGCATGGCCGTTTTCACCCCATTGGAATTTATTCAAACGTTATTGTTTGAAATGATGATTGGAGAGTTTGAACTAGTTCCAGGTAGGCTTTCATCCTATCATCTTTAGCCTGATATGCCCCTGTTATTTGACTCACGACTAGCTACGAATCACATTTAACTAGCAAATTTGAACGTGTAGGCTTTGGGCTAATTTTAATCCGACAATTAATGCTTCATACTCTACTTCATTGTTCGTAACTTGAAAATTACAATATAGAGAATGCTCCAATGATTGTCCGTTCGGAGGCATTAAGATGATCCCTACACCACCTCCTTGCAAATTACTTGCTTCATCGACCTCTAGAATCCACTAGTCGGTTTTTTCTTTGGTCGTAAGGATATTTTGAGGTGGAACTGCGAAGTCCGTCATAAATTCCGCCTGTGCTTGGGATTTGATGGCAGTGCGGGGTTTGTTGTTGATATAAAATCGGCTGAGCTCTACTGCCAATTTCATCGTCAGACCGGATATCTCGAGTTTGTGCAAGATGGCCCTCACTGGGTAGAATGATATTACAGTTATCGGATGGGCTTGGAAGTAGGGTCTTAGTTTCCGAGAGGCTGACACCAGGGCTAAGACAAACTTTTCCATGCTATTATACCTTGTTTCGGCATCTGCAAGGGATTTTCTGGTATAGTAGATTGGTTGTTGAACTTTTCTTTCCTCTTGGACCAAGATGGAACTTACTGGTGAATCTGAGACAGCTAGGTATACGTATAATACTTTTTGTAGGGTTTCGTTACATCATCTTGACCAATCAAAGTTCGTGCCTTTCTAAAGTAGTTGAAAGAGGGGTTTGAGGTATTATGATGACCTCAGAAGGAATCGATTAAGAGCCACAATTTTTTTGGTCAGACATTGGATATCTTTTTTTATTTTCTGGGATTAGTATCTTTACGACACCATCCAATTGGCTTGGATTTACCTGTATTCCTCTTTTTGTTACCATGAATCCGAGGAACTGGTTGGAGCCAACTCTAAACGAGCATTTAACTGGATTCAACTTCATATTATACTTTCTCAGGATTCAAAAGTCTTCTCCCAAATATTCTATGTGCTATTCGGCTTTTATTGACGTTACAAGCATGTCGTCCAAATATACTTTCATTGTTTTATCGATTTGCTTAGAAAATATCCGATTAACTAATCGTTGGTAGGTTGTGCCAGCATATTTGAGTCCAAATGAAATGACGTTGTAATAATACATTCCCCTTTCAGTTATGAAGGTTGTCTTTTCTTGATCTGCTGGATTCATCTTAATCTGGTTGTACCCTGAGAAGGTATCCATGAAACTTAAAAGTTCGTGACCCATAGTCGCATCAACCATTGTATCAATGTGAGCGAGAAGGAATAAGTCTTTCGGACAAGATTTGTTTAGATCGGAATAATCTACGCACACCCGCCATTTTCCATTTTTCTTACTGACGACCACTATGTTGGCTATCCATTTTGAATATTTTACTTCTCGGACTATACCATTCTTAAGAAAGCTTAGAACCTCTTCATGGATGATTTGATTCCTCTTGGAAGCAAATTCTCTTCTCTTCTGCTTAATGGGTTTTGCCTTAGGATCGACCCCGAGTTTATGGGCAATAATGCCTATATCGATACTTATCATGTCCGCGTGGGTCAATTTGAACTTCCTCTAGGGGCTCTGGCACAGGAACTTCCATTCTGCCTTTGGCAAGGGCACCATTCTATAATTGTTATGCTACCGAAGCTTTCTTGAAGCTAGTGTGATGGCATTCCCTTGAGGCTCTTTGGTCTCCCTCAATTTCATTATCCCCCACTTAGTAGGGAATCGAAGGTTCAGATGGTAGCTTGACGGAACAGCCTTCATCCCGTGGATCCAAGGTCTCCCCATGATCAGATTGTAAGATGATTGTGCATCAACTAGGAGAAACCTGGTCACGAGGTTGATACCACCTGTAAAAAAAAAAAAAAAAAAAAGGCAAAACTACCTCACCTATGGTTTGCTTGGATTCGCCCCTCAATCCGGTGAGAGTCTCGGACGATAAGTGACTCGTCCAGTTGTATTTCCTTGAGAGCTTGAAGGAACATGATATTTGTTGAGCTTCCGTTATCGGCGAGAACCCGTTTCAACTTGCAATTTGCAATTTGCAGGGTGATAACCAATGCATCGTGATGCGGATCTGCAAGCCCCTGCCTGTCTTGGTCAAAAAATGACAGTTCATAAGTAAAAGGGGTTCTACTTGCCGAACAAAAGCTTCATTGATGCTTCCGAGCTCCCAATCGTGTCTTTTAGCCAAACTTTGGGTTATTCAGCTCACCATTGAGCCACTATAAATAACTCCAATTATCCGTTCGAGTTTTGGGGCTTCGTCAGGCATCTCGATAGCTTTCGATTCGTGATGCTTTTCCTCGGACTTCTCGAGAATCTACTTCCCTTTCTCGGACAAGAAATAGCATAGGCGTCCTTTCTTCAGCAAGGAGGCAACCTCAAACCGTAATGCCATGCAGTCCTCTATTCTATGACCGTGGTCATTATGGAATTGGCAAATTTTATTTTTATCTCTTTTGTGTGCGGGAGTCCATATTTGTTCAGGCCATTTAACAGATGACCTCATGTGTTTTATTGTACGGCTCAAACCTTCCCCTACGAGGCTTGTTGCCACACTACTCAAACTTGCCATTAGCCTTATTCTTGGCCATAGCAGCCCTTACAGAGTCCTCTTCTAATTTTATTTGCCGAGTTGCTATCGCTAGGGATTCTTCTAGCATCCAAGACTCACATTCGGTCAGCTGCTTGTAGAGACGAGAGAATGGGGGCAGGCTTTTTCGGAATACGGTGGTAGCTACCGATTCAACGACGTTTGGAATTTTGATGTATTCGTTGGTGAACCGAGAGACGTACTCTCTGAGGCTTTCACTTTCCTTCTTTGTCACGGAAAATAAGTGATCTGTGCTTAACCTAAAGCGCCTGCTACTAGAAACTTAACAATAAATTCATCAACTAATTGCGAAAACGAATAGATTGAGTTGTTTGGAAGGTTACAGAACCAAGGCAAGGCTGGACTGCCCAGACTACTACAAAAAGTCTTGCAGGTAATGGCTTCGCGAGTCTCACTCGGAAGATTGACCAGAGACATTTCCTGGCAGTACTCAGCCATATGCTCTGCCGAATCCGAATCCTTTCAGAATTTGTGAAAGGTGGGGAGGATGCTCCTCTTCGGCATTTCTATCGTAGCAATCATGTCCACAAATGGGAAGAGGATATGGGTATCCGCAGCAGAGTGTTCAAAGGGCCCCGGAATACTAAGAATTGTCCTGATGACAGCCTTGAAGTTCTTAGCTTCTTTTGCCATCCTCCTCTTGATCTCTTGGATCTCGAATAGCAGGAGCCTATTTACCTCGGAATTGACTGATTCATTAGCGTTGGCTAAGGATAGGATACCGTCGGTAGTCATGTTGTTCACACGCAGAGTGAGTTCCTAGTTAGTCGCCTTAGTTCTGACGTTCTATTCTTCAAAATGGCGTATGCGGTCCATCATAGCCTGAAATTGTTGCTCAATTGACAAGTCGCTAGCCATGGAGAAGATTTTGAATAATTTTCTAGCTAAGAAAGTGAAAGTGATATGTTTTGCAGGAAACTTAGCGTCGGTCCCATGGTGGACGCCAAACTGTAGTGGTTCGGTCATTATGGTTCGATCTGGCCTGACGGAACCAGATTGTCTCGCAAGATTAAGGAGAGACTCCTAAAATAAAGAGATCCTATAAAAGAATAGGATTAACGTCCGAGCGGACCTTGGGACACCAATGTGGTGTTTGCTGTAGCCACTCCGACGCTTAAGTCAGTTTTGTCCTTTCAAGAATATAATCAAAGTAAAAGATGAAGTAAATGATGACTTCCTGTTACTTATCGTTCCTACTGGAAGGGAATGACTCGGAGAGTGGTTGTCAGACACTAAAAGCTCAGAGCTCAATTAATTTGAGCAAATATGGCGACCGTGGTCGTAAAATAGGCACTGGTGTAATCGAAGGTGATTTGAGAACAATGGAGTTTGGTCGGAGGCGATAGCACTTTGAGAAACGATTTCAGTAGAGTTTTGGTAAGAAAAAAAGGTGACCCCAGATGAAGAGGTTGAACCTTCCATTTATAGAAGGTTATGGAGCCATTGCCTGATCCTGTCGAGATCCTTGCGGAAGGATATCCGCAGAATCCAAAATTCGGCCAATTGATGGCTTGGTCAGTGGACTGACCATCGACCCTCTTGGAATGTCTGGGCCTGAGCCTCTCGGAACTATTGGGCCTTGACTTGGGCTTAACATATTTGCTGTCTTGGGCTTGGGCCTTTAATTCCGAACCGGGCTTGGTTGTTTTAGACCTTTACAGCTATTAGGACCGATACACTTTTCGAAATACCAAAATATAATATCTATAGAATGTAAATAAATATATTCATTTATAATTTATTCGATAAGAATATTTATTTAATTTCTATATAATTTTATCATAATGTTGTTGTTTTAAATTTATCTTTATTGGAATTATAAGAAACTAGAGAAAATTAATGCGCTTCGCGGAATTTTATTAAATAAAATTATTAAATGGTAAAATTTATATTAAAAAAAGAGAGTAAAATAGTAAGAATTATAGTACAATTGATAATATATTCTATATAGTATATATTTAGTAGTAATGTATATTCATTTCCACCCCAAACAAAAAGAGTTTGAGATTAACATATGGATTAAAAAAAATTAATAAGAATTTTAATTTGAAAATATTGAATAATAAATTTTATAACTTAAATAGATTATAATTTCAATATTAATTTGTAACTTTTGTTACTATTCTCTTCGACCTTCAAGAGAATATTAAGAAGCATCACATTCTTCTCATCTCTCAAATCCTCCTCCTTATCCCTTTTAAGTTGCTTGATAATATTTGAAAGTACTTTATTATATTGACGATATATTTTTTTTAACTTAGACTTTGCATATGTGTAAGCCACATCAAAAATATGTATATATAGACATATAAATTATTTGTCATGGAATTTGAGAATACACTCTTATTTATAATTCATTTAAAATTAAAATTATTAAAGATATGTTGATTTTAAATGTGAAATTATTATAAAAAAATATAAGAAATCTATATATCATATGAGAATATGAAAAGGATTATAAAAGTATAACATTTTGGAATTTGAAATGATGATTTCTTATAAATATGCATATACGCATCTTTTAATGTTGAAAGTATGAAATAAATAATAAAAACAAATAGATCATAACTTAATGACACTAATTATATATGAAAACACTAATTACATTCCACTTCAATTAGATTACGCTGTAAACTAATAAACTGTAATTACTTGAAAATTTTTATAATGAAATAAAACTTAAATTAGAATGATGTTTCATATTTTTATTTTATACTTTGCATTTATAATTGTGTAAATATAATAAAAAGTTTTAATTTTTTTATAATGAAATAGGACTTAAATACAATGGTGTTTCATATTTTTAATTATATTGTATAATTGCAATGGTGTAAATGTACTAAAAATTAAAGTTACATCAAATTAATAAAAGATAACTGAAAAAAGAAGTGATCTTTCATATTTTAAACTTATAAAATGGCAATTGTGTAAATTATATAAAAAAATCAATGTCAAATTTATAAGTGGAATGAAGCAATTTTAGGTATGCCACATCATCTTTTTGGAATAGTTTTATATAAATACTAGACTAGATAATATTTTCACGCTTTCCGCAAAATATTTAAAATCCTTTTAATATAATTGTATATTATATTTTTAAAAAAAAAAACATAAAACAATGATAAAGAGTAATATATTTTTTTAATTTATAAAATAAAAATTATTTATTATTAATTTGTGTACTATTTAATTGATAATATTTAAAAATTATTATAAATAGATATAATATTATTTAAAATAATAGGATACATTCAATATGTAGATATTGATTCATTGATTCATGAGATAGCATACATATTAACAACAAAGTAACAAAAATATTATTAACCATTTATTTTTGCTTTATAATGATTTTGTTATTGTACTTATTAACGTATTAAATCATAATATTAATTTATTCCGCTTAATTAATAGGGGATATGAGTAGGCTTTATCTTTTTTTTTTTTATGTTATTAATTGATATTAATTAGTTATTTGGTTATCTTAAAATTAATTTATTTGTTATGAATAATATTTTATAATAATTAGTTATTTGTTAATACTAATATTAATTTAAACCTTATTGTATTTATTTCATTATTAATATTTTACCTGAATTTAAGATATTTGTTATATATTCCTAACCTACTAACGTCAAATTATATACTTTTCTCTTTTTATTTTTTTTTAAATTATTTTTATTTATTATGGATGGAGATCAATAAATTTCTTTTACTTATAATTTAAAAAATCAATTTTAAAAACACATTAGCAATAATGATCAAATGTGGCGGTAATGAATATTGAGGGGGAATGATGATTTGTTGAACTCAAATTACATAAATTTATATCTAAGCATAACACATGAGAAAGAAAATATATCTAAATACAAGATCTAATAAAATAAAAGCGAATAAAATCAGTTGAATCCAAATAGAGAACAATGTAGAGGAAAAAAAAAGAAAAAAAATGCAGAATTCAAAATTGAAATATACAATAAATATATTTTTTAAAAATAAGGAAAAAAAAAGTAGAACTAAATATGTTAGAGAATAATTTAAAAACAACATAACTTTACACTTACTCGCATATAGGAACTCTAATCACCATTACCAAAATTCAAATGATAAGAGGAGAAGAGAATACAAAAGAAATCTAAAAGTTTAATTGTTTTATGGGTGAATATAGTTGAAAAGTTTGAGTTTTATATAGAAATGTTAGTTAAAACAGGTAGTGTGTGTTTGGGAAAGCTTTTCAATTAGCGTTTTAGATAGCGTTTAGATTATATATTAGTTTTTTTAAAAAAAATGTGTGTTCGGTAATAGCGTTTCAATTAGTTTAGCGTTTTAATTAGTGTTTAAGATAGTGTTTAAAAAAGCTATCAAAGATAGCTTTCAACCCAAACGCTAATAGTAATTTACTTTATTAACTTTTATCTTATAATTAATTATATCATTACCTTTTGAATTATATTTATATTTGTGATAAATTTTAGTAATTTTATATGTAACAGCTAATTTAAAAACTAAAATTAATACCAAACGTTTAATCTAACAGCTAACTTTACAGCTAATTTAAAATCTAATCTAGCAGCTAACTACTAACGTTATCTGAAATGCTGATCTAACAGCTAATTAAAAATCTAATGCCAAACATACACTTAATATAGTGTGTGGAAGGGTTGACTTTTCGGATTTAACTATTATTTATTGATTTACATTAATTTTATCTTTATATTTAATATTATTATATGCTAATTATTTTTTATTTATATTTTGCAATGGTAATTGTATGAATTTTATGAAAACTAATGTCAAATTTATATATAGAATAGAACAATTTTAGATATGCCACATCATCAATCTTGGAACTTTTTTATATAAATATATAGGTATAGAAGATTTATAATAATATTTTTCCAGTGTTATTTGTGAGATTTTACAAAAATTGATTACAATGATTTATAATTTTTTTTAAAAAAATCATAATATATTATTATTTGATATGATAGATGAGTAAAATATTCATAAATTAATAATTAATTTTTTTAAGAATTAAACATATTAATAATTATGTTTAATTTTAAATTAAAATAGATTGAAAAACCAGATTTAGATAATCAATAATATTAAAAAGAAAATATTTTATCCATAATGAAACCTAATGTTGAATAATGAAATAATATAATTAATTACACTTAATTTTTTTTTAAGTTATAAATTTAAAATGATTTAAAAAAATCAACAATTATAAATTTACCCCATATATCAATTAATCATGTTTTTTTTTTAAAAAAACTAATCCGTAATTAAAAAAAGAAGGGAAATCTATCTCTATCTCTATATCTATATCTATATACTATATATAAAAGAACGAAACAGAAACAGGTGACGTGGAATTTGTTTGATTTTTATTTTCCAAATATAACCCTATCTGTATATTAGTTTTACATGTGAAAAGGTTTAAAAACTCTGTAATTTAAGAATCGGTAAAGGATATTAAAGATAGGTGAATTTGTGGTGTAGACATCAATGTTTTGCTATGTCCTTGCTGTTGTTCATGTTTGGCTTGTTATGGATGAGAGTATGACCAGCTGATTCTGTAATCTGTACATTGGTCAGTGGTCATCTTTCCTTTGCTCCTATTCTCTAACATCCATGTCAGTTTCGATATCATTTGTCAATATCATTATTACAATTCCAGAGATATAGCTTAAATGTTCATCTAAGATAAAACTGAAGCAGTAGAGAAGAATTCTTTAACATGAGATGTGATCATGATTGACCTTTGAGTTGCATAGTTTGTGTTAATCAACTTCTGCTGTAGGGAAATATTCAGCTGGTGTTATGTTTTGCATAACATTCAAATATAAGATACTAACAAGTGAGAATCTTATTGACAACCTGGAATTGGTGGCGAAGTAGTGCCTCACTAAGACAATTCGTTTATTTATACTGATCCTACAACTTGCACGGGGCTGTGGCTGACTTCGGAAGACGCTACGATAACAAATGGTTGCCTCTGGGCAATCCCTGGATGGATTCAGAGCCTCATTTGTACTCACTCCATAAGCTAAAAAACTTCAATGCCTTTTTACTTGTTTTCTAATTTTTTTAACAACTATGTTGTTTTAGATGGCCTTGTTAGACAGTTCCTCATGGTGAAAATGGGGTTTACATTCATAGACGGTTCCAATTGAAGTGAAAGCTGGGTTGGTGGTTGTCATTCATGCTGATCTCATTGATAATTAAAATTAATAATTTATAAACCCCTTAATAATTTTTTACATTACACCTTTCAACCTGATTCAAACTGTACACATTGATCGGTAACCGATCAATGGTGATATATAGAAGGTTTACATTTCCTCATTTATTTTGTTTTATTTTTATAATAATAATATAAAAGAAAGGAATATTAGATTTTAGAGTGAATAAAAAATTAATAAAAATTTATTATTAAAATTTTAAATTTAAATAAATATGCCTTTTTTTATTGGAATGCATTGAATTACAAAAATCCTAAATTACTTGAGGAAAGATTTTTGTTTTGGTTTTAGATGTATTTTGAGGATTTGGTTTTTTCTATCTTTACTTTAAAAAAAAACAAAAAAAATAAAAAAATATTAAGAATTATGATTTATGATCAGTATAAATCAGTAGTGGAGCTATATGTGTAGTCGCGGTGTCACTTGACACCACTATTTTTTTAAAAAAACAAATAATAATAAATTTATTATAAAAATTTATATATATTGAAACCACACTGATTTTATCATAAACCCATATGTTTTAGATTTTGGGTCCGCCACGAGTATAAATAAAAATGTCTTATTAAGAAAAAATAAAAACATTCAATTTTAGGGAGACTTATATCAGGTGGAAAACACATTAAGGAATTAACAATTTTAGTTTGAGTGCTGTTAGTTGTGAATTTGTGAAATTTGAGTATAATTGTAGGGTAAGTGGATTTTACGAGGTTTTTATCCATTTATAAATGGTAGATTTAGAATTCGAATCACCATCAAAATAGATATTTTTTATTTGATAAAATTTATAATTATAAAAATATATATAATTAAAAAAATATTAACAAGCTTAGTATCTATATATATTGAAATATTAAAATAAAAAAAAAAAGAAAAAAAAGAAAGAGAATTTATTTATCCATATAAGGTTGTGCATATTGAATTTTCTTCCGCCATATTATCTTTCATTATCAGACAATTTTTTTTTTCCTGATTTTATCTATTACTTATGTTATAGAGATTTGAATTGAACTGGTTGATTAGTGCTTACTTATTCCGTTGAAACTTGAAAAGCCTTTAAAACTCATGTAACACGTCTAAAGATCATAATTTAATTGAATTTAGTGGACTTATTTATATGCTTAGGAAAATTTATTCTAAAACCCTAATATTAGGGTGTGATGTTAATAAAATCAAGATTGATTTCGAAAAGACTATCGCAGGTTTAGTCTATTAAAAAGAATCTCAATTTTTTTATTTTTGAAAAAAAAAAACCTCCTTTTACATTTTCTGTGAAATTTACTATCGGCAAGAATAGATCCTGCCTTTTACCGTCCATGAATAAAATCGTCATTTCATATATTTTTTTTCTAAAGTTTTTAAAAAGGAAAATTAAAGAAGAAAATACGTATGTGGCTTATAATAGGCCACGTTACCATTTTTTAAAAAAAATTTTGTGAGAATTTTTAATTTTTAAAAAAAAAAATTCTTTCTTCTTCTTGTTACAAACACGACACATTACAAACAAAGATCACATACCTCCTTATCATCATACCATCACACACACCGCCACATATACAAATACAGATCCCCTTTTCCTGTCATCTCCATCTCCATCTCCATCTCCATCTCCATCGCACACTATACATATACAAACACAGATCCCAATTGCTCATTCTCCACCTCCACTCAAAATCCTAACCAAATTAAAAACCATTTCAATTTCACACTCTCCACCCCCACTATCTGTTTGTTGTGGGATTTCTCCATTTACTACCTCCGTAATAGCACACTTCCATAACACCACCATCGAGAGAAGTCCTTCTCTCTTCCATTTTCGACCCAACAACAGCAGATGAAACTGAAAGAATGGAAGAGGAGGAGAGAGAAGAAGAAAAGAAAAGACAGAGAAGAGAATAAGAAGAAAAAAGAAAGAAAAAAAAAAAAAAAAGACGCTGATGTTGCATCTAGAATTTATTTTAAACAACTTTTGTATTTTATGTTTTTCCAGCAAGGAAAACTTTTAATTTCTTTATTTTTTTTTCCTCTTGAAAGTAGGTCTAAATTTATTGGGTATTTTAGAGGTTGGATTTTTTTTATGAAGAAGGTTATTAGAATAAAATTTAAAGGCGTGGTGTGAGGGATTGCGTGTAGATAGAGATAATGATGATAAAAAAGAAGAGAAGAATGAAAAAAATAATAATAATAATCAAAAAGAAAACATAGAAACAAAGAGAGAGAAGAAGACGTGAAAATAAAAAATATATAAAAGAATTTAGAATAAAAAGCAAAAATGAAGATGAAAAAATATGATTTTTTAAATTAAAAAATTACCAACACGTCCAAACTAATAGATGGACACTAAAATTGACGGATTCCGTCCAAAAGAATTTTTTTTTGCCAAAAAGAAAATGCAGAGGTTTTTTTTTTTGTCAATGATCCAAACTAACGGTAGTTTTTTGGAAATCACCTTAAAATTAATTAGTGGTATTTGTAGGTTTTAAGCCATTAAAAGTTTTGTTTTAAAAAATAAGTCCAAAAAGTTTAAGTTATAAAAATTAGTCTTCACAATTTTTTTTTTCATTCCATAAACTGTGATTCTCATTTTACCCTTCATAACTATTTGCATAAATAAGTTTGACCCCAAACTTTTTAAAATCAGACTTTCTTTCACATATGTTTTAAAATATGTCAAAAGAATTCAAACGTTCATCCATTACTCAAAAAATTAAACAAGACATTGTTCAACTAAAAAAAAATCTTCAAAAGTCATTTTGAAAAAGAAAATATAGATGTTTTTTATATAAAAAAAAAAATTGATTAATCAGCAGACTATAATTAATTATCAGATTAAAATTATAGTTGTCATTGACACTATAACTTTTCTAATTAATTAGATTAATTCCAAATTAACATCTCCTGAATTAGAAAAACAGTTGTCATCTATTGTCATTTCTCCTGAGTATCTTCAAAGTCTTTTCAATGATAAATTCGAACTTAAGTCTGAACCCATTGAAATAGGTCAGTCGTTTCAATATAAACTTTCTAAAATTGAATGAATATTGAACAAGAGATCTTTAATCTTCGTAACATGATTGAGTCATTAGCTCAATTATCCTTAATTGATCAACCTCCTATTAACAAGGAAATGAACCATGCTATTATAGAAGTTGATAATGAAGAATTCATCTATATGCTTCAATCAGATAGTGATATTGCTAATCTAGTAGACGTTATGGATGAAGAGATAAGTCGCAAAACTCATGTTGGCCCCTTTGGAGCCAAGAATGAGTTTGGTAAAGAAATTCCAGATTGCGAATCTGGCTGTCGGTCGCCAACGAAAAGAACAAGAATTGGAAAATGAAGCATTTAGAAAATATTATTAATGTCAAGATGATGTTTGGCAAAAAATTCCTAAACCATATAAAAGTAAAAAGATACAAAAAAAAAAATTCGACATTTTTAAATCTTGATTGTGAGTCTGATAAAAAAAAGAAGTTTTTAAAACTTGGGCTAACTGAATGATGCTAGAAGCTGATCTTAACGCTAAGGTTCGAACCTTTAGAGCTAACAACATATTTAATTGGATAGCTCTTCAAACAACTAGTACTATCCAAAATTTGCTTTATATGACTAAAAGCAATGTTTTAATTGATAAACTTAATCAAGTTGACAATACGTCAACACAAGTAGCAATGCTTATAAACATGTAAAATCTTGAGTTCTTCGGTGAAGATCACTTGATGATGCATGGTACTACAGTTGATAAACAGTATAAAGAGGTTGAATATCATTTGAATAACATGTCAATCTGTGACCTTTGCAAACTTAAACCATATACATGTGAGTTTAGATGATATTATTATAACTTGGCAACTAAGAGTCAACATTATATAATTGCTTATATAATGAAACTCCCATACCCATATAAAATAAGAGTTAGAGAAAAGTATGAGCCTCAGAATCGGCGCTTGCTTGGTACAGTTATTTGTGCCCCTGAGCAAGTGATTGCTGAAAATATCAAGAAACATATATTATCTATTAAGCTAAGTCATATATTCCTCTTTGTAGCGACAAAAAGGAATATGTTCTACCACACTATGGTTGCAAAAAGTTTTCTAAAAAATTTTCGAAAAAGAAAAGAAAGTTTTCTAAAAGAAAAGGGTGATTTCCAAAAAACCACCACTAGTTTGACCCGTTGGCCAAAAAACCTCACATTTTTCATTTTTGGCCAAAAAACCTCTTTTGGATGGAATCTGTAAGATTTACTGTTCATCCGTTAGTGGATGAACAGTAACTGAGGGGCATTTTCGTAATTTTTCCATATTTATTTATTTTTTTAAAAAAATTTAAAAAAAACTTTTTAAAATTTTTTTTTCTCTTCCTTTTTCTTCTTTTTTTTTCTTTTTTCTTCTCTTCCTTTTTCTTCTTCTTTTCTTCTTTTTTTTTTTTTCTTTTTTCTTCTTCTTCCCCTACATCAAACTCTCTCCCCTCTCTCTTCCTCATTAAATCTCTCTCTCCCCCCACCAAAAATTAAAATATTAAAAAAAAATCTCACATTTTTTTTTATTATTATTTAACATTGAAGTGAAAAAGAAGAGGGGGAAAAAGTAAAAGAAGGGAAAAAAAAGAAGAAAATAAATGGAAAGAAAAAGAATAAAAAGTTTTTTTTTTCCAAATAAAAATATTTTTTAATTTTAAAATAAAACCTTTTTTTGTGGTGGGAAAACAACCATAAGGCATCATAGTCGAAGGTCAGAACAAGCAAAGGGAATCGAAGTCCACAACCAAGCTCGCCCGAAGGCAACTCGACCGAAACGATCAAAAACCCAAAAGAGGTACCCGAAGACTTATCTCGGCCGAAAGGGGGGCAAAGGTTCAGGGAATGTCGGAGTCAGGCTCGATCGAAATGGCCAAAGGCCCAAGGCGGTTCAACTCGGCCAAGCCCAACAGAATCCAAACCAGAGCACACCAACCCACCGAATTATTACCTAACTAAACAAGGATTCCCGAAGCTCAATCGGTAAAGGAAAACCTATCTCACTGGATCAAGGACTTCTAAAGCCCGATAGATAAATGAAGACCTTCTTCATTGAAAGAAAGAAATCAAGCCCAAGAAGGAGATCGAGTCCAAAAAGGAGACCGAATTCAAAGAGAACAATGAGTCCTAATCCAAATAGAAGTAGAACCCAAATACCTCTTATAAATAGGGGGTAGGGATGATTGTAAAAGGATCCGATTTTTCATTCTTTAGAGCTAAACTCTGTGAGAGTATCTCTGTAAGCTTTCTAGCATTTTTTTCAAGCAATCTTAGCCTAATATTTGGCTGTGGTTTATTTGGCACCACAGTTTGGCGCCCACCGTGGGGCTACGAACCTCACACACAAGGTTAAGGTTTCTTGAAAATTCTAAATTCCATCTATAATCATCCATCGCACCCAGGTTCTTATCAGTCATGGCTCCAATAAACCCTAATGCCATCAACTTAGAAGATCAAACTCCGAAAACACCGGAAGAACAGCTGGCGATCTTGACAGAGATGCTGAACAAAGCTAAAGAAGAGAAAGAGCAGTGGAGGAGAGAAGCGGAGTCGAGAAGAAGATCCACGAACCTCACAAAAGAGAAAGCCCGGCAACCTAGCCGAAAATATTCTCCCATCCGGAAGCGCAAGCTCAACTTTGAGGACTCCGGTAGGGAAACATCAGAAGAAAGCGATGGGTCGACAGAAAGCCGCAGAAACACTGACCGCCATGACTCGAGCAGTTCTGATGAAGGGGCCAGAGGTCCTAAATCAACCCGTAAAGACCGAGAGAGGCGCCGTGATCGGGAAATCAAGGAGCTTAAAGACCTGGTACAGAGAACTTCAGGAAAAAGGATCACGATGAGGTCGTCGACAATGCGATACTCCGACATGCCCTTCGCATCATGGATCCTAGAAACAAAGATGCCCAAAAGGTTCTCGTTTCCGAACATGAAACCTTACGACGGGACGACGGACCCTGAAGTCCACATCGCCGGGTACAAAAATCGAATGGGAACCTGCAATATCCAGAAGAAGATATGGAGGCAATCATGTGTAAAAGTTTTGGCTCCACTTTGGCAGGAACCGCCCAAAGGTGGTATTCGGCTCTACCAGAGAAAAGCATCAAGTCATACTCTTCCTTGGTCACCAAATTCGTGAACCACTTCTCAGACAGTAGAAGGAAGGAAAAAGACGTAGATGATCTGTATGATCTAAAACAATGGAGCACTGAAAGTCTCAGGCAATATGTGAGAAGATTCAAAAAAACCAAAATGGCCATTCCAGACTGTCGAGACAAGAGCGCCACTAAAGCTTTCATCAAAGGGCTGCTAAAAACTTCCAAGTTCTACGAAATTGTAAAGCTAATCAAACCCCGCACTTTCGAAGACGTCCTAGAAAGGGCCGAAGACGCGATGGAATATGAGGAGGAACTTCAGCCCAGAAATCATAGAAGCTCCCAAAATACATCAAACTCACGCGGCCGAAACGGTACCGGGAATTTCGGCCGAACTGAAGGGCCAAGGAATAACCTAAAGGAGTCTGGCCGCAGCCACCCACCTAGGCCAGATTACACCGGCCACAACTCTTCGAGACCGGATTACTCCGAACACAGCCGGAGGCGAAAAGAACTGCTACCTTACCCACTCACCATTCCCATGAGAGAAACTCTTGCAATCCTCAAAGGAATGGGAGACAGAGTCAGATGGCCCGACAAACCAATGAACCCCGCGGGAACTTGGAAGGACAAATCCCGATACTGCCAGTTTTACGGAGACCATGGCCACAACACCGACGATTGTTGGACTCTTAAGAGAGAAGTCGCCGAACTGATAAAAGCAGGTCACTTGCGGGAATATTTATCTGAAAAGGGTCGAGAAATCGCAGCTGAGGCCGACAAGAATCGGCGATTACCGAAAGCGGTCCCGGTTGTAAATGCGGAAGAAGAAAGAGTAATCAACATGATCGCAGGGGGATCCGAAATATGTGGGCTGACCAGCTCGACAGCAAAAAGGAAGCTGAGAGATTCCCTTAGTATTTATAATATCGGGAACGGTCCCACGATCGATAACTAATCTATCACCTTCACAGAAGAAGAAGCCAAGGGGATCAATGCGCCACACCACGACGCATTAGTGATCAAGATATCGATAGCAAACCTAACTGTGAAGAGGGTATTGGTGGATAACGGGAGCTCGGCCAACATACTGTTCCTCGAAACATTCAAAAATATGCAACTGGATGAGAGAATGATGTGCAGAAAGGCCGTCTCCCTCATCGACTTCGATGGAAATACCACATCAACCATCGGAGAAATTGAACTGCCGGTATTCACAGAAGGAATCAATCTGCATACAACCTTTCTGGTGATAAGCTCGAGGTCTGCATACAACGTGATACTCGGAAGACCTTGGATACATGATATGAAGGCAGTCCCATCCACGTATCATCAACTCATCAAGGTCCCAACCCCGCGAGGGATCAAACAAATAAAGGGTGAGTAAAGCTCCTCCAAAGAATGCTACGCTAACTGTTTAAAACAAAAAGGGGCCGAAGAATAGCAATCACTGTCCCGGCCGAATACACCCCGAAGTCCGGCCGAAGATGAAGTAGATGAAGTCCCCCTAAATCAAGAAAGGGCGAAAATCGTGCAGATTGGAGCCGCAATAGAGGGCTTAGAACGGGAAAAGCTGGTAAGCTTCCTCAAAGCCAACCAGGACTGCTTTGCCTGGTCACACGAGGATATGACTGGAATCGACCCAACAGTCATAACCCACAAGCTGAACGTAAAAGAAGGCCCGAAACCAATCAAACAGAAGCGCAGAAGGTTCGCCCCCGAAAGAAACAAAATCATCAACGAAGAGGTAGAAAAACTCCTCGCAAACGGATCCATCAGAGAAGTCCAGTACCCGGACTGGCTTGCTAATGTAGTGGTCGTCGAGAAGAAGAATAGAAAGTAGAGGGTCTGCATCGACTTCACGAATCTAAACAAGTCATGTCCAAAAGATCCCTTCCCGCTGCCACATATCGACCAAGATGTTGAGCTTTATGGGATGTTGAGCTTTATGGACGCCTACTCAGGCTACGACCAGATCTTGATGCATCCCGGCGATCAAGAAAAGACTGCCTTCGTCACAGAGAGGGGGATTTACTGCTACAAGGTGATGCCCTTCGACCTAAAATTTGTAGGCTCCACATACCAAAGGCTCATGAACAAGATGTTCTCCGATAAGTTAGGGAAAACCATGAAGGTCTACATTGACGACATGTTAGTTAAATCCGTGGATGCGAGTCACCATATGCATCATTTGAGCCAAACGTTCGAGACACTTCGAGAATACAACATGAAGCTCAACCCCACCAAATGTCAATTCGGGGTCAGAGCGGGGAAATTCTTGGGGTATCTTGTCACAAAGAGAGGAATCGAGGCCAACCCAGATCAGATCAGACCCATCCTGAATATAGCGGAACCTCGAAGCAAGAAGGACATACAAAAGCTCACAGGAAGGCTAGCCGCGCTAACCAGATTCATTCCTAAGGCTTCAGAAAAATTTCAGCCTTTCTTCGAGGCTCTCAAAAAATCCAAAGAATTTGAGTGGACCGAGAAATGCAGCAAGGCCCTAGCAGATATCAGGGATTTCTTGACCAGCCCTCCGCTCTTGGCAAAACCAGAAGATGGCGAAAAACTCTACTTATACTTGGCGCACTCAGAGATTGCAGTAAGCGTCGTTCTGGTCAAAGAAATCTGGGGAAAACAGCAACCAGTGTACTTTGCAAGCAAATCTCTGACATCAGCCAAAACCAGATATCCTACCCTGGAAAAAGTCATCCTGAGTCTTATATTTGCTGCAAGAAAACTTCGAGCACACTTTCAAGGGCACCCAATTGCGGTCATAACCGCGCTGCCCCTTCGAAGCGCAATCCACTCCCCCGACAAATCCGGGAGATTAATGAAATGGGCCCTGGAACTTAGCGAGCACGACATATCCTTTGAAGGAAAGAAAGCGATTAAATCTCAAGTTCTGGCAGATTTCATGGCCGACTTCGAAGAAGCTCCACCGGCCGAAACAGTCTCAGTCGACATCAACCAACTGATAACACCCTCAACTGACGAATGGGTGGTAGAAGTAGACGGAGCCAGTAGACAGAGTGGCAGCGGTCTAGGCGTATATCTCAGGCCTCCAAACTTACCTCCAATTCTTTAGGCCATCTGATGCGAATTCCCTGCCACCAATAACGAAGCCGAATATAAAGCCTTAATCGCAGGACTAAGGGTAGCAAAAGAAAGTGGAGCGCACAATCTCACTATCAAGTGCGATTCCCAACTGGTAGTCAACCAGATCAATGGCAAATATCAAGCCAGAAATGAGAAAATGGCTAAGTACCTCAAGATAGCCAAAGATCTCATAAAGCGCTTCCAAAAGGCCGAAATAAAGCAAATTCCAAGGGAGGAGAATGAAAGAGCAGATGCCATGGAAAATCTCGGAGCTTCAATGCACAAAGACGAACCAACCTGGCCAATCGTATACGCTTTTCTCCCAAAAACGGCCATTGAGTATGAAGAAACCATGGTCCTGGAACAAAGCGACTGGAGAACACCCATCCTTGCCTATATCAATCACGGACAGGTCCCTGAAGACAAAGCTGAAGCCAGAAAACTGCGAGCCCAAGCCGCAAGATTATGCATCATCGAGGGAATCCTCTTCAAAATATCCATAGCCGGCCCCTTCCTAAATTGCATATCCGCCCTAAAAGCAAAGACGGTACTAAAAGAGCTCCATGAAGGACCGGCCGGAAGCCACTCCGGAGGAAGAAGCTTGACATTCAGAACGCACAGGGCCGGATATTACCGGCCAACCATGAAGAAGGACGCGGCGGAACTAGTCAAAAAGTGTGACAAATGCCAAAAACACGCCAACTATTCCAACCTCCCTGCAGGAACCTTACACAGTATAACTTCTCCATGGCCGTTTGACAAATGGGGGATGGACATCATAGGACCCTTCCCAATGTCTACCCATGGCAGAAAAAGATACATCCTGATGGTGACCGATTATTTCATAAAATGGGTCGAAGCCGAAGCACTAGAAAGAGTCAGAGAGCAAGAAGTACAGAAGTTCATCTAGAAACATATCATCTGCAGGTTTGGCATACCACGGGAAATAATCACGGACAACGGGCCTCAATTTATAGCACAAACGCTGAAAGATTTCTGTCGTCAAATGAACATCAAACTCACATATTCGACCCCAAGGTACCCTCAGGCCAACGGATCAGCAGAAGCATCCAACAAAGCGGTGGTTGACTCACTCAAGAAAAAGCTAGAAGTAGCCAAGGGACTATGGCCCGAAGCCTTACCCGAAGTCCTCTGGGCATTCCGAACAACCCCTAGAACATCAACATTGCAAACCCCATTTTCGATGGTCTACGGGACAGAAGCAGTACTCCCAACCGAGGTCCAATCACCACAAGAAAGGCTGATAGACCAAGCCAACCAACAAGTACTAGCCTTCGAAAGGGATACTTCAGACGAGAAGAGGGAAAGCGTGCGACAAAGAATCGCGGAATATCAAATAGGGGTAACACGACGATACAACAAAAAGGTCAAAGCCCGAGCCTTCCAACCCAGAGACTGGGTACTCAGAAAAGTCTTCCAGAACACAAGGAATCAGAGCCATGGCAAATTAGCCGAAAGCTGGGAAGGGCCATATCAGATAGAGCGCGCATCTGGAAAAGGATCCTACAAATTGCTCACTAAGGAAGGGAAGAAGGTGGAACATAGCTGGAACATCCACCACTTGAAGAGGTATCAATTCTAGTGTAACATATTATCTATAATAACGGGCACTCTTTTTCCCAAGCAGGGTTTTTGACGAGGCCCTATCTTAAAGCAATAAAATAACTCATTTCTCTCAAACGCTCACGACTCAAGCACCAATAGCCCAAAGGGCAACCCGAAAACTGCCAAAGGCAAGCCTCTGGTAAACCCAGAAGGTCTCGGGCGAAGACCAACTGCTCAATGAGCAATAAGAAAACTGCCCAAAGGGCAACCGAAAAATTGCTGAAGGCAAGCCTCTGGTAAATCCAGAAGGTCTCGGGCGAAGACCAACTGCTCAATGAGCAATAAGAAAACTGCCCAAAGGGCAACCCGAAAATTTCCAAAGGCAAGCCTCTGGTAAATCCAGAAGGTCTCGGGCGAAGACCAACTGCTCAATGAGCAATAAGAAAACTGCCCAAAAGGGCAACCCGAAAATTGCCAAAGGCAAGCCTCTGGTAAATCCAGAAGGTCTCGGGCGAAGACCAATTGCTCAATGAGCAATAAGAAAACTGCCCAAAAGGGTAACCCGAAAATTGCCAAAGGCAAGCCTCTGGTAAATCCAGAAGGTCTCGGGCGAAGACCATCTGCTCAATGAGCAATAAGAAAACTGCCCAAAGGGCAACCCGAAAATTGCCAAAGGCAAACCTCTGGTAGATTCAGAAGGTCTCGGGCGAAGACCAACTGCTCAATGAGCAATGAGAAAACAGCCCAAAGGGTAACCTAAAAATTGCCAAAGGCAAGCCTCTGGTAAATCCAGAATGTCTCGGGTAAAGACCAACTGCTCATTGAGCAATGAGAAAACTGCCCAAAGGGCAACCCAAAAATCGCCAAAGGAAGATGTCGATCGAGAAGGCCCCCCTAAAAAAATATCAGACGAAGCATATCTCGACCAAGACCAGCTAAACTACAATACCAAGACACCAAGAAATCGGGCCTAGCATATGCAAAAACGGCATGCCAGGCCGTAAAACAAGAACTAGGGGATTGAAAACCCCTTCAAAAAAATGGGGGGTCAAGGAAATAAAACACAAAATCGGCAAAAAGATAAACTTCATTAATTCAGAGGGAAAATTACAGCTCGTACACGAAAGATTGGAAAAAGGAAATACATCACTCGCTCAATCCTCATCACGAAGGGCGGCCAGCGCCTCTAACTCCTTCTGAGCTGATTCAGGAGTCAAAGACCCCTTAATGACCTGCTCCAAAGCAAATGACCTGGTCATAACCTCGGTCTGGGCCGCCTCGACGGTGAGACTCTCAACTCGGCCCTCGAGTTCTTCAATTCGACCGAGCGAGGCCTATTTCGCCGCCCTCAACTCCTCCAACTCCGCCGCCTGGCGCTTCAACTCCACATCTTTCAGAGCAATCGAGGACTCGAGCCTAGCGTTAGGTGCCCCCACCCTCTTAGCTTGGCTGACAGCTTCAGCACATTGGGCCACTGTCCTACCCAAGTCCTCATGAGCCGCCTTCAACTCGGTCGACGTAGATTGATACTTAGCTTCAAGGGCCCGCCTATCCCGCAAAAATGGCATAAAATGCTTACGCATGCCAACCGAGCCTTGGAGCTCCTGAAAATAAAAAAGATGAGCATAGAAACCACCAAAGAAAACAAAACAACAAGCGACGTACTTACCCTGTAAAGACTCGAGATAGTCATCTCATAAAACTTGGTAAAAGACAGGGACTCCAGCCACTCCTCGTCCTGAGGAAAGAAGAAGCCCTCCGCAGCCGAAATCATCTCGGCCGACACATCCCTGGTGGAAGAATTCCCAGGAAAATCGATCACATGACGACCTTCGCCACGAGGATTCTGACCGACATGCTTGGTACGCTTCTTGGCTGAAGCCACGCAACCCACCATCGGTCGCTTCTCCTTCGCGACCGAAGAACGAGAAGGCTTCTGGGCAGCCTCAGGAACAACCGGGCGAGTAGCCTCAGCGGCCTCCGAAGGAGCAGAACCTGGAGGAAGAACAGGTTCGGGGGCAGCCTCAGCCCGCCCTTCGGCCGCCCTCCCCCCCATCCCCAGCAGGACCAGATGCGTGTGCCTTCTCCTGCTCAGCCTGGATCAGGCGCATGATGGCCCGCATGGCCAACGCTCTTTGACCCTCTGGTTTAGACATCACGTAGTCAGACAATTCTAAAAAAAGGCAAACATTAGCAGAATTCGACCGAAAACACTTAAAACACAAAACAAGTGCAACTTACTTGTTCTGGTGAAAGCCCAAAGGCGGCTGACAGGCAGCTCACCCAAAAGCGTCTTGTAATCTCGAGACTCGACCTATAAAGCAAAGATAGTCTCGCTTCTAACACGCGCCCGAGGAGAGGACTTGCAGTTCATCTTTCCATAATTCGCTGAAAAGGAAATAAGCGAGTCAGAACAAAGTCAAACTCGATCGAAATCAAATGAACCGAAGATACATAAAAAATAAAAAATAAAAAGAGAAAGGAAAGCCTACAAGAGTCCCGCCAATATGGAGGATAACTCAACCCCTTTGACAAACGGGTCGTCCCCTTAACAAAGAAGTACTTGTCCTTCCACTTAGTCTCATTAGAAGAAAAGCCCAAAATTAAGAGCTGGGCGTTCGACCAAGCATTCAGCACATACCGTCCAAACTCGGAATTCTCGTGTTTCACAAAGTATGAATAGAAAAATCTTCGACCGAAAACTCTAAGTTATATTTTTCCTTCAAACGGTCGACGCACAGGAGAAGCCTAATAGTCATGGGAGTCAGCTGACTTGGATGAATCTGACACCAAGTACACAACTCTTCGACCAATCCTATGATTGGAAATCTAAGCCCTATTTTGAAGTGACGAAGGTAGAAGGGCTCCCAACCGTCGGCCAACATATCATCAATCTTTTCTTCGGGCTCGGGCAATCTGGCCCTAACCCAACTGGGGAACTTGTAAGCAAAGAAGGCCGACTCCAGCTCGTCCATAGTCATGGTACTCCTCATATTAAAGAAAGGAGGCAGAATGCCCTGAGGACTAGACTCAGCTGGCGAATTACGAACCGACGAACATTCCTCGCCTGCGTCTTCCGCTGTCAAGAATTTCGAAGTTAGACCACCGAAAGAAGACGTGCCCATAGAATCAGTAGACATCTACAATCGGCCGAGAATAAGCAGCAGGTTAGTGTTCTTCGACCGAAGTTAGCACAAACAAAAAGGAAAAAGACAAAGGCAAACGAAGAAGATCAAAACAAAACAAAAGCAAAACAGAAGAATAGACGCAAGAACACCTACACATTTTAAACCAAAAACCCCTCAAAAATCGAAATGCAAGCAAAACGGAGCAAGAACAACAAATGTCGAAACAACAGAAACTAACCTTGGCTGAGTGCAGAGAGAAAGGACACCGAAACCACGCCGAAAAATCGAAGAATTTGATGAAGAAGATGAACGGTTCAGGGAAACATGGAGATAAAGAGAGAAAGTCTGAAAGTTTGAAACTGAAAGAGAGAGAAAGAGCTACCAACCCTTATATAGACCAGCCGTAATGATGGCAAATCTTGGGCTCTGCAATCGAGGAGACGCCAAATCTACCTGGGATAAGACAAGTAGGGCTGACGTGGCCCACCAAAGAAGCTAAAGAAACCTCGGTCGAAGAACCAAGACCTAACACGACCCAAACTCGACCGAAATAACGTCACATATTGCCATGCTCGAAACGTTCAAGCCATGGCAATGGGGGATTACTGTGGTGGGAAAACAACCATAAGGCATCATAGTCGAAAGTCAGAACAAGCAAAGGGAATCGAAGTCCACAACCAAGCTCGACCGAAGGCAACTCGACCGAAACGATCAAAAACCCAAAAGAGGTACCCGAAGACTTATCTCGGCCGAAAGGGGGGCAAAGGTTCAGGGAATGTCGGAGTCAGGCTTGATCGAAATGGCCAAAGGCCCAAGGCGGTTCAACTCGGCCAAGCCCAACAGAATCCAAACCAGAGCACACCAGCCCACTGAATTATTACCTAACTAAACAAGGATTCCCGAAGCCCAATCGGTAAAGGAAAACCTATCTCACTGGATCAAGGACTTCTAAAGCCCGATAGATAAATGAAGACCTTCTTCATTGAAAGAAAGAAATCAAGTCCAAGAAGGAGATCGAGTCCAAAAAGAAGACCGAATTCAAGGAGAACAATGAGTCCTAATCCAAATAGAAGTAGAACCCAAATACCTCCTATAAATAGGGGGTAGGGATGATTGTAAAAGGATCCGATTTTTCATTCTTTAGAGCTAAACTCTGTGAGAGTATCTCTGTAAGCTTTCTAACTATTTTTTCAAGCAATCTTAGCCTAATATTTGGCAGTGGTTTATTTGGCACCATATTTTTTTCTTTCCATTTTTTTTCTTCTTTCTTTTTTTTTAATTTCTTTTCTTCTTTATTTATTTTTTTCTCTCTTCTTCACTTCAATGTTAAATAATAATAATTAAAAACCTAAGATTATTGTTTATTTTTAATATTTTAATTTTTGGTGGGGGAGGGAGAGATTTGGTGGGGAAGAGAGAGGGAGGAGAGTTTGATGTAGGGGAAGAAGAAAAAAGAAAAAAGAAAGGAAAAAGAAAAAAAAAGGAAAAAAAAAAAAGAAGAAGAAGAAAAAGAAAGAGAAAAAAAATTTTTAAAAAGTTTTTTTAAAAAAATATAAATAAAAATGGAGAAATTACGAAAATACCCCTATGTTACTGTTCATCCACTAACGGATGAACAGTAAATCTAACGGATTCCATCCAAAAGAGGTTTTTTGGCCAAAAATGAAAATTTTGAGGTTTTTTGGCCAACGGGTCAAACTAGCGGTGGTTTTTTGGAAATCACCCAAAATAAAATTTGATAAGTTTTATAATAAGTCTTCCAAAAGAGGTTGGAAAAATAGAAACATCTTTAGGAAAAAAATGAAAATTCTTAGAACCTGGTTCTAGAACTAAAGTCTGCCCTAAGGGTAAACTTAAGTCAAAATATAAGTGTTTCCTCTATAAAAAAAATTAGGATATTATGCTAATGAATGTCCTGAGAAAAGCAGTCTCAAATATAAAAAGAAGGAACAAATCCTTAAGTTTTCCTACTCTTTAAATTTGGAACCAATTGAAGAAGACTTTTCTTCATCTTGAGAAAATGAGTCATCAGATGATGAATCAAAATATGAGATTTACAATTATTGTGAATATCAAATCGATGGAGAAAGCGAATCAGAACGGTACATTCATACAGATTCAGATTCTGAATAATAAAAGTAATCCCAGAATCTTCGCTTATGTAGATTCTGGTGTCACAATAAGTTTTGTTGATCAAACTGTACAACTTAACTGGATTAAACTTTCTAATCTAATTAAAGTCAAGTTTGCAAATAACACTAATGAAAAGATAGTGTTACATGCAAAAAAAATATTTTAGTCAAAATTCAAGATAAAATGTTCTAGTTTAACATTGTCTACCAAAAAAGAACAGGTATGAAGTTCATAATTGGCAATGATTTTCTAAAGAGTGATGCATCATTTGTGCAAAATTCAGATAGCATAAGTCTAAGATGTTATAAGTTTAGCTCGTCACATTTAAAGAAAATGGCTCAAGAGGTTTGGATACCAATTGAGAGCTATACAGAAAATCTAAAAAAGATTATCTGTAGTTTTAACATTATATTATGTGGTATTGAAGCTATTGCAAAATCTAAATCTAGGGATAAAATAGGCCAGGTCAGGCTAGGCCTTTGGTTAAACAGGTCCGGCCTGTATTCAAATTTTTTCGGCCTGAGCCTGGCCTACAAGCCTATTACAGAATTATGTTATAGGCCTGGTCTAACCTTTTTAAAGGCCTGTGAGGCCTGAAAGTCTATTTAAAAGCATGTTAACAGCTGCTTATATTTATAAATAAGATGTTGGGCTTTATATTTAAAACAAATTGTTAGGCTTTAAAATTTTTAAAACAAACTTGCTAATAGATTTAATAAATAAAATACATATAAATAATATATAAGCTGGCCTGTTAAATTTTAAAGGCTTTTAAAATAGCCTAAGCCTGGCCTATTTAATTAAATAGGCTTTTGAAAAAGCTTGAATCCAGCCTATTTATTAAATAGGTCAGACCCTATACAGGCCATGCCGTAAGCCCCTGAAAGGCCGCCTGGCCTATTCTCACCCCTATCTAAAACTAGTCTCCTATAAAAGGCTGATGACGTTTTAAACTCTATCTGATCTGAAAATCCTTTGGAATCAAGAACACGAATTTTTTGACAGTTCATATAGAACTGGAAAAAGAAATGCAGAAGTAAAAGTTCCTAATAAAATCCCTTATTCAAAGGATGATATTGAGGAATTCAAAAAAGAATGTAAGGATTTACTTCAGAAAGGAATCATTTATGAAAGTATTTCCCCTCATTCTACTCCAGCATTTTATGCAAATAATCATAATGAAATAAAATGTGGTAAAAGACATATATTATCAACTACAAAGTTATGAATTTAGCTACTCAAGGATATACCTACAATCTTCCAAATAAAGATTCAATTTTAAACTGAATTCGCAGTTCTAAATGGTTTTCGTCTTTATACGTAAAGTTAGGTTATTGGCAGTTACGTCTTGATGATGAAACTAAGTCATTAACTACTTTTACATATCCTCCTCAAAAGTTATATCAATGGAATATTCCACCATTTGATTTAAAACAAGCTTCATCGATATATCAAGATTTATGGATAAAAATCTCGAAAGTCTAGAAGAATTCTCTCTAGCTTATATCGATGATATTTTAGTCTTTACAAAAGATAACTATGAAGATCATCTTTATAAGCTTTTGACCATTTTAGAACGATCAAAAGAAAAAGGTTTAATTCTTTTAAAAAATAAAGTTGTTATAGGCAAATAAGAGATTAATTATCTCAATTTATCAATAACAACTGATGGTTTAATAAAGTTACGAAACAATGTTTTGGAAAGCTTGATTTTTTCCAAATTAACTTAGTGATTGAAAACATTAACAATGATTTCTTGGTATTGTAAATTACATTTCTTCACAAGGTTTTTTGAAAACCATTTCAAAATTAACCTCAAAACTTTATCCTAAATGTTCTACTAATATGGAATGGTCATGGAGTGATCAGGACTCTAAAAAAGTTCAGTCAATCAAGGATAGATGTAAAAATCTTCCTAGATTATATCAACCGAATGATAAAGACTACTTGATTGTTGAAACTGACGCCAATAGTGACACTTGGGCAGGATGCCTAAAGGCAAAAGCCCCTACTAGTTAGACTATTACCGAGGACGGTAAGATAAACCTTACTACTCGGAATGGCTCTCAGAGTCATATACGTCATAATTTAAGTCCTTCACAAAGAGAAAAATACAGAGAATTACTCTATAGATATATAAGTGAGACTTTTAGTCCAGGAAAAAGAAACTATTCAACCCATGAACATGAATTACTTGCAGCAATAAAAACTATTTACAAACAACGAATTGACCTTTTACCAAAAGAATTTACTCTTCGAATCGGCAATTCTTATCTTACAGGTTTTGTAGCATTTGATTTAAAGACAAAACTAAGTCAAGGACGTCTCGTCCGCTGGCAAGAAACTCTTGCAAAATATCCAATAATTAAATGTTCAAATAACGTCATTGCTGATACACTCACTCGTGAATTTAAGCAGCAATGGGGTCCTTAAAGCTTCAGCTCTAGCTTGAAGAAGATGAGTATGAGCACCTCTATGCTCAGTTAAAATAAATTTAGCAACGTCACTCTGCTCAAGAACAGAAAGTCAAGGGCCTTAGAAGCACTCTTTAGCTTATAAGTCAATATTGTAACAGTCATCAGAATGAGCAAACGCTAGCTGGTGGACCCATTAAAGTTAACAATTAAGTCAGAGCAAACAACATTAATTAAAGAATCATCATAAACAATAACGAAATCATCAGCAATGGTGTCCTTATCCTCAAATCAAGAAAAACCATTTCTTGAGAAAAAGAAAGAATCAGTCTTGGCAGCCTCTTTAGACAGAGCCAAAGTTATCCAAGACCTGAAAAAATTCAATGAATTAATTAATACGTCCAAGCTTCCTAAGAAGGATTATTAAGTCGTCTTTAATGGCCCTGGTAAAGGAGTCTATGATGCATGACATAATGCTTTATTATTCATCTTAAATCAGAATGGAGTCATCTACAAAAGTATCCGATGATCAAACAAGCAAAGGATATTTTGAAGAATTCAATAACAATGATAAGTCTTTTGGGGAGAGGTTGACTCGTCCAGCACCTCCAATAACTCAGAAAAATAAGTCAATGTACCATCTTGGTCAATTTCCACGAGCAGCCAAGTTCAGGAACAATTAAAGCTAAGTAAAGCAAATTTTGAAAAAAAGATTATATTCCTAAAAATATGGTCTTTGGACAATATGATGGAAAGATCATATTACCCAGTCAGTGGCATGGGAAGTGAGTATTCTAAAATTGTGGCTATAGAGGATGCAAATCCTTTAACAGTCTACAAACTCTGGAAGTATGGTTTGCTCCACCAAATCCATATTACAAGGACTCTTAAGTGTTAGGAAAAGTTCCCGCACCATTTTAAGGAGTTAGTGGAAATTTTCAGAAAGATTACAATGAGTTAGAGACAAGTAAAAATTACAATGAGTTAGAGATAAGTACTCCGTTTCATATCATCTTTACCCATCTTTGGAGAAGATGGTGAAATCATTCTTCCATCTTTATCATCAGTAAAAATGATGATTGATGAGTATGGTTTCCCACCAATTGATGAAGATACGAAAGTCGAGAATATTATTTGCACAAAAAATATTTCTAACTCTCTGACATCGGTCTGAAAGAATACTTCTTCTTTCAATGATCAGTCATTGATAAGAGTCGCTTATAAGTCGCCAGAATGTTTGCTCTAGTTAGTAAATAAGAAAAATATTTCAGAAGGAGAGCTAGAGCAAGTGCTCGACTTCGATTTAGAGTTCCAAAACTTTATAGGGAGGATGTCAGCCTAACTAGAAGAAATAAGACAGATTATGTTTTATCATGCACACCTTCCAAGTACACGTATGTAAAATGTGTCAGTTTGAAATAGTAGATGAATTTGAAGCCTATATAAATTCGAGATATACGTCAGCAGAAAACGCCAAAGATTATAATGTGGAATCTGCTTTTAAAAGATAAATAAGAAACATCTGACTCAGAAGGGGACCACAAGGTCTTCATTGATAACTAGCAGAAAAATGTGAAAAGACGTCTGTATTGAGTCATGTAAGTAAATAATTGAGTATGATAACTGAGTCTTGTAATAATTGAGTCATGTGACGCGTGCGCTTACGTCAAAAGGGTGGATTGAGTTTTGTCTACTCACCATTCTTTAGGCCTATATAAGGACCTAAGATATGTATCTAGAGGGACAACTAAGTTACACTAATTGACGCTTCAGTATCATAAATAAAAACTTTCTTCTTCCATGTAAAGAAACTCTTGTGATTTCTTGAATACATAAGTCGATCTGCATAAGTAATATTTTGCCAAAGCTCTTTGGAAAGGCGATAAGGCGGTGGGCGTGAAGAAGTTGAACACCAGCAGCAAAGGCAAGAAGACTTGTGGAAGATCACTTCTATTCAAGGTATCATGAGCTTTCTTTTACGAAAAGATTGTTTATTTATCATGGATTTGATTGAGTCTCTGGATTTATGATCAATGTGTTTCTAAACACGAATTTTGCTTTAATTGAAAGTGATTTTATATAATTTCTATTGTGTTTAGTATATAAAATTAGCTTGAATATTGGTACTATTATTTTGTCGGTTTGTCTTCCAAGTACCTTTGAAGTTGGAAATAAATCCGGACAAACAGGAGAAAAGAGCTAAAGGAGAAGCAAACACGGTTAGGAAGTGTACAAGAACACAGCCCGTGTGAATCAGAATTCAAGAAGAAGAGGACAGGGTCATACATGGTCACACCGTGTATATATACACGAACCATGTAGATTTACTTGAAGAAGACGTTTTCATCTAGAGCCTTACACAGTCTGCCCGTGTATGATTACATTGACCGTGTATCGTGTCCGAACTTGAAATATAAAGTCTGGAAACGATTTTGTGAAAGGCGGTTAGTTTTTGGGAAGACAGAAAAACTTAGACTTTAAAGGCAAAAGAGAGGTTCAGAAGGAAAAAGAAGATAAATTGGACATTCAAGAAGCAAGTAGGAGAGATCCTCTTCATCAATTATAGAGTTTTTCTTCTTTTTCCTCCTCTCTTTAGTTTGTTTAGTACAATGTTCTCGAAGTTTAATTTCTTTCTCGTTGTTATGGATTTTAATTATTGATTTGTAAGGATGGATTATAATTTCTAGTTCTGAATTCTGTTTCGTGGATGTTTGAAGGGAAATCACAGTTGTTCTTGTTTGATTTTCATCTAATTAGGGATTACATTCTTTAATATTCTATGGCATGAATTGATACTGAGAAGTGAATGTTTATGCTTGTAATTCTCTAATTAGACTAATTGAGGAACGTTTAGAAATAAACAACTTCAATTTAGATTACTTAGTTTTGATGTGTAATTTATGAACAAGATTCAACTTAGAAAATTAGGTTTTGAATTTTGTAGATTTTGATTATCTCAAAAGGGAAATAAAATGACTTGATTTAGTAATTGATTGACAAACTCGAATGTGATTTAACCTAAAAAGAACTTTAATTTGAGTCTAATTCTTACTTTGCATTATTATCAATTAAGCTCTATTTTATTATAACAAATGATCAAATTGTTTACTTAGCAATTTTAATTAGTAGAATTCGGTAATTTGTCTAGTCCTTGTGGATCAACAGTTGATTGCACTATTTTGAATATTGGTATACTTGCGAATGCTATCAATTTGCATGAAGAATCTACACTAATAAGAATACAAGAATTAAAAGACAAAGAATTTTTTAACACAGAAATAACTCTTTCTAAAAAGGAAGGATTTAAGAAAAAACCTTTAAAGATTTACCCTCCAAAAATAATGTCTTCAATAAGTATGCCTAATATAATTAACTATGGGATATTAGTATGCGAACAACCAATTGATATTAAAGATGCTAAAGGTCAATGCAAAATGGAACTAATTGATCTCATAAAGATTGAAAAAGTCCTTAAAAAACTTAAATATCATGAACAACTTCAGATGGACTGGATCCATTTAGGAGTTCTTCAGATAATCATTAAGTCCACCTTTGGCAAAGATATTGATTCTCCTATATCTATTGCTGTTAAAGACGAAAGAATCCAAGATCCAAACGATTCGATACTTGGAATTGTAATAGGAAATTTAGCTGCCCAACAGCTAAAATTTCAGGTTCACCTTGGTAACGTCATTCCTCTTAAGTTAGAAAATCTTAACACTACTATAACTCTTGTCCATAAGTTCTACAGATCAAATCTGATGAAGGAAGGACAGTTTCCTTTCAGCATCACATATGCCTTTAATTACGCTTGAACTAATAGCCAACATTCAATAATATTTGTTAATTAAAAAAAGAATCTATTTTGATAGTCTGTTTCCAAAAGTTCTTTTAAAAGAAATCCCTCAAACAAAAGCACGTCAAAGTCTTGATTTACACAGAAAAACTAAATCTGCTAAAAGTCTTGTTCAGTAGGAAAAATATTTTTCAAGAAACAATCTTAAAGAAGATCCATCAAAGGCATCATCTTCTAAAAAGAAGGAAGATTTATATCCTTCTTCTAATCAGGAGCTTGATCTCCAAATAATTTCAAAATAAATTAATAAATTGACATTATACTTCCAAACACATTTATAAGTCATGTGTTTCTATGATTCTCTCTGTGTTAAACTTTCCAATGGAAGACTACGATGATTTTAAGAGTCTTTTAAAATGTTTTCAAGATGTTATTGAGTTAGAAAAAGAATGTTTAGAAGAAAATGTTGAAGATCTAGCAAATGAAGAAGAAACAATTCATCATGAATTATGTCGAATAATGATTAATGAGTCACAACTTAAAATCGAACTTTTGGAACGTTTTAAAAATACATTGAAAACCTTTGCAAATAGTAAAGGATTTAATATTGATTAAAGTCATGAAAAATTAGTTTTAAAATTACAATTATGTTGGAATTCTTAAAATAAAATTGATGATTTGTCATGATAGTTATGAACTCTTTCAAAAAGATAATAATCATTAGGTGGTTGCACAAGCTTATGCAGACTAGAAGATTTTAAGTATAAAGCTTAAATATTTTCAAAAGTCAATGGCATATGAATGATTTTACTCGGTTTTAGTTTAAACATTGAGCCCTGAAAATTTGGTATCAGAGCATCGTAAAATTCTACTCTTTTATAAGTCAACGGATGTCTTTGAAAAAGAGCACCATAAAGTATTTTGTCCAAAAGAGAAAAATAGAAAGTGCAACCTATTTATTTGTGAAAACTAAACTTTCAAAGGATTGTTTTTGAAAGTTTTTCATAAAAGCTAATATTTGAAAGTTCAAACTTTAAAAACTCATTTATGAAAGGAAAAAGAATACCAACTTGGCCACCAAACTATCAAGATTTGTTCTATTGGACCATCCAACTATCGGTTAGTCACTTTTGATCACCAATTTATGATTTTTTTATTCAATTGAACCCTTTTTTTTACGGAGATGCCATCACGTGTTCAGCGATCTCAAATAGGCGCATTAAGTCGAAAAACCCATTATATTTAATTTATTTATTTTTGAAATAAAATATAAAATTAAAAAATAAATAATAAATAACAAGTACGTGTGACATCATTTTAAAATACACGAACATGTTGCATTCTTTTTTTCTCAGACAAACATTAAGACTCATATTTCTCTTTATTCTCTCAAAATCAGTTCACAATATTCTCTTATCTTCTCAAACTAGACAAACATCAGGACAAGCTTTCTATTTCTCTTTGTCACCACTGCGAGAGCTAAAAAGACGATTTAATTTTCTTGAGCCATTCTAAAGATTACTGACATATCCATTCATCAAACCACTACAAGAAACAATTAACTCCCTATCCACACAATAAAAGACACCATTATAAAAAAAAAAAAAAAAAATAACACATATGCAGAATTGAACAACCCAATAAATAATAATGATAATTTATACTTGCATACATCTCAAAAATTTTCTTCCAAAGTTTCTGTTAGTCTTCGAGATCCACGGTTTAGGACTTCCACCACAAGCAAACTAGAGAATATTTGAAATCTCTAGAGCAGCCTACAGCTAATTCCTCTGCAAAATCTTCCATTAAATCTTCAAGCGATATTCTTCTACCCTGAGTATATTCAAGAGATGACGAGGATTAGGGGTGCAAACGAACACGAGCACTCGTGAACGGTTCGTTAACAATTCGGTCAAAACTCGATCAAAGCTCGTTCAACATTTAAATGAACGATCATGAACAAAATTTTATAGCTCATTTAATGAACGAGCCGAGCCCGAACAGATTCTTGTTCGGCTCATTTATATTTATGATCTAACTCGTTCATAACTCGTTTATATTTGATTAAAACTCGTTTGTGTTCGTGAACAAGTTCATTTATAGCTCGTTCAATACATATTTTTTAATAAAAATCAATAGACAACATTTTTAATGTATATAAAAAAAGTCCAAATTCAAAAATCCAAATTAAAATAGTTGCCGGAATTTTTTTAAAATTTAGATTTAATTTAAATTCAATTTATTTTTGTTTTAATTTTACTAAACGAGCTCAAATAAGTTATTAAACAAACAGCTAAATGAGTCTAATCAAACTACTAAACGAGCTGAGCTCGATTAACTTAAACGAGCTGAGCTCGATTAATTTAAATGAGTAACTAAACGAGTTGAGCTCGATTAACTTAAACGAGCTAGCTAAACGAGCTTAGACGAGCCGAGCTTGAACATAGAAAAAATTTATCGAGTCGAGCTTGAACAAACATTTATAAAACTCATCAAGCTCGAGATCGGCTCGAGCTCGATATTTGATAAACGAGCCGAACAAGAACACCTCATATACTCGGCTCGGTTCGACTCGACTCGTTTGGAGCCCTATCGAGGATGATTAAGATACCATTGTCTTACCCTTTCAATTTGGTATCTTCAAACTATGAACCGTCATTACTATCAATTGCTATAAACTGTCTTTGCTGCAAAACCAATTAGGTTGTTTTAACCCTAACCTCAATATTAATATTTATATATATATATATATATTATTTTGTTTTTTATTTTACGTTTAAAAATTTATTTTAAAAATAACTAATAAACTTCGTCAATGAATTTGAAAAAAAAATAATAATAATAATCTTTAACTAAAGAGCCCGATGAACAAAAATTAGTAGAAGGTGACTAAAAGTGACTGATGATGGTTGGATAGTTAACGAACCTTAGTTTGATGGCAAATAGGTTTTTTTTTTTTTTTTTAACTTTATAAAAAGATCCCTAATAATTAATTAGTCAGTATTAAAACTTGTCCCTTTTTTTTCTTAGAAAAATTGAGTTGTTTGAATCAATGAAGTAAAAAATGTCACTCTTCCATTTCCTTCTGTAGAGTTGCCATAAAAGGTATTTTTTTTTTTTCAATTATGCACACTCACTTGATGTGAAAATGTTTCTTCCATCCGAAGGAATTAATCTGATTTTCTCTTGTCTCACAATGTAGGTGAGATTAGCAGTCGATGCCATTTTGATGGCTAAGGGTGCTGAGTGGAAAAAGCCATGCTGTCTGGGAAACAGGCTACCCTCTTGCTGTAAAACTTGGAACTATTGCTGCCGATCTGGAAGGAGCAGGTAATACTTCCCTGGAGTAATTATTTCTGCTGTATGGTTTTCATACTTTGAATGAACAGAACAGAAAGCTTGGCTATATGTGATGCCAATCTATGAATTGGTTAGCTGTACTGAAGCCTAACAGTTGCTAACATAAAATTTTTAAATGTGCAGAATATATTCTTATGACAGGAGATGCATGCTTGTTTGTGCTTTAAACTTTTAATTCTACATTTTTTTTTGTTGAAATATTAAGTCATTTTAAGGATTAAAATTTAAACGTAATTTGGTGGGTTTCAAGAATTTCTCTCCTCTGAATGTATTTGTTTAACTTGCTTCATTTTGCGAAATACAAAATTTTAAACCGTTAGGAACTGGGGTCCAAAAAGACATCATCTATTACGAATGTTGTTATAAAAATCACATGTTTCTCTTATAAAATAATAAATTGTGTGAATAACTAAATTGATGCTTTGATGTTTGAGTGTCATTGATAATTGATTTTTAGGACGACAGCTCTATTAGAATCTCTCTTTTTTTTCATCTATTTTTGTCTTTCAAGAGGACTATTCCATATAATTTAAGATTGATTATGAAATGACTTGAATGCTGTTTTTTTTTTTTTAAACATCTTTATTTTTATGAACTAGATATAAATAGAAGTTGATCTTAGTTTTTTGAATTTAGACTGAAATGACAACTGCTGAAAGGGGAATTGATCAAAATACCAATTTCGATTGGAATCGAATTCAAGAGAGTGGACAGGATGTGGAACCACTTTTTGGTCCTGGTTATACAGGACTTGTAAATCTTGGCAACAGGTAATGTTTACTTGTGGACTGGTTGCTTGACAATACATTGAATTAGAGGATCAGTATTCTGTAACTTTGTGCAACTATGCAAGTTGTATTATCCACAAGATCTTTCTGTTCACGGTCAGTTTATATCATAGATATGAACTTTCTTGTAGTCTTATGAATCACTACTTGTTCTGAGTTCAGATATTGTATATTCTATAAAGATCGTGCTCTTTTTGTTTGAATCAACAGTTACTATTCGAATCAAGACTTAAAATTGGCTTTCAACACAGCACCTGCTGATCCAACTGTAGATCTCAATATGCAGCTGTAAGTTATTGGCACCTTATTTTGTTATCTGATTATAATTATGTGTAAATATGATGGCAGCAACACTACATAAGCAATGAATTCCCTCCTTGTGACGAATTGGATAAATATTAGAGCTACTATATGTTTATATTGGATATGTCATATATTGTAAGGGTTTCATGTAATATAGAATAAAGCTGGCTCGTGGATTGCTATCTGGGAAGTATTCAGTACCTGCAGTCAAGGTACAATAATCATTATTTCGTTGATTCCTTGCTCTTTCATTTGTACTCTCTAGCCAGTTCAATTAATTTTGATTTTGATCTGCTGTCTAGAAAGAAGATACTGCCAATTCTGCAACTGCAACGGACATTGTAAGTCTTGTGCTAAACTTACATAGAGTGGACTGTTTGAGATTTGTGATCTTCATAATGACATTGCTGATGAGTAAATGCACCAATAGCTTTTGGGACCAATAAGTTCCTTTTGTGTATTGTTTTAGTCATAAAAGCCTATATTTTGGGGGCAACTTATTTATGTCAGCTACATCTCATCTGCAAACTGCTTTCTCATATAGCTAAAAATTATATAAGCTTTTAGGAGTCCGATTATTATTATTATCAAAATATTCTGGTTGTTGATTAGAACAAGTAACATGCACTTGTTTTAATGTTCAGCCTATTTTTTCTCATTGCTTGATTGACTGCATTCTTTCCTGTACTTATAATGCTTTTGTTTTTGTTTTTGATTTTTTATTTTTTGGGTCAAAATTTTCTGGTCATTTGTCAGCCTTGACTCTTTGTTACTGTTTGATTATTTGCACAAGTTCCTGTTTGTAAAAGTCTTTTCTCATTGTTTTTGTATATCTTTTATCTATCTAATGTTTCTGGTTCATCTTCTTAACTTCTCAGAAACAAGAAGGCATACCCCCTCGTATGTTTAAGTCAGTCATTGCTGCCAGTCATTCCGAGTTTTCTTCCATGAGACAACAGGTACAGAAGCAGTATAGAGCTGAGCTAATATCCTTTTAGTCAGATACATTCTTTGTTATCAAAGAAAGTATATACAAGAGCTCAAGCTCAACTGATAATATTTAGCATCAGTTGATGATTGCAACTGTAGTTGTATTTATCTCTTCAGAGTAACCAGATAAGAAACCTAACATAATTTCACTACTTGAACTTAAAAGTACAGTATGTAATAACTAGGAGTAGGGGTGTAAGTGAGTTGAGCTACTCGTGAGCTATTCGATATCGACTCGAGAAATACTCGAGATCGACTGGTTGTTCACGAGCTCGAGTCGAGCTCGAGTCGAGTTTTTTCTTAAACGAGTCGAGCTCGAGTTCTATATTACTCGACTCGTAAGACTCGCGAGCTTTATCGAGCTCTACTATAGTAAGGTCAACGAGTCAAATCGATCTCGAGTATATCCAAGTCGAGTCAAGAATAAATATATAAAATTAAAAAATTATTAATAAAAAGATTAACGAGCTTTAACGAGTCGAGTTCGAGTAGCTCGATTGTCATTCGAGCTCGAACTCGAGCTTGATTTTTGATAACTCGTCGAGTTCGAGCTCGAGTTCGAGCTTAATATAATCATTCTCAAGTCGAGTCGAGCTTGGGTATACTCGAGCTCGACTCGTTTACACCCCTAACTAGGAGTACTGTTGTTAGTCATAACCGTTTTATTAGATTGTTAATGTTTGAGAGCAAGTTATTCTTGAAAACAAGTTTTGGTCCTAGTACTGCCCAAGGTTGTGCATGTTTAGTTTTTTCTTTGATACTCCTCTTAAATGGGTTGCTTTTGGTAGTATTGATTAAGAGAAATAAAAACATTACATATCTTACGAAAACAACTCGTTTTGTTATTTTTGTTTTAGTATATGACATCACTTATGAAATGAGAATAAAGCTACTTATTCAAATATATTATTCAGATATATGTAAACCTGATTGCCACTGAAGAATGTGTTGGTGAAGGAAAGTATTAAGAAGCTGAAATCTCCCTATGATCATTCTTTTCCCTTTATTCTTGTAGGATGCTTTGGAATTTTTTCTGCATTTCGTTGACCAGGTTGAACGTGTTCATACTGGAAAATCTGAAGTAGATCCCACAAAAAGTTTCAAATTTGGCATTGAAGATCGTATTGCATGCTCATCTGGAAAGGTTGCCTACAATAGAAGGCTTGACTACATTCTTTCATTGAATATTCCATTACATGAAGCTACCAATAAAGGTGCTTGTCTTTACTCATTCCTTTAGCTATACATTCTGATTTTTCTTTCTAATGTATATATTTTTGAGAATTCAGAAGAGCTAGCAACATTCAACAAATTGAAAGCTCAAAAGACTTTGGAAGGGCAAGATGTGTAAGTTTTAATGTTTCAAGGTCGTCATTCTTTCTTTTGTGTTTGAATTCTTGCTGAATGTATCTACTCCTGACAGATCGACAGATCAGATTGTACGTCCAAGGGTGCCTTTGGAAGCATGCCTAGCTACCTTCTCTGCTCCAGAAGAGATAAATGATTTTTACAGTACAGCCCTCAGAGCTAAGACAACAGCAATCAAGTAAGAAGTGATATTTCTGTTACCTGCTGCTAGTTCTTATAGTGGTTTAGTCATGCCAATAGTTGGATTGTGGGAGATCAAGTACTAAGGAGTAGTTTGTAACCAGAAGCCCTTTGCTCTAACGACTCCATAAATGTTCTGCAGTTTAAAACGCCTCAAAACTGACTCTTTTAACTTCTCTTCTCTAACTACTACCCAGCAGTAATTAATAATACTTAATAAAACACAACTCCAACTAATTTAAAAGCATGATAATATCAAACTATCTTATTCAATGGAAAGTTAGCAGGCTTTTCTGCTTTCTAGCATAAATTTTGAACTCTTGAAATGTTCTAGGTGTGTCAGATTTATTATTAAATTAGTTTAGATTTGACAGGGGTACTGTCACAGTCCCTAGTTCGCCATTTTGGCAATGACCTGTTGGTGGTAACTTATTTCGGGTCCTGCGTCCTTTTCTGACCTATAATGTAGGAAATAGTTGGACCTCCAAGGGAGAATCCGACTTAGGAATAAAATTCTACTTGTCTTTTTTCCTCAAAATAACACTCTTAAATAGACTTACAATCTCGGTCATTGCAAGAAAAGTAAAACAAATACAAGAAAAGGAAAGCCATGAATCCATCCTCAATCATCTCTAAATCTTTGACCATGAATATCATCCTCAGTATTCTCTCAATCTTGGAATTGATTTTGAAAATTTGTGCCTTAGAATATGATTTTCTAATGAATGCATCTATGACTTGGTTCAGTAAAATTTAAATTTGGACATATTGTTAGCTGATGAATAATTGTCATCTTAAAAGTTAATATATTAGCTGATGAGTCATTATAATTTAAAAAAAAAAAATTGTTTTAGCTTTTGGTCAAGGATGTCAATGCTAACTAGTTATGAATCCTTAAAATATCATAGTGGAAAATGTTATGAGTATGTGTTCAAAGTCATTAACTAGCATGTTTATGCTTAATTTTGTTGTAGGACTACTGGTCTAACTTCATTCCCTGATTATCTGGTGTTGCACATGCGGAAATTTGTTATGGAAGCAGGATGGGTTCCAAAAAACTTGGTACTTTTTTTATGGTTACTCAATTTTTTGTTGCACAGCATTGTATGTCATGAAGGTCGTTGTGTTTGATCAGTTGCTTGTTTATTATTGAATGTGTTCCAGATGTTTATATAGATGTTCCAGATATCATAGATATTAGCCATATGCGGAGCAAAGGCCATCAACCTGGGGAGGAATTGTTACCAGAAGGTGGTATGCGATCCTTCTAGAGTTTATTTATTCATCTAACCTTTTAATTTTATAATTATTAGTGGAATTAATGATTCTGATGGGAGCTGCAGTAATTTACCATCCTCGAAACAATCAATTTTAATGAAAAACACAAACAGGGAATTATGTAACTAAGTGCCTTTTATTATTCTGTTCTTGATGGATGCTGCCATTTCTCCGAACTGACAAATTCTTGATCATGTTGCCTTATTTCTATGAAGTGACAAATCTGTTTCAAGATTAGTGCATGTGCAATGAGGGTTGCTCCTCTGGATTTGTCTACAGTATGTAGGTAGTGAAAAGTACACAGTGGTCATAGTTGAATTTGAAGGAAATACCTCTACTTTTCGGGTCATAGTCGTATCGATTAGCCAAATTAACAACATGACATTAACTGAACTCCAAATGACATGATGGAATATTTTCTAGAAAGAATAACCTAGTCAGATCACAAGTAAAATAAAAGAGATCTACTGACTTGATTTGGTGTATGACTGTCTATATTACACAGGGTCTAGTGATGAGGCTGAGTTGAATCACCCTGTTGCCAATGAGGATATTGTTGCTCAGCTTGTTTCCATGGGATTTAACCATCATCATTGCCAGAAAGCTGCCATAAATACCTCAAACAGTGGAGTGGAAGAGGCTATGAATTGGTTGCTCTCTCACATGGATGATCCAGGTACTAGGAAACTAAAGCTTTCATCAGCTTATTATTATCACGATCATGTCAATAGCATGATCCAGTTGATGGTAGATGTTTCTTTGTTCTGGAAGGTAGGTACTGACATATGTTGATTTCTTGCTTCAGATATTGATGCTCCTTTGGCCCAAGGAAAACAATCTGCATCGGTTGACCAAGCACAATTAGATACTTTGATATCATTTGGTTTCCAAGAAGATATTGCTAGAATGGCACTGAAGGCATCGGTAAAGTTCTTTTGCTTTCTACAACTTGGAAGATCTCTGACATGTTTCTTGTACTTACATGATTCTTGTACCGGTTAATCTCAAACCCTCTTTTTATATGATTCTGTAGGGTGGTGACATTGAGAAAGCGACAGATTGGATATTCAACAATCCTGACGCTTCTGCTGCATCAGATATGGATGCAACGACTTCAAGCACCGCGCAAACTCCAGCTGATGCTGGTCTAACAGATGAAGGAGGGAGTGAGTTTCTTTAAACCTACTCTTGCTTATTAAGTTTTACCTTATTGGTGTCCTCAATTGATGTTTCTTCTTTCAATCAATTCTTTTCCGAGATTATTGTCCTTATACTTGAAACTTCTGTTAACCCTCCCAAGGAGATGGGATATTTGTATTTTTTCGAGAGGATTAATAGCTGAGTTGCACTAATAGAACAATAGGAACAAACATATTTCAACAGCAGGATAGATAGCACATTGTGATTATCAAATCTTTCTTTGCTCTTTTTATGTAGAGTCGTTTCAAACTGCAGACCTTGTAAGTATGAAACAAATTTTCCAGTACATGTTCGATTTCAAATTTATTTACAAACTAAACATCATTAGCAGGATCATTTTGTAACTTCTTTATTGTTTATTGTCTTATTATTTTCATTACAATGGTTGATGGTTCCTGCTGTGTACAACAAAGAATTCCCCCGCCATCTTGTTTAGCTTGAAGACGCCGAAAAATATTCATCTTCTTCACGAACTTTGTCGTCGATATCAGCATGCTGACTCGTTACTCTAGTTGTACTCGAAGATCCAAGTTTTGTTTCGCTTGTTCTACTCGAAGATCCAAGTTCTGTTGTGGAAGTTCCTGCTCCTGTAGTAAAGGATCCAAGTTCTGTTGTGGAAGTTCCTGCTCCTGTTGTGAAGGAGGTAGATCCAAGTTCTGTTGTGGATGTTCCTGCTCCTGCTGTGAAGGAGGTAGATCCAAGTTCTGTTGTGGAAGTTCCTGCTCCTGCTGTGAAGGAGGTAGATCCAAGTTCAAGTTCTGTTGTGGAAGTTCCTGTGGAAGTTCCTGTGGAAGTTCCTGCTCCTGCTGTGAAGGAGGTAGATCCAAGTTCAAGTTCTGTTGTGGAAGTTACTGCTCCTGCTGTGAAGGAGGTAGATCCAAGTTCTGTTGTGGAAGTTCCTGCTCCTGCTGTGAAGGAGGTAGATCCAAGTTCTGTTGTGGAAGTTCCTGCTCCTGCTGTGAAGGAGGTAGATCCAAGTTCAAGTTCTGTTGTGGAAGTTCCTGTTGTGTAAGTTACTGCTTCTGCTGTGAAGGAGGTAGATCCAAGTTCAAGTTCTGTTGTGGAAGTTCCTGCTCCTGCTGTGAAGGAGGTAGATCCAAGTTCAAGTTCTGTTGTGGAAGTTCCTGCCCCTGCTCCTGTTGTCGCGCGAGGATAACTTTCAGCAAAGGTGTATGCATGCTCAATCTCACTGATAAACTGTTTAAAACTCTTTTTGTCATTTGCTGAGATCCAATTAAGCTTCAGCTTCTTCAACTGTTCCATAAGATGTTCACGTTGTTCAAGTTCCAGTGTCATATCTAATCCTAATCCCATTACATCCATTTGTTCCTGATGTGATTTTCGGTTCTGCCTAGGTTTATTCAGATGTAATTCCTGCTGCAGCTGACAGTATGCTGTTTCCAATAAATCTTGCCAAACACAATCTATTCCTCGAACCCATCTGGTACATCTGGCTCGGTCTCAGGCAAGTGAGTTAGTCCTAGTTGCTTCAATACTAGGCTGCCTACCCTTGTGCTATCAAGAATTTCATGGGTCTCCTGGCAGAACTCTGACTCAACTTTCATCTTTTCAGGCGGTTCTGTGACCACACTCTTTCCTTTGCGCTTCCTTTTTTCCTCCTCTGCTGTCATCTTCGAGCTATTTGGACAGTAAGTTATCCAATCCAAAAGACTTTTGTTCTTAATACTCGTCATTAGAATTTGTATGCAGGTTCTCCAATCCTCCTAAAAACATGAAAAGAATCCCATGCAATACCATCTAAAATCAACTGGCTGTTTCAGATTAACTCTTTGAAATTTTTCAAAATTCGGTTTCTTACCATGTAAAGACGACGGCTAGCATTCAGCGTCCAGAATATATTCAAAGTAGACTCAGGATGTTCCATTGCGGAAACTGCAAAAGTAGCTGCTGCTGCAACCATTGAAGGCTGATACCTGGTCAATAAAATCTCTGCAACAAGATAAAAAGAAATGTTCTATCAATTAACAGATCAAAGTTGATCTAAAAACACAGAAGATCCTTCAGACTATTACCGTTGTGTGTCTGGATTATAACCTCAGTAACCGTAGCTAGCCATGGGCGAAGGTGAGCAGGAAGCATTCGAATGAAGTACAAGGTAAAGGTTAAGGCAGTTGGAGCACGTAGTCTCCAGTCAATTGCGATGAGAATCTTCTCTTCCAGCTTATTTATCATGTATACTGGACGATCCATCATGTGTTTCCATTTTTTCTTAAAAGAATACTTCCAAATTAGAGACAGACTTAGAGACATAACACGCAGTTGAAAAAAAGGGTACAGGATCAAACTTTTACCACGAATTGATCGACTGAGAATTCGCTGTCTCTGGTCTGAGAAGCAAAGAGTACACAACATAATGTATATAGGCGTAGCATCCCTGGCTGCTCAAATAAAACAACAAGATTTAAGATTTGAAATGAAATGAAATAAACAACAAGGACTGGTTTTAAGATCCATATTACTTCGATCCCTTCCCTTGATACTGATCTATCAAAGTAGCTCAATGCGAGATAGGGTACCAGCGCATCGATTCCAGTCCTCGTCATCTGTTAAACAACGAAGAAAAATCAAGAATTGCCATTAAAGGACTGGTTTTTCCTCTTTTTTCTTCAATAATTCCAGAAACTAACAAAAATCCAGATGAGTCCTACACAACATCGATTCTTGAACAGCAAAAACTGACCCATTTTCTCGAGAACCAAACAGAAAAAAGAACAAGCATCGCAAGAAAATGAAAATCTAAACTTACCGCGTCAATGAGAATCATCGCTCTCGCTCGAATCTTTATCAACGGGTCCTCTTCTGAGTAGCCTCTCACGACCATAGTCTCCAGTTCGGCGACAAAATACTGATCGTACGCTTCTTCCTTATCTCCATTTGAAATTATTGGATCGAAATCCATCTCTTGAGAAACAAAATCGAAGTAAGATTTTGATTGCTTTACTCGAGAAGCTAAAACTAGTGAATACGAATTTGTTGAATAATTGGTTTGATTAGGATTCAAGATTTGTGCTCTTAATGTGAAGTGAAGGTTTCAGGCTCTGTTGACAGTTATTATATCGTTGGTTTGTTATAGGCGGTGAAGGATTTTATTCGAATCTGTAATCGGCGGCACAGATTCTGCCACGTGGACAGCTTGATTTGGCTCCATACTTTTCGGATTATTTTTATTTTCTGAATTATAAAGCAGATAAATATTTTCGAAATTTAAAGGTTAAGGAGAAAAAAATTGGTTGGATAAAAAATATTTTTTAAATAAATTTATTTATTTATATGTTATATTTTAATTTTTTAATCTACACTTAATAAAATCTACATATTTTTAGTCATTTTATCATTTTTTTTAAATAGAATTTTTTTTAAAGAAATAACAATAATAATATAGTACCATTTAATTCATAATTTTGATAAATTAAATGGTCATCCACCATTCTATTTCTTACCAACTTTGATGTATAGATTAGACGGTGGATAAGGTAAATGGCCTGAGGTTATGAAATTTACAAGAGAGAATCTTATCGAATGGATCATAGCACTTTTATTTTTCAAAAAAAATAATTGAAACATGAATTACTTATTGTAATAATAATAATAATAATAATAATAATAATATTATTATTATTATGTTGAATTTGAGTAAATTATTGTGTGAATAATTTTATAACCACTCTAATTATAATTGGAACACTAATAAAAAGGCTTGTATCAATCTTACACATATTAGATTTAAACATATATTTATATTTGATATTCTTATAATAATTATTAGCGAAAATTACATAAAATTGACCGAATAAAGTTTAAAAATTTAAAACTAAACCCATAAAACTTTATTTCTATTTCTGAGTCATTCAAACTTTGATTTTCAAAAATAGACCTTCACACCTTCACAAATCCTCTTCACATGTCACCTTCACATCTTCACAAACCAATATAAAAGATCTTCACAGAAGGGTAAAATAGTCAATTTGGTTCATTTTTTAAAAGTGAAAGTTTGAAAGATTATTTTTGTAAAAATTTTAAAGATGTATTATATAATGTAAACAAAAGTTATAAAATAACAAAAATGAAAATAACAAAATAGATTTTATAAATTAGATTTGGAATGCAAAAATAATAACTAGTGCATAAGCCGTGCGAGACGCACATTCATTATTTTTAAATAAAATAAATAAATAAATATAAAATATTATATATTTTTTATATAAAAAATTAGTGCTAACAAAATAGATTTTTTTAGTAGATAATTTCGGATTCGGCGTACTTATACAAATATGAATACTAAAATTAATACACATATTTAAATTACAAATTATTTTGTCCAAACTATTAAAATTTGTTAGTCATTAAGGACATAATTGAATATAACCATTGACAATCCGTTTTGAATAAAAAAATAAAATAAATAAAACATATAATACTTATTACATATTAATAAGTAAATTATTAGATTGAATAAATCATATAATAAAAAATTAACTATTATTTGATCTTAGAATTATGTTAATTGGTAGGGCTGCAAACGAGTCGAGCCGAGTCGAGTATATGGGGTGTTCGTGTTCGGCTCGTTTGTCAAATATCGAGCTCGAGCCGAGCTCGAGCTCGACGAGCTTTATAAATGTTTGTTCAAGCTCGGCTCGATAATTTTTTTCTATGTTCGAGCTCGGCTCGTTTAAGCTCGTTTAAGTTAATCGAGCTCAGCTCATTTAAGTTAATCGAGCTCAGCTCGTTTGAGCTCGTTTAGTAAAATTAAAACAAAAATAAATTGAATTTAAATTAAACCTAAACTAAAATTAATTCAAACCATGAGTTCATTTCTCCTTGTTAAAAATATTAATAAAAAAAATATTAATAGTATCACACGGATCTAAGTTCAAAATACAATTTAAAAAAGTATTCATAATTCATTCGAGTTGAACCAATATAAAGTCATCAACCATGAAATTTTGATATAATCTAAGTTATATTAAACAATGAAATTTCGAATTATTAGACTCAATAAACAAACAATCCAAGTGAAATCTATATCAAGACAAATAAAGAAGAAAAATAAAAAGATAGAAAAGTAATTTAATTACCAAGTGGTAGAGAAGCAAGTTGGATTGGACGCAAATTTCCGAGCAAGACTAAAGAGAGTGAAATTGCTTTATGCTTGATGACGAAAAAGTAGACAGAGAGACAAGAGCGACAGTGGTAGAGATGAGTGGTGGAATTACTTCAGGGCTTGATGACAAAAAAATACAGAGAGAAAGAAAGGGTAATAGACATAAGTGGTGGCTCTCTTGACAAACTAGTAGTCTTAAGAAAACTAAACCTTAGGTTATATAAATTATTTTAATTAATTTTTTATTTTTGATATATTTTTTTTTAATTCCGGCATCTATTTTAATTTGGACCTTTTTTAATTTGGATTTTTTTTTTATATCCATTAAAAATTTGTCTATTTATTTTTATTAAAAAAAATATTAAACGAGTTATGAATGAGCTCGTTTGCGAACACAAACGAGTTTTTATCGAACATAAACGAGCTGTGAATGAGTTTCTTCATGAACATAAACGAGCCGAACAAGGGTTTGTTTGAGCTCGGCTCGTTTACTAAACGAGCTATAAAATTTTGTTCGTGATCGTTCATTTAAGTGTTGAACAAGCTTTGACCGAGTTTTGACCGAACCGTTCACGAATCGTTCACGAGTGCTCGTGTTCGTTTGCACCCCTATTAATTGGTTGGGCCCATAATACACTTGATATTTCGGCCGCTCAATTATAAGGAAACCCTAAGGGTTCTTTCATGATTTCGGCCGAAATCTTCTCTGGGCTTGAAAATTTCAGGCCCACAAGACCTCTCATAATTTCGGCCGAATAAAAGTGTTGAGGTTTTAGTTCCCTTTTATTCATCGGCCGAAATTACGAGACTTAGGCCCATGATGTCTCCCATATTTTTGGCCGAAGTAATAAATGGATGGACTCTAAATTTGGCTGAACTTGGGGAACTATGATTCTTAGTTCATGGTTTGGAGCGGTCGAAATATAGCCTCTAGCTTTGGCTGCTCAAGCTATTTCAGAAATAATCTTCTAGAAGGATAATATGGAGCGGAGATTTAGTTTCCTTCCGCAAATCTCGGGGCTCCAGTTAAGAGTAAGTTAGGATTTCCTGGAGTGTGGAGGAATCCGATATAAACAAGGCAAGATACACGGAATTAAAAACACGAAAAAAAATAAACTACCAGTTAGCTAGAGACGAAAAAGAGAGATCACAGCCCTCATCTTGAAGGAGTTCGAAGTCCAATCGGAATTCGGCTCCAACATTAATAATACTTTAAATGTTAAAGTTAGTAAAAATATAAATTTAATATAAACAAAAAATGATAAAAAAAAAAATTATTTTATATATAGAAAAAAAATATATTGGGCCGTGGACCCGAATTCCGCACGGATTGGACTTTAAAGTCCACTGTCAAAATGAACCTCAATTTTAGAGTCCAAATTCGCGTAGACAGAAGCGAACCCGAATTTTCTGCAAACTCTGTCTCCATTTTGACAACACTATATGTATACAATAATACTATCTAAAGTTAATATGTTCAAATTCAATAATGTACCATTAATTTATTTTAATTCTTTATTTACTTTCGGACTTCAAAATTATTAATTTATTTAAAATCAAATAAAAAGATTAAAAATATATTATTTAGGGGTGACAATTTGAGTTAAGACATGACACAAACCGTTTATTGAGAATTTCGGTTGAGCTTAAATGGATTTGGTCGACACTACATGAATCCACCAACCCGTTTAAGTTTATATTTTTTTATTTTTATTATTTACTCCCTACGTTCTAATTATACAGATAAAACTAACTTTAGACAGTAATTAGAAAAAACAGTAAGTTTCCAGTATTACCCCTCGTTAATCCATCATTAATAGAATGAAATATATTTGTGTAATATAAAAAAATCAATTATAAATAAAGACAAATAAAGGGCATATTAGATGTTTTAAGTTTATTTTTTTAAAGTAAAATTTTCTATATAACTAAAACATTCAAAAAAGGAAAATTTTCTTTATATAAACAAAAAGTAGGGAGTATAATATTATTTATTTTTAATTAAATATAATTTGATATTGGGATGATTTCAATTTTATCATTTGAAGCTTTAAATTAAGTTAATAAGTCATTCAAACTTTATTTTAAGTTTATAAACTTTTGAAAGTTTGAGACTTCAAAAATGAATCAAATTGACCAACATGCCATCACAGACGCACTTCACATACTGCTGCAGTCGTGAATCGCGTTTTTAAGGATGTTTTGGTCAATTTGGTTCATTTTTTAAATTTCAAACTTTCAAGAGTTTATAAACTTAAATAAAGTTTGAATAGTTTATTTACTTAAAATTAAATTTTGAAAAGCTCATATTTTATATTTTTTCCTTGAGTAATGTTATATAGCCTACTATTTTGTACTACTATTCTTGCCTACTCATACATGTCAGTAGATGATTGGTTGAATTGTTATTAATTATTTTATGTATTTATTTGTATGTATTTAATGTCCAATCAATTGCTGCCACGTATGAGTAGGCAATGAAAGTTGTACAAAAGAGTAGGCTATGTAGTATTGCTCTTTTTCCTTTGATATTGATTGCATCACGATTAGATATAAATAGTGTAATAAATTACATGTATGGAAAATTTTAATTGTAATTATATGATTTATAATATAAAATTTTATTTTATTTAAAAATTATATTTAACTTTTTAAAATAAATGGGTTAAACTAGTCAACCCCCAACTCGTGGGTTGACAATCAACCTGTTTATTAAAAATGGGTCGGGTTCGGATTGGGGTCAATACGACACAACAACCTGAATTGTCACCCCTAATATTATTATTATTAATTCATTCAATAAAGTAAAAATTCAATTAAAATCTATTTAATATTTGATTAGGTTTTAAAAATCGATTTTGTTTTCTTTATTTCTAACCTCTTATGAAGTTCATGAATAATGTGAGTCCACCCATAAATCAATCGCAAATGGATTTGGTCAACAATATAAAAATTCAATTTAAAAATAGGCATGTCATAATAAAAATCCAACTTAAAAATGGACATATCTAACTTGGATCATATAGAGAAATCCGTAAAGACTTTACTGGTTCACACTTAACAATATTATAAAAATTCCTCAAATAAGAAATATCATATTAATAAGAATTATGTATAACTATCTTACACCTCAATTTAATATCACATCTTCTACTTTTGGTGTAATTATAAAGATATATTTATGAAATGAGTATCAGTTTAACTATTTTTTTATTTTTTTTTTGTGTAATTATAAAGATATATTTATGAAATGAGTATCAGTTTAACTATTTTTTTTCACTTTAAATCATTTTATTTATCTATTTTACTGTTTACTCATATTGTATTGAATTCTTCAAATAGTGGATTCTCGAACTTCAAATAATTTTATTAATGGGTTATTTTCAAAAACACCCCATTTTTTCAAATGTTTCACCTTGAGCACCCGGTTTTGAAAGTTTTGAAAAACCACCCCCAAAATCAAAACCACTAGTGGTTTATGGTAATTTTGTGAGTGGTTTTGGTGTTGTATGAGTAATTTTGATCTTAGAAAATTTCCGAATCTCTAAATTAAACATATAGAATTTCAAAACCACTCATACAACACCAAAACTACTCACAAAATTACTAAAAACCACTAGTGGTTTTGATTTTGAGGGTGGTTTTCCAAAACTTTCAAAACCAATTGCTCAAAGTGTAACGTTTGAAAAAATGGGGTGTTTTTGGAAATAACCCTTTATTAATATGTCAATACAATTATAATTTTATTTACAAAAATCTAAAATTTGAAGATTAAAATGTACTCAATTATTAATTTCATTACAAAATATTACTACCGTGACCATAAATAGAACGCCAAAAAAAAGTAGAAGAAACTTTTATTACTATGTATGTATTGAGTAAAGAATTATATACTTAATTTTAAGTTTTAATATAAGTTATATAACATTATATATTCATGTAATTAAAAGAATATTTTAAAAAAAAAATCAAATTTGAAAAATACATTATTAATTAATTTATTATTATATTTTAAAAGAATTATATAAATATATATATATATATATTCAAGATATTTGATTACTAAACATCAATTTAGTATTAATGTTCAATTTATTTACTGTTTATCTCTTTCAGATCATATTTAGTTTCAAACTCTTAATATAAAAATTAAATATTTAAATATTTTAATTTTATATTCAAATCAACTATCTTTACCCATATTTGGTTTTAAGATTTTAAAACCAAACACATAATTTTAATTTATTTTTAAAAACATTTGATGGCAAATAACTTATTTTATCGTAAAAGTATAAATGTTTTAAATATTGATATTTGAATATCTAGGATTATATAGACTTTTTTATCTATATAACCCCAAAAATTAAATTATATACTAATCTGCTCCAACTTTTTGTTTAATTTCCAAAATGCTCCAAATTGCAAAACGTTGGGGTGCGTTTTGCTGGATTGAAGATGGAGGGTGTATTCCAATTTTTTGCAGCAAAACGTTGAACAGCGTTTTGGTAATTTGCAGCAAAACGCAGGACCTCGTTTTGTGCAAAACGCGGGGGTGCGTTTTGCTGCATATTTTTTTTGCAGCAAAACTACCTGGTGCGTTTTGCTGCAAAATTTAGAAGTTTTGCAGCAAAATGCACCAGGTAGTTTTGCTGTAAAAAAAATTATGCAGCAAAACTACCTCTTGCGTTTTGCTGCAAATTGGGTGGATTTTCGGTGCGGATTTATCTGTAGATATTTTTGGTATACTAGTTAATGTTTTTTTTTGGTTATATGAAGTTACATATATATTTTTTTATAACTTTGAATTTAATTTACGTTAGTTGGAAAAAAGTTTTAATTTATGTTAGTTGGAAAGGTACATTTGATATGTTCATTTTCTTAATTAATATGTTGTATGATTGATTAAATAAAATTTGAGGTGGACTTTAATGAAAGTGGCAAAATGGTTATAATAATATAATATTTATAATAGGTAACAACAATAAGAAAGTTACAATAAACACAAGATAAACACAAGATTGATACAAGTAGATTTCATAAAATAAACATTAGAAATACCCTAATGTGGTGGCTAACTTATTTCTTCAAATAGCGTTCCTTATTTGGACATGTATTGCGAAAATGTCCTTCCTGTCGACATAAACCGCACCTTTTGGTTTGAGATTGCTCTTGCATATCCATTTCAGTTCGGATCCGTAATGTTTTAGGGCGACCTTTCTCTGTTCTTTTTGTTTCCGGATTAGGGATTAAGTTCGGTCCATAGTATGCAGGCCAACTATCTTCGCTGCCAATGTGAGGAAAGTCCATGGCATACGCACTTTTTAGATTTTCAATTTTATACACATCTGCATATGCACCCCAATCTAAGTTCTGCGAAGCGATTGCTGCATAAGCATGTTCACATGGGTATCTATGGATTTGAAACATTCCACAAGAACATGTCCAATTATGAAGGTTAACAGTAAGCTGTTTTTGACTCCCACCTGAGGTAGAGGGTAGGTATTGGAAAGTTAAGAACTCTTGTGTTCTTCGAGATGACAGCTGGACACGGATATGTCTTGCGAGCTTTTGGTTGTTTGCCATTACCTTTATTAAATGTTGAGACCAAAGGAATCCGCTGACAGCTTGAGTATCTGCATCTACCCCTCTGCGATCAAACAATTCAGTAAGTCGATAATATGTTGACTTAACCAGTGCTGTTATTGGGAGATGACGCGTTCCTTTCAACACATTGTTAATGCATTCAACAAGGTTTGTCATCTGTCCATATCTATGATTGCCATCATAAAATTGAGTCCATTTTTCTAACGGCACACGGTCCAACCATGTCTTCCTCTCTAGCTCTCCGGCAGCTATTCCATACCAATAGAGGAAATCTTTTTTAGTTGCAGCATATCCTACATATAAGAAACATATGTAAAAACCTTACAAGATATTTTGTTATTTAATTGACAGAAAGTACTAAGTTTACCTGCATTTGTCACTGCTTTTCGCAGTTGTATGTCCTTGAATGACTTGTGATAATTGGATGCGAAATGTCGGATACAGTAGCGATGGACAGCATGTTGTGGCACCCATTCAATATCGATAAGTGCTTTACGAATAGAATCATGGCGGTCAGATATGATGCAGAGATTATCCTGTACACACACATGTTGCCTGAGATTTTTAAGAAAGAACTCCCATGAACTGTCATTCTCCGACTCAACATGTGCAAAAGCCAATGGCAATACATTGTTGTTACCATCTTGAGTCACAGCGATTAGCAGGGTGCCTTTATACCGTCCAAAAAGATGTGTGCCATCGACTTGAACTATTGGTTTACAATAGGGGAAAGCTTGAATGCATGGTGGGAATGCCCAGAAAACTCGACCAAAATACATGAAAGAGTCGCAGACAGTGCCGTTTGGAAAGTATGCTGTATTGACCTCTATATCCACAACTGTACCTGGCATTACTTCTTTCATAGCAACTATCCAGCGAGGCAATTGATTATAAGAAGCATCCCAGTCTCCAAATAATTTCGTGATTGCCTTTTGCTTTGCAACCCAAGCTTTCTTATATGATGGCTGGTATTGATAACGTTGGTCGACATCAGATATTATTTGTGCAATGGTTGTTGCAGGATTGTCAGCTATTGTACGCATAATGATCGAGCAAATAAAATCGGAATCTAATTTCCGGTGATCTACTGTCATGGAAGCAGTATTACAGGTATGCGGTCCCTCATACCTTGTGATCTTCCAAAGATTATCTTTCTTTCCTAATCTAGCTCGAACTTTCCACTTACAACCTGAAGATTTCATCTTGCAAACACCAGCATATTTATGACCCTCCGAGTCTTTCACTAAGAAGTCGACGTTACGACGAATGCAATAGTGTTTCAGAGCAAGAACCAAAGATTCTTTATCAGCAAAAGTCATACCAATGACTATCTCCGAATTTGGATCTTCCGCGTTATAGACTGCCACGTTGTCGCCTTGTGCTTCAGCAGGTTCTTCACATAGATTAAGACGTGACATGAATGGCATTGTTGAATGCTCTCTTCTTAGTTGACCGTGAGATGTTTTGATATGTAAGTCTTCATTATCACTCTCGTCATTAAGTGATGGGGCATAATTGACATCATCCTCCTCGTCTTCTAAAGCTTCATCATCCACAGTGTCGTCTGTGGTGTACAAATTAAATTTCATAGTATTAATATGGAAAGACATATCATTTAAAAGAAATTGCTCATAGATGTTCAAATATCATACCTGCTGGAACCCTTGTATTAAATATTTCATTTGTAGCATTTCTGTATGAATCAACAGCAATTGGTCCCTCATCTGTAGAATGACGATGCATGAGTGGTTCTTGGTGACCAGTGTACATCGTTTGTTGACGCCAACGCTCACATAAAGCGGTAACTAAAGCTGCATCGCTATCTCGGGGTCCTATAGAAGCTACATGGTCAAACCCAGTCATCTGTAAATACTGTAAAAGATGACTGGGTGGTTTCTCGACACTAACGTGTCGTACAGTGATATGTATATCATCCTCGGTCTATATTAAAAATCATAACAAATTAGTAAAATAATATAAAAAATTATTTTTATAATTTAATAAATTAATATAATTTCACTAGAATCGTTTATTATAATTATTCCTAATCTATAAATAATGTACTCAAAATTTTATCGAAATTAGATTACTACCTAATTATATAAGTACATACTTATTTTAATATACTAAACAAATATAATTTTACCCATTAAAATAATTATTATTAACTCTAATTTCTTAATTAATAATCTTACGTAATAGAATTTAATTTATATTTTTAATAAAATTATATTATTATTTAAATATTAATTAATAACTAAATAAATATAAAATTATTCTAACCTCTGGAGTGATCCGACCCGAAACATGTCGATCCTGAAACCTCCCAATTCGATCGAAATAATCGCCCATCTGCATAATTAATAAATAATTGATTAGTAGACTAGTTAATACAAATTAATTAATTAACAATTAAATGATTTACCAGAGAAAATTTGAAGAGAGAGAAAATGTGTTTCTAGAGAGAAGGTGAGAAATGAAATGAAAACGACATTGGCGACCCTACCACGAATTTAAAAGCAAAACGCGCCACCCCGTATTAACAAAACGCACCCCCGCGTTTCGCTGCAATTGTGATGCTGACTCAGCATCAAAATTGCAGCAAAACGCACCCCCGCGTTTCGCTGCAATTGTAATGCTGAGTCAGCATCACAATTGCAGCGAAACGCACCCCCGCGTTTTGCACAAAACGAGGTCCTGCGTTTTGCTGCAAATTACCAAAACGCTGTCCAACGTTTTACTGCAAAAAATTGGAATACACCCTCCATCTTCAATCCAGCAAAACGCACCCCAACGTTTTGCAATTGGAGCATTTTGGAAATTAAACAAAAAGTTGGAGCAGATCAGTATATAATTTAATTTTTGGGGTTATATAGATAAAAAAAGTCGATTATATATATATATATATATAATATTCAAATAGTTAAATTTTGGAATATAAAATATAAAATCTTTTATAAATAAAATTAAATTACTTTAAAATTATATCATTAATACTTATATAATTATTTTAAATATTGTGCATTTCTTTCATTTCAACCAATAATAACAAATCCTATTTATTTTTTTTAAAAAAATGTATTCGATTTTCAATAAGTTAAGATTTTAATTCTATCCAAATTGAGGTGGTAGAATTTTGAATAAAAAATATTTGATACTATTTGTTAGGATTATGTCGAGAATTCGAGTATATTCCGGTATCTATAATTGGTTGGTAATTTGGAAAAGACTTGAAGACTGTTTTGGAAGTATCATATTTGATTAGGAATGGTATTTTTTAAAGGGTATTCTAATTAGGAAAGAGATGCTTGAGAATCCTAAAGAGGAAAAGATTTTCTTAATGATTTAGGATTACTTTGTGACTAAGTAATCTAGTACTATAAATATGATACTTGTATATATTATTATATATTATGAGAGAACAATGTAGATCTAGTTGGTTAGGTTTGGGAAGTGCCCAATTGGGGCCAGGGAACCATGGATATTTTCAATTCTGGGATCGAGTTTTGTTATCCTGTGAGAGTCATATTGGGAGAGTTTGTATGTGAGACTGTGACCAATATAATTGGATTGGGGAGTGAGAGAGGAGTATTCTGGTTGTAATTGTTGCTTTACTGTTACATAGTAAATTAGTCTCCCGTCGTCCTGACGACCTTCTTTTTTTTTTCTTGTCCTGTGTATGTTGTTTTACTTTATGGTCACCAATACTCGTCTCCGCTGCAATGGATCACCGATTTATTCAACAAGTGGTATAAGAGCTAACCGTGTTTTCCTAACTGGTATCAGAGCTCTTAGTTTGTGAGCTAGCGTTAGTGTGATCCATGAGTTTAGGTTTGGTCAAAGTAAACATGAATTTAGGTGAGATGAAAGCGAAAGATTTTGAAGGATGGGTAAATCTCCTGGAGTCTCCAGTTGAGATAAGATGAAAGCGAAAGGTTTTGAAGGATGGGTAAATCTCCCGGAGTTTCCAGCGTTAGTGACCACTGTTTTCACAGAATACCGACTTTTCGGAATAGTGAGTCATACAGGAACTTCAACTCAATGTGGTCACTATGTTGCCCATATTGTTAAAGACGGTAGATGGATTATCTTCAACGACGACAAGGTCGGAGCTTCTGTTAACCCTCCCAAGGAGATGGGATATTTGTATTTTTTTCGAGAGGATTAATAGCTGAGTTGCACGATAGAACAATAGGAACAAACATATTTCAACAGCAGGATAGATAGCACATTGTGATTATCAAATCTTTCTTTGCTCTTTTTATGTAGAGTCGTTTCAAACTGCAGACCTTGTAAGCATGAAACAAATTTTCAAGTACATGTTCGATTTCAAGTTTATTTACAAACTAAACATCATTAGCAGGATCATTTTGTAACTTCTTTATTGTTTATTGTCTTATTATTTTCATTACAATGGTTGATGGTTCATGCTGTACAACAAAGAATTCTGAAATCTGAAAGTTCGAAATTGGATTTTACATTTACATTCCTCTCTATTTACTCCCGCCTGAAGAGATTCTGTAATGAAATTTCTTCATTCAGCTTGAAGAGATCCTTTACTGATTATTCATCCTCTTCACGAATTTCGTCGTCGTCACCACCATATACCTCCCTATGCTGATCCGCTACTCTGGTTGCAGCACCAGTATCTATCTTTACAGCTCTTGCCAATTCCCTGCCAGTAGAAAGTCCTTCTGGTGTACTGGTAGATCCAGCTCCTGTTTCCTTGGAAGGTTCTGCTTCCTTCGTACTGGAAGATCCCAGTTCTGTCTTACTAGAAGTTCCTGCTTCAGTTGTACTGGAAGATCCCAGTTCTGTTTTACTGGATGTTCCTGCTTCTGTTGTACTCGAAGATCCAAATTCTGTTTTACAGGAAGGTCCTGCCCCTGTTGTACTCCAAGATCCAGGTTCTGTTTTCGTGGAAGCTCCTGCTCCTGTTGTATAGGTGATGGGAGGATAACTTTGAGCAAGGTTGTATGCATTCTCAATCTCCCTGATGATCTGCTTAAAAATCTTTTTATCATCTGCTGAGAGCCAATTGAGCTTCAAATTCTTCAATTTTTCCTTCAAATGCTCACTTTCCTGTGTCATATCTAATCCGATTACATCACTTTGTTCCGGTTGATGTGATTTTGGTTTCTGTTGATGTGATTCCTGCAGATAACGGTATGAGCTTTCCAACAAACCTTGCCACACACATTCCAGGTACTCGGGCACATCTGGCTCGGTCTCGGGCAAGTGTATCAGTCCTAGTTGCTTCAATACTAGGCTGCCTACCCTTGTGCCATCAAGAACGTCCTGATTCTCCAGCGAACTCTCTGACTCAACTTTCATCTTTTCCGGGGGTCCTGTTATCACTATAGCCTTTCCTCTGCGCTTCCTTTTTTCCTCCTCTGTCGTCATTGTAAAGCTGCTTGGACCTTCAGCTTTAGGGTATGTGATCCAATCCAGAAGCTCTTTATTCTTAATACTTGTCATTAGAATTTGTATGCAGCTTTTGAAATCCTCCTGAATCAATAACAGAGCCCAACGCAATAGGTATAAAACAACCAATCTCTTTCAGATACAAACTTTCATTTTTCAAATTTCGGCTTCTTACCCTGTAAAGACGAGGGCTACTATCCAACGTCCAGAAAATCTTCAAGGTAGAGTCAGGATGCTCCATTGCAGAAACTGCAAAAGTAGCAGCTGCTGCAACCATTGAAGGCTGATACCTGGTCAATAAAATCTCTGCAACAAGATAAAAACAAACATCAGATGTTCTATCAATTAACAGATCAAATGTGACTAAAAACACCTAAGATCCTTCAGACTATTACCGCTGTGTGTCTGGATTATAACCTCAGTCACCGTAGCTAGCCGTGGGCGAAGGTCAGTAGGAAGCATTCGGATAAAGTACAGGGCGAAGGTTAAGGCAGTTGGAGCCTGTAGTCTCCAGTCAAGTGCTGTGAGAATCTCAGTCTCCTCAAAGGCTATCAAATTCACTGGAAGCACTATTATATGTTTCCACTTTTCCTTTCAAATCAAAGAATACTCTCAAATCAGAGACAGTTTCAATAACAGAGACGAAAAGAAAGTACAGATGGTTGAAAATTTTACCAGGAACACTTGGACTAAGAAGGTCGCGTCTCTCATCTTTGATGCCAGCAGTACACAACATAATGTGTACAGCCGTAGCATCCCTGGCCGATCAAACAACTACTTCGAATCAATAAAGAGAAACGAAATAAACATAAAAAAGTATCAAGATTTGAAATGAAATGAAATAAACTCAATACTCGAATTCCTTCTCTTGATACTGATCTATCATAGTAGCTCAAAGCGAGATAGGGTACTAGCGTATCGATTCCATTCCTCGTCATCTGTTAAACAACGAAGAAAAATCAAGACTTGCCATTAAAGGACCAGTTTTTCCTCTTTTTTCTTCAATTATTCCAGAAAATAACGAAAACCCAGATGAGTCCTACACAACATCGATTCTTGAACAGCAAAAAAGAGACCCATTTTCTCGAGAACCAAACAGAAAAAAGAACAAGCATTGCAAGAAAATGAAAAAAGAAACTTACAGCGTCAATGAGAATTATGGCTTTGCGTCTAATGTTTCTCAACGACTCCTCTTCTGCGTAGCCTTCAACGACCATAGTCTCCAGTTCTGCGTCAAAGTACTTATCATAATCTTCTTCCGTATCTCCGCGTGGAATTATTGGATCAAAATCCATTTCTTCAGAAACAAAATCGAAGAAAATGTGAATATGGCTTTGATTGTTTTAGTCGAGAAGCTAAAACTAGTGAATACGAATTTGTTGAATAATTGGTTTGATTAGGATTCAAGATTTTGCTCTTAGAGTGAAAGTTTCAGGCTCTGTTGACAGTTATTATATTAGTTGGTTTGTTATAGGCGGTAAAGGATTCTTATTCGAATCTGTATTCGGCGGGACATATTCTGCCACGTGGACGGCTCGATTTTGCTTCATATTTGAACTATTATTTTCAATTTTTTAATTTTAAGGTAGATGATTATCTTCTTCTTTTTTATTTTATTTTATTTTATATTTTTATTTTAGATCAAATCGAGATTTAAAGGTTGAGAAGCTATTTTGTTGGTAAAAAAAAAAAAAAAAATTGGTTGGATAACATTTTTTTTAAAAGTAAATTAAATTATCTATTTGTATATTATATTTTAATTTTTTAATTTACATTTAATAAAATCTATTAAAATTTATCTCTTTATTCATTTTATTAGTACTTTTTTTCAAAAAGGAAATTTTAAAAAAATTAATATAATACCATTTAATTTATAATTTTGATTAATTAAATGGCCATCCACAATTTTATTTCTTACCAATTTTGATGTATAAATTAGACGGTGGATAAGGTGAATGGCTTGAGGTTATTATATTTATGAGAGAATTTCCTTATTGAATGGATCCTAGTACTTTCTTTTTCAACCAAAAAAAAGTTGAAACATAAACTACTTATTATTATTATAATAATAATAATAATAAAATAAGTTCAATTTGAGTGAACCACGAATAATTTTATAAACGCTCTAATTATAAATTAGAACACTAATAAATTAAAGGACTTGTGCCAAACTTATACATAGTCGACTTAAATATAGATATAATTATCTATTAACTAAATTAGATTTAAATTCAATAATAATAATTATTATTATATATAAATAATTTGTTTAAATTATTATAAATATTATCCTTATTTATTTTTTAATTTACTAAATTATTAATTTAAATTATTTTTTATAAAAATATTTATATTTATTTTAAATATATATTTTTTTTGTAAATTATTTAAATTTATAATATTATATTTAGAATGTATATTTATTTAAATATATGATTTAATGTTTTTTCATAAGAAAGGTGAAGTGATGATTTTAGTAATAATAATAAAATTATATTGGTTAGTCAAATATTCTGATGATAAAAGAAACTATAATTGATATTTCAATATCGAATTGAAGATTATGATCATCATGACCGTGGAAGATGAACCGTTGATGCCGAATTATAAACTATATCTTTGATGATGAACTGTTGAGAAACATTAGACGAAAAGCCATGATTGATGCTGTGAGATTCACATTGGCTTTTCGAAGAATGTTTCTCAAAAATTAATCAAAATCTAAAATTGAAAAAAAAAATGGAAAGAAAGATGTGAAGATTTTTTTGATGGCTTTAGTCCGAAACTAAAACTAGTGAAAGAAAACTAATTTATAGATAATTAGTTTAATGACATGAGGTTGGTAATCTCCTAATGGAATACTAGAGTAGGTTTTAATTATTATTATTATTATTATTATTATTATTATTATTATTATTATTTATTTTTAAGCAACCTTTATAATATTATTATTATTATTATTATTATTATTATTATTTATTTTTAAGCAACCTTTTTCTAATAAAATATAAATTGTTAAATGTTGGACTCCTATAAATTAACATACAATAAAAAAAAATTAATTACTAGTAATAGAAAACTAATTGGTAGATAATTAATTTAATGGCATGATGTTGGTAATCTCGGTATAAACGTTTAATTGATTAGAGTAGGTTTTAATAATAATAATAATAATAATAATTATTATTATTATTATTATTATTATTTATTTTTAAGCAACATTTTTTTAATAAAATATAAATTGTTAAATGTTAGACTCCTATAAATTAATATACAATAAAAAAAAATTAATTACTAAATTAGAATAACCATTTAATAATAAAAATATTTTTTTAATAATTTATTGGTATATTAGAATTAAAAATAAATATATATTAGTTGATTTTTTTTAAAAATTTTATATTTAATAATTTTGAAAGGAAATGTTTTTAGTTATAATTAAAATTATATTGTGTAATGTATTAGTAGGATAAAACTAATGAATACGAATTTGTTGAATAATTGTTTTGATTAGGATTCAAGATTTGTGCTAAAGTGAAGGTTTCAGGCTCTGTTGACAGTTATTATATAGTTGGTTTGTTAATAGGCGGCAAGGGATTCTTATTCGAATCTGTACTCGGCGGCACAGATTCTGCCACGTGGACGACTCGATTTGGCTTCATATTTGAACTACTATTTTCATTTTTTTAATTTTTAACTTCTTCCTTTTTTTTATTTATTTTTTATTTATTTTTATTTTTTTATCAAATCGAGATTTAAAGGTTGAGGAGCTATTTTGTTTTTTAAAAAAAATAAAAATTGGTAGGATAACATTTTTTTAAGTAAATTAAATTATCTATTTACATATTATATATTTTTTAATTTACTAAATTATTAATTTAATTATTTATATAAAAATAATTATATCTATTTTAAATAAAAATATATAATTTTAAATAATAATTAATTTATTAAAAATTATAAAATTTATAAATAAAAAATGGCTTTAATTTAAAAGATTAAAAAAATCAAAATAAATGTTAGTCAAAATTTCTGATAATAGAAAAGATGGTATGGCTTTCCGTCTAATGTTTCTCAAAAGTTAATCAAAAAATCCGAAATTAAAACAAAAATAGAAAGAAAAGATGTGAAGACTTCTTGAGTACTTCTAAACTAAAACTAAGGAAAGATAATTGACTTGTGGATAACTAGTAACAGAAAACTAATTCGTAGATAATTAATTTAATGGCATGAGGTTGGTAATCTCCAAATGGAATACACGTTGAATTGATTAGAGTAGGTTTTTAATAATAATAATAATTAAGGTTTTTAATAATAATAATAATAATAATTATTATTATTATTTATTTTTAAACAACATTTTTTTTAATAAATTATAAAATGTAATTTAACATACAATAAAAACAATTAATTACTAAATTAAAATAACCATTTAATAACAAAAATATTTCTTTTAATAATTCATTGGTATATTAGAATTAAATATAAATGTATATTAGTTGGTTTTATTTTTTTTTATATTTGATAATTTTGAAAGAAAATATTTTTAGTTACAATTAAAATTATATTGTGTAATTTATTAATAGGGTAAAATATAGAATTTTCAAAATTATAAATTAAAATACATAAATAAATAAAAAACTTTTTTATTTATAAAAAAAACAAACTCAAACAAAAAATAAATATAATAATTATATACAACTCACAAAAGAATTTAAATAAAAAATATAATAGTACTATTGGGGCTGATAATTTTAAAATATACCAGAAATATCATTTTATAATCTTTATATTAATTTACTTACTTTAATTTTTAATAATATTATTATTATTTAATTTTTTCGTTATGGGTTTGTTATTCTAACGAAGAGGTAAACGAGCAGTTAGCTATTTACAATTGGGCCTTTAGAGCCTAATGTGTTTAAAGCCTATTTATGATTTTATGATAGAAAATAAAATTTGAGAAGTGCCTTGTGGTTTGGAGAAATATTGGAAATTTTAATAAAAAAATAGAGATAACAATTTGGTGGGGTATACATGTGAGAAGTCTCATATACAATAATTATTTATTTTTTAAATTCAATGAATCATTGAAATATTAATAACTATTAGACATTCTCCAACCCAACTACCCTATTCTCCAACCCAACTACCCTATCTCAAATATAGGGTAGAAAAACTATAAAAATCAAATCCAACCCTCCACCCTATTACAAATTTCAAGAATTTTTAGGGTGTTTGCATGGAGGTCCTTCACTATTAATAGTGTTCTACTTTCCTCCACGCCCTATTGGACCTATTTGCAATTTTATAAAATTAAATTTACATTTGAATCCTTTTAACAATATATTTGATAGTTATAAAGTATTAATTATATGATATTTAAAATAATAAATTATTAAAATTTAAATTATTTTTTTTTTAAATTAAAATATTTAAATTAATTATTTTTTATGATAATAATAATATAATGTAAAAATTAAAATAATAACACTAAATATAACTAATCATAAATTAAAATTACATAAAGTAACTTGTATTTGCATTTAAAACACCACATTCATACATAAATTAAAAACTACAATTAAAATGAATAGTGACTTTGATAGGTTTCTCGCAAGACATAAACAAATTAGAGATAAACAAATTAGAAATAGAAATACTCATTATGCACTTCGACATGCATTAATTGATCATTTGTGAGATCAATATGGTAACTCAGAAAATTAAATAAATTTCTACTTTTAGTATTTAATTTTGTTTTAACTTGGAAAATTAATTATTTATTTATTATATTTTAATAATATTATTAATTTAATTTATATTTATTAATACACCATCTACAATTATTAATCTTTCATATTAATAATGAATTCAAAATTTAACAAAACAAAATAATAATTACAATTTGACCCCAAAATAAATATAGAGTATGAGTAGGGTTGGAATGAAAATCAGGATAGAGTGATAGGACATACCTTATATTTGAAATAGGGTATGGGTGTGGGTTGGAAATGGTCTTACACCCATATATTTTCTCCATATTTTTAATTCTAAAAAATATATATATATACACACACAACAGTAGTTTTACAGTGACACAACAGTATATATTATTTTAAATAAATAAATTTAAATTTAATTAAGAATATAAAATTATATTTAAAAATTTACTTTTAAATTGACGTTGTATACTTTAAAGAAAAGTTTTAAATCAGGAACTATTTAAAATATTATTTATTAAAAAAAAAATTTATTGAAAGAATGAAATTGAAAAAAAAATCCCAAATCATTCAACTAATATTAAAAAAAAAAAAAAAAAAAAAAAAACCTCATAAATAAAATTCTAAAATAATAAATATAAATAAAGATAGATATTTACTTCTTGAACAGTTAATCTATTTATTTATATAAAATTAATTTCTCTCTTTATACCTAATAAGGTATATTAAAATTTACCTCTATCACCAACACACCTACCTTCTTGTCCAAAAATTTGTACAGATTGAGTGAGTGGAAGGAATATGACTATTTATTTTAAGTTCTGGATTGTAACTTATGATTAAATTTAGGGATGGTTATGGGTCGGGTTCGGGTGGATTTAGCCGAACCCAAACCCATACGCATTTAATTTTTTAAATCCAAATCCAATCCAAACCCATTACGGGTTTGATGGGTTTGGGTGCAGGTTTTGATCCACGAATTTAGGTGGACTCATGGGTCACCCACTTATTTAAAATACTAAAAAGAATTATCATTTTAGATTAAAAATATCATTTATAGCCCACAAAATTTAATATAAAGTTTCAAATATAGATTAAAAATTCAAACATTTAAAATATGAAATTTAAATAATCGAAACTTTCCTAAGAAATAAAAATAGTGATAGTTTAGTATGTAATTGATTGTTCAAATTCAAAGCAAGCATTAAAATATATAAATTATAAAATAAAATTATTTATCATATTTAGTATTTATCGGGTTCGGGTGGATTGTATTTTTGCACCCAAACCCGAATCCACATCCATGAAGGGTGCTATTTTCTCACCCAAACCCGACCCACGAACCCAAATCCATTGCGGGTTCGCGGGTCGGGCACCCACGGGTTCGTAGATTCATGGGTTCATGGGTCAAATGACCATCCCTAATTAAATTGTTCTATTCTCCAAATCTTTAGTGACAATATATAATTTTGCCCATTCAAAATTAAAAAAATAAATAAATAAATAAATTTAGCCCAATATTAAAATAATTATAAACCTAAACTTTAACATTATGCCATAAACTAAATTGACATATTTATCTTCCAATATAAAAAATAATTAAAAAAATATTGTTAAATAAAATTTTATCAAAGACCCTAAACTACACTTTTATATGTTAAGAACCTTTCAAATTAATTCACCTTCTCCTACAAATTTAATTCAAAATCAAACATCCTCTAATTCAATCTTATTGACTCTCGTTATTCTTTACTCATTCAATATTTTTACTATCAAGCTTATTATATAAGCGGTGTAATTACCTTTCTATTTTATAAAATTCTGCACTCTATTAGAGATATAAATAATATTGAATTATTTATTCATATTATTTATGTTAATTTATTTATCTCACGAATTTGATTTATATGAAGATTTGAGCGAATTTTCTTAATAACTGGTATCAGAGGGTGGTTGGCAGTTTGTCCCAATTAGGATATAATCGATAGAAACGATCCATAGAAATCAGATTTGAGTGGGAGCAATGGACGAAGATGAAGGAAAGGTAAAACTTGAGAAATTTGATGGTAAAGACTTCGGATTTTGGAAGATGCAAATCGAAGATTACTTATACCAGAAAAAAACTTTATCAACCTCTCTCAGAAACAAAGCCAAAGGGAATGAAAGATGAAGATTGGAATCTTCTAGATTGACAAGCTTTTGGAGATATTCGATTGACATTATCACAATGTTGCTTTTAACGTAGTGTAGCGTTGAAGCCCCGTCTCGGCCGAGACCGCAACGAGTGGCCCGGACCGCCACATTAACAATACAATTGCAATTTACAATTTAGGAACAATTTCAAAAGCCAATCATTTTATACGATATTTTTGCGGAAGACGGATAAAGACGATACTTTTCTTAAACATAAAATACTTTGTTTAAATCTTATATGACAATGTTTAGAAATTCCAAATGGATAAAACATTTTTTACAATCGTAATTCAAATACATATGGGCTTATTTACAAACATGATAAAATCTAAAATACATGTATGGGTGGTTACAACATTAATGGACTTCACCATGAGAGCTCAAGTACCACTTGTCTTGCTCGATTGAACCTGAAAATGCAATTTACAGGGAAAAAGAAAAAGAAGAAAGGTCAGGCACACGCCTGGTTCGCATTCCATGTCCCAAACAAGCACACGCAAATGCTCTTAGCTTTCCGTCGATATGCAATGCTTTATCACACAATGCAATTCTAATGTGAGCATCTCTAAACTCACCTTAACACATAGAAGCCAAGCACAATCAATTCCTAACAATCAATCATGCTAGTGTACCAATCGAGACATGCTATGTCACACATTCATGCTCATTATATGGTTTACCAATCATTAAGATTAATACCATTTCTCTTTATCATAAACCATATGGATCCATCAATCAATAGTGCAATCACAAGACAATCAATACAATCGAGTCAATCAAGGCGATCAATCAATCAAGAAACAATCAAACGATCGATCAATCAATCAAGATACAATCAATCAAACAAATAACCAATCAAGAGATAATCAAGCGATCAATCAATCAATCAATCAAGAAACGATCAATCAATCAATCATTCAATCAATCAATAAACAATCAAGTGGTCATATCATCGATATCAATTGAATAACAATAAATGAGTAATCGATTAATAGCCAAAACCCCGCGCTTAGTCCAACAATCCGACTCTAAGAAGACATTCGACTAATGTAACACTTCCAATGGTTAAAGGAAAATACATAAGAAAACCTTCTTACAAGGACATTCAATCAATAAAAAAACATTATAAGGGTTCCAAATTCGCAAAACTCGAGCAAGTTCAAATACGTTCAAAACGTTTTTATCAAGATCATGTCCAATATCAATTAAAGCTTTAAAATAGTCAAAATAAATTGGTAGGGAGACAATTTGAATGAATGGTTAAAAATCCAAAATTCACCTTTGGTTCGAATACAATTTGAAATAATGATTTTCAAATACACTAGTATATGTAATTGAATGACAAACAATGCAACTAGTGAACTTACTAAAGTTCCTTAATCTCTCAAGTCAATCCATCAATCAATCCTTACAATCAATTAAGCAATCCATAATTGATCTTATTCGATTTTTAACATTCATGAAGATAATTATAGACCACACAATTCATAGATGAGACCACAACATCTAGACCAAGAATCTCCAAGCTTACAAAACTTAGACAACATAATTTAAAAATATTCGCAGACTATAAGGAGTTTGAAAATCAAAAGATGTCAATAACCTCTTTTTGAACTTACAAAAACAACTAAACACTTACAAGTCATACAACCCAAAACAATTCACTATCATGTCATTTATACACTTAACATGGTATTGTAAACATCACTTACATCACAATTAACGTTCACAAGTCAATTTCAATCCATTTGAGCCTTACAAGAGGCCATCATAATATTATGGTACATTTACTTATTTATTTATGGTCGAAAATAAGTAAACTAAATCATTTTTAAATCAATAGGGAAGAAAATTGCATTTTATATAAAAGCTGAATTTTCTGATAGTATTAGAGTATTTTCAAAATCGCAATACCCAAATGATATTATTTTTGAAATATAAATATATGTTTGAAAACTAGACTCAATGAAGAATCCATATCCGTAAACGACACCCAATTCGGAGTTCGGATGAAGGAGAACGAAGGCAAAGAAGTTCACTGTTCAGACTTGGGCGTCCTGGTAAGCCTGACCAGGGTGTGACCAGGGCGCGAACCAGGGCGCCCAGTGCACAAAAACAGCTTCGGTACCACTTTTTGCCTCCTAGTTCGCGTCCTGGTTGCTTACCATGGCGTGGACCAGGGCGCCCAGTTGTTCTAGGACTTCAAAAACATGGTTTTTCTTCATTTTTACACAACCAAAACACTTCTTTAAGTTTATGAATCATTCCAAAAACAATTTATGAACTTGATAGACACCTTAAACACCTAGAAACACCCTAGGATCAATGCATTAAAATACCATTGTTTCATGATTCTTTTAGTTCCGAAACATCTCATATAAAACTTCAATACACTAAAGCTTTCTCAATTTATTTTCAAAGCTCTTAGTTAAGGTTTGTAAAACCAATTTGGAAACCAAAAATTGACATAACAAAACTTGAGACACTCCAAGTACACATTTATTCAACAATAAGGGTTTTAACCCAATCCATTTTATAAGAGAACAACATGTCACAAAAGCAACTCATCAAAGGGGTTGGACTAAGGGTTGGCTATTCAATTACACATCCAATACATCATGATCATGCACATACCACACATAGGCTCTTAGTTAGCCAAGTTTCCATGCATTCACTTATTTTTCAAGTTAAATCAAGTCATTCACATTAGTCATATAATTCAATTATGACTTATAGATGTGAATTAATTATCTTACAATTAGGCCATATTAACACAATTTTCTCATGACTTACGAGAATCTAATTATGAGCAATTAGGGGTAATGAGACACACACCAAGGCTACATAAATGAACCTATTTAGTCATGGTATCACATTAAGATTATCAATCATTTTCCATGTTCAATCATGTCAATCTCAATATCAATTTCAATATCAATAACAATATCAATATCAATGTTAATGTCCACATTAAGAACATTATCCATTCTCATCTCGAGAATGATTTGCAATATTTTATCAATGACAATATTCGGATTTATTAACCAATTCCCAAAAATAAACCATAGAATAGAAAACGGGATTCAATATGGACCCTTGTCCCAATATGAACTGAAGTTCTAATGCAATATGGACCTAAGTCCTCTGTGGACCGAAGTCCCAATATGGACCGAAGTCCCAATATGGATCGAAGTCTTCTGTGGACTAATGTCCCAATACAATATGGACCAAAGTCCCAATATGGCTTCCGCGCCAAGAAACACGATATATTCGTGCCGAAGTACTTCTAATCCCTAGGCATGCCTTACCTTCTATCTTCTAGAGCAAGTCTAAGGGCATTTGGTTTCAATACCATATTTTCATTCATCAAGATACATTGTTTCAATATGACATTCACCAAGTCCAATTTATCAATATTCAATGAGTTCAATGATCAAGCCAACATACAAGGCTACAATTTATTTCAATGTGCTATTTTCCCATTGCAAACTAATTCCAATGAGAAATTCAATATTGACCAAACATACTAATAAGGTCATTTTTACCAATATTGATATTATTAAGTTATCAAACCACATTATCAATACATGTTTTTCAATGACATCAATTCTACCAATTTTGCATCATTTAGTCTCTAATGAAGTTCACAACAACATTCACTATTCATATTCATCAATTTTACAAATATTACCGTTTCGCATCGACAATCATCAATAGCAATCAATTTGACAATATTCATCACAATAAACACAATCATGGCATCCAAACAAGAATGCATTACGGAATTTAAGTCTCTACCCTAACTCCGTCAATTCATAAACAATGTGGACTTAGTCCACCTAAACTTCAATTCCCAAGGGCAGCGCCTAGCATGATTCTACATGCAATCATACATGCTCTAACACCCTAATCATAGCAATAATGATCAATACACTCAATTTGGGAGATTATCTTAATAATCCAATTTCATGGCATATTTAATATTAAACATGTATTCCAAGCATCAATCAATAACAATCAATCGTGTAGGGCTAAAAACGGAAATACGAACCTCGCATCCGTCGATCCACAAGCTAGAAATCCGCTCCCATGAGGGTTTCCACTTGTTATATCCAACACCAAGATATTTTAAACATACTACATTCAATAATGCCAATACAATCATCATCACAAATGTTCCAATACAACTCAATTACCGCACAACAATTCTATTAAGGGCATTAGTATACTAATGAGATTAGAGCTTTTCAAAATAGGTTACAATTAACCCAAAATTACATTGTAACCACCTAGGAACATCAATTAACAATTTTCAATATTTAAGAACATAAAAACCCAATTTATTCAAGTTAGGGATTTTGACAAAATAGACATTAGAGTCAAAAACCATTTTATTTCAATTGGAAGCTATTTAATCTTAAAACCATCTCAATAACAATCTTTAGGTATCAATACTAAAACACATATAATCAATTTTATACTCATCAAGTGTAGAGACAATAAGGCAAAAATCAAATCTAACTTAATTGGAACTTTAAGCACAAAATAACAATTCAAAATCAACCCAAAAACATTCTAAGCCATTCAAGAATCAAAATTCATACTTATTTTCGGATTTGAAAGGAGTAGAGAGAGAGAGATTTTTACCTTAAAATATTTAGCTCAAAAACACCTTTAAAACACCAAGACTTGGTAGCCAAGCTCATTTTGGCAAGATAGAGAGGTAAATAAAGTGTATTTGGTGGTTGGATGTTGAATTTGTGTTTAAGGGTGGCTAGGGTTTCATGGTGGTGTAGAGAGAAAATATAAAAGAGAGAAGGAGAGTGTTTGGGAAGAAGGTGAATAATGTCATGAATGGGTTTAGTGGGGTTTAATGGATAAGTGTTGGGCTTGGGATTGGATTGGGTCAAAATTGGGCCCAGTCCAATTCTGAGTCCGTTTTCCACTAAAATCTGTTTCCGACACTTTCATTCATCTTCAAAATTTTAATTTTATATTTTAAATCAAATTCCTCCACCAATTTCAAAAATGGAAAATTTCCGCTCAATAGGGGTAAAATGGTAATTTTACCAAAATGGACGTTTTGATCCAAAATCAATTTTTTTCTCAATTTTCAATTTAAATAGATTCTAAGCTCCCATTTGAATCATAGTTTTCCCTTAAACATCAATTTTCGATTACGAAGCCTATTTAGTAATATTTCATTTTTGAATTAATAAAAGATTTTTGATCCTAGACTTTTTTTTTATCTCAAAACAATTTTTCCTAATCTCATCATTGCCCTTAATATTATTTTCGACTTATTCCGAAGTGGAGAATATCGAAAATCAAACATGTAAAAATTTCAAATTGGCCCTAAATTTTGGGCCAAATTTGCGGACGTTACACATAGCAAAGGAAACTACCACAACAAGCCTTATGAAAGCTCTCTCTAATATGTATGATAAGCCATTAGCCTCTAACAAAGTTCATTTAATGAGGCAGTTATTCAATTTACGGATGACAGAAGGCGAATTAGTAGCTTAACATCTCAATGAACTCAATTCTATCACAACCCAATTGAGTTCGGTTGAAATTGAATTTGAGGACAAAGTGCGGGTTGTCTTCTCTACCAGATAGTTGGAATGCTACTGTTATGGTAGTAAGTAGCTCATGCGGAAGTAACAAGTAAAAATTTAATGATGTTCATGATCTGGTTCTTAGTAAAGAGATTTGGCGGAGATAGTCGGGTGAATCATCAACCTCTTCAGTTTTACACACGGAGGCAAGAGGAAAAAATTCAACCAGAAGGAATGAACGGGGAAGATCAAACTATTGAGGTAAATTCAGAGATAGAAGATCAAAATCAAGAAATCCCAATACTTTCCCAAACTCGAAGACTATCAGTGTTGGAATTGTGAAAAGATTGGGCATTACAAAAATCAGTGCAAGAGTACACCGAAAAGCCAAGAAGTGAAGGCGGAGGCAAATATTACTTCTAACTTAGAAGGAGATGATGCGTTAATATGCTCTTTGGAGAGTAAGGAAGAGTCTTGGGTGACTCTGGAGCATCATTCCACGCTACTTCGAAGATTGAGTTTTTTGAGAGATATGTTCCTGGAAACCTTAGAAAGGTATATCTTAGTGATGACCAACCTTGTGATATTGTTGGCAAAGGTATAGTTAAGATCAAGTTAAATGGGTCAGTTTGGGAGCTGAAGGATGTCAAGCATATTCTCAACCTAAAGAAGAACTTGATCTCAGTTGGGCAATTGACGAGTGAAGGCTATACTATAAACTTCCAAAGTGATAGTTGCAAGATATTGAAGGAAGCAATGTTAGTTGCTTAAGGTAAAAAGATAGTGGTACCCTTTACTTGACAGCAGGAGCACGTTGTTCAATTGCAATTGCAACAACAAATGAAGATTCTAAACTATGGCATCAGAGACTTGGTCACATGAGTGAGAAAGGAATGAAGCTTATGCATTCGAAAGGGAAACTCCCCGGTTTACAATGTATTGAGATATACATGTGTGAGGAATGCATACTCGAAAAGCAGAAGAGGGTGAGTTTTAAGAATAGTGGAAGAACTCCAAAGAAGGAAAAATTGGAACTTGTTCACTCTGATGTTTGGGGACCAATGACCACCTCATCAATAGGTGGAAAACATTACTTTGTGACTTTTATTGATGATCATTCCCGAAAGGTATGGGTTTACTTTCTTAAATATAAGTCTGAAGTATTTGAAGTTTTCAAGCGATGGAAAGCCATGATTGAAAATGAGATAGGTCTGAAGATTAAAAAGTTGAGAAGTGATACTGGTGGTGAATGTGAAGACACCATATTCAAAAATTTCTGTTATGAAAATGGGATCAAGATGAAGAGAACTGTACCTGGTACACCTCAGCACAATGGAGTAGCTGAACGTATGAACCGTACATTGACAGAAAGAGCCAGAAGCATTCATATACAGTCAGGTCTACCAAAACAGTTCTGGGCAGAAGCAGTCAATACGACAGCTTACTTGATCAATCGAGGACCTTCAACTCCACTCGAATACAAGATACCAGAAGAGGTATGGAGTGAGAATGAGATAAATTTGTCACAATTAAAGGTATTTGGTTGTGTTGCATATGTGCATATTACTGATCAAGACATGAATAAGCTTGATTCTAAATCAAAGAAATGCACTTTCATTGGCTATGGTGAGAATGAGTTTGGATACCGTATTTAGGATAATGAAAATAAAAAGATCATACGTTCTAGAGATGTAATTTTCAATGAAGGAGTTATGTATAAGGATAAATTTGTAGTTTTAATTATATTTATATTTTGTAATTTGTTGATGGAATAAAATGTAACTTTTTTAGATTAAAAATTATTTTCAAAATAAATTAAAATATATATTACTAAAAAATAAAAATTTATATTTACAGCCTTAAAGAATAACTCAAATCTATATAAATATAATAAGAAGAAAGTATGCAATCGCATGCATGTGCAGTATTCAATATTTTTATATTCTTCTGATTTTTGACTTTTTTTTAAAAATTATCTTTTTAAATAATTAATATCCTAATTCAATTCAAATTCAAATAATTTTTTATTTTTTAAATTAATAACACAATATATAGATTTTCCAGATTTTTAAATTTTTACTTTTTAATTATCTTTTAAAATAATTAATATCCTAATTCAATTCAAATTCAAATAATTTTTAATTTTTTGATTAATAATACAATATATATATATATATATATATATCAGATTTTTGAGTTTTTTAATTATTTTTTTAAATAATTAATATCCTAATTCAATTTAAATTCAAATAATTTCTAATTTTTAAAATTAATAATACAATATATAGATTTTTCTAATTTAAAAATAAGTAATATCCAATTTTTTAATTTTTTAAAAATAAGTAATATCCTAATTCAATTCAAATAATTTCTAATTTTTTTAAATTAATAATACAATATATAATTTTTTTTATTTTTGAATTTTTATAATATAAATATCTTAATCTAATCCAATTATTATATGTTTAATTAGGGTTGAATACTATTTGAATTGAATTAGGATATTATTTATTTAAAAATAATATACATCAATTTTAATTAATTTAATTAAAATATAAATATTTAATCCAATCCAACTACTTCAAAATAAACATGATAATTTTATAACACTTACATAACAGAATTTGAATGAAAAGGAAATAAGTACTGTTGGGCTGATAATTTTAAACTAAACCAAAGATATAATTTTATAATTTATTTATTTTAAAATTTGAATTTATTATTATTATTATTATTATTATTATTATTATTATTATTAAACTTTTTTTTTTGCGAGTTTGTTATTCTAACGAAGAGGTAAACGAGCCGTTAGGTATTTATAATTGGGCTTTTGGGCCTAATATGTTTAAAGGTTATTTATGATTTTATGATAAAAAATAAAAATTGAGAAGTGCCTTGTGGTTTGGAGAAATATTGAACATTTAAAAAAATAAAATAAAAATGATTTTTTTTTTTTTTTCTAAAATTTTCAAATGAATCATTGTAATATTAATAACTATTAGGCCCATATATTGTCAATATGTTTCTTAGCAAAAACACAAATTCAACAGCCAAATTTTACATGGACACAATTTGTATCGTCGATCTGTTAAACAAATAAATTAATTTTATTACAATACGAAAATACTATAAAATTATACAAGTACTTGAGTTAGTGTATTTAGTCACACCATTTGAATCCCAAAATTATCGAAGAACTATTGAATTTCAAAATTGTTGAGATAAAATGAAATTTCACTTTCTTTTAAAATATTCTACTTAAATCAAAATTTTATATAATTATTTAAAATAATATAAAAAATAAATAAATATATAAAAAATAGGCTTCATTTCAAAACCACCTATTTTTAAAATATTTTATTTTTCTATTTTGGTTTGATAAAGTTGTCCCACTCAATAGTTTAGTATGGTAAGTGGTTTTGCCAATTATGTAGTTTTAATTATTATTATTATCATTATGATTATTATTATAATTATCATTATTATTATTATTATTATTATTATTATTATATTGCAAATCTAAATTATAAATAAATGATTATATATATTGTAATTTGTTTAAACTATCATAAATATTATTCTGGTTTATATTTTAATTTACTAAATTATTAATTTAATTATTTTTTATAAAAAAATATAATTATTTAATTTAAATAGATTTATAAATTATCTAAATTTATAATATTATATATTTTTTAAATATAATAAATTTAATATTTACCATAAAAGATGATTTGAATAATAATGATTACATTGTTTAGTAAAATCTTCTAATAATGATATAAAAAAATACAATGATTAGTATAACGATCCATATTAAGAGACTATGATCGCGGAAGGATACATAGATGACGATCCATATTAAGAGATTATGATCGCGGAAGGATATACAGACGACGAACTGTTCAGAAAATATTCGTTGAAATTCAACGAATATTTCTCATCAGTTCGTCATCAGTATATCCTTCGACAACCATGATCTCGACGTGAAATTGCTGGATCATTAAACAAAAATCAAATAAAATCAGAAAAAGACTTTTTAATTGCTTTTCGAAAAAGTAAAGCTGATGAAGAAAAACCTAATTTATTGAATAGTTAACTTGAATATGGTTGATTGTCCTCTTAAATAGACTATTTTTTTTTTTTTTAAAAGTAGTTGATTTACTAAAAACCATTTTTTATATATAATTAAAGTTTTATTTTTTATTTTATCATTATAATTAAAGTTCTAAATTATTAAGAATCTATAAAAATAAAATTACTTATTTTTAACCAAGTTATATATATTAAATTCTCTATTTATATCTAATAAAATCCACTAAAATTTATCACAGTCCTTCTGATCACGTTCTTTTAGAAAAGAGATTAAAAAAAACAAGGACCATTTAATCATTATTTCTTTTAAATATTAGTGTATAAGTCAATCCAGCAGTAGTGGATATGTTTAATGGCGTCACGGTGTGTGAGATGCGAAGGTATTTTGCAAAATCAAACAATGACCCATGTTCTTATAACTTCTTTCACATATCTCAGCCCTACCCGTTCTCTTCATTTTTCATTCTTCAGTTCCGTTCTCATCTCTTCATCTATTTCTCCCATCCGGTTTTTCTCTACCCCTCAATCCGCCTTCTCTTTACGCAAAATAAAAACCCAAATAGATTCGCCGATGAAGCAGAGTAAGAACACGAGGTTTACGGTGGTGATATTCCTGATAAGATGGATGGTGATATTGAGTCGATGATGAGGAGCAAGAAGATCCCGACGCCGAAATCGACCTTATCACTAGCTCTAAGGTTCTTTTTCTTTCCATATCTGTGTTAATTTTAGGTTTGATTCCGAAGTTAGTTTTTTTTTTTTTTCTTCGATCAAGGATTTGTATTTTTTTCTTGACTGTGTCTCTCATCGGTGGACTACTCCGATGGAAATTTGCATAAACAATTCACTTCTGCTATGAGTATGAGTGGCATGACTCCTCTGCCCGGTCACCAACTGGCGGCAAACCACTACCAGTTTGTTGAACGATTAAAGCCCCATGCTTCCGAGCTCCGATGTTAAGAAATTCAGATTCGGTTAAAGTCTAAACCTAGCTGCTACAATGGTTGTTTTCGAATCAATTCATCCTTAGTTGACTTCTATCGTTGAACTATGATCGGATTTTGATTCCTTCCCCCATTTAAAGTGAAAGCCCCATCATCTGAAGCCAGCCTCTTGTGTTTGGATTAACCTTGATCAAAACTAGAATCGGAAGTAAAAATTTTAATTTAATATGAATTATGATGCTGATGGCAGTAACTTTTATTTGTTAATTGTTATATTGAAGTTGATTTTGGGAACGTGATGCCAATATCCAATTAATTTGCTGTGTTTGGAATATTTATATTATACACCTGTTATAGTTTTAGTTTTACTTTTATGAAGGTCTTTTTTGTCTGTTGTTGTTATTATATAATAATAGCCTCTTTTTCTGGATTTTTCTTTAAGAAAAGGAACAGGAACATGGAAAGAATATTCTTTTAGAATAAGGAGCTATGCAAGTGCCCAAAATCCTTAACCGCAAACCTATATTACCTTTTGAGAATCTGGAACCATATAGTTTTGCAGCAATTTTTTATATTCAATTAGATATTGAATATACTGAACTGATCAGAACAAGTATTTTTTGTCATTTTATGGAGTTGTTCAAATGAGGATATTACATAGGCAGTATCAACAAACTTCATCGGCTACAATGACAGCCTCTGAGCTCAGAGCACCAATTTCCCTAAGGTTGACATTCATTTCATAATTTCATTGTTCTTTTCAAGTTGACATTCATTTTATTTGGACCATGTAATTATTTTCCATTGTAAATATTTGTGTGTTTGAATAATCTATTTTCTGGATTGATTTGGTGCTGTATGATATTTTGTTAGGAATTGAGTTTGATATTTGATATGTATATTGTAATTAAATCAGTCTGATTTTAGTAATTAGATAGTATTAATATTGTTAGGTGTGTTTAATGGATTAATATTTTCATTGTTCTATAAGTCGTCGTGTTTCTTAGTGAGTTAACTGACAATCTCTACTTCTCTGGTTTTCAAATTCTCTTAATCAGAATATGTTAGACTATATGAGCTTTTCGTTTCAAATTTGGTTTTTTGTGTTTAGAGACCAACTTTGTGGGTGGTTTCTACTATTTTTCCAGTTGTTGGTGGTGTGGCCTGGTTTCTTTCACTGAAACCTCTTTTAATTAGAATCTCAACGGAATCTTAGATTTGATATTGTTATACTAACAACTGTTAGCGGATTGAAATAACTGTTTCTCATGACCATTCATGTTCTAGGAGATGACAAGGTATTACAAAGTACTGTTTCAAGCATTGAACCTTAGTTTGAAATCTACCACTTATTACTTTTGTTTTCAAAAATTTGTTAGTCTAACTGACTCGATAACTTATTTGCTTAATATATATGTTAATAATGTTTATGATTAGAATTGGAACAGGATTAGATTTGTAAGTGCAATGGCTTCACACATGACAAACCAATCCTGGAATGTACCAAGCAAGAAATTTATGTTTCAGAATGAGGTAAACACTAATTTCATAAATTCTACTATACATTTCTTCATGTTACTTTTACATGTTTTTGACATATTTGCTTCTCCTCATCAATTGATTGAATGTCTTGATATCATTATTAGAACGATGTCTGTTTCTTTAACTAGCTGTGTTTTTCTCGTGTTCATAAGTTTGTGCTCTTTGAAATTAATGTGTTGATATAGATGTGGCTTACTTGATCATTGTGATGAAATTGATGCAACCAGAGGATATTAACATGGATGAAGCTTCTGAGGAGGTGGTGGTTCAATTCACAAGGAGTGATGCTTAAAAGAGTTGTTTTGATGGAATCAAGCTTTATGATAGCTCTTAATTACATGATCAGCTTGCTGAGAAGACGGAGGATAATAAGGTTGATTTCGGATCTCATATATGACAACCATTTTCATTTATTTTTTAGTCATGGGAATTATAGTAATTACGGTAATTTTTTGAGATGTGTAATGAGTTTGATGTGATTGTCAATTGTTCTGTTTGATGCTTGAGTGCTTAGGTCACAAGGTCAGGAAACTTACTATAAATTTCATTAAATTTGCAGCAACTGTTCCTGTTCCTATGAGTACTACTGTTCGTTGCTTGCCATTTTGAAGGACTTTGCAGTCAATCCAACTATGTTAGTGAATTTGCTGAAGTTAATAATAGAGGAGTTACAGAAATGCAGCCAAGCATTATGAATTCCCTAGCAAGCATTATGCAACCTTTAAGTTTAAATTCAGTACTCGGATCAGTTTCATTAATGACTATTGCGCCCTCAGCTTCTTCTTTTCTGGGGTTTTGGTGAAACCAATAGGAATAGCTTAGGCTCCTCGGAAAGCACCAACAGTGAACTCCTATGTTTTTATGATGTTAAGAATATAAACTATTGATTCTCCCTTACTAATGCTTAGTTATCTTAATTGATTTAGTTGTTTGGTTTATTTTGATAAATACACTATCTTTCACAATTGTTTGCAACATTTTGAGCTTAGAAGCGAAAACTGTTGAGGTGGAAAAAAAAACAGAGTGATTTTTGACATGTTCTACATTGTTATACTCTTCAAAAGGACTTTTGACATGTTCTATATTGTTATACTCTTTTAAAGGACGAGACTAGAAGATCTGAGCTAACTAAAACTAATGGCCCTTCTATTCCAAACAATCACGATAGCAACGAAAGTTCACTTCAAATGTACCTAAAAATCTCACGCTAACAACGAAAGTTCACTTCAAATGTACCTAAAAATGGATACGGACCAGCTATTCGGCTAACTTCACCACAGGATATCACCCGGTGAAACTTAGCCGGCATTATGTCTGCTTTTCGGTCATTCACAAGTCCCGTTTCTTGGGCTGTGCGGGCTAGGCAACCGCACAAGCGGCCCAAAATTAATATAGGTTTTAGAATCACGGTGTTGTTATTGTTGCCCATAACTTTATATTTATTATATATATATATATATTTATTTATTGAAAAGAAGAGCAGAAAGATATAAAGAATTTAACCATATAAAAAATTTACTATTAGTTTGCATGGTTGTAGGTTACTTTTTATACTCAAGTTGTCATCGCAGAAATTAAAGTCCAAAACAATAAGGGATGCTAGAGAAGATTGAGTAAAATCTATCATTGAAGATTTTATTACAAAGAATACTAAGAGAATGATGTTTTTCAAGTGAAAACTATGTATTAAGTACAATATTTAAACCATACGGCTATAATTTATAATACAATAATAATTTATAATACAATACATTGATATATATTTTTATTTTGTTATTTTGGTACTTTAAGTTAAGTCATGCGGCATATTTGATTAGGAATGATATTTTCTAAAGTGAGATTCTAATTAGGAAAGAGATCTTTGAGAATCCTAAATAGGAAAAGATTTTCTTAATGGTTTACGATTACTTTGTGAATAAGTAATCTAATGATATAAATATGGTGCTTGTATCTATTATTAGATATTTTGAGAGAACAATGTAGATCTAGTTGGTTAGGTTTGAGAGGTGCCCCATGGGGGCCTGGGAACCATGGAGATCTTAAGTTCTGGGATCGAGTTCTGTTATCCTGTGAGATCCATATTAAGAGAGCTTATGTGTGAAACTATAACCAATGTAATTGGATTGGGGAGTGAGAGAGTGGTATCCTGGTTGTAATTGTTGCTTTATTGTTATATAGTGAATTAGACTCTCGTCGTCCTGATGGCCGTGATTTTTTTCCATTTTGGGTTTCCACGTAAAAACCTTGTGTCTTATTTTCTATCTCTATTTTCTTACTTTATGTATGTTGTTTTATTTTGTGGTTACTAATACTCGTCTCCGCTGCATTGGATCACCGATTTGGTCAACAAGTGATATCGGAGCTAGCCCTATTTTCCCAACACGTTTGATGCAAGGGGCGTTATTCATAATGATAAAGGTAATGTGCTCTATTGGTTTTCATCCCCTCTTCATGTTATGGAATCCAGTGAGGCAGAGTTACAAGTTGTTTGCATAACAATGGATATGTCTTATACCTTCATCAAATCACAGAGGAAGGCTATTACTTTTTAACTTAGATTTCAAGAATTGTGTTACATGGATGACAACAAACTTGTCACCGAGGCCTTGGAAATTTTCACATTTGTTCAACAAGATAGACAACATGTTGGCATCTCTCAATATAATTGAATTTGTTCATGTATCAAGATCTTATAACTTCTTTGCTGACAATTTAGCAAAGTAAGGACTTGATAGAACCATTATGTTCGTTGCTTGGATGTAAGTATTCCGATTTCTAATAAAAACTTTGATTATAAAAGAAAAAAATATATTAATATATTCCAAATCTAACATGATTATATATATATATATATATTAATTTGTTTAAAATATTATCCTAGTTTATGTTTTCATTTACTGATTTAATTATTTTCATAAAGAAAAGTATATTTACTTTAAATATACTATTTTTTTTTAGAATTATCTAAATAATTTATAACGTTATATTTAGAATATATATTTATTTAAATATGTTGATTTTAATGCTTTTCATGGAGAGATAAAGTGATGAGAGTGCTGATGATATAAATCTTCTAGATGATGATGGAAAAGACTACGACTGATATTTCGATTAGGAATGGAAGACTAAGAGCATCTCCAATGCTTAAGTCCCAACTATAGTCCCATGGATTGTCATGTCATACAACTTGAAATTTTTCTCAATTTGGGACTCTCATCTCCAATGCATTGTCCCATCTTGAGTCCCAATTAATTATTACTATTTAATATTAAACACAATTAATTATATTATACATATTATATATATATAATATAAGTTTAATTATTATTAATTTGAAGTTACAAAAATACATTTAAAAAATATAAATTTATAATTTTTTTATTGAAAAATATATCAATATTATTTTTATTTAATTAAAAATATATTATAATAAAAGTTGATAAAAAAATGACAAGTACTTATTAGAAAAATAAAAAATTTTAAAAAAAATAAAAACTATTTATTTAAAAATATATAAAATAACTAAATTGAGAATAATAAAATATTAAAATAAAAATAAAAAGAATTAAATATATCTAATTAATAAAAGGAAAAAAACTAAAAATAATTAATTTCAAACAAAAAAAGGGCATCTGAGACAAAGAGAGAGGAGAGAAAATAGAAAAAATAATAAAATAATGAACTTGGGACGTCCCTCTAAACTGGGACGGACCCATCTTTTCTAAACCCATACAATGGAAGTCCCACTTTGCAGAGTCACAAGTCAATGCCACCTAGGAGAGAGGGTGGGACTTGGGACCTGCGTTGAAGATGCTCTAAGGATGTTGAAGATGCTCTAAGGATGAATAAAGAGCATCTTTAATGCTTTATTTTTTGAGTTCCAACTCTTTTTCCTTCTCTACATGGCACTAATTTGGGACTCTAATTTGAGTCCCCACGGATTGTATGATATATGGGACTATCCTTCTGTTATGGCACTTCCCAACTCATTTTATTATAGTTGTTTAATAGTATTTTATAATTTTGTGATGATTAAATGATTGTTCTGTAATAATTCTTCATTATTTTATAGTATATTAATAAATAAAAAATTATTTGGGATTTAAGGAGATGAAAGTCCTACCTTCATATTAATTTTAATTTTTTTTACGCGGCAAGTTTGTGAGCCACAGTTAAGACTCAATATGGTCAAAGCATTGGAGATGTTCTAAAATTCATACCAGACGGGACGGATTGAAAATAACTAGTCTTCGATCCAAACAGTCGTGGTCCAGTCCTTGTAGTCTCTACGGATTAGACTGGAACCGATAAATTAAAAAAAAAAAAAAAATTAAGTCAAAATTTCAAAATCGATTTTATTTCCTTAAAAATTCTCTTCTCATTGCATCGTCAAGTTATTTCCCCCCATCATTCACTTTATTTGTTTATCTTCATCTAACACCCTTGTATACTTCATCCATTCCTCATTTGTATCTGTGTTTGTCTTTCGCCGCTTTGTTCACTCTTCCTCATCTAATCGAATTAGTTAAAGCTCGTTTCGTGCGTCAAAACCTAATAGCAAACTAATAAGGCTATGTTTGACGTTAGCGGTTATAATTAGTGGTCGAATTAGCGGTTAAAATAGCTGTACCGGTTATCGGTTAGAATAGCAGTCAAAATAGCGGTTGCAATAACCGTTCGGTGATAACTGTAGTGGTTAAAATAACGGTTAAACATAAAATTACAAAAATGATTGATTTAATTATTTGATTCGCATTTATTAATGTGAGATAAAAGGGTATTTTAGTAGTTTTATAACAGCGGTTGGAGTGAAAGCTAATTAGAATAGCGTTCGTCTGACCACTAACTGAACTGCTACTGTTATTTTAAAAAGCTATCACTGAACACTTATTTTTCCAAACTGTTATTTAGACCGCTGTTCAAACCGCTAAACGCTAATGAAACAGCTGACTCCAAACAGACATTGAAAGTAAATAACTAAAATAGAAATTAATAAAAATTGAAATACTATCCAACCCTAAATTGAAATAGAAATAATTAAACCTAATAATTAGGTTCTGATCTAACATGATAATTATGTTCTCATCAAATATTACTCCCTCGTCCTACTAAGTATGTGTTTGGGAAAACTTTTCAATTGATATTTTAGATAGCGTTTAGATTATGTATTAACTTTTTTAAAAAATGCGTGTTTGGTAATAACGTTTCAATTAGCGTTTAGCATTTTAATTAGTGTTTAAGATAGCTTTTTTAATAAATTACTATCAAAAATAGCTTTCAACCCAAACGCTAATAATGATTTACTTTATTAACTTTTATCTTATAATTAATTATATATTATCTCCTAAATTATATTTATATTTGTAATAAATTTTAGTAATTTTATATGTAATAGCTAATTTTAAAAATTAAAATTAATACCGAACGTTAAATCCAACAACTAATTTTACAGCTAATTTAAAATCTAATCTAGCAGCTAACTGCTAACATTATCTAAAACGCTGATCTAACAGCTAATTAAAAATCTAACGCCAAACATACAATAATATTACAACATTTGCTTTTTGCAAATTTTTCGATGCATAATTTTAACGGTAAATTCTTTTAATTATATACGACTAAAAATTATAGTAATTTTATATTTAAAAAATAGACAATAAAACAAATAAAACAATATCCCATTTGACTATATTTTTTCTTATACATAAATCACAACATATGAACGAAGGTTAGTTGATGAATAGTGTTCAAAACCCTAATCTCCCAACTAATATGGACGGGTGCAATTTTATTAGGAATAGTTTCATTTTTAGACTTTTAAAAGTTTTAATTAAGTTTTAGTAAAACATATTATATTTTATTTTATTTTATTTTTTTGTTTCTTAGAAAAATAAAATTTTGAGTTGTTTGAATTTTTTCATGCTAAAGTCCAATTCTTGTTTATTACAACTAAAAACATGTTCTGAATTGGTTGATTGTTTTCAGTTGGCCCTACCAGAAGACCAGGATAAAATAATCTGTGTGGTTGTCTGTAGGTGTTGACAACAATGAAGTAGAATACGAGGAAACTCACAGCATAGTCATATTACCTGAATATGTCACTCCTCCATTTCCTTCTGTAGAGTTGCCCGAGAAGGTATTTTTTTTTCCCAATTATGCACACTCACTTGATGTGAAAATGTTTCTACCATCCGAAGAAAAGAATTAATCTGATTTTCTCTTGTCTCCCAATGTAGGTGAGATTAGCAGTCAATGTATGTGCATATGCCATGAATTTGCAGCAGATTGACGGTGGTGTTATTGTTCCGCCCTCAGGGTGGAAATGTGCTAAGTATGAGAAGAAGGACAATCTCTGGTTGAATCTAACTGATGGCTTTGTGGGAGGAAATCCTGGGATTGAACTGGCGGAAACAACCATGCTGTCCAACACTTTAGGGACTCTTGGAACTATTACTGCAGATCTGGAAGGAGCAGGTAATGCTTCCCCGGAGTAATTATTTCTGCTGTATGGTTTTCATACTTTGAATGAACAGAACAGAAAGGTTGGCTATATGTGATGCCTGATAAATTTATTTTCTTATATATGTAAGAGGTGAGAAGTACTATTGTAGTGCTAGACTGTATGCTAAAATCTAATTTATATATATATATATAGTCACCAGTTCACTATGATAATTAGCATACCATTGGCTATTTTCCTTGCTAGTCAGGGACTTATCATGGGTATCTTCTTGTGGCAGCTCAGATGTTTTCTCTTATCCAGAGGATGATGCTGTATCGGATCCACTTCTAACTCAGCATTTGGCATTTATTGGCATTGATTTTTCATCTTTGGAAAAGGTTGGCTAATTTTGATTAACTGTACTGAGGCCTAATTGTTGCCAACATAAAATTTTTAAATGTGCAGAATATATTCTTATGACAGGAGATGCATGCTTGTTTGTGCTTTAAACTTTTAACTCTACATTTTTGGTTGAAATATTAAGTTATTTTGAGGATTAAACGTAATTTGGTGGGTTTCAAGAATTTCTCTCCTCTAAATGTATTTGTATTTATTTAACTTGCTTTATTTCGCCTCGAAATATAAAATTTGAAACCATTAGGATTTGGGGTCCTAAAAAATCATCTATTAGGATAAATGTTATTATAAAAATCACACTTTTCTTTCATAAATTAATAAATTGTGTGAATAACTAAATTGATGTTTTGATGCTTGAGTGCAATTGATAATTGTTTTGAGGGCGACAACTCTATTATAATCTCCTTTTTTCCTTCCATCTATTTTTGTCTCCGGAGTAGTTTCATGTTTTGGTTCTCATGTACATCCTGTGGACTATTCCACATAATTTAAGATTGATCATGAAATGACTTGAACGCTGTTTTTCAAAATCATTTTTATTTTTATGAGTTAGATATAAATAGAAGTTGATCTCAGTTTTTTGAATTTAGACTGAAATGACAACTGCAGAAAGGGAAATTAATCAAAATACCAATTTCGATTGGAATCGAATTCAAGAGAGTGGACAGGATGTGGAACCACTTTTTGGTCCTGGTTATACAGGAATTGTAAATCTTGGCAACCGGTAATGTTTACTTGTGGACTGGTTGCTGACAATACATTGTATTAGAGGATCATTATTCTGTAACTTTGTTTTCTCTTTCATCTTCTGCAGCTGTTATCTGGCAGCAACTATGCAAGTTGTATTCTCCACAAGATCTTTCTGTTCACGGTCAGTTTATGTCATAGATGTGAACTTTCTTGTAGTCTTATGAATGACTACTTGTTCTGAGTTCAGATATTGTATATTCGATAAAGATCATGTTCTTTTTGTTTGAAACAACAGTTACTATTCGAATCAAGACTTAAAATTGGCTTTCAACACAGCACCTGCTGATCCAACTGTAGATCTCAATATGCAGCTGTAAGTTATTGGCACCTTATTTTGTTATCTGATAATAATTATGTGTAAATATGATGGCAGCAACACTACTTAAGCATTGAATTCCCTCCTTGTGACGAATTGGATAAATATTAGAGCTACCATGTGTTAATATTGGATATATTGTAATGTTTTCGTGTAATATAGGACGGAGCTGGCACATGGATTGTTATCTGGGAAGTACTCAGTACCAGCAATCAAGGTACAACAATCATTATTTCATTGATTCCTTGCTCTTTCATTTGTACTCTCTAGCCAGTTCAATTAATTTTGATTATGATCTGCTGTCCAGAAAGAAGATACTGCCAATTCTGCAACTGCACCGGACATTGTGAGTCTTGTGCTAAACTTACATAGAGCAGACTGTTTGAGATTTGTGATCTTCATTATGACATTGCTGATGAGAAATGCACCGATAGCTTTAAGGACCAATAAGTTCCTTTTTTGTTTGGTTTTAGTAATAGAAGCCAATATTTTTGGGCAACTTATTTATGGTCAGCTACATCTCATCTGCAAACTGCTTTTTCATATTGCTAAAACTTATGTAAGCTTTTAGGAGTCCGGTTATTATTATCAAAATATTCTGGTTGTTGATTAGAACATGTAACATGCACTTGTTTTAATGTTTAGCCTATTTTTCTCATTGCTTGATTGTCTGCACTCTTTCCTGTTCTTATAATGTGTTTGTTATTGTTTTTTGGTCAAAATTTTCTGGTCCTTTGTCAGCCTTGACTCTTTGTTACTGCTTGATTATCTGCACAAGTTCCTGTTTGTATTTTTGTTATTTTTTAAAAAGTCTTTTCTCATTGTTTTAATATATCTTTGATCTTTTTAATGTTTCTGGTTCGTCTTCTTAACTCCTCAAAAACAAGAAGGCATACCCCTTGTATGTTTAAGTCAGTCATTGCTGCCAGTCATCCCGAGTTTTCTTCCATGAGACAACAGGTTTGTAAGCAGTATAGAGCTGAGCTGATATCCTTTTAGTCAGATACATTTTTCATTATAGAAAGTATATACAAGAGCTCAAGCTCCACTGGTAATATTTAGCATCAGTTGATAATTACAACTTTAGTTGTACTTACCTCCTCAGAGTAACCAAATAAGAAACCTAACATAATTTCACTACTTGAACTTAAAAGTACAGTATATAATAACTAGGGGCCCAGTTGTTAGTCATAACCATTTTATTAGATTGGTAATGTTTGAGAGCAAGTTTTTCTTGAAAACAAGTTCTGGTCCTAGTACTGCCCAAGGTTGTGCATGTGTAGTTTTTTCTTTGATAATCCTATTAAATGGGTTGCTTTTGTTAGTATTGATTATTGGAAACAAAAACATTACATATCGTACTTAAAACAACTTGATTTGTCATTTTTGTTTTAGCTTATGACATCACTTATCAAATGAGAATGAAGGCCACTTATTCAGATATATTGTAAACCTGATTGCCACTGAAGAGTGTGTTGGTGAAGGAAAGTATTAGAGAACTGAAATCTCCCTGTAATCATTCTTTTCCCTTTATTCTGGTAGGATGCTTTGGAATTTTTTCTGCATTTCGTTGACCAGGTTGAACGTGTTCATACCGGAAAATCTGAAGTAGATCCCACAAAAAGTTTCAAAATTGGCATTGAAGATCGTATTGCATGCTCATCTGGCAAGGTTGCCTCCAATAGAAGGCTTGACTATTGAATATTCCATTACATGAAGCTACCAATACTCATTCTGATATTTCTTTCTAATGTATTTATTGTTTGAGAATTCAGAAGAGCTTGCAATATTCAACAAATTGAAAGCTCAAAAGACTTTGGAAGGGCAAGATTTGTAAGTTTTAATGTTTCAAGGTTGTCATAATAAATTTTAATGTTTCAAGGTTGTCATACTTTCTTTTGTGTTTGAATTCTTGCTGAATCTATCTACTACTTACAGATCGACAGATCAGATTGTACATGCAAGGGTGCCTTTGGAAGCATGCCTAGCTACCTTCTCCGCTCCAGAAGAGATAAATGATTTTTACAGTACAGCTCTTAGAGCTAAGACAACAGCAATCAAGTAAGAAGTGATAAATGGTTTAGTCATGCCAATAGTATGTGAAAGACACAGTACAAGGAGTAGTTTGTAACCAGAAGCTCTTTGCTCCACCGACTCCATAAACGTTCTGCAGTTTAAAATCCCCCAAAACGGACTCTTTTAACTAATTTTCTCTAACTACTACCCAAAACTAATTAATAATACTTCATAAAACTTAACTCTTAACTAAATTAAAAGTATGCTAGTACCAAACCAACTTATTCAATGAAAACTTAGCAGGCTTTTCTGCTTCCTAGCGTAAGCCTTGAACTCTTTAAATGTTGTAGGCATGTAAAATTTTGTATTAAATTAATTTAGAATCGACAGGGGTGCTTTCTTCAGTAAAATTTTTTTTTTTGGATATATTGTTAGCTGATGAATAATTGCCATCTTCAAATTTATATATGTGTACTGATAAATCATTACAATTTTTAAAATAAATTTTGTTTTAACTTTTGTTAAGGATGTCAATGCTAGCTAGTTATGAGTCCTTCAAATATCATATTGTGGAAAATGTTATACGGATGTGTTCAAAGTCATTAATTAGCATGTTTGTGCTTAATTTTTGTTGTTAGACTACTGGTCTAACTTCATTCCCTGATTATCTGGTGTTGCACATGCGGAAATTTGTTATGGAGGCAGGATGGGTGCCCAAAAAACTTGGTACCTCTTTGTGGTTACTCAATTTTTGTTCCACAGCATTGTATGTCATGATGGTTGTCGTGTTTGACAAGTTGCTTGTTTATTATTGAATGTGTTTTTCCAGATGTGTATATAGATGTTCCAGATATCATAGATGTTAGCCATATGCGGAGCAAAGGCCATCAAGATCCTTCTAGAGTTTATTTATTCATCTAACCTTTTAATTTTGTAATTATCAGTGCAATTAATGAGCACATACAGCAAGTAAGCCTAAAATTACTTTCTGTACCTGGTGGGAGCTGCAGTAATTTACCATCCTCGAAACCTTCAATTTTAATGAAAACTACACACGGAATTGTGTTACTAAGTGCCTTTGATTAATTTCTGTTCTTGATGGATGCTGCATTGTGACCATTTCGTTGTACTGGAAGATCCCAGTTCTGTTTTACAATCATTATTTTGTTGATTCCTTGCTCTTTCATTTATAGTCTCTAGCCAGTTCAATTAATTTTGATTATGATCTGCTGTCCAGAAAGAAGATACTGCCAATTCTGCAACTGCACCGGACATTGTGAGTCTTGTGCTAAACTTACATAGAGCAGACTGTTTGAGATTTGTGATCTTTATTATGACATTGCTGATGAGTAAATGCACCAATAGCTTTTGGGACCAATAAGTTCCTTTTGTGTTTGGTTTTAGTAATAGAAGCCGATATTCTTGGGGTAACTTATATATGTTCAGCTACATCTCATCTGCAAACTGCTTTCTCATATAGGTAAAAATTTGTTGAGGACCTAATTTTAGGGATTTGAAAACTTGACCGATAAGTAAAGCAACAGTTCTGACTTGTACAGCAAGCAATCTCGGATTTGACCTAACTTCAGCCGCAAGATACCCAAATCTGCCCCCAAACAGTCCACACACTCACCGATAGATGTGAATTAGGTCACCTTAATTAGGGTTCGCTAATTCTCTAGAGATTAGGTTATTAGTCTTCACCCTAGCCCAAGCACTTGGTAGTTAGCCAAGAAGCGGAATAGATAATCTAGAGTCAAGGTAGTTAGCCTTTCTTCTAGCCCAAGCAACTGTGGTTATTAGCGGAGAAGCCGAAAGAGTTAGAGAATACTCTCAAATTTTATTGATATCTGATCTGAATTGAATGAATACAACTACCTAAATCAGCCCTTTATATAGGCTAATACAAATAGGAAAAATAACTAAAACAAAACCTAATAGGAATTGAAATACTATCTAACCCTAATTTGAAATAGAAATAATTAAAACCCTAATAATTAGGTTCTCATCAAAATTATATAAGCGTTCAGGAGTCCGATTATTATTATTATCAAAATATTCTGGTTGTTGATTAGAACAAGTAACATGCACTTGTTTTAATGTTTAGCCTATTTTTTCTCATTGCTTGATTGACTGCACTCTTTCCTGTACTTATAATGTGTTTGTTTTGTTTTTTATTTTTTTATTTTTTGGGTCAAAATTTTCTGGTCATTTGTCAGCCTTGACTCTTTGTTACTGTTTGATTATTTGCACAAGTTTCTATTCGTAAAAGTCTTTTCTCATTGTTTTTGTATATCTTTTATATTTCTAATGTTTCTGGTTCATCTTCTTAACATCTCAGAAACAAGAAGGCATACCTCCTCATATGTTTAAGTCAGTCATTGCTTCCAGTCATTCCGAGTTTTCTCCCATGAGACAACAGGTACATAAGCAGTATAGAGCTGAGCTGACATCCTTTTAGTCAGATACATTTATCAGAGAAAGTATATACAAGAGCTCAAGCTCAACTGATGATATTTAGCATCAGTTGATGATTGCAACTGTAGTTGCACTTATCTCTTCAGAGTATCCAGATAAGAAACCTAACATAATTTCACTACTTGAACTTAAATTACAGTATATAATTACTAGGAGTACTGTTGTTAGTCATAACCGTTTTATTAGATTGTTAATGTTTGAGAGCAAGTTATTCTTGAAAACAAGTTTTGGTCCTAGTACTGCCCAAGGTTGTGCATGTGTAGTTTTTCATTGATACTCCTCTTAAATGGGTTGCTTTTGTTAGTATTTATTAAGAGAAATAAAAGCATTACATATCTTACTTAAACAACTTGATTTGTTATTTTTGTTTTAGCATATGACATCACTTATGAAATGAGAATAAAGCTACTTATTCAAATATATTATTCAGATATATTGTAAACCTGATTGCCACTGAAGAATGTGTTGGTGAAGGAAAGTATTAAGGAGCTGAAATCTCCCTATAATCATTCTTTTCCCTTTATTCTTGTAGGATGCTTTGGAATTTTTTCTGCATTTCGTTGACCAGGTTGAACATGAACACGGGAAAATCTGAAGTAGACCCAACAAAAAGTTTCAAATTTGGCATTGAAGATCGTATTGCATGCTAATCTGGAAAGGTTGCCTACAATAGAAGGCTTGACTACATTCTTTCATTGAATATTCCATTACATGAAGCGAGCAATAAAGGTTCTTGTCTTTACTCATTCCTCTAGCTATACATTCTGATTTTTCTTTCTAATGTATTTATTGTTTGAGAATTAAGAAGAGCTAGCAACATTCAACAAATTGAAAGCTCAAAAGACTTTGGAAGGGCAAGATGTGTAAATTTTAATGTTTCAAGGTCGTCATACTTTCTTTTGTGTTTTAATTCTTGCTGAATGTATCTACTCCTGATAGATCGACAGATCAGATTGTATGTCCAAGGGTGCCTTTTGAAGCATACCTAGCTACCTTCTCCGCTTCAGAAGAGATAAATGATTTTTACAGTACAGCCCTCAGAGCTAAGACAACAGCAATCAAGTAAGAAGTGATATTTTTATACCTGCTGCTGGTTCTTATAGTGGTTTAGTCATGCCAATAGTTGGATTGTGGAAGATCAAGTATTAAGGAGTAGTTTGTAACCAGAAGCCCTTTGCTCCAACGACTCCATAAATGTTCTGCAGTTTAAAATGCCTCAAAACTGACTCTTTAACTTCTCTTCTCTAACTACTACCCAATAGTAATTAATAATATTTGTAAAACTCAACTCTAACTAAATTAAAAGCATGATAATATCAAATCATCTTATTCAATGTTAGCAGGCTTTTTTGCTTCCTAGCATAAATTTTGAACTATTTAAATGTTCTAGGCTTGTCAGATTTATTATTAAATTAGTTTAGATTTGACAGGGGTACTGTCACAGTCCCTAGTTTGCGATCGAGTTATAGGGCGATGACCTGCTGGTGGTAACTTATTTCGCGTCCCGCGTCCTTTTCTGACCTATAATGTAGGAAATAGTTGGACCTCTAAGGGAGAATCCGACCTAAGAATAAAATTCTACTTTTAAATAGACTTACAATCTCAGTCATTGCAAGAAAAGTAAAACAAATACAAGAAAAGGAAAGCCATGAATCCATCCTCAATCATCTCTCAATCTTTGACCACAAATCTCATCCTCAGTATTCTCAATCTTGGAATTGATCTTTGAAAATTTATGCCTTAGAATATGATTTGCTAATGCATGCATCTATGACAGGTACTTGGTTCAGTAAAATTTAGTTTTGGAAATATTGTTAGCTGATGAATAATTGCCATCTTAAAAGTTAATATATTAGCTGATGAATCATTGTAATTTTTAAAATAAATTTTGTTTTAGCTTTTGGTCAAGGATGTCAATGCTAACTAGTTATGAGTCCTTAAAATATCATAGTGGAAAATGTTATGAGTATGTGTTCAAAGTCATTAATTAGCATGTTTATGCTTAATTTGTTGTAGGACTACTGGTCTAACTTCATTCCCTGATTATCTGGTGTTGCACATGCGGAAATTTGTTATGGAGGCAGGATGGGTGCCCAAAAAACTTGGTACCTTTTCGTGGTTACTCAATTTTTGTTGCACAGCATTGTATGTCATGATGGTCAGTGTGTTTGAGCATTTGCTTGTTGATTATTGATGTGTTATTCCAGATGTTTATATAGATGTTCCAGATATCATAGATATTAGCCATATGCGGAGCAAAGGCCATCAACCTGGGGAGTAATTGTTACCAGAAGGTGGTATGCATCCTTCTAGAGTTTATTTATTCATCTAACCTTTTAATTTTGTAATTATTAGTTCAATTAATGAGCACACACAGCGTGTAAGCGTAAAATTACTTTATGTTTCTGATTCTGATGGGAGCTGCATTAATTTACCATCCTTGAAACAATCAATTTTAATGAAAAACACAAACACGGAATTATGTAACTAAGTGCCTTTGATTATTTTCTGTTCTTGATGGATGCTGCATTGTGCCATTTCTCTGAACTGCCAAATTCTTGATCATGTTGCCTTATTTTTATGAAGTGACAACTCTGTTTCGAGATTAGTGCATGTGCAATGAGTGTGGCTCCTCTGGATTTGTCTATAGTATGTAGGTAGTGGAAAGTACATAGTGGTCATAGTTGCAGGTGTAGTCCCTGAATCAGAGCTAAAGGAAATACTTTCGGGTCATAGTCATATAGTTTAGCCAAATTAACAATATGACATCAACTGTACTCCAAATGACAAGATGGAATAATTTCTAGAAAGAATAACCTAGTCAGATCACAAGTAAAATAAAGAGATCTACTGACTTGATTTGGTGTATGGCTGTCTATCTATATTACACAGGGTCTAGTGATGAGGCTTAGTTGAATCACCCTGTTGCCAATGAGGATATTGTTGCTCAGCTTGTTTCCATGGGATTTAACCATCATCATTGCCAGAAAGCTGCCATAAATACCTCAAACAGTGGAGTGGAAGAGGCTATGAATTGGTTGCTCTCTCACATGGATGATCCAGGTACTCGGAAACTAAAGCTTTCATCAGCTTATTATCAATGATCATGTCAATAGCATGATCCAGTTGATGGTAGATGTCTCTTTGTTTCGGAAGGTAGGTACTGACATATGTTGATTTCTTGCTTCAGATATTGATGCTCCTTTGGCCCAAGGAAAACAATCCGCATCGGTTGACCAAGAAAAATTAGATACTTTGATATCATTTGGTTTCCAAGAAGATATTGCCAGAATGGCATTGAAGGCATTGGTAATGTTCTTTTGCTTTGTACAACTTGGAAGAACTCTGACATGTTTCTCGTACCAGTTAATCTCCCTCTCTTTATATGAATCTGTAGGATGATGACATTTGAAAAAGCAACAGATTGGATATTCAACAATCCTGATGCTTCTGCTGCATCAGACATGGATGCAACGACTTCAAGCACCACGCAAACTCCAGCTGATGCTGGTCTAACAGATGGAGGGAGGGAGTTTCTTTAAACCTACTCTTGCTTATTCAGTTTTACTTTATTCGTGTGCTAAACTCAATTAATGTTTCTTCTCTTAATCAATTCTGTTCCGAGATTATGGTCCTTATACTTGAACGTGTTCAACTGTTGTTTTCACAGAGTACCGATTTTTCTGAATAGTGAGTCATATGGGAACTTCAACTCAATGTGGTCACTCTGTTGCTCACATTGTTAAAGACGGTAGATGGGTTATCTTCAACGACGACAAGGTTGGAGCTTCTGTTAACCCTCCCAAGGAGATGGGATATTTGTATTTTTTTGAGAGGATTAATAGCTGAGTTGCACTGATAGAACAATAGGAACAAACATATTTCAACAGCAGGATAGATAGCACATTGTGATTATCAAATCTCAGCCGTTTTATGTAGAGTCGTTTCAAACTGCAGACCTTGTAAGCGTGAAACAAATTTTTCAGTAGACACTTTGTGATGAGTTTATTTACAAACTAAACATCATTAGCAGGATCACTTTGTAACTGCAAGAGGCTTCTTTATTGTTCATTTTCTTATTATTTTCATTACAATGGTTGATGGTTCCTGCCATACAACAAAGAATGCTGAAAGGAAAAAAATTAAAATTTACATTTGCATTCTCTATTTACTCCTCCCACCAGGTTCTATAATAATTTTTGTCTGTTCAACTTGAGAAATACTCTTCTTCTTCTTCGGTGTCTTTATCACCACCATCAGATACCTCATTCTGACTTGCTACTCTGATTGCAGCACCAATATCTATCTTTACAGCTCTTGCCAATTCCCTGCTAATAGAAAGTCCTGCTTCTGGTGTACTAGTAGATTCAGATCTAGTATCCCTAGAAGGTCCTTCTTCAGTGGTACTGGAAGATCCCAGTTCTGTTTTACTAGAAGTTCCTGCTTCAGTTGTACTGGAAGATCCCAGTTCTGTTTTACTGGATGTTCCTGCTTCTGTTGTACTCGAAGATCCAAGTTCTGTTTTACGGGAAGGTCCTGCCCCTGTTGTACTCGAAGATCCAGGTTCTGTTTTCGTGGAAGCTCCTGCTCCTGTTGTTGTATAGGTGATGGGAGGATAACTTTGAGCAAGGGTGTATGCATTCTCAATCTCCCTGATGAACTGCTTAAAAATCTTTTTATCATCTGCTGAGAGCCAATTGAGCTTCAACTTCTTCAATTTTTCCTTCAAATGCTCACGTTCCTGTGTCATATCTAATCCGATTACATCACTTTGTTCCTGTGTTTCCTGCAGATAACGGTATACGCATTCCAACAAACCTTGCCACACATGTTCCAGGTACTCGGGCACATCTGGCTCGGTCTCCGGCAAGTCTATTAGCCTTAGTTGCTTCAATACTAGGCTGCCTACCCTTGTGCTATCAAGAACGTCCAGGTTCTCCAGCAAACTCTCTGACTCAACTTTCATCTTTTCCGGCAGTTCTGTTATCACTATACCCTTTCCTCTGCGCTTCCTTTTTTCCTCCTCCGCTGTCATCAATTTCAAGCTACCTGGACCTTCATCTCTAGGATAAGTGATCCAATCCAGAAGCTCTTTATTCTTGATACTCGTCATTATACTTTGTATGCAGCTTTTGAAATCCTCCTGAATCAATAACAGAGACCAACACAATATTTATAAAACCACCCCCATCTGTTTCAGATACAACTATATATTTTTCAAAGATCGGTTTCTTACCCTGTAAAGACGGCGGCTACCATCCAACGTCCAGAAAATCTTCAAGGTAGAGTCAGGATGCTCCATTGCGGAAACTGCAAAAGTAGCTGCTGCTGCAACCATTGAAGGCTGATACCTGGTCAATAAAATCTCTGCAACAAGATAAAAACAAACATCAGATGTTCTATCAATTAACAGATGAAATGTGACTAAAAACACCCAAGATCCTTCAGATTATTACCGCTGTGTGTCTGGATTATAACCTCAGTCACCGTAGCTAGCCGTGGGCGAAGGTCAGTAGGAAGCATCCGGATAAGGTACAGGGCGAAGGTTAAGGCAGTTGGAGCCTGTAGTCTCCAGTCAAGTGCCCTGAGAATCTCCAGCTCCTGGTAAACTATCAAATCCGTGGCAAGCACTATGTGCTTCCATTTTTTCTTTGCAATAACAAAATACTCATAAATCACAGACAGTTCAATATAGAAGAGATGAAACGAAGGTATAGAAGGTTAGAAATTTACTACCACGAACACTTGGACTAAGGTTGCGTCTCTCATCTTTATTGCTAAGAATACACAGCATAACACATACAATCTCAGCATCCCAGGCTGATCAAAGACTTTAAATCAGTAATAGAAATGAAATAAACATAAAAAGTTTCAAGATTTCAAAGAAAAGGAACTGAACCAGTACGTGAATGGCTTTTTTCGAAACTGATCTATCAAAGTAGGTCAATGCGAGATACGGCACCAGCTTATCATGTACATTACTTGTCATCTGTTAAACAACGAAGAAAAATCAAGAATTGCCATTAAAGGACTGGTTTTTCCTCTTTTTTCTTCAATATTTCAGAAACTAACGAAAACCCATATGAGACATCGATTCTTGGACAGCAAAAAGTGAACAATTTTCTCGAGAACCAAACAGAAAAAAGAACAAGCATGGCAAGAAAATGAAAAAAGAAACTCACAACGTCAATGAAACTTATGGCTTTCCTTCTGATGGTTATCAACGTTTCGTCGTCTGTATATCCTTGAACAGACGTCACTTCCGCAGAGAAGTACTTATTATAGTCTTCTTCTTCCGTATCTCCGCGTGGAATTATTGGATCATAATCCATTGCTTGAGAAACAAAATTGAAGTTGAATCAAAGACAGGAGGAAATGACTCTTGAGTCAAGAAAATGTGAACACTATTTTGTTGTAGGTTTCAGAACTTAAGAAGATTTTCAGGCTCGGTTTATGATTATATAGCCGATTTGTTATTGGCGGCAAGGGATTATTGTTCGAATTTGTGCAAATTCTGCCACGTGGACGGCTCGATTTGATTTAAAATACGAAGATTTTTTTTTTTTTAATATTTAGGCAGATAAAAAAAATTCTTATTTTATATTTATTTTAGATCCAATCAAGATTTAAAGGTTGAGGAGCTATTTTTGTTTTGAAAAAAAAAATTAATAAAATTTGATTAAAGAATTGTTTTTAAGTAAATTAATTTATCTATTTAAATATTATATTTTAATTTTTCAATTTTTCTATGTTAAACTCTACTAAAATTTATCACTTTATCTATTTTTACCATTTTTTTTTTCTAAAAAGAGCTTTAAAAAATAAGTTGTATATGACCATTTAGTTAATAATTATGAGATTTATGCCAAATAATCTTTATCCAATGGATTATAGCACCTTCTTTTCTTTTTTCTCTTTTCTCCAACCAAAAATTATTGCACCCTTTTTTTTTCAACCAAAAATAAAATTTAAAAAATGAATTGTTTCCATATATAACTAATTGTTAATAATTATTTGTTAATGTTCTATATCTAGACCTTAGGCTCCTATCAACTTAACAATTCATCACTAAATAAGAATAATTATTTAATGTATAATTAATTTGTTTATAATTAAATATATATTCAAATATATATTAATTGAAATATTTTATGTATATTTGATATTTTTGAAAGGATAAATTTTAATTAATAAAAAGAAATATGATTTTTTAAAATTATAAATTGAATTAAAAATTGTTTTCAAATTATAAATTAAAATACATAAATAAAAGAAATAATTTGGCAGCAATATTATTTTGACTGCGTTTTTGTCCGCATCTAGCATTTTTTACTGACTCTAACGTTTTTAAGAAGCAATTTTCAACTAGATTAGGGTTTCAAGTAGTTTTTTTTTTCTTTTTTTCTTTTTTTAATATTGTTAAGTAAAATTAGTATTTTAATTAGATTATAAAATATATATATATATATCATTATTTTATTACTTAAAATAAATTAAATTATTATTTAAAATTTTTTTTAAAAATAATTAATTAATTAAAAATTTAATTAAATTCTTATTGTGAAAATACACATTTTTAGACCTTATATTAAAAATATATATATATATATAGTTTTAGACCAACTTTAAATTTTTTACATTTCTAAACTTTTTTTAAAAAATTGCAAAAATGAGCTTTCAGGTGGACCCGGAAGCATCAAACCGGGAAACAGACAAATATAACTGTTTCCTGGTGTGGAAAGCAGAACACCGGAAACAGTTATATTTTGTCTGTTTCCCGGTGTAGTTTTTGCTTCCCGGTCTGATTTGTCCGGAAAGCAAATCAAGACCGGGAAGCAGAGGTACTACGGTTATTTTGGTCTATTTTCTAAAAAAAAACTTCTAAAAAAATTAGTGTTATAAAAATTTTAATTGTTGTCTAAAAATACAATTTTTTAATAAAAAATCTAAAAATGCAATGGACCTTTAATATTTTTGTAACATGATATTTTTGTAACATGATGATTTAAGTAAAATTACAATGTTTAGTCAAATCTTCAGATGATGATGGGAATATGACTGATACTTCAATCTTAGAAACGTACTTTTATAATCTTTATTCTAATTTATTTACTTTAAAATTATTATTAATGTTATTATTATAATAATCAATAATAAAATTATAATAATTATTATTATAACTATTATTAGTATTATTTTTGTAATTATTATTATTATCACTATAATTGTATTTTAAATTTAAATTATAAATAAATAATTATTTATATATTTATTGTAATTTATTTAAAATATTATAATTATTATTTTTATTTATGTTTTAGTTAATTTTAATGCTTTTGATTTAAAAGCGATAATTTGAATAGTGACGATAAAATTACACCGTTTAATGTAATTTTCTAATAACGATGGTGAAAAAGAGAATGACTGTCACATACATCTGAAAACTACAGTCGTGGAAAGATACGCCGCTGATAAACTATAGAGAAATATTTACTAAAAGACCATGATTTTGATTCACGTCGTAGAATTTTTTTTCTGTCATCGATTTGTTGTCAGCAGCGTATCTTTCCACGACCATGGTCTCGAGATTTTTGTAGTTGAAACAACATATAAAAGAGGATTGGAAAAAAAAATTTTTGGAGAAAGTAAAGAGAAGAAAGACTAATTTGTGGATATGGTTAATGTCGTGAGGTCGTGGGACATGTAGCAGATAATCCCCGCATTGAATATATGTTGACTTGATTATAGTTAGTTTCATTAATATATATATATATATATAAATTTTTAAAGCAATCAAAAAATTATGAAGTATGAATTATAATTATCCAAGCAATCATTCTCAGGTATAATTATTTATTAATTTTCTATATTTAGACTTTCGGTTCCTATTAATTTTACATACAATAAAAAAATTCATCATTAAATAAGAATAATTATTTAATAAATAATATTTTTTTAACAATTTATTGATATATTAAAATAAATATAAATCTATATTAATTGATTTATTTTTTATATTTGATATTTTTAAAAGGATAATTTTTTTAGTTTTAATTAGATTTATATTTTGTAATTGGTTGATGGAATAAAATATTTTTTTAATTATAAATTAGATCAAAATTATTTTTAAATTATAAGTTAAAATATATAAATAAAAAAAATAAAATTTCTATTTATAATCTTAAAAAATTAACTCAAACTAAAAATAAATATGATAATTTTATACACTCACATAACAGAATTTGAATGAAAAGGAAATTAATACTGTTGGGCTGATCATTTTAAACTAAACCAATTTTATAATATATACATGCTAATTTATTTACTTTAATTTTTTAATTTATTATTATATTATTATTATTTAACTTTTTTGGTTGTGGGTTTGTTAACGATGAGCTAAACAAGACGTTAGGTATGTACAATTGGGCCTAATATATTTAAAGGCTATTTATGACTTTAAGATAGAAAATAAAAATTGAGAAGTGCCTTGTAGTCCGGATAAATATTGAAAATTTTAATCAAAAATAGAGAGAACAAATTGGTGGGATCTACATGTGAGAAGTCTCATATACATACAATAAAATAAAAATGTTTTCTTTTTTCTAAATCTTCTCAATGAATCATTGTAATATTAATAACTAGTAGGCCCATATATTGTCAATATGCTTATAGCAAAAACACAAATTCAACAGCCAAATTTTACACAATTTGCATTATCGATATGTTAAACAAACAAATATGTTAAATCCCGCTTAGAGAATTACTAAATGTCGCACTAGTTTTCCTATTTACCTTTCACATGAATTTCTTTAATTTGAATTTTTTTTTTTTTTTATTTTAACCAATCGATAATAATGAGCTCTCTTAGTTTAGCATTTGACTTAATCTGGAAAATAAATCTTGGTTATTAACTAGAGAGTTGAATGAGTTACATAGAATGAAGACTAGAGTTGCAGAGAATACCAAATATGAACTTGTCGAGGCTGGAATTAGGCAAATATTCATAGATAAGAAGTCTTTCAATTCCTTTCAAAGCAGAAGTCTAAAAGTCTAACCAAAGTTCTACAGTGTTGTATACTTGTTGTATACTTGTTGTATATTTGTTGTGAAACACCATCATTGGACAACCAGTCTATAATTGGTTGGTCTTCATACCGTACCAGGTATGGAGAAATTGTTTTCAGCATATCCCCTTTTTGATAAACACAAGCATACATGAGAGTGATTATATATTTTATTGACACAGTTCCTGCATTCTTCTTTAGTAACATCTCCACATAGAGCATAACCATAGACTTTTTCAGGATCTTGGCCAGTTTCCGTAAAGAAGAAGAAATCCTCCCTTTCAATAACCTACCACTTACCCAAGAATAACATTCCATAAACGCCCAACCTTTTACCATATTACTTCTCACACACAATCCCTAAATTCTTATGAACTTAACCAACAACCCATCCAAAATTTTGAATAAGAAGTTTCCACAAATCAAACACCAGTACCTGATTTCTTCTTTACATAGTCTCTATAAGCTCCTCGATGGTGAAGTCCGAGCGGCAATCTTTATTCTTCTGATACAGAGAATTCAACATCAAAGCTATCTTCCTTCTCCACTTCGCTCACAAATTCAACATCCTCTGTCAATCTCTGCATCGTTCGACGACGAAGTTCAGAATTTGAATGGCAAGAAAACTAAAATTGAAAACAAAATTTTAAAAAGGGCATAATTGGAATAGTGGTTGCTGTATGTATATCTTTCTTGCGGGTTTTAGTAATGCCCTAAACAAATAAATTGGTTTTTACATTACATTAGAAAAAATTTTAAAAAAATTATATTTTAAGAAATTACTTGAGTTATTGTATTTAGTTCCAACATTTAAGAATTATTGAATCCCAAAATTTTTTAGATAAAATGAAATTTCACTTAAAAAAAAAAGGATATTTTACTATTTTATTTATGTACAAAATTTTATATAATTATTTAAAATAGTATAAAAATAATTTTATAAAAGTGGGTTAATTCCAAAACCACCTATTTTTAAAATATTTTACTTTTTTCATTTGTTTTTTAAAATTTTTTCGAATCATCCAAAAATTTAAACTACTGCCGAAGATTCGGTGGTTTTGGATATTGTGAGTGGTTTTTCCAAGGGTGTAGTTTTAATAATTAATAATTAATAATAATAATAATATCATTATGATTATTATTATAATTATTATTTGTATTATTATTTATGTTTTAATTATTATTATTATTATTATTATTATTATTACTACAATTGTATTCCAAATTTAAATTATAAATAAATGATTATATATATAGTAATTTGTTTAAAATATTATAAATATTATTTTAGTTTATTTTTAATTTTCTAAATTATTAATTTAATGATTTTTTTATAAAAATAATTATCTACTTTAAACAGTTTTATAAATTATCTAAATTTATAATATTATATTTAGAATATATATTTATTTAAATATAATAATTTAAATACTTTTAATAGGAATTGTGAAGTGATGATTTTAATAATAATAATAGTAATAATAATAATAAAATTACATTACTCGGTGAAATCTTTCCATAATTGATGATGAAAAAGACCATGACCAGTATAACGATGCAGATCTAAAGACTATGATCGTGGAAAATTATGCAGACGACAAACCGTTGAGAAATATTATTTGAAAAGCTATGATTTTTCAACAGATATTTCTAATCGGCATCACCTTCGACGACCATGGTTTCGACGTGAAATTGTTGGATCAAAATCCCAGTTAAAACAAAATCAAGAAATATTAGAAGAATACTTTCTAATTGTTTGGGTGGAGAAAGTAAAACTAATGAAGAAAGACTATTTTGTTGAATAGTTGATTTGATTACTATTCATTGTCCTCTTAAATAGACTAATTTTGTTTGAAGAAAAAATTAGTTGATACACTACAAACAATTTTTTTATGTATAATTAAATTTTTATTTTTATTTTATTATTATAATTAAAACTCTAAATAATTAAGAATCTATAAAAATAAAATTATTTATTTTTAACCAAGTTAATTTATCTATTTACATACCATGTATTAAATTCTCTATTTGTACCTAATAAAATCCATTAAAAATTATCTGAATTTTTCTAATCACATTCTTTTCAAAAAGAGATTAATAAAAATAAAAAAAAAATATAAAAAAAAAGTTACAGAGAACCATTTAACCACTATTTCTTTTAAATATTAGTGCATACATCAATCAATCCAGTAGTGGTAGATATATTTAATGGCGTGAGGTTGTGAGATCTCACGTTGAATTGATTACACTAGGTTTCTTTAATTAATCTTTTTCAGCAACAAATTTTTATAATGAAATTTATGAACTTGAATTGTTTAATACAATCATTTCCAGGTTAATTATTTGTTAATTTCAAATTTTTATACTTTTAAATAATTTTATCTAAAAAAATCCTTTAAAAAAAATGTTTAAACTGCTGTGGCATTAGCCGAACCAAATTTCATAATCTAATTAGAACGAACAATGGTGAATTGAGATCAAATATATATTGTATACGCAATCAAAAGAAAGAACAACAAAAAGTTCAAATTGGTAATCACTTATCATAAATCATTTAAAAGGGATTCAGATTGGGTTAATTTGGTTTAATAATCAACTTGTTTGCCCCTGTTTGCTACCAATGTTTGTAAACCAATCTGCATACGTGTGTGACATGCTATTCTGTTAAAACGCATCTTGTGTGTTTGTTGGGCATTAACTTACTAACCAGACATCGATAGTCTGACCCTTCGTGGTTTACATTTTTGTTTTGTATGTTTTGAACCTGTTTGGAAATGGAAATTGTTGAGTTCAGACAGTCAGGTGGAATAGCAGGATATCGCTCGCATGTCAGCATCAAGCATCATTTGGCATATTTTGTCAAGACTTATTTTCACATTGTTATTTCAGACTTTAGATTTATTTATGGATTTTGAAATTGTAACTGTTGCATTCGTTTTGGGTTTTGATTTTAGATTAACCCTTTTTGGGATATTTCGGTTTTGGTTATATTTGTTTAAACCTTGTAATTGGATTTCAGACTTGCACATTTTGGATGACAAATATCTTTCCGTATTGATTTTGATTTGTTTATCTGTTTAATATGTATGTATTTATCTGTTTGTCCGTCTGTTCTGCATGTGACATCCATTCTCTGTGACATCTGTTCTCCGCATCTCTTCCGTCAGGGTGGGGGTTCGGGTGTTACAAAAGTACCATTGGAGCTCTATTTTTTAAATAAAAATGATGGAAAATTATATAAAATAAACCAAATAAAGTTTAAAAATTCAAAACTAAACCAATAGAAGTTTATTTCTATTTTTGAGTCACTCAAACTTTGATTTTAAAATATAGACCATCACATATGTGAAGGCCTTCTTCACAGATCACCTTCACATCTTCACAGATCAGTGTAGAAGATCTTCACAGAAGGATAAAATAGTCAATTTGGTTCATTTTTGAAAAGTGAAAGTTTGAAAGATTATTTTTGTAAAATTTTTAAAGTTGGACTATATGATGTAATCACGTAAATAAAAGTTATAAAATAACAAAAATAAAATAACCCATGATTATATATTTGAAGAGTGAGAAATTATTATTTGAGGAATGTATTTCTCACTCCCCATCCACCTAATTAAATTTTAAATAGATGATTATATATATTGTAACTTTTTAAAAATATTATTAATATTATATTCGTTCATTTTTAATTTATTAAATTATTTTCAATAAAATGATTAAATTTATTTTAAATATATTACTTTTTAATTATTTAAATTTATAACATTATATTAAAATATATATTTATTTAAATGTGGTTTTAATGTTTCTGATAACAAAAGTAAAGTGATGATTTGAATAACGATGATAATATTACAATGTTTAGTTAAATATTCAGATGAAGATGGAAAAGACTATGGCTGGTACTTCGATATCATAAACATACTTGTAATATATTCTAATTTATTTACTTTAAATTACAATTAATGTTAATATTATTATAATAATTATTATTATTAATAATTATTATTAGTATTATTATTATTATTATTATTTTATTGTAATTATTATTATTATTATTATTATTATTATTGTATTCCAAATTTAAATTATAAATAAATGATTATATATATATTTATTGTGATTTGTTTAAAATATTATAAATATATATTATTTTATGTTTTAGTTTACTAAATTATTAATTTAGTTATTTTTTATAAAAAATAATTATCAATTTAAATAGTTTTATAAATTATCTAAATATAATAATTTTAAAATTTTTTTGTAGGAAATTTGAAACGAAGATTTGAATAATGATGATAAAATTAAACTGTTTAGTGAAATCTTTTAATAATGACGATAATAACAATGATAGAAAAGACTATGGCTGGTACAATGGTACAGATTTGGGGGCTATGATCATGGAAGGATATGCCGATGTCAAACTGTAAATAAGATATTCGTTAAAAAGTTATGAATTTAATTGAGTTTGTAAAATTTCTTTTCAACGAATATTTCTCATCAGTTTGTCATCAGCATATCCTTCGATAATCATAATCTCGGTTGTAGAATGTAGAAATAAAAATTGAAAACAATATAAAAAAGACTTTTGATTGGAGAAAGTAAAGGTAGTTATAATGAAAAAATACAAATTTCTTAAATAGTTGATTCGGCTACTATTCGAAATTTATGCTTTTAAAATAAAGGTTTTATACCAAACATACGTATATTAGAATACATCTAGTAATATTTATTTAGTATTTCTAAAAGAATAATTTATTAGTTTTAATTAAAATTATAACTAAAAAATTTTGATATAATTTTCTAAAAAAATTATAAATCGAATAAAAATTATTTTTAAATTATAAAATAAAATACATAAATAAAAAAAATAAAAATTACTTCTGTTAAATAAAGAATTCAAACTAAAAGTAAATAAGATAAAGTGTATCACTCATATAACAGAGTTTGAATTGTATCACTCATATAACAGAGTTTGAATAGAAAGTGCGACATGGCGGCCAATTTTATAAGATTCCAGAACACATACTTTTATAATTTTTATTCTAATTTAATAATAATAATATTATTATTATTATTAGTTTTTTTTAAAAATTATTTAATAAAAAGAAGAGGACACCCAAAACTAAATTTTTAGCCATGCCACTGGACGACCATCTGACTAGCATCTAAATGCAGTAGAGTACACCAAACTGGAAATTGATTTGACTCTCCATAGTCCAATTGCCTAATCTATATAATTATTTTTAATTTATTAAATTATTATTTTAATTATTTCTATAAAATGATTAAATATATTTTAAACATACTATTTTATAATTTTTTTAATTTATAACGTTATATTAAAATATATATTATTTAAATATGGTTTTAATATTTTTGATAACATGATGATTTGAATAATGATAGATAAAATTACAATGTTTAGTCAAATATTCAGATGATGATGAAAAAGAATATGATTGGAACATAGATTTGGAGACTATGGTCGTGGAATGACTGAAACATAGATCTGGAGATTATAAATATTCGTTAAAAAGCCATGATTTTAATTGGCGTTGTAGGAATTTTTGAATAAAAATCTTAGTTGAAAAAAAAAATTAAAAAAAAAATTTAAAGAAAACTTTTTTTTTTTTTTTTGAGAAAGTAAAGCTGGTGACGTGGAAGAAAGACTAATTTATTAAATAGTTGGTTTGGTTACTATTCAAGATTTATACTTTTAAAATTTTATTATTTTATTTTATTATTATTAATAAAGTTTAAAATTATTAAAAATATATAAAAATTAAATAATATTTATATTTTTAATCAGGTTAATTTATCTATTTATATATTATATATTAATTTTTTCTATTTATATTTAACAAGTTCCGTTAAAATTTACTATTATAATTCCAATTATATTCTTTTAGAAAGAAATTAATAAATAAAAAAGAAAAAAACGTAATATAGAACTATTTAGCTTATGATTTTAACACCACCTCCACCACTTTATTTCTTCGTAACCTTCGTATGTACATTAAACGGTGGATATGGTTAATGTCGTGAAGTCGTGGGATATGTAGCAGTATAATTATTTATTAATTTTTTATATTTAGACTTTTGGCTCCTATTAAATTTTAGGAACAATAAAACAAAATCATCATCAAATCAAAATAATTATTTAATAAATAATATTTTTTAATAATTTATTGATATATTAAAAATAAATATAAATGTATATTAATTGATTTTTTTTTATGTATTTGATATTTTAAAAGGATAATATTTTAGTTTTAATTAAATTTATATTTTGTAATTTGTTGATGGAATAAAATATAAATTTTTTTAAATTATAAATTAGATTAAAAAATTATTTTTAAATTTTAAATTAAAATATATAAATAAAAAATAAAAATTTCTATTTATAACCTTAAAAAATAACTCAAACTAAATAAATATGATAATTTTATGCACGTAACAGAATTTGAATGAAAAGGAAATTAGTACTATTGGGCTGATAATTTTAAACTAAATCAAATTTATAATCTATATACTAATTTATTTACTTTTATTTTTAATTTATTATTATATTATTATTATTTAACTTTTTTTGTTGTGGGTTTGATATTCTAACGGAGAGCTAAACGAGACGTTAGGTATGTACAATTGGGCCTTTTGGGCCTAATATGTTTGAAGGCTATTTATGATTTTATGATAGAAAATAAAAATTGAGAAGTGCCTTGTGGTCTGGAGATATTGAAAATTTTAATCAAAAATAGAGAGAACAAATTGGGTGGGGTCAACAAGTGAGAAGTCTCATGTACATACAATAAAATAAAAATGATTTTTTTTTTCTAAATTTTTTCAATGAATCATTGTAATATTAATAACTACTAGGCCCATATATTGTCAATATGTTTCTTAGCAAAAACACAAATTCAACAGCCAAATTTGACATGGACACAATTTGTATTATCGATCTGTTAAACAAATAAATTGGTTTTTACATTACATTAAGAAAAAATTAAAAAATTATATTTTAAAAAATTAGTTGAGTTATTGTATTTAGTCTCAACATTTAAGAATTATTGAATCCCAGAATTATTGAGAAAATGAAATTTCACTTTTCTTTTTTTTTAAAAAAAATATATTTTACTATTTTACTTATTTACAAAATTTTATATAAATATTTAAAATAGTATAAAAATAAATATTTATATAAAAGTGGGTTAATTCCAAAACCATCTATTTTTAAAATATTTTACCTTTTCACTTATTTTTGTAAATTTTTTCGAACCACCCAACAATCAAAATTACCAAGGAAGATTCGTGTTTTTTTAGGTACGGTGAGTTTCCAATTTCGTAGTTTTAATAATTAATAATAATAATATTATTATTATCATTATGATTATTTATTATAATTATTATTTATATTATTATTTTTGTTATTGTAATTATTTATTATTATTATTATTATTATTACTGTTATTATTATTACTACTACTATAATTATATTCCAAGTCTAAATTATAAATAAATGATTATATATATATATATATATATATATATAGTAATTTGTTTAAAATATTATAATTATTATTCTAGTTTATGTTTTAATTTTCTAAATTATTAATTTAATTATTTTTATAAAAAATAATTATCTACTTTAAATAGTTTTATAAATTATCTAAATTTATAATATTATATTTAGAATATATATTTATTTAAATATAATAATTTTATGATAGGAATTGTGAAGTGATGATTTGAATAATAATAATAATATAATAATAATAATAATAATAATAATTTACATTACTCAGTGAAATCTTCCAATAATTAATGATGAAAAAGACCATGACTAATATAACGATGGAGATTTAGAGACTATGATTGTGGAAGGATATACAAACGACGAACTGTTAAGAAATATTTTTTGAAAAGCCATGATTTTGATATCACATAATTTTTCAACGGATATTTCTCATCGATTCGTCATCGGCATATCCCTCCACAATCATCGTTTCAACCTGAAATTGTTGGATCAAAATTGTAGTTAAACAGAATCAAAGAATATTAAAAGAATACTTTTTAATTGTTTGGGTGGAGAAAGTAAAACTATTGAAAAAAGACTAATTTGTTGAACAGTTGATTTGATTACGATTCATCGTCCCTCTAAATAGGCTAATTTTGTTGGAAGAAAAAATTAGTTGATTTACTGCAAATATTTTTTTTTAATTTATAACTAAAGTTTTATTTTTATTTTATTATTATAATTAAAACTCTAAATAATTAAGAATCTATAAAAATAAAAATATTTATTTTTAACCAAGTTAATTTATCTATTTACATAGCATGTATTAAATTCTCTATTTATACCTAATAAAATCCATTAAAATTTATTAGAATCCTTCTAATCACATTCTTTTCAAAAAAAATTTAAAAAAAAAGTTATAGACGACCATTTAATCACTATTTATTTTAAATCTTAGTGCATACATCAATCAATCCAGTAGTGGTAGATATGTTTAATGGCGTGAGGTTGTCAGATCTCCTCATGTTGAATTGATTACAATAGATTTCATTAATTAATCTTTTTTTAACAACAAATTTTTTTAATGAAATTTATGAACTATGAATTGTTTAATACAATCGCTTTCCAGGTTCATTAATTGTTAATTTCAAATTATTATATTTTTAAATAAATTTATCTTTAAAAAATCCTTTAAAATATATTTAAACCGCTAAGAACCAAATTTCATAACCTAATTAGAAACGAACAACGGCGGATAGAGAACAAACATATATTGTACACAACCAAAAGAAAGAACAACAAAAAGTCCAAATTGGTAAATTCACGTGGTCCTTTTTTGTCTAAGTGGTGACCACCTTCTTCTTCTTAAGTTGAGCTTGCATATATACATTACAAAAGTAGGTGTTGTTCTCACATATATATATATATACATCAACTTACAAAGGTTGCACTTGGGGTAGGTAAGGTAACTAATAGGAATCAACCTTTTCTTTTTTACACTCAACTCAACTCATCTCTTCAAAATTATTTTATTTATACAAACAAATATTCTTCTCATAACCCTACCATGGATATTCTTATTATTATATTTATATTCTCAAATATTAGGTGGTACTATTATATTATGGTACTTATAACACTCGTTAACTCGCTTTCACATGAAGAAATATATACATACTTCATTGTCTAACGTAGTCATATAGTATTCTAAATAAATAAATAAAATAAAATATTAACTTATTCTAGACTCAATCAACAATGAAAAAATTGCTTTCCAAATCTAAATTATAAATAATAATAATAATATATTAATTTATTTAAAAATATTTTTAAAACTATTTTATAAATATTATTTTCTTTTACTTTTGTAATTTAATAAATTATTAATTTAATTATTTTTTATAGAAGTAATTATATCAATTTTAAATATACTACCTCTTTGTAAATTTGTAATTTAATATTTAGTATATGTATTTATTTAAATATGATGATTTATGTTTTTCATGAAAAGGATAAAGTGATGATTTGAGTAATGATGATGTAATTACGGTGTTTAGCCAAATCTTCCAATGATGATGATGGAGAAGACTATAGTCCATCACGTAGGGACCATAATTTGAATTTTAATCATGAATATATTAAACTAGTCTACCACTCTTCACCGTATACTTCAACCCTTACATTAAACTAGTCTGCCACTCTTCTCCATATACTTCAACCCCAGTTGAACTTTGGTATCTGATGTATTCAATATTTAATTTTAAAGGTAAAATTATGAAAATTTTATATTTGAAATATAGATATTAAGGCGAATAAAATAAAATCTCACTCAGCTATATTTTTTATTATATAAGAAATAACATATAAAATAAGATGATCGATGAATAGTGTTTGAACGGTAAGTGCAGTAAGAATTAAAAAAAACAAAGGAAGTACTAAGTTAAAATTATAGTCACGTGTTATTTAAAATTAGTCCATATTGGTAGATCTTTTGGAGCCGCTTTTCAATTTTGTCATTAGTACGGTATTGTCCGCTTTAAGACAGGGTCAAGTCATGAATTTTTTCTTGAGTACTATCACTCAAAAGACCTCATACTAATAGAGTTCTCTGAATACTTTACATATAAAGGATTATTCCCTTATATTACCAATGTGGTATTGGATTTGACACCCTAACAATCCGCCCCTTCAAATTAAGGACCAACATCACTTCCCCTCGAGTTAGTCCATCGATATTTCAAATCAATGATCACATATTGCATAGCCTCATCTCGATATAATCCACCGACCCATCAGCCACCAGCCTCCCCTTAAGATAATCTATTAATCTGTCGAACCATCTTGTAACGCCATTACTATCCAACGGGACCTGCCACCTGACAACCATATCATTAGGAAGACTTTTGATACAAGACACACAACATATCTAATTACGAGCTCTACATAGATGCGTCTTTTGATTCATTAGAAATAACTTATTATTTATGATTTTCCAAGCATATAACTCCTCAAGCTTTATCCACAAGATTCTAGCATGAGTCTCACCACTCTCATGATTCAAAATATTATCACTAACTCATTACCTAATAAACTCACATACTTGCCTATGTAGCAAATTCCACTGACATCAATCTTATCTTCTGGTTTCTCCCAGACAAATACAGGTATGTGAAAATCCTTCATATACAAGAGATATTTCATCTTATCATTCCACACGTGATAATTAGAACCATACAAAATAATCATTCTACTCAAGTTTAGATTATTATCCATACTTTTTTTTTTTTTTCAATTTGAAAATCTATGCTCTAATACAATTTGATTACCAAATTATAACAATAGATAGAAATACTTAATTTATTACACTAGCATATCTAGGTTTAATCCAAATAGACATGAACTTTTAAAGTATCACGATGATAATTTGTGGAGACGTGAACTTTAAGGGTATTAATGGTGATCATATGTGTAAGTGGAGACGTGAACTTTAAGGGTATTAATGGTGATCATATGTGTAAGTCGCTGTTCCCATTTCCTCGCTGACCCACATTGTGACACATACAGAATAGATACTAATCTGATTGTAGCGATACAAGATAAATAATTATATAAATTTTTTTTAATTTTATATTTAATCACTACAGTTACCACAAATACAAGATAAATAATTATATAAATCTTTTTTTAATTTTATATTTAATCACTACAGTTATCACTGAATAGTTAATTATAATTGTCATTTTAACTGCTATAGTAACCGCTACTTCAATCCGATAACGAAACTGCTATTTCAACCACTAATTTTTATTGATGTTTGAACTTTCAACAACAACTAAATAGCTATTACAATGGTTATTTTAACTTGAATTTGTTAACTGCTACAGTTATCCAGACCACTATAACTTACTTTGAAATTATCGGCTAATTAATGGTGATTATAATTCGGCTATCTAACGAACCCTAATAATTTCTAATGATCTAATCCACAGGTTCGTGAAACCATATAAGAACATAATACAAGAAGACATGAAGAAGAGAAGACATGAAGCAGCAGGAGAGAGTTTGGTGGTTGAGAAGATGGTCATAATAAATGTGATAAGATCAAATCAACAGCTTAAAGACAGAGAAAGAGACTGTTGAATCATTGATTATAATAATAAAATTAAAGATATTGTTGTTGTATGTATATGTGAAACTTGAAAGGTTGCTGTCTGAATAATTGAATTGATTAGCAAACAAACAAACCACACGAAGCTGCATGGAACCTCTCTTTCTTGTCCCTTTCCCATCATACCCTCTTCTTCTTCTTTTATAGATTACGTACACAAGATATTCTACTACACTTCTTCACTCCATTAACTACTATATGGTAAAATTGTGTTGTTTTCTTATGAATGTGATGTGGTTATTAAGAGTTTCTTTGGAAGTTTCTATAAATATGGAGTTCTATTGCACATGGAGTTGTAGGATACATTACTTTTTAGCAATTTGATATATTTATCAAACGATCAAAAGAGAGGATAGAGATTATCAACTGAATGAATCCTTTGAAACCTTGTATTTTGCATGTGTCTTATTATATGATAACAGTCCACCAATATATTTTCATCTATCACACACGCACGTATAAGGTAATAATTATGTCATTAATTTATAGATTTAACCTAAAATTATAATGATCATATTATCTAAAGAGCTCATGCCATTTAGTGTGGAGAAGAAAAGTTGATTAGCTACTATTAGTTATTTGTCCATTGTATATTAATATTAATGAAGACGGTCTTAATTCACACTTACCTCTTAGCCATATAAATAGATCCTATAGTAATTTCAATTATTGTACTACTTTATGAGGTGGGAAGATCATTATTAGACTACTAGTTAGAATGCTTGGCCATTTTAATATATATATATATATATATATATATATATATATTATATATATATATAAAGACTAAAATCATCAGAATACCTAGTTTGTAATGTATGTTAGCTAGACTATGCTTTATCGCTTTTTTCATGGAAAATATGCCTTTTTAGTACTTCATCAATAAAAATATTTAAAAAAAAAAAAAAAAAAAACAGTTTTGGGCATTAAAATTTTCTTAAACATGATAAATCATCATCAATTTTGGTGTGACATCACTTTCATCATCTCAATTAATAAAAACCCAACAAGTGTTCATCATCTTTAACTTTTAATCAAAAATATGAATTTAATAAATCTGATCACATAATATAAATTATAAATATTTTAATATATACATATAATATAATTACATTTTTAAATAAAAAAAACATTTAATCATTAAACTTGCCAATATACTAACAAAATTTATAATTTTGGATATATATTAAATAATATTTATTACCATTAATTTTAATGAATAAATAGAATATATAATATATTTATGTCTATTTTTAAAAAATTATAATAATGGTACCCTACACATTTTAACATTACAATTTTATAAATAAATCAGAAAATTATATTCATTCCAGAAATATATCTTTTACTATTCAGACCTCAAAAATTCAAATTTAATAACATATCTAAAAATATAAAATTTTAACTTTAATAAAATCAAACCCCACTTTCCCAACATTAATTACAATACCATCAAAACAATTAATATCAGTTAACAGAGGTAAAATTACAAAACCCAAAACTGGGTCCAACAGAAATCAGAAAACATAAAATAAAATTAAAAAAATAAAATATAATGTAAGGGCAAAAAAGTAAATCTGCAGAGGTACTTGTCAGTACTCTCTTCATCAAACAAACAAGTTCGACTTCAACTTCTCTCCCCACACAAAAATTCTGATGTTTCTTCTTTCTCACATTCTCCAAACCCAACCCTAAAAATGGCCACCCAACACGACCCATCACGTGCCACTCACATGCACTACTCCTCTGAAGACGACGACAATTCCGACGATAAAGAGTCTGTATTCGTCGACACGGACGACGACGAAGACAACGAAAACATTATCGAAGAAGAACGAAAGGAATCCGAGAATGAACCGTCTTTCTGCGGATGGAGGAGAAGAGGAAGCGGGTGGTGGACGGGTCGGGTAGTGGATCCGAGGGCCAAATGGGTACAAGAATGGAATAGAGTGTTCTTACTGGTATGCACAACAGGTTTATTCGTGGACCCACTGTTTTTCTACAGCCTATCAATAAGCGACACGTATATGTGTCTGTTTGTCGACGGTTGGTTCGCTATAACCGTTACAGCTCTCCGGTGCATGACCGATTTGTTGCACGTGTGGAACATGTGGCTTCATTTCAAGATGGCCAAAACGTCGTCGTCCTACACTCAAAATAATAACAACAATAATAATAATTCTCAAATGGTGGCGATGAGGTATTTGAAAGCCAAGAGAGGTTTCTTCTTCGATCTGTTCGTCATTCTTCCCGTGCCTCAGGTGAGTCATTGTTTGTTTTTATTGATTTTTTAATTTTATATTTAAATTTTATTTAAAATTTTAATGTGGTTTAGTCATGGTCATGTGACAAGTGCATGACATTGGAGAGTATTTGCATGGTATCTTTCTTACACGGAGCAGTGTATGTGTAAGTCGTCCATGTGATGGATTCATGTCGTTTTGTTCTTCTCCAGTACTTTTTTTTTCATTGATACGACACTGTTTCCAGTAGATGTCACTGCCTTCACTACTTTCAGTTTTTCTTTTCTTTTTTTTTTTAATTTTTGAAAAAAAAAAATTGTTTATTATATATGGATTTTACTTTTGTTATATATATATGGGTGGAGATGATGTTAAACTAGATAGGGTAATGTTTTTATGATTTTATAGGTGAAGACAAAAAACCTTTCTAGTTATATCTTATTAGCTAAGTTAATATTTTTAATTTTTTTAATGAAAAAATTAAGACGTATGTTTCCCTTTTTATGATATCTAGTAAGTTGGTTTTATTTTGTTATTTTTTGTTTGACTTATATTAGTTTATATTATTTTTGTAGTTTTTGAGACAATTAGCTTTGATGAGATTTTAATTATTTTGAATATATATCCACATAAATAAAATGCACAAAGATGACATTTGATATTAAAAACAAATAAATAAAATGTAAAAAAATTAATTATGCTATTATTTCAATCTTATAATTATATTCTATCAAATATATTTATAAATATGAAATATATTATCTCAACTGCAGAATAAAAATTAAAACTTATTATTGTTTATCAATTTGATTCAATTATTTATATATATATTAAAAAATATGATAAATAAATGTTAAAAATAGACTTGATATGTTGATAGATTATATAATTTTATTTTGCTGCATTGTCAATTTATTTTATTCCATTTCTTAGATTCTGGTCTGTTAAAGTTGTAGCCTCCATGTGCATCCTCTATTGCTTCAATCAAGCTTTATAACCATATTTCATTTTCTTAGTACATGAAAGGCATGTAACAGTTTAATTTAATTTTAAAATAATAATAATAATAATAATAATAATAATAATAATAATAATAAATCAAAACCCATATAGTCAATTTGTCACCACATATCATTGTATTTATATAAATATTATTTTATATAGTCAATTTGTCACCACATATCATTGTATTTATATAAATATTATTTTATAGAGGGTCCAATCCAATCTGTGAGAACATAATAAGTTAATTTCTTAGTTGTAAAAATAAAATAATATAACAAATACAATAAGACAATAGCTTCGGGAAAATAAAAACTTTATCCAATATTCATACCTTTTATCATATATAAATTTATAAAGATAATCTATTCACAGGATATTGTGTTACTTTTATATTATTATTTTTTTAATTTAACATAATGTGTCCATGGTCCATATAAAAATAATCTATTAAGGTTTCGACACCATGTCATTCATTTTTTTGGTACCATTTATTTGTTTTGTTCCCTGCCCATATGATACTGTATAAACCTCATTTATTTCTTTTGTTCCCTTCTTCAATAATAACCTGTGACAAAAGCGATTCAATAATATATGTTCTTCTCTTCTCATTGAATTATTTAAACAATGCAGGTAGTGCTATGGGTGGTGATACCATCACTACTGGAAAAAGGGTCAACAACACTAGTAATGACAGTGTTTTTAATAATGTTTTTGTTTCAATATCTACCAAAAATATATCACTCTGTTTGTCTACTACGTCGCATGCAAAATCTCTCTGGTTACATCTTTGGCACTGTTTGGGGGGATTGTCCTCAACATGATCGCATATTTCGTGGCATCACATGTAAGTGCTTATATATATAATTAATGAACCTACTTTTTTTACTTTAGAGTAATTACAATCATTTTCGAAGTTTGATGTCATGATGTATATTAGATTAAGGTTGATAGAGTGGATTGGAGTTGATATATTTTCTGCTTTTTGTGAAAAAAGTCGAGAGAATATTTCAAATCATGCTCGATTAATTCCCCCACCATAATATTTCGTTTGTTAGAGACTTTATACAAAAGTTGTGGGAAAGGGAAGCTTTTAAAATTATTACCTTTAAGTGTGATTCATGTGATTGGTAATAGTAGATCTCACGTCTCTTTTTGCTTCAAATGAGCCCTAATTTATCCACTAGAAAATTTTTGTTTTTATGGTTGTTAGGGCAACGATTTATTTTTATTTTAAAATAATATTTATTTTTAAAAAAAAAAATTATTAAAATTACTCTTAATTATAATTAAAGTGGGGTTATTTTTTTTAAAAAAAAAAGTATTTTAAAAAATAATAATAAAATAAATTACTATTAAAATAGAATAAATCATTTTTTTATATTTTTAAAAAAAAAATATTTATTTAAAACGGTTTTCAGAAACTAAACTCAAAAGCCAGCCAAATATGCTTATTGAACTATTGATTTTTTGTGTTTCAACATGTGAAATAATGATGGAGCAGGCGGCAGGGGCATGTTGGTACTTGTTAGGTATTCAAAGATCAGCAAAATGTTTGAGAGAACAATGCAGAGGTACAGATGGGTGTGACATAAGAGCTTTGGCATGTAAAGATACAATCTACTATGGTGCATCAGCCCCTGTTAGAGGTACATCAAGACTTGCTTGGTCCGACAACAGACAAGCTAGATCCACTTGCTTACAAGGACCTGACCATTATGACTATGGTGCTTACAAATGGACTCTTCAACTTGTCATCAATGATAGTCGCTTGGAGAAGATTCTTTTTCCCATCTTCTGGGGACTCATGACTCTAAGGTACCTACTAGTTCACTTAAATCTCTATGCTTTTTATTTTAACAATATTTTATTTGAAAATTTAATTTTCTTTTATTTGTTTCATAGCACTTTTGGGAATTTGGAGAGCACCACAGAATGGCTAGAAGTTGTGTTCAACATCATAGTTCTAACAAGTGGACTGCTCTTGGTCACCATGTTGATTGGAAACATCAAGGTGTTCTTACATGCAACAACATCAAAGAAACAAGCAATGCAATTGAAGATGAGGAACATTGAGTGGTGGATGAGGAAAAGACAGTTACCACAAGGCTTCCGGCAGCGAGTCCGGAACTACGAACGGCAACGGTGGGCGGCGATGCGCGGCGTCGATGAGTGTGAGATGATCAGCAACCTCCCCGAGGGCCTCAGGAGAGACATCAAATACCATCTCTGCTTGGACCTCGTCAGACAGGTAAACGCATATTGGGCCTTTGTATAGAGCCCAATAGTGAATGGGCCTGGCCCATTACCTAACTGAATAGTCAATTGTTGATTTTACAGGTACCGCTATTCCAACACATGGACGATCTAGTCCTAGAGAACATATGCGACCGAGTGAAGTCTCTTATTTTCACAAAAGGAGAAATCGTAAGAGCCTAAATTTCACTTATCGAAATTCCCAAAATACCCTTATCAATACTAATGTGCGACACATATAGATAACAAGAGAAGGCGACCCAGTGCAAAGAATGCTATTCGTGGTCCGAGGGCATCTCCAAAGCAGCCAAGTCCTCCGTGACAACATAAAATCGTGTTGCATGCTCGGCCCTGGAAACTTCAGCGGCGACGAGCTTCTCTCGTGGTGTCTCCGGCGACCATTTATCGAACGTCTACCACCATCTTCATCCACATTGATAACATTAGAGACAACGGAGGCATTTGGGTTAGAAGCCGAAGATGTGAAGTATGTGACGCAACATTTTAGGTACACGTTTGTTAATGAAAGGGTGAAAAGAAGTGCTAGATACTACTCACCTGGATGGAGGACATGGGCTGCCGTGGCTATACAGCTGGCGTGGAGGAGGTATAAGCATCGCCTTACGCTTACTTCGCTGTCGTTTATTCGGCCGAGGAGACCTTTGTCGAGGTGTTCTTCGTTGGGTGAAGATAGGTTGAGGTTGTATACTGCTCTGCTTACTTCGCCTAAACCTAATCGGGATGATTTCGATTTCTAAAATGTTGTGTTTAGTTTGTTTTTGGATAGTTATAAGTTGATGATTGTATGTATATAAATGACATGGATAAATAATTTAGGAGTTTCGGGAGATTTATTTAATTTTATAGATATATATTATTAATTTAATATTTTATCTAATAAAATTAAGGGTAAATGGTTAAATGCGGTGAATATAAATATTATTATTTGTTTTGGAATATTTGCAATGCATTCAGATTATAAATTAAAATCGGTTTAATTCAGTTAATTAATGTGAATATATAAGTTCGGTTAATTGATCGGAATTAAAATTAGAGGATGGTAATCGTGAAAAGAAATTGGTAGTCTTGTATATATTTTAAAGTCTAATCTTTAATATTTTAAAATTTTATAAAATAAAAATATGATAAATAATTAATAATATGTATTTTAAAAAAAATAAAATAGTGATAATTGTATAAAATATTTTAAACATAAATAAACAATATTTGGATGATAATTAAAAAGTTATATAAATATAATAATTATAATTAAAAGAAAAAAAAATCTATTTAGACTTTTTAATTGCATAAAATTTAAAATATTTTATAATTTTTTTCTAAATTGGAAAAAAAATTAATTTGTTTTATTCCATAAGACAGATATATATTGTGCCCATCATTTTTTACAAAATTGAGATTAATCACAGGATAAAAATATATTTTAAATAAAAATAAAAATATTTTAAAATTCGACTAATGAATGATATATAAAATAAAAAATTAATTAGGTATATATATATATATATATATATAAAATTTTTGTTGATTAAAAAAATTAATCTCAATGTTAGCATATCTGCATCCTGCCAAGACATGTTGGAGCTGTACATACAATACATTAATTTACAATGAATTCTCCATCGAACTCAGTCCTTAATTTTTCTCTCTTTCAATACATGTATATTCTAGAGTACTAATAACATAAATACATAACATAAGCCACAACTAATAATTGAATTTTAAAAAAATTAGGCTTGGACAGATTCTAAGGCAGGAAGTTGCTTATCAGTCTCGTCCTCATTAGTGTCTTCGTGACCAGCAGAGCCTCTAAAAAGCAATATCGCAAGACTCCCAACACGAAAATATATAAAACATCCAAAACAATGTGTCACAAATGAACCAAAATCAGTCCCCACTATGCATTGCCATCCACTCCCATGAATCCTATCAAATTCCTGCACCATCAAAACAATTTTAATCAATTTAATTAAAATAAAAAACAAATATTTTTAAAAATAAAAATAAAAATAAAAATTTATACCTTCTTGATAAAACGGGCAATTTCAGTGGCATCAGTGACATCAAAGAAATCAAGAGCTTTAGCAGCCAAATGAAGAGCATCTTGTTGCATGGTTTGCAACATATCAGTTTCTCCAATCACTGCTTTGCCTTCTAACATTTTTTTTTTATGTCCAAATTCATCAATAGAGGTTGTGGATTTATAAAGGGAAGGTCTTGGATTCTGTGTTTGTGGTCATGATGAAAACGGTGCCGTGGAAGTATTTGAATGGTTTATCTGATTCAGTGGATTATACTCTACTAGTGGAAGAGGAACAACTCATGAAAAATTACAAGCTTTTTTGGGTCCTACTTTTATCTACACTTGGATTAATTCTTGTGGTTTCTCTCCAGGATTTTGCCACCTGTATTGGCTCTTGATTTTGGTCCATCTCTTGTATTTATATATATATATATATATATATATATATTAAAAATAAAATAAACGTGAATAAATGAAGCTCCTCCTCCCTCATATTTAAAAGTATATTTATTTATGATTCCCTCCACTCCAGAAGATGCTAACGGAAGATTTCTTAGCCAATGATAAGATTGAAATGTTGAATCATTGAGGATAAAATTGAAGATAAGTTAATTAGCTGTTGACAAGCATTTTGTGCAGATTTTTTTACATTGAAATGTAAACGTAATTTTACCACGTCAGCATTTAATTAAACAAAATCTAATAAACTCAAAAATAAAATTCTGCGACCACCCTGTAAACGTGTCACTAATCCGACCAAACTGAAACCAAACTTGAACAAAAACCAGTTAAGATTCCTTGTCAACTCCACCAATCCACCTATCTCAGACAACTCAACTCCCAACTTTAACAACTACTACTACTACTTCTCACCGACATCAACGTGTTTCCAACGCAAGCCCCTGTTTTGTCTCTTCACCACAAAAATCAAACAATTCATCGAAAGAAAAGGAAATTTGTATCAAACCAATCAAAATCCCTGGGAAAGAGGAAAGGAGAGAGAGAAGGGACTCCATCCAATCCGACCAACCACCAATGGGTCGTCGTCTCTTCAGCTGTTTCCGGCGAGGCTCGCCCGGATCAACATCGGCGGAGGACGAAACAGAGGTGGTTGGGGCCCGCGTCACGGCCGACGTGACGGTGGAGGAGATAAGAAGGGGAGGGGCGGTGCTGGTCGAGCTTTTCTCTTCGCAAGGATGCGCCACGTCACCTGAGGCTGAGTTGCTTTTGTCTAGGCTTGGAAGAGGCGATTTTGAGCTGGAGACGCCGGTTGTTGTGTTGGCTTATCATGTCGATTATTGGGATTATAATGGGTGGAAGGATCCTTATGGTTCGAGTCAATGGACTGTTAGACAAAAAGCTTATGTTGAGGCTTTTAATCTTGATACTATGTTTACTCCGATGGTGGTTGTTCAAGGCAGGGTTCAGTTTCAGGGGAATGACCAGGATGCTCTATTGTCTAATATCACTTCTGCTTCTAGATTCCCTCCTCCTTCCTTACAGGTTTGTTTTTAGTTTGGTTTGATTGTTTTGATTTGGAGATTGTGGACATTTGAGATGGATTTTGATTAGGAAGACATGAATTATTAGATTAATAGAGCTTGGATTGCTTCATATTGAAGATGTGAGATTAGGTTCCTAACTATAAGAATGTATAAAAACAAATGTGCAGGCAACTTTCCAGAGGCCGACATCAGAGTGCATACAAGTGAGCTTCACAGGAACAATGAGGAACAAAGTGGATGATAAAGGTGTTAATGTCATGGTTGCATTATACGAAAATGGGTTGGTGAATGAATGTCCAAGAGGAGACAACAAAGGGAGAGTTTTATCCAATGACTTCGTTGTGAGGAAGCTCGACAAGCTCTGTAGTATCAAAGACACTTCAATTAGAAAGAACAACATATCGGGAACTGTCAGTTTCCCTCTATGGGATAACTTCAATAGCAGCAAATGTGGTGTTGCTGTCTTTGTTCAGGACAATTCTCATCAAATTTTCGGTGTGCAGAATTTCCAGATTCCTGATACGATATGAAGAGTAACTCTCAGATGTATTTTCGAGCCACTGTGTACAAAAATGTGTTGTGTTTTAGATACCCATTCCTTTTATTTTTTTTATACAGACCTTCTTATACTTCTCTACTCTTCTGTTCCTCTTTTCTTTTACCATATTTTTTATATATAAGATATGAAATTAAAGAGATTGGAGAGTGATTTGAGGTTTGCAGTGCTAATGGTCAACTTTGGTTGTGTGATATTTAGAAGCCAAAACAGACAGCTCTAAATTGGGTCCAGTAATTCAAATAAACCACATCTATCTCCACAGGCAGCTCCTATTGTGACCATAGTGCAAGCCTGGTTTCAATTTCAATCCCCATCTTGAAAACAACAAACTAACCAAGCCTGAAGCATTTGTCCTGAAACTTTTTTAAAGTAATGTGAACAGAACACCAATGTAGATGCTGAGTACCAAAACTAATAGAAATACTGACAAAAGAACAAGCAGTCTCTATGTAGAGAAAGAGGCTGTGTCCATGGTTTTGAATGACCATAGTTTTCATTTCAGGATCACGTCATTTTCAGCAGAGTATTGAACATATGCAAATCCAATGTACATAGGCAACAGTATCTTCCATTTCAATGTGTTTTCATTCCTTTTTGACTATATAGGCATGTGAGAAACCTTCATTCACACTCATGGGTTATTTTCACTGTGTCAGCAGAATCATCCAACAAGGTTCCCTAATCTCAATCACTAAAAACCATCTACTATCAAGACTGGATACATATTCCATTTGCCTTAGAATCAAGCAAACTCCAAGTGTAAGCCACTAAGCCATCTAATTTTAGCCACTTTGCTAAGTCCTGACAGTTCCATTTTTAAATTTAAAATCTCTCTTGCTCAATCATTGAAGCTGCCACCCTTCTTTAATAGAAATGGTGGTGGAGTTGGGGACTATCAATGAAACTGACACTGACAATTAAATTAAATAGGCAGTTGAAAGAAATTATGATTGAGTGACGTAGGAGCATAAATTTAGTTAGCAGTGGAACATAAAGAAACACATCTAATGCAGTATTAGATGAGGTTGGGACTATTATTTCAGGTCTACCCACCAGAAGAGCCTGTTCAGAAGGTACCTTATAAAGATATGACTCATTCATTGTCTAAACTTAAACACAATTTCAAACACTGCCCTGACTTCCAAGCTAGATAGGATTAAACTGTACATGTTTGATGTATGTCTACTCTAGATTGTCTGATATGTTGCAAAAACTATAGCACAAGAGCTTGTACATACACAGAGAGTACATATATACATGTACTTACATTTTGGAAAAGAATTGAATATATAATTAAGACAATTGTGGGCTAAATAGATTTAGATAAGCATGAAGATTGTTATCATCCAAAATACATAACACCAATTTGGATTAGGTGTAAAGTTCCTGTCATTCTCATAAATGAAATGAAAGTTATGGTTCTCTTAAAAGTCAGTTTAGAAAAACATGAGCATATAGAAAAGCTAAACAAAGTTAAAAAGTCATTGTCAATGCCATTAGATTTTCTATGTAAAGGAAGGTCAACTAAATTCCTGGTGTTTTCTATACAAAACTCCACCACTCAAAAAGTCATCATTTAAGTGTCAAATTGTTAAGTTTCCTATTTCCAAGCATGACTTCCTGAACAAGTGATACCTCTCACAAAATCAACTACCACCACTTTATGACACAAACATGTGAAACTAAGCCCACAAAGTCAAAACAGATATGTTCCATAAAAGCATATGATATGTTATGATTGTCTTGCCCATGCAAATGATAGTAAGGGTAAAATCCACAGCAATCAAGCATATATGTGAACCTTCAAAGTGCATAAGGGTACTAGCAAGTAAAGAAATATAGTAACAGCTTCATAAACCGGCAAATCTTGATGTCAATAAACATAAAGATATACAAATTCCGGAAATGCAAGAAATTTATACCAAATAGGGTATTGCATCTAAAAAAGGCAACGCCATAAGCCAACAATGACAACCGAAGCAATCTAAGCACTCTAAGCCCCCAGAATGTACACAACTGATAGAAAAGTTTTACGGTTTGTATTTACTAATATAACAAAGCAAAATCCATTTACAAGCAGGTTTCTATAGCAGAATAAATTACCATGCCTGCTTAATGTGCATCTGCCTTCTACCTGAAAAACAATGGCCTTGATGCGGTTTGCTCTTTGACTAAACATGAACTTCACCTTTTGAGCCCAACAATGAGGAGGTTTGGGTGACTTGTTCCAGTCTGGAGATATAGACCAGCTTTGATGAAGGACAGTTCACTTCACTCTGCATCTACTGCTTTGACCTGTTGCCGAGCCAAGTACTTTTCCCTACGTTCTTTCTGTAATATATGGTTTGAAAAAAGTGAGTTATTATGGAAAGTGATATGACAGGCTATTTGAGCCATTATTGAGAGAATTATCAAGTGGTCATACCCATTCATCAATTACAAGACCTTCCCCAACAACCCGTGGACCAGTGTCTGGTAGAGGTTTCTTTCGCGCCTCTACTGCAGCCTCAGCTTCAGCTAACTGTCGATTCAATTTTTCCAATGTCTTTGCAAGAAAGAAATAAGAAATAAGCAACAATCCCTTTATTGAGTAGATCAGATGGTCACAAGAAACTGCAAAATACAGTAGATATGGTCATACTTACAGAACTTGGTCGTTGTACGTCTAGGTACACAACACGCAGAATTCGCTCAACTGTGACCAGCTCCCTTTGCTCTTCAAACTACAAGAGAACAGCTCAGGAAATAAATTTCCGGCCACATACTTATAATATAAGCTCAAAAAAGTGAATAAATGTCATAAAATCAATTTGAAACATCATGTAGTAACAAACAAATAGAAAAGTCAATCACTATCAGAACATACACAAAAGCAAATGCAGGATTTGCCAAAAAAAGAGTGCGTACAAGAAGCTTAACATCAGCCTGATGCAAAGCCTGATAGAATAAAGTGTTCTTGCAAACATACAAAAATTACAACATATTTTGATCATTTCTCTTGAAACATCACTAGAAACTAACATTACTAAACCCGCGAAAACAATCAAAATTTCAGATTAACATGCAAAGGTTCAAAAATTAGTTCATCAAACTATGATAGTAATGAAACAATAACGGTCAAATAACAGATCGCACAACGATCATCTGTATTTCTAGACTTTTGAAAACCTAGCATCCTCAATGAGGCAAAAACAGATGGTCAACAACACTCAATATGTTTTTCTCCTTCACTCACCAACCACTGAAACCTACACTATTCAACAAACGAAACTAATATACATATAAACTGGCAAAATAACACATCTCCACCAACAAAAGCCAACAACTTACCAGCTCAGGGACATAGTCAATATCAGCTACCACTTTCAAACTCATAATCTTAAACTTGTCCCGACTCTTCTGATCAAGAGGAAGTTTTTCATTGCTCTCCGGCTGCTCCACGAACTTGAACACTGCATTCCACCATAAATAAACAACAAATCAACCTCAACAATTTTTTAAAAAATAAATAAATAAATAAATAAATCAAAATCTACAGTGAAACACCACTCTCACACAAACATCAGTAGTCAACAAAACAATAACATAACATCACTAACACCACCATAACACAACTCAAATTTAAAATAAAATAAAAAAGTAAAAAAAAATGTAAATATACCAATAGCGACGATGCTTTCACCGGGTTCGAGTATGCCACCAGGAGGACGCATGTAGCAGCTCTTTGGTGCAGTAGTTTGAAACTGAGATTAAAAAATTAATTAAGAAACAATCAATTAAATTAATCAAGGGTTTTTCAATTCTTAATTAAGAATACTAAAATAATACTAATGGCAAACAAAGTCAACCCACCTTGAAAGCCACATGAGACCTGCAAGTATTCTTCAACCTTATAGCACTTCTCACTTGTTTTCCCGGCTCATCTACAAACCACAGCCCAAAATTTTTATATTTATTTTTCCCAGAAATGAACAAGCAAAAACAAACCCAAAAAAAGAAATAAAACCAACAAAAAAAAAAATCAGTTCTTTTAGACAAAAAAGTCAACGCTGACTTAAATCAGAAGGTTTAATAAACGACGACGTACAAGGGAAGTAGAGAGTATTTGAAGGATCGAGACGGAGACGACGTCGAGGAGGAAGAAGGGATCTAGCGACGGAGGAGACAGTCTTCTGTGACCTCGAATTAGGAGGCTCCACGTGTCGTTCTGTGGTGAGGTTTTGAGTTGAGGAAGATGAAGATGAGTTAGTTGCTGTCTGCCAAAACGGACATAAGCTGAAAAGCTTCGCGTCCGTACCGGACCTCTGCCGGTCGGTGATCGCCATAAGTCGCCGGAGACAGCGAGTGAAGTGTTCCGGTTTGGTTTTAAATGAAGAGAAAAGAGTGATGTGTTTTGTTCTGTTGTGTTGTGTGTGTGGTTGAGTGAGAGTGGGTGTGGGTGTCTCACGAGTTTAAACACGTCGGATTTCAACTTATTTTATTTTCTCCATTTTAATTCCCGTTTCGCGTCCGTGCATTTCACTGGTTGTACCTTTCACAATAAGCCGTTATTCATTTATTTATTTTAAAAAATATTATTATTATAAATATAATTTTAATTTGCTTTATATTACATGAGAGTGAGGAGGCAATGATATAGTAATACAAATAAAATAAGAAGATGATGTAATGATTAGTTATCTTAGGTTAGGTGTATCTTATATTAAATTTAATATAGTTATACGTGTTAGATATTTTTAATTGTGTCTTTATTCAATTTCGTTTTAGGTATAGTTCAATGAAATATTTAAAAGAAAGAATAAAATAGATCATGTTGAAATATGTGGTCCATTTTATAATTAAATTCATAGAGGTTCATGAGACACATGAATGAGAGTGACTCGAGCATGTAAAATGTAGCCTAATAATAACATAGGTAGGCATGTGAATGAATAAGCATGTAATATGTGAAATAGTGAGTAAGGTATTCGATTAAATAATAGAATGATGTAACTTGTAAAGCACTCAATTCTTCTAGTTTTTCAAATGTGTAACTACTACATAAGCATTGTTACATGCAAAAGTTTTCTTATTTAGAGGTGGGCACTTCAACAAATCAACTAGGATCAATATTTTTTGTGTACCCAATCTCATTATTTGTGATGGGTTTATAGGGTTATAAATAACAATAGATAAGTAAAATTAAATATATGAAATAAAATTTGAGTTGCATGGTTATAATTAAATAATAATACAAATATATTGATGTATTAAATAATTTTGATCAATTTGAAAGTATAAAATAGCATTTTGATTAATTTTTAATATTTAGTTAGCAAATTATGTTATTTAATAGTAGCACTAAAATAATATTTCACATTTCGATTAATTTATTATTAAAAAAATATTTCTGAATTTTTTTTAATAATTATTTAATTTTTAAAATAAAGTAATTATATTTGAGTTGTTAGGTTATAATAATTTATTAAAATCATATTATGCAGCATTCAAAATTGGTTGTAATAAATTTCTAATTTTTTATTTTATATATTATTCTAAATTTGAATTTAATAATTATATAAAAATAAATATCATTATATATATTAAATAAATTAATTAAAATAAAATATTTTTATATTACCATTTATGACTACTACCTATTTGAATATACTTAAGTAATTTCAAATATTTAAATGTAACAAAATACTTCCTCCGTTTCCTTTTAGTTGCAACATTTCTGCACGATACGTTATCCAATACTTAACTTTAACCGTAAATATCTTTAATTATATATAATTAAAAATTATTATAATTATATATTTAGAAAATAGGTATTAAGACAAATAAAATAAAATTTTTCTTTGTACATAACAAACAATATATGAAACAAGATCGATTGAAGAACAATGTACACTATACTAATGTTGCCACTAATAAGAAACGGATGAAGTATTAAATAACTATTTTATGACATTAAATGTAATAACCGAAAAATATATTAAAATAATATATTTTATTTTCATTTAACATTAAATATTTTAAGTAATTTAAAACTAAATTTTAAAATTTTATAAACTATTAAAAATAAGTTATAAACCTATCAGAAAATATAAATAAAATATTTAAAAGAATATTAATAAACTGATCGAATGATTTTAATGCTCAAATATATATTTGAATTTTTTAAAAATTATTATCATCAGTTTGTGAAAATTGTTTTATACTCAAAAATATGTTAATAGGTTTAGGTGATACAGTCGACAGTACTCTAATTTAATTAATATATTTCTTTTTAATTTTTATTTTTTTATGTATAAAACGCCATATGTGAAAAATGACCATATTTATACATGTTATTCGAAAGTACAAGTATCAACAGCAGAGACGAGAAGAGTGAACAAAAAAGCGCGTGAGAGAGCGTTTGTGTTTCACGTATATGGAAAAGAGAGTGACGGAGACCGCGTGCATTGGATTGGGTTGGAGTTTGCATCAGAGTCAGGTAAGCTTGACACTACATTTTAATTGTCTAATAATATCACCTTAATTAACATTCTAGTTTGTTTTTTTTTTAATATAAAATACAGTCTGTATTTTTATTTAATTTAATTTATAATTAAATAAATTACTATATTAAGAAAATAAATATTTTTAAAATTATATACTGTTCCCAACATAACCCTTCTATAATTCTATTATCCATTTAAAAATAATTTAAATAATTAATTTATATAAATTATATATAATTTAAAATAAATTATATTAATATAACTTTTATATAAGTCATACTAATATAATATCAAAATTATCATATTTAAAATAATAATGATATAATTAATTAAAAATCAAATAAATTATAAATAATAAAGTATATTGGTTGTAATTTTTTATTAAAACTATAATAATTCATATTTAAAAATAATTTAAAAAAATTAAATTTATTAATTGAAATTAATAGTTTTTATATAATAAATTAATTATTTTTTAATAAGATTAAATAATTATTTTTAAAAAAATACTATAGAACAATATAGTCCTATATATTTATGTAGTATTTGTTGTTATTAATAGTATATGAAAATGAGAGTGAAGTTGAATATTAATAGAGGTGGAGACCTACCAATTAAATTTAAATTGGGTGGTATTGATGGTTTAGGACCACTGAGACTTAGATTATAATTTAGGTTTGTTGTTACATTAATTTAATTTATTGGACTCAACAACTTGACATCAATTCTATTCTCTTCTTCTAGATGATCATGACAAATCTAAATTTAATGTCTTTTCTTTGGGTTCATCTAGCCAATGGCAATAGAGTTGATATTCAAGATATGAATCTTTTATGCATTTAAGTCTTTTGTATATGTTTATTGCTCAAATTCAAGGTTTATATATACTAATTAAATAAAATATAATGAATATAATTTTCAAGCACAATCTATTATTATTATTATTATTATTATTATTATTATTATTATTATTATTATTATTATTATTATTATTATTATTATTATTATTATTTAAGGGTGGACATTTTAACCCAACCCGAACAACTCGACCCAACCCAATCCGATTTTTTTATTGGGTTGAAAATGTTGTTTAACTTATACAAATTAGAAAATGTCAACCCAAATTTTCATGGGTTGGGTTGGGTAAGGTTGAAAGTTTGATATTATAAAATATTTTATTTATGATATGTTTTCCATTACATTAAATTTACACCTTATTTTATATCTAATTTTCTCCGTAAATATTGAAAATTTTATTATAATTACTATCTACATTATAAGTTGAAATATACAATCTAAAAAAGTAACTTATACATAATCTTTATTTTTTTAATATTTAATTTTCAACTGAATCGTGGGTTGGATTGCATTGAAATATTAATTATATTGAATTAGGTTGAAATTTCACCAACCCAACCCAAAATGGGTTGAATGATTTTCAATCCAACCCAATTCAATCTGATTTTGTCCACCCCTACTATTACTATTATTATTATTATTATTATTATTATTATTATTATTATTATTATTATTAAATTTATATTTTAGATAAAAAAAAATTGGAACGAGTTAAGACACATTATACCAAATATAAAGTGACTTGCATCTTAACGATTTGAATGCAGGAAAATTAGGATTATAACTTTTATAGACATTAAAGCTGGAGGAGAAGTAAGTACAATGATTTTTTACCTAAATTTCTCTAATAAGGATGGAAATGGATTCAATTCAAATGCTAAAATTGCAAAGTTTCTATTAATTGTTGCTGAAAAACCTTCAACAAGGTGATTATTCAGAACAATGAAATTTCATCATCAATATTCAAAATAAAATGAGAGATTGATAATATCTATTATGACCTGTCCGCTATAGGAAATTTACTTCAAATAAGAGTTCGGTTTCAAAATTTAAAATTTGGTGTACTGATGATAAAGTTAAAGAGTAACAACAAAAAAATTAATCATGGATGGGTGGAATCTAAAAGATCTAAAGATCCAGGGTTTTTTTTTAATGTATTGATATTTTTACCGTTTCCTACTATCCTGATAAGTAGATTTTTCCGTTATAAATTGCCGAACCAGGAGTCAGTAGTTGTCCTATAAAAATCCATCAAATAATTATTGATTTGGTGTTTAAAATAGTCAAATTAAAAAGTATATTTATTAGTCAATTTTACTAAAATCAAATTGAAATTCATTTTTTTCAATATAATCATTTCATCTTTAATTTGAGAACATATATATATTTAAAATGAATAATATATAATTATAATTAAGATGTTAAAAGTGTAATTTATATTATTTAAAAAATTAAATAAAAAAATTAATTATATTTTAATAAAAATTCAAAATATAATTTATAAGGAAGCTTATAATTTTTTTGGTAAAAAATTTATAATATACCCATTTTGATATTTTTATTTTTTAATACAATAAAATATGTCTTAAAATTTAAAATTAAAAACTTTACAATTACATAAAAGGTATAATTTTTTTTTTTTTAAAAATTAATCCTCGTATTGTAAATACTACAAATGTGAGACATACTGCCGGGTTTATATGTATATAAACTTAATGATATATGATTAATTGTAAAACATTGGTTGAAGTTGATAGTAAAATATGAAATATTTTTAATGTTTTTATAATAATAAATGGCTTGTGTGAAATTTTAATAAACTCATTCATCGGTAACAATTGATCATAGAATAAAAAAGGAATCAATAGGAAGTAATTAATTCTATATATTCCCTCCCATATAATCTGATGACTTGATAACACAGTATAATAGTATTACACTGCATAAAAATAACAAATCAAACAACCTTACACTCTTCCATAATCACGTACAAAACCCAAAATGTTCGAAAAGTATCAATTTGGTCCCCAAAAAAGAAGGTGCAACAGAGTCTCTTGTCTTCTCTGATTCCTTCTCTTCTCATCATCACTGCATCTATTCTCTGTTTTAATACCTTCACCATCATTTCTCTTCTGTTGCTTCTCTATGCTCTTCAATCTCACCACCTGATTATGTTCTTCATTAAACTTGATATCACCACCACCACCTCTTAAGTCATTGCTCATTTTCAGAAACAGAACTCCTTTGCTGTGTTTTGTTGTGTTGAAAAATGTGTGGCTTGTGAAAGGGTTTATATATATATATATAGGGATGTGAAGAGAAACAAGGGGTTGTGTCCACAGAAGAAGAGTAGTAATCAGTGGTTTTGAGTCCTGGATTTGTGGACTATTCGTTGCTGGTTTTGAAGTGATTCAATGGGTGACTCAGATTAAGTTTCAATTCAACACAAGTCTTCTTTATATGAATAGTTTGGTCATCTCATGTCAATGTGTAACACAACAAACAAACAACACATGTCAATCAATGTCACATGTATGTATGTATTAGCATAGATTTATGTATGAATTGTGTATTGGTGGTATATAGGTTTGAGTCTGATCAAAACATCAAATATGTGAATGCAATTCATATATATGGACATTATTGCATTTGGGCTTGAACAAACTACTATAAAGGCACTTTTATGATTCCATCTAAAGCTGATTTTAAATCAAATTGCATTGATCTTCTTCATCAACATGTTTTGTTGACACATTAAAACCTAACTGTATTGGGACCCAAACATCCCAAATTGACAACTTTTTCCATCATCAATTCATTTGATCTCTTCTTCATCGTCCTTCTTTCATTACTATTTCGAAATGACTTGCAATCATCTTGTGATCTTTTGTCATCGAATCTTTCATCTTTTATAGCCTCCACTGTTCCCATACTTGTCACCATCATTCCTTCGTTACAAAACTTCCCAGTTGAACTCATTTTTCCCAATTTGAATTGTTGAGTGTGTGCTTATATATAGGACTTGTGTGTGGTTGTAGAGAAAAACAGAGTCATACATCAAGAAAGAATTTTTAATATTTGGAGACATTATTTCGTGATTTTATAATCTGGGTATTTTGTCTTGATGGAAACCCAGGTGGATTTTTCGAGGAAAAATTGAAATATTATTAACGATGAGAATTATTATAAAATTTAGGGTTTTTGTCATCGAGAGAAAACCAGGACAAAAACTGGAATCATGTTAATAATAGTCACTCAGATTTAATTAACATTGTTTAATATATAATGCATCTTTCATTTGAAAGAAAACAAGATGAATATGAACTACATTACTACTACTACAACATTTGAATTAGAATCTGACAGTAGAAGGACCCCAGCAATTCAAGTCCATGACTTTTCTGATCGAATCCTCTGTTTTCTTCATTTTACTCTGACCCACAACCTTATTTGAAGTAGAAGAAGAGGAGATATTCCTATTAGCTTGACTTATAGATCTGACATTGTTCTTAACATGTTGATGCAGAGACCTCATAGTGTAATTCCATCTACAGATTCCTTGATCCTTCAATGCCTCCACAACTCCAATACTCGTTGCTACGATCCAAGCCTTTGTTGATGCTGAATTCATGATTTGATTTCTCCTAAAATGTCTGATTAGGGTTTTGTTGTTGTTTTTTGTTGTTGAGTTAGACAGAAGTGATGTGGTTTGGTTTTTATAGTGTGTGTTTGAAGAAGCAAAACCGTGGTCTGGAGTCCACAGAGTTTGGATGGGGAAGTGAATGTGAAAACCATTGGCTTTGTGTTGGGTTTTGTTGTCTGTGGATTGGAATTTGCATCGAGATTTCATTTGGTGCCAAATAAAGCGTGTTTAAAGTTAATAGTATACATTAATTAGTCAATAACTGCGGTACACTTGTCACAGCGTGACCAGGTAATTATCATTAAGGAAATAGATTCCCGAATTTCCGTGGATTTAAATTTGGTGTAGAAAATCAGTCAGCTTGTAAACATTCCAGGAAACTGTTGGATTGTTTTCAGTCTCTCATTTCAAACCAATAGGTTGCTTCCAAACGGTGGAATATGTAACACCAATGGAATCTCTTTGCAAATGGGCCAATATTGTGTATAAAAACCCATCGAAATTCATTGACTGTCAACATACATGTCTGCTTAGGATTGAATATTCCTAGATTGATAAAATGCTAATTGAGTTCTAAATTCTTTTGAATTCTAGTATTTATACATTAAAGATCTAAAACACATGCTTTTTCTTATTGCTCCAGCTCCTCTAGGCTTAACACAAGTCGAATAACACATCATAACAATTTACTACTTAAAACCAGAGGTTATGAAACATATAGTTGAATATACATACTTTCACTAAGTTGACAAACTACATTTACATAAACAAAATCTCAATTACATGCAAACTGATGAGGACGAGTAAGTTGTTAGTTGCTCAAGGTTGCTTAACTAAGCTGAGCTATATCAAACCCATCTGGAAATTTAAAGGTGTCAGCTGCACCAAACTTCCTCCGTTCTTCCCAGTCTTCTTCGTCGTCAATATAATCATCTTCTGCTCTGGGAGAGCAGACAGGTGCAGGGTCATTTATGCTTCTGGATCGGGCAGTTGGGGTGGCAAGCATGCTTACTTGGCCGAAATGAGAGATTTCGACCACCACTGTGTTGTCGTCTTTGGGTAGTGGTTGTTTCCATGGCTCTCCATCGATTCTCATGTATGTATGATCAGCAGCGCCCTTTTCAAACTCGAAACGGATTCTGTTTGCCTGTATCAGAAATGATTACAAGAAGTTGATGCACGTCAAGAGAGATTGTCTAAACTTCAAATCGGAGCAAAGTGACATGATCATATCAGATCGCATTACTTCTCTAGTTACAGATACTACTAATTGGATACCTAGGAAAACCAGTTTCATAAGGATTGCAAATGCTAACATAAAATATCAAACATTAGATTATTAACCTGAGCAAGACGAGTCCCGTGTCCATTTGGTGCAAGCAAAATAAGTCCATGCCAAGCATCTCTAAAACCAACAACCTCAATTAGGCCATCATCCACGTATGGAGGAGTCAAGCCTCTCTGAAAATCAAAACAATCAATAATCAGTTGATAATTGGTTATGCAGAAATCCCTGGTTGAAATCTGTATATTATCACTTCAAAGCAAAAAACTAGACATAAGAAAAGCAGAGCAACTAACATCACGCAATTTCTTCCTGTAAGGCTTTCCCCAAGGGTCGAGTCCACCTGAAAAACTAGGTAAGTTTAAGCAGACAATAGACCTGATGCTGCATATTCAAACAGTATTGTGTGAGGCAAACATAGTATCATCATGATAATAGCCAACAAGTCTCCTGCAGAGTTATGTAAAGGTATAGATAAATGTGTAAAAATGAAAACCAATGCAGCACAATCATTAATCTTCAATCTTTGAATTTTAGCAGTGGCAAACTAGTATCAACAATCTATGTTTTAAGAATACTACCAAAGAAGTTTTTGTAAAACAGATAAGTATTTACATTTACATATGAGCACCTTTTCTCAAGTTTAATTCGTTAGTAGTTGAACTTACATCACAGTTTATTACAAATTTTACATTAAATATATTTAAGACATTTTTATAAGGACAAGTATCGAACCAACTTTGCAAAATTTCATAAGATTTAGACGTGGTAAAGAAAAAAATATTTAACTGCTGCTAAACTCATTCATCATCACAAAGTTCAATGAAGTTTAAAGGACCAGAAAACCATTAAAAACCCCAGTAATTTGACTTTAATTATTATGGTTTTTTCCTGTCACCGTGAATTGATTTTCCTAACAAAAAAAACATACCATCTGATCCTCTTACCATATTAAAGATAAATTATAAACCAAGGTCCAAGACCCCAAAATCTATTGCTGTACCTCTGAGGAACAATGACATCCTCCCATATGCCTTGCTTTTTCATGATCTTAACTTTTGCCAGCTGTGCAATGTTCCTGCAAAATAAAGATACTTCATCAATGATTTAATATAAATAAAGTTACATGTCTCAAACATTTAAGAAACTGAAAATAATATGCCAGTACTCATATAGCAATCCATATCATCATCTAAGTACTCACCTAGAAGAAGGATGCAATAGAGAAGCAAGAAACCATCCTTGAGTACCTGCAAGCTTCAGATAAGTACTCTGCTCCCACAAAAATAAACAGAATAGAAAATCATTAATTGAACTCCATCAAGACGAAAACTGAAAGGAATAATAAAATGTTATGTTGATACCTGATTAGTTAACTGATTTTGGAATTTCTCTGGGTGTAATTTCCTCTCAGAGTGAAATGCATATGATACTTGAGCATCCATTCCTGAAAAGAATACATACACAAGTTTAATATAAAGTTCATGGGTTTTTTATGTTCTCTGATACGAGTGTCTGCATAGTATGAGGGGAAAAAAATGCTTAAATTTTATAATCTAAAGACAGATTAAGTTCTTACCAATGCTGAAGTAGTTCCAAAATCCCCCGCGAAAAGTATGGCAACCCTCCTAAGAACATGAATTATGAAATAATCAATAGTCAAAAAATAATTTTTTTAAAAATTCCCAGTTTACAAGAGGCATATCACAAACTTATCCATCAGTAAAAGAGAAGTTTTGAGTTTTCAGATCAGATCAGATCCATCCATGTTATAAATGAGATACACATCAGGCATCAGAGTTTGTAAAACCCCATCTGGGTCACATGGATGTCACTATAGCATTCACTCACTGATCAAGAGTCAGACTTATGTTCTAAGGACTCATTATATTGGAGTGGTTTTATAATTATGTCATTCATGAAAAAACAGATCTAAATTTACTTATTCTATAATATTTTTATTATGTGTTCGAGAAACAGATCACCATGTAACTGAAAAAGGAAAATATAGCAAAAAAAATTAACTCAATAGACCAAAACTTACCACATTAAGTTCATCTTTTGGGGAGACACGATGAAATGCATGCAAGGAATGGGGTAGTTCAAGTGGTGCAATAGGATCACAAGATCCTTCCTTTGGAGCTCTCATTCTCATGCTAATATGCCAGCTGAATATTAATCAAGAATATTTATCATTAGTACAAGAAGAGGAAACTTAAGTTTCAGAAGAATTCAAAAATACCACCTAAATAAATAAAAAGGAAAAAAAAATCATAGTTTGAGTCTTTATGTAAATCCTGAGGTAAGGTTAATTGACTCTCACATCCCTGAAGTCTCAGCAAACAAGGTTTGTTAAATACTTAGCATTTAGTATGATGACAATATATGGATTCTATTAAGAAAGATCTTTTTTCACATAAAAGAATAGGCACAAAGAAAATAATACTACCATATTTGTGGAATTTACCTGTCAATTTTCATTTCCTTAGCCGTCTTTACTTGTTCCAAAAATGAAATCACCGCCTGACGATCTGTGCAAGGATTTTTCTTTCCCTGAGTATTGACGAAAACATCAGGTAAAATCTAATATAGCTTAGTACAAATCTTTTCTAGACCAACATAGGTTTACAATCAATAAAGAAACCAAGACAGGATAGCAGTTAGATATTCAACAACATAGCACTGGTAGATGATAAACTTACCCAACCAAAAGCAAATGGGAGATTGTTTCCAGTTCCTAAAGGAACTGTGGCAATGGGAGGTGGGTAAGGCAATTTAAGATCAGAAACAACTCCAAGGAGCCAGCCAGCAGTGCCATCTCCACCAGCAACCTGATTTCACGATACTAAAGTAAGTCATTAAACTAAGCTCAAACAAAAGCCCAAATATAAGGAATCTCTACTTAAAACCATAACCAACTCACAATGATTCTCAATCTCTTCTGAATTTCAAATGCCAATAGATCTCCAGTTTTTTTCAACATTTCCAAAGTACCATAAACATCACACAACACCTTGTCAGGCTTCTTTTCTCCCAAATCAAACACCTGAAAAGCCAACCATCCTATCATCAACTCCACAAAATACCACAACCTCTTAACTTAAACACAAACAATTCACCTGATTTTCATTAAGAACGGAACGATAAGTGAGAAGAAGACTACCACCCAACTGTCCACCACTTCTGGAGTTAATAAACACAAGCACAGGACACTCCGGCACTCGAGAAGGCTCGCTAACCTCCGATCCTTTTACAAGAATATAATCCGGAATGTAGAAATCATCTAAGAAATCACCAGCCTTCTCGTTCTCCGCACTACACAAAACACCAAAATCCACCAAAATCAAACAATCAAATTAAACTCCACTCTCTACACCCACACACACACACAGAACACAATCACTTTACCGTCTGGACATAAAACGCTGAACCGGACGTATAAAATTGGAAGTACTAGACGACAAATCGCTAATAGAACCAAGTTTGCCTCTCATTATATCAGCTAATTTTCTACAAAGAGTGAACCGAATCATATGAATATACATAAACAGCAACACAAACACAATCGAAACGCGTGCGAACCTAAAAAACGAATAAAATCGAAAGGCGCGAAGACTCACCTGAACAGGAAAATCAATGATTGGATTAGGAATCGAGAAGCTTAGGATATAAGAAAGAATGAATACAAGACTTGGAAGTAAAATCGAAAGAAAAGCTTGTTGCTTGGAATCTTCGTAACTGTCGTCTCCGCGTGGACGACAATCCGTTACCAGCGAAGCTTCTGATTTCGTCTTCTACCATTTCTCATTTATATAGATATGAACATGGAACTGTAGAGGTTGAATCTTCGTGGATTTGTTTAGTATTTTTTGAAGTGTTTATTTGGAGGTAAATGGAGAAGGGAAAGTGAAGGTGTGAGCGGGTGTATCGAGTTGACGAGTAGAAAGATGACACGTGTGTAGAAGAGGGAGGAATCTGGTGCTTCGCTGTGATAAGATTAAAGTCTTTATCTGGCGTCCGATGACTTGGTCTTTTGGAATGAACGAGATTGAAAACTTGTTGATTCTTACGTATTTATTTCAATTTTGACCTTCAAGTCAAATTGATTTTATTTTAATTTTATATTTTATTATCAATAATAATAATAATTAAATTGAAAATTCAATAATTTGAGCGATACCTAACAGTAATGTGTTTAGTTTGATGGTTTGTCAATGAAGACTAAAGAAAAGGTTAGACACGTGATTAAAAAGTAGTTTTTGTTTTACATGCAAATTTTCAAGGCTAAATTAGGTAGTTAGATTAAAATAATACTAATGGGTTTGTTGTGTGATAATCCATGTTCAATGTTGATATTCAAAACACATTGTTTTCGTTGTAATCCATCGTTTTATTACGTAAGTCCTCATTGAATATTATAATCACAGGCAACAGTAGTAGTGTCAAGACGACTTTTGGGTCCGGTCCGGTCCAGTCCGTGCGGATTTATATGTATAATGGACCGGAGCGGATCGGTTCATTTTTTTTCACGGACTCAGAAATTTGAAGTCCGGATCCGTCCGCATGGACCCGCGGACGGACCCGTACTGGTCCGTTTAATTTTTTAATTATTTTTTTTTAATTTTTTTAAACAAATTTAATAATAAATGGAATTAAATTATTAAATTAAAAAATTATATAATCAAAATTTATTAGTAATTTATTTTAATATTATATAAATAATATTTTTAAAGTTAAAATTAATAAAAATATAATATTAATATAAATATAAATATAAAATTTATTATTTTTAATACTACATATAAAAAACGGACCGGTCCGTGAATTAGTTCGGTTCAGTCCGTACAGACTGGACTTTAAAGTCCAGTGCCAAAAATGAACTTTCAATTTCAGAGTGCAAATCCGTGCGGACCCGGACGGACCGGGATAGACCGGACTGTCCGGGCTCTGAATCCATTTTGACAGCCCTAGGCAACAGATTCAAATAAAATTACATTACTTTTTTAAAAAAATAAATTAATAATATGAATTTAATTTACTACTAGAGCTATACTGGGCCTGAAGTCGAATGGGTTATTGGGCCTCATAATTTGTCTGGGAGGCCCATTAATACATGTAAACATTCCATTTCCTTGATTTAATTATATCGTGTAGTCATTTTTTAATTATTAATATTAAAATAAAGAATTAAAATATGTATTAAAAAAACTCGCATCAATGGGAACTGAACAGATTTTATTTTTATTTTTTCAACAAGGTTGGGTTTATGGAGAAATTTTTTTGTTTTTGGTTGTAATTTTCCCAAGTGGATTAGGTAATTACATTACATCATAAACCGAATTAATTAACTGGGTAGTTGTGATACTTCTAGGTTGTTGATTTTCAAAGCCGATGGATTTTAGGTCTTAATCCAATTAATGATGTCATTCTCATATTAAGTTTAGAGAATCGATATTTCCACCCAGAAAAAGCTGCATGCACACACTCATATATTCAATTATTTTTTAAATTTCCATATACGGCCCTTAAGAAATTATTATTAATTAAATTTACAGATTGTATTATAAATAAATATTATTTATTTTAAATATTTATAAAAAAATTAAAAGCAACTCTGAGTGGAGTGTAGTGAGAAATGGGCGTGGAAACAAAAATTTGGGGTGGCATTATTCATTCTCTTAAGTTTAATACTAATACATTTGAAATAAATAGCTTAATGGGTTTTGTTCTCAAATGGTGGGCTTCTGTGAGCTTCTAGTACAACTGGGCCTGTAGTCCATGATCACACAGACACAGACACTAATGTTTTTTTAGTATTCACCCTAAAATTAAACTAAAACATTCAGAGGGTATATTCGATTTTACTATATTTTTAAAAGTATATATAATATTCTTTTTTCATAATTTTAAAAAATAGTATTTTTCCCCCACAAATATTAAAGTCCTTTTTAATTTTATTGATTTTATTTTCTCCCATCAACAATCTTCAGCACACTACCATCATTAAAATCATTTTTTTAGCCTCTGCTAAATATTTTAGTCAAATAGTATTAATATTTCTATCAAAATAGTATGCAAATAATATATTTATTTAATCGTATCAAAAAATTACTAATTTTATTTTTTGTGGACATAATTTTATATTGTTTAATAAAAAAATAAGAAATAAAAAACAAAACCTACAATCCCTACATTTAGCAAGTTAACCTAATGGAGTCGAGTCCATCTTCAAATTTACAAGAAAAAATAAAATTATATATATATATATAAATTTGATATAAAATTTAAATTAAAATACAATAATTCAGAATATATAGTATTTAAACTATTCTAAATATAGTTATAGAATAAATCCCATCCGACTGTTTTAGTTGATGATAAAAATAATTGAAGAAGAATCAAATTGTATTTAAATTGATATTACATGAGCTTGTTGTTATTCTGTTAAATTAAACCATTTTTGAGTTTGACTGGAAAAAAAAATGTCTTGAAGAGGTAGCTTTCGCTTTCATCTTCATAATATATGTATCTATCAGTCTCAGATGCCTTGTGCAAGTGACATTCTTATGAAGCCACAAATTTGGACCCAGTTCTACAGAATTTTGGACTCCATCTATAGTGCCATCAATTTGTTTATTATATACTATAGTAACCCTATAACCTAATCTACATGTATAGCCTCTCAATTTCATAAACTATACACATATTCTACACTCTTCATTTAACATTATATATTAATGTACTACTAGTAGTTGTTATTTACCATGCAAATACAATTATATCTCTTCTGTTCGGACTATATATAAATATATATATATATATATAATTATTAGTTGTAATGAGAAATCAAATTGTAATGTAAAATTTTGCTTATATATCAGGTAGAAATTGAAGGCTTCATCAATAATCCAAGTCATATATTATATTTATATTTGAAGAAAAATTGAATGATAGTTATAAAAATAAATATAATTTTATTATAAATTTATTTTGAGTGATATATAACTGTAAATATATAAAATATATATATATTAATTTTATGTTAATAAAATAATTAAAATAGAAATAATGTGAATTTTTATTATTATAAAAAATAATGATAACTTACCAATAAAATATTTTTAAATAAGATCAATAACTTTGGAAAATACTGCATAATCAAAATTAAGTTAAATTACTTATTGCTGAGATGTTTGAATAACAAAACTTAAATTATATTTCAAATTAATATTTAATTAATTAATTTATTATATATAATACAAATTTATTTTATTTTATTATTATTACTCATTTACTTTATATAGTTTGAAAACAATAAATATTTATTGATTTTTTTAAAAACTATCTATCAAAATTTACTCTAACCCATTTCCTAGATAAAACTTAGGAGAGTACACAACTTTAGCCACCAATAATTTAAACAAAGTACAGATTAAGGGGTAGGTTGGTTTCAACAACTTCTAGTTTTCTAATATAAATTCCATATTATTGTACTCAAAAGCAACCTCATGACAACAAAACAAATCATACTATATACATTTACGTGAATGTATAGGCCTAAATAATCACTACGTGTTTCAATTTCGCCCAACAAAACTACAAACAATTTGATGGATATATTTAATTAATTATCAAATAATATGCTTTTTAATTTACGTCCACAACCACAAAACATACTTAATTTATCAGTTTAGGTAGTCTAACAACCCTTATACATGTTAAAATATACATCTAGATATTGTTATTAATTAGAACAAATTATATATATATAGATTCTTTTATAATTTTAACAATGAAAGAAATGTATAATATTTGGTGTGATTTCATGAGTCATGTTAGAATAGTGTTTCTATGGATCTTCTAGGAACATCTAATCATTCTAAATTTCTAATATTAGTAATTATTGAATTTATTAAAATTAAAATGTCATTCTCATGTGGACATGATTAGTAGTGGTTAGTGAATTTAAATTATATCAAGATCAATAATTGTAATTATTTCTTTGAAATATGTATACGTGATGACAATGATACATATAATATACTGTGTTCAAGTTTAGTAAAATATAATACTAGTATATTTATTTATTGTATTTGTGGTTTGTAATAATTTTACTAAACTATTTTAAAAAACATAATAATAATTTTCGGTAAAAGGTATAAAAAAACCTCTAATATTCTCTCGTACTATCTATCTTTCTAAAATTTTAGTAGTAAAATATTTTTAAAAATGTTATTTTTATTAAATTATAAAATTATTTATTCCCATCAAATAAATTTAACTATAAAAAATTCTCCATATTAAATTGTAAACCATTTTCGTTATGTCTCCTATGATATAACCAAACCAAACCATAACCAGTCAAATTACAAACCAACATGCTAAAAAGTAAATAAATTTAAAATAATAAATAATATAAATCAGAAATGAACCAGATACAATGGATATGAATTTGATAAAATCTAATTTACTGTTACTTCCTCAATTTCTTCAAAAGGGTTTTCCAATCAAAAGAGTTGGGAAACTTGTAAGACTAAAACACTTTTGAATAATTTTATTTTTTTAAAATTTATTTAAAATTATGAATGAAACAAAAGAGGAAGATAGGGTTGTTAAAAACAAAGAAAATAAAAATTCACTAAAAATACAAAGTGCGTATCTTAGTTGATGAATTAAATAAATATTTGACCTTAGTGTTGTCTTTTAATGGAGAACATGTAATGTAAAGTGTAAACTTTATCTGATTGAGATTGTTGACTAATAATTCGACAAGCATTAATTATTTCAAAAATTATATACAGGTTTTACCTACTCACTCTTAATAACTCAACAAATCTCTTGAAGCCAACACATAAAAACAAACAGGTTTTTGTTTGAATTCATGCATTGAAATTGGTTTATAACATGTTTGTAATAGTGTAAGTTTGTTGGTATTAATTGCATATCATGATCGAAGAAAAAAGATGAGTCAAAGTTGATAATTTTTTTTTTTTAATTTATGGGATAAATTAATTTAATTTTAGGTAATGGTTTATTTATTTATTATTTTTAAAAATGAAAATTGATTTGAGTGAGTGGTATATAGATGGTATTATTTCCATCAAAAAGTTATTTCGCTGGGAGGAGTAATTGAAAGTTATTGGAACTTTGATTGACAAGCAAAATACCAAACAATGGCACTTCGATATTATCTTGTAACAGTCATTTTTATCATAATTTGATCAAGACTGTAGATTGACGTTACGGAGCTCAAACGTAACTTTTATATATGTATAATTATATATGCTATGAAAATGATTATTCAACTTTAGAATCGCTAGTCTACTTTTATGGATTGTAATAGAGGCTATACTCAATGACTGTTTTCATAAATATCATGAATATTTAAAAATGTGTTTGGATGGAGTGAACCTGAAATTAAAATATTGAGAATTTTATTTCGATCTCATCCGATTGACAAGTTGTGAGAGATCAATTATTATTATATAGACATTATATAATCTGTATTTAAATTTAAAAAAAAAAAACAAAAAAAGAAAAAAGAAAAAATTAAAATTGAAGTGATGACTCTTTATCAGATTTAAACTATTCCGTGAAAATTAGATAGAATTTAAGTCGTTAAGATGATTTTGTTAAAAAGTTATAAAATATAATTAAAAATTAAATTATATTTTAAATTTATTTAATATATTTAAAATTTCATATATCTTCTCTTCTTATAAAATTATATCCGACTTTGATCATAATTTTAAAAGGCAGATGTCTAAACAGTTAAACAAGAATTTTTAAAACTATTATTAGAACATATTAAGAGTGAATCCATAAAAGTACAAATAGTAAACAATAAATATTTATTTAATTACAAAGTATTTATTTTTTAATTAAAATATTTGAAAAGAGATATTATAATAAATTATAACATTTTGATTTAACAACAGTATATTCATCACATCCACCTGATAAAATAATACTATAACTCCATTGATATGAATAACAGTTCACATCGACACCGAAAGTAATAAAAGCAAAGCAAAGGAAGAGCACGCACATGGCGCCAAAAAAGGCATTGCGTGCATGCATTGCATTATAATTCAATGTAATTAAAACTGAGTCAACAACAGTGAGTTGATTTGAATTCAAATGGCACATGGTATATAGACAGAGACTGATATACAGTTCAAGAATATATAGATATTAGTCGTTTGTGGATAGGGTTCATCAATATAACAGTAAATTGATTTTCAATAACAGTTATGTATCAAATCATGCATTTATCTTACAAATAAAGTAACTTATGAAACATCAATATTTACTTTAAAAACCATCCGAAACATCTCCAATCATCAGATTGTGCTAGATCCTATCTTTATTATCTAGAGATTGGACACTTCATCAAGAGATTGAACTCTTGTACTTTCTAAGCATTGATCAAATCATCCCAAAATGGAGATGATATGAAAACTGTTGTATATTTATTCTTCTTTGACTAGAAAACAGTTTTTCCCCAAAGCCACTGTACGTGGCTTAAGTGGAGTTCAAAAATTAATAATAATAATAATAAATAAATAGTATTATATATTTTTTTTTTTAAATTACTGTCAACAGTTACCTATGGATATAGAGAAATAATGCCCGCAAACCGGTTCTTCACGTCATTTGTCCAAACCCTCCCAATCGATATGCAATATTTGTGGCAAGTTTTTTAATTATAAAATTTCTAAGTAAGAATACTATTTTATTGTTTCTCTCTCTTCTTCAATAGCCGCATTTCTCTCTCTCCTCGCATTTTTTTTGAATCGAATAATTTCTTAATTTATTTTCATGAACACCGAATGAGTATTCTAATATTCTATTTTACAACTTAACAAATAAAAATATAGAGAATCGATATCGTCACCCCTAGAAAATTGTATTAACACCCTATGTATTAATTTATTTTTTGGAATTCCAACTATATCCCTAACAGTTTATTACTAATTAAATTTTAAAATTTAATTATAAATCAATTTTATGTATTTTTAATATTTTATATAAAAAATAATTAAATAAATAATTTTTTTAAATAAATAAAAATATTTTAATTATATTTTATATTTTTATTAATTAAGTTAAATATCATTAAAAATATTAATAATTATAACTAATTTAATATTTTCAATTTTTTAACAATTTTATATTTATTAAAATATTTATAAGATTTTATTACTATTATAAATATTTTTATTAACATTATTATAAATACAGTTTATATTAAAAGATTACATTTAATTAAAGGGTACAGTTGTCTTTTAATACAAAATTGGGGTGGGAATACAGAATAAGGAGGGTGGCAATATCATCCCTAAAAAATATAAAACACGATTAAAATCTCAATAATTTCACGTTATTGATTTGATTGAATTGGGTGCTTTCAAATATCTTTATTTCTAACATTTTGCTCGTCTTGAAATTCATCTCCGTTATCAACATAAATTCACAAATAAACCTAAAAACCAAAAATCAAACAATATGGAAAAATCTTCGATGGAAAAAGTAAATGCATCGATCGAAGGAAAAAGAGGAGTTGTGTTTTCTGAATTGAAATTTTATCATTAAAAGCTAAAATGGCCCACGCCACGTATCACATATTGATTGGGAGGGTTCTCCAAATGGACAAATGACGTGGAGAACCCGTTCCCCTACATAATTTCTCATGGATATAAACTAGTAGAGACAAAGTTGATATAAGTTCTCTTTATCTTTTTGAAAAAAATATCTGCCTTCTCTACGACTCCTCTCCAAAAACACTTTTCGACCACCGGAGAGGGGGTCCTCTCCGGTTGGTCTTTTCACTTTTAATAGTATTTTTTTTTTCGACGTCAGTTTTGTGCTGATCGGTATGGAAGTGGTTCCTCTTCTCCTGTGAAGGTTTTAAGTTCTTCCTTCGTGAAGCTCGTGGTGGATTCCGGTTTACTCTCCAGCTTGGAAAGCGTTACTTCCGATGGCAGATTTCGGTTGGGGTCGGATGTTTGTATCTTTGCATGTGTTGCTATTGGAATCTCCATTCTGGCTGGGATGGCTCAGAATAGCTTGGAGATGGGACAGATCTATTTAGATATGATGCGGACCAGTCACACTCATGAATTTGCATGCCTCTCAAAACCAACCTTCCTTGGCTTGCTCCACTAGACTCAATCACCCTTTGTTTGGGCGGAGCAGACAACAGATTGCAGTGTTTAGACCTTTGAGTTTAATCATTGGGTCTTTTTACTTGAAATCTTGTTTATTTCATATGTATGGTGTACTGGGTGTTGACATTATTGTGTTGTTGTGTGTTATATTGTGGTGATGTACGATATCGCACAAATTGACACTCTGTAGCACATTTTCGTACTGTATTACACAAAGATGTACTGTATTTTTTCTTGTTACGGACTCCTACATTTAAAAAAAAAAAAAAAAGTTACCTATGGATATTTGGTCCACGTGAGGGTTCTAATTCGTTGAATTAAATCGGAGAAAATGACCCGTGTTTGTATATGTATAATTGGTGTATAGATTAATTGCTCTCAGTTGTCATTGAGAAATAGTGTGTATGACTTGAATTTCAAAGTAGAAATAGTTAAATTTCCCATCAATAAATAATTGATCTGGATTTTGATGTGAGTTGGGATGGAGAGACTAGACGTTGCCTTGAATACAGCAGCAATTTATTGAAGATTATTTTTCTATATGGACTTTTCTATATCTCTTGCATGACTCAAATATATGATCATCACCATAGTTAATAGAAGTTAGATTTGTAGATAAATTTAACTATATGAATTTTAATAATTAACTTAATCCGTATAGTTCCTCTGACACTTATGGAATTTCATAATATATATATACACGTAAAACATCATTTCGTTCACGTTAGGGTTGGCTATCACAATTAACATAATATGTGCATAATAAAGGGGTTAAAGACAAAAAGACCAGATAAAAATGGTGGCTTTTTGTGTCATACACAAGCCATGCAACGGAAACACGTGGCGGTCCCACAACAGCTATACGACCAAATCACCATACGATGACGTGTCAAAAGATAAGTTGATGACAGTTCATACGTATTCAAAAAGTAAGAAACTTCTATTTTCCGCTGCTGTAGAATCTCAGACACAAACTCAAACCAATCCCTATTCACCACGTCATCAATTGCTCGCCAATCGCCGCCGAGGTCAACATCTCTAAATTACCGAAACACCCTTCACCCTCGTTTACGTACAGGAAATGAAGTTTTACTTTTTACAATCGAAGTGATGTCGTTTTGTTTGTTTTCCTTCGCTATTTGACACGTCACACATGTCCTTCGAGAGATAAAAAATGGGCGGTACCGAATCCCATTGACTTTATGCTATGATTTGATTTGCGTCTATTTAATATGCTTATAAATATTATTAACATCCACCCACTATATATTAATCTCACTATCTTGCTCTCTCTTTGCTACAAAATTTTCCAACACTTCTTCAAAAATGGGAAAATCTTCACCGGAGAGAAATAACAACAACAATAACAATGGCGGTCTTTTGAAGAAAGGTCCATGGACTGTTGAAGAAGATCAAAAACTCGTTGATTATATTCAAAAACATGGTCATGGCAGATGGCGAACTCTTCCTAAAAATGCAGGTACTATATAATATATATATATATATATATATTTTAATTATATATCATATTAATTCAAATTTCTCTAATTACATGTATATATATATAGGATTGAAGAGGTGTGGGAAGAGTTGCAGACTCAGGTGGACCAATTATCTTAGACCTGACATAAAGAGAGGAAAATTCTCACCTGAAGAGGAAGAGATTATTATACAACTACATAGGGTTCTAGGAAATAAGTAAGTAAACATGCATAATCAAATAATCTTATATTAATGTTGATTAATTTGATACATATAGATTTGAACAAAAGAAATTAAAGAAGTAAAGATAAGGTTTAAAAAATTATGTACTTTTAGTTAAAATCTTATGTTATAATAATTACATATTTATGTTAAATATTCCATGACACACTACCTAATTCATAGACTTATGTCTATATTTTTTTACATGAATAACATTTTTTCTGACTATAACGACTATTGATATCCAGGTGGTCGTCAATTGCTGCACGGTTACCGGGAAGAACCGATAACGAAATAAAAAACTACTGGAACACTCACATAAAGAAAAAGCTATTACGAATGGGAATTGATCCTGTAACGCACACCCCACGTTTAGATCTCCTGGAACTCTCATCAATCATATCATCATCGCTCAATCAATCTCAGATCAATCCATCCAATCTTCTCAGTCTCGGATCTATTCTAAACCCAGATTTGATCAACTTAGCCACCATTCTTTTCTCACCACCTCAAAACAATAATCTCCAGTCATTACAACAGAACCAAGTTCAGTACCAGTACCCAGTTCTGTCTTCGCAACCTCAGTTTCCAAATCAAACCCAGTTGGACCCGTTTTGTTCAAATTATAGTGACTTTGGTTATTGCAATAATAATAATGTTGTGCCGAATTATGGATGTGATGTGGAGACCACGACGACAGGGAATATGATGAACTTTGGTTATTATGGTGGTGGTGATCAAAATGTTGGAAATATGAAGTTTGGTTCGCTTCTGTCTTCAGAGCCTTCGACGAGTTCGACTCCGTTGAATTCGTCTTCTACGAACTTTAATGTCAATGGTTGCACTGAAGATGAGAGAGACAGTTACTGTAGTGATGTGTTGTTTGATGGCTTGGATGCTATTGGTGGTTTTGTATAGTAGTGTAATGATTTGAACTTGGAGAAATGTACTGAGATTTTTGGGCTGTGATTAATTATATTAATTAATTGTTTAATTAAGGACATTGATATATAGATTATCTTATTCTTTTGTGTTTTTTATATATTGATTGTATGCTGTTGTATATAGAGACGTGAATGTGATTTTTAGATTAGTATTAGAGTGATTTTTGGGCTGTGAATAATTATATTAATTAATTGTTTTTTATATATCGTTAGAGTAGCGATATTGCCACCCCAACCATTTGTATTCACGCCCCAATTTCCATTCAACTTTTGAAAATCCCAAAAATGACCAGATCACTTCACCATACCGTATTTTTTACCATATCATAATAAAACAATACCATATTTCATCTCACTATATCATATTTATTGGAAATAAATAAAATAATACTATATTAATTAATATAAATAGTTTTAATTATATTAATAAAATTGATAATAAACATATTTACGGATTAAAAAAAATGAAAACAAATATATATTTGGTATTTTAGTTATTTTTCTATTTATTATTTATTAATCAGATTCTTTTTCAATATTTTCCATTAATTAATTAATTAATTAATTATAATAAATAACAGTTTAAATTATAAAAATAAAAATAATAAAAAATAATAATAATTTTGAAAAAAAAAAGATGATATTAAAATGTGAAAACAGATAAATTTATTAAATATGTTCATAAATTTAATTAATTTCTAACATATTATAAAAAATATAAAAAAATGATAGTTGATTGCTTATTAAAAAATATTAAAATTAGGGATAATATTGTCAATATATGATTAAAGGGCGTGGAAACAGATTATTATGGGTGCTAATATCATTCCTCATATTGTTATAAGTTGATCGATAAGTGGGCCCAAACCAGGTTGTAGGCCCATATTGTGAATCTTCATTCGGCCCAATCCTAGAGGGCTTGAGGCTATGTCTGAAAATTGTAAATAACTGGTAGAAAATTGTAAAAAGCAAAAAATGGGTGGGTATACATGTGATTTTGGAAAATATTAGGGGCATTAGTGGCAACTCGCATCCAATTATTTCACAATCGTTCCCTGTTGTCAAGTTCTTTCCCTCTTTGAAATTCCCCGCCATCAAAACCCTCTCCTTCTACTTGTCTCATACTCTCTCTCAGTAGCAAAAACGCTGCGTTTCGTCTACGTAGGTGGTGACACTCAATCCGTATTCACTTCACACTCTGTTTTCTTTGCTGTTAACGTATCTTGCATCAGAAGGAACATCGATTCATTTGATAGTGTTAGGGTTTGACTTGTCTCGTACTATGTGGATTCTAAGTTTTTACTTTTATTTCCTGCGTTTCATATACTAAATTGAGCTTTATAGTTTTCCTGCGCTGCTGGTAAACAGTTTCTGACTTTCACATATTTTTTAATTGATAAAATTGACGGGAATAGTATATGTGTAGGTTCAAGTTGCTGCTGATTTTGAAGCATGGGAGACACAGCAAGGTGAATTTTATTTGTTGCAGATGCGTATTTTTTTAGTTTCATGGTTATGAATGTGAAATGAAAATTGGATTTTAAAGAAGTGTTAATAGTTTTGCAAACTTAAAATGAAAATTTAGTTTCTCGTTTAGGTTTAGTGAAGCGGCTATCTCAGAATTAGTGTATTGGAAATTTAAATTTTTATTGTGTGATATTTTAGGGAGGAGATTGCAGATACTCTGCGTATACTTGTTGCTACGGATTGTCATCTAGGGTACATGGAGAAGGATGAAGTAAGACGTCATGATTCATTTGAGGCATTTGAGGAAATATGCTCAATAGCAGAGAAAAAACATGTGGACTTCATTCTTCTGGGTGGTGATCTTTTTCACGAGAATAAACCGTCAAGAACAACACTAGTGAAGGCCATTGAGATCCTCCGTCGCCATTGCCTGAATGACCAACCAGTGCAGTTTCAAGTTGTCAGCGATCAGACCATGAATTTTCAAAATTCGTAAGGATTTTTGTGCGAATCTAAACGTACTTTATTTATTTGGAGTGATTTATTACTTTTCAGATTTTATATGCATACTTGTGTGCTTGAGTTTGTATTGTGCGTACCTCTGCAAGCATGTAAAAGCATATGTACATGTGTTCATGGTAAGATAGAATCACTAAGTGGATTTCTAAGTTTACTTGTCCATGAGTATAGAAATAAACTTATTTCGGTGCTGTAATGTTAATAACAATATGGTTTAGAATATTGTAACGTCTTTTGTCCCACTCTTAAATGTTTTGATGTCAGTTGATATGGTAAAAGGCAATATATATTCCTTGGTTGTTCTAATATTTCTAGAAAATTTCTTGCTGTTGAACTGTTTTCTCAGACTTTTATCCTGCCTATTCAGAATCTGGTCAAACACTGACCTGTGGATCTTGGTTAGACACCCATGTGTACTCATGCATTGTACTAATCATACTTATTTTAATCCATTACATGTCACTTGTTAACAGATTTGGTCATGTGAATTATGAAGATCCTCACTTCAATGTCGGGTTACCTGTATTCACCATTCATGGAAACCATGATGACCCAGCTGGTGTGGTATGTTTCTGTGATACCTGTTGTAATACAGGTTCAAAATATTTATTTATTCTTTTGTAGTATTTGAAACAGAGTGTCTTAGTAGTCCTTAATTGACTTGGATTGTAGGTTTCACAACATAGCTCCTTAAAGTTGATTATTTTCTCTCCTTACATTAACATTACCATAGATTGAAAGAAACTATTGAACTCATTGGTATTGGTGGTACTATGAAAAATAAATATATGAGGGTAGAGGTTACATGAGTTGTTTTAAGTGAAAGCAAATATGTTGAGAGGTAAGCATAATTTGATGGAACAGTAAACATCCCAAAATGTAAGAAACATTTTAATAGTAGAAATTGCTTGGGGTTTTAATTATCAGAGAAGGAAGTACAAAGATAGAAATGCTTTTGTTTGAGAAATATTTTATCGGGTCCAGAAAATAGACAACAAAAATATATGAAAAATTGTAATAACAGTGTTAAACTGAATCTATTAAGTGGATTTGAGAATATTGAGTATTCAGGTGGCTCATCACTTACTATTTTCTTTAATGGTGACAGGATAACCTTTCTGCAGTTGACATCCTTTCCGCCTGCAATCTTGTTAATTATTTTGGAAAAATGGTTCTTGGGGGTTCTGGCGTTGGTCAGATTACTGTCTATCCTATACTTATCAGGAAGGTCTGTTTGTAAAATTCTCTAATTTCTGATTTGTGTTATTTTATTAGATTTCAGAATGACAGCTAACTCTTATTGCAGGGTTCCACAGCTGTCGCTCTGTATGGTCTTGGAAACATTAGAGATGAACGTCTCAACAGAATGTTTCAGGTAATTGCTGAACTATGGGTTGTAGATGTTTGGTACAGACTCCATGAATGCATGATGTTTATTGAATTCAATTCTGGTTTATCAGACACCACATGCTGTACAGTGGATGCGCCCTGAAACTCAAGAAGGTTGTGATGTATCAGATTGGTTTAACATTTTGGTACTTCACCAGAACAGGTGAGTGTGTATGCTATCAAAACCTTGAGCATTGGTTCTTTACATGGACAGCAGTTAAAAAAAAAGAAGATTTCATAACCATTGGAGGTTGTTGCAGGGTGAAGACAAACCCAAAAAATGCTATAAATGAGCACTTTTTACCACGATTCCTAGATTTTGTAGTTTGGGGGCATGAGCACGAATGTCTAGCTGACCCTCAGGTCTGATTAATGCTGTGATTTAATCATAACAATTCTTTTGGAATATGTCTTACTGAATTGGAAGTCATTTATAACTTCCTAAGGAAGTACCAGGGATGGGATTTCACATTACACAACCAGGTTCTTCAGTAGCAACATCTTTAATTGACGGTGAATCAAAGCCAAAACACGTTCTACTCTTAGAAATTAAGGTACAAGGATTGTAATTTTTTATATTTTTCCTTGACTGCATTACAATTTTCTTTCAATTATTACTTTTGGTACTCTACTGTACAGGGAAATCAATATCGTCCCACCAAGATTCCTTTGACTTCTGTTAGAGCCTTCGAATACACAGAGGTATGTTTCTATCAGTATTACTACATTTTACTTCTTCCTGCTATTTCACTGATGAGCTCAAGTTTCTGTGATGCAGGTTGTGTTGAAGGATGTAGATGACATAAATCCCAATGACCAGAACTCAATTCTGGAGCATCTAGACAAAGTGGTAATTCATGGAGGTTGTTATAGCATGTCTTTATATCAAACAATTTTATAACTCTGTTGTTTACAGGTCAGAAATTTGATTGAGAAATCAAGCAAAAATGCGGCCTGCACATCTGAGCTAAAGCTTCCACTGGTCCGGATTAAGGTAATTGGTCATTGCATTTATGAATGATTTTAAGTTATGTGATATGTGAGCATATGCTGTTACTACCTTACCTGAACCTTACATTTTGGGCAAGGTGAGTGTATTGGGTTTTATTACCTCAATCCCTAATGTTTTCACTGCCATATTATGACAGCTAATATATGTACTCATATGCACAATCTTCAGTTCACTTGATTATGTTATGGATGCTGTAGTAATCTTGAACATTCTATTATTGGAATCTAAGAGCCAGAGCTTGAAGCCTTTAGACCCCACTCTTTAAAAATTGAATGGTCAAGATCGTTAGTGTATCATAGTAAGTTCATACCATAATGTTGTTGACGCGTGCACACACATAGTATGATGATAATTTAACAATGCATAAACCATACCTACTAGCATGATATTTAGACATATTTAGGTTTGTCTATTGCTTCATTGTTTGATTTCCATTAATTTTTGCAAATTAATCTTCCCTGTTTCCAATCTTGTTCTTTTGCTACCACTTTATTTTGGTCTTAAGCTAGTATTCATCATACATGAAAGCTTTACATCAGCAATAATGCTTATTTACTTTATTTATTTTTCCCCGTGCAATACTCTTGCTGTGAGATTCCCCATACTTCTTGGATCTTGATCAACTTATTCGGTTGATTGGGCAGGTGGATTACTCTGGATTCATGACAATAAATCCCCAAAGATTTGGGCAGAAATACGTGGGGAAGGTATATGAAGCTACCATTCATCATTAATTCAAGTAAGCACTGCTTATGAGATAATATCTTCATGTGACAAAATTAAGGGTAATTGTTACTTCTGCAGGTGGCAAATCCCCAGGACATTCTAATATTTTCAAAGAGTTCTAAGAAGAATAAGAGTGAAGGTAAGTTATAAGGGTTAGTATTCTGTTTGATAATGGTACTTTGGTTTCAAATGTTGTAAATTTTGCAACATTGTTTAGAACAGTAGTTTTAGTGTGCTATATTTTCACATAACCTAGTGGATATTAGACATACAATATACCAGGCATAAATGTAGATGCATGCTGCATAACAATGAAAAGGTGTAGGGATTTTATAAAATTTCCCAAAATTATGTTTTCCTAGGAACAAAAGTTGAACCCGTATAGGACATTATAATTTTGTGCGCATGCTCTGGAAGCCGACCACTAACTAAATATCAGTATCTTCTTGTCAAAACCTTCAAGTGAGGAACTTACTATGGTTTTGGAAAAGATTTTGATTTGTTAGGAAGTAAAATATTCCACTCCTTGTGGTTATTAGTTTTTCTCCATACTGATGACAGTTTGGCCCTTCTGCCAGCAGTTCCATTTTTCCCCTTTTCACATAGTCTTTTCCACATTTGGTTGTTTCTGTTGCTTGCAGCTAAAATTGATGATGTTGAAAGGCTTCGTCCTGAGGAACTAAATCAACAGAACATAGAGGCTTTAGTTGCTGAAAGTAATCCGGTACAGAATGATCTCTTCTACACATTCCTTTTGCTTTATATGATGTATCATCCTTTCCTTTTATAGAAATGTTAATGAGAAAGCTATACCTAAAATTAAGGACCTGAAGAAGCTATACACTATGAGGTAGATGCTATATGTAATAATAGCTCAACTACCTGTACAATATCGATGGAGAGGATAACAAATTGCACTACCCTCATAGTGTAGATGATGAAAATGATCTCAGTTCTACTGTCCTTTTCTTATCTAGACAACAGCATTTAAGAATTTAATAGAAGTACCTCTTAGTCATTTTGGCCAGTTTCTTACTTTCATCGTATGCTCTGCAAGTTTCTTACTAAATCCGTGGCATATTCACGAGGCAACATTCCATTTATTTAAGCAATGATGCTGTGATTCTGTCAAGGGTATCTTTATTCATTACCTGTTCGTTAGGGTTCTTACTCAAATGAATATTATGCATAGAAGATGGATCGGGATGTACATATAAGGAATTAGCTTAAATGTGTTTCAATTTTTATGATGCCCATAATTTCTTTTCTGCAGAAAATGGAGATTCTTCCAGTCGATGATTTGAGTGTGGCGTTACAAAATTTTGTTAACAAGGACGACAAATTAGCTTTCCACACTTGTGTACGATATAATCTTGATGAAACACGTGTAAGTACTACATATTTATCTTGTATTTTGCTTCTACAGTGATTCTAGGTGTGTGATAGCAAAGGTTTCATGAATGATATGTAGATTGGGCTTCTAGTTTTCCCTTTCCATTTTCTTTTGATATTTAATTTCTTTTTTCTTACATATGGTTTTTCTGCATCCTGTTATAATCACTTCCTTTATGCTTCTACAGCTTAGAATTGCTAAAGATTCTACTACTACGAGCTTTGAAGAGGAAGATTTGATTCTCAAAGTTGGACAAAGCCTAGAGGCAAGAAGATCATTTCTCTTTTTTATCAACATTGGTGTCACTATAGACTGTTGAGAGGAATTGATGAATGATTATGTTAAAATGCAACTGCATGAGTCATGTTTATTTCCAGTGAGGAAGGAATGCTCTCTCCCCATGCATTGCGATGTGGCTCTCACTTAAATAGATCTTTTCATTGCCCCTGTAGCTGTTGACAATTACTCACTATACATCAACACTCAGCTTTCTGTGTCATGAAAGATGAATTTTACTTTTTACTCCTTTTTTTCCTTAACCCATCACATGTGCTTGCATTCTGTTTTCTCTCAGTTTTTATGTGATCTTTGTAAATGAGAATTCACCATAATAGATAGGTTCTCTTCTGGTTGAAAGACCAAAATTGTTATTTTATTTTATGTTCTGTTGAGCTTGGTTTGCTAAGGAATCAAGGTTTATTTGGAAGAAAACTCCGCATCCATGTTTCAATCCACTCTCTCTCGCTCAATCATCTTCCGTTCCAGCTTTTTTATTATTCAATGGCTGGATTATGGATTAGAATGATTGCTTAGAACCAGGCTTTCTGGTTTTATTAACTTAAATGGCTTCGTATGTTCATCTAGAATGTGACCCCCAGTTTCTCTATCTCTTTCTGTTTGGTTTGGCGCTGTTTAAGAAAGAGGAAAAACACTGTAATGTCATAAATTGCAGTAGTTTTCCCTTGTTTTGTAAGCTGTAGATTACGTCACTGATGGTGAAATCCTTACAGGAGCGTGTTAAGGAAAGATCAATGCAGTCCAAGGATACCTCACAGCCGACCTCTGGAGCTCCTTGGTCATTGGAGGTAAATCTAATGTGATTGTTCTTTTCTACAACTGTTTGTAGGGATTTCCTATTATAATCGTCCAATGTACAGTTTATCTACTGTATAAACTTTTGGTTTCTATTTTTTTTATTTATAGGAAATCAGGAGTAGAAGTGCTGCAGGACTTGATGCATTCAGTGATGATGAGGACACCACACCGTTATCTGGCAGAAAGTCTGCAGCTAGAGGACGAAGAAGTGCTGCAGCAGCATCGCGGTCTTCTCGTGATGAAATTGATAAAAGTAAAACTACAAGAGGAAGGGGAAGGGGTAGAGGAAGGGGAACAAGTAACTTGAAGCAGACTACTCTTGATGCAAGTCTAGGATTCCGCCAATCTCAGAGGTTAATCTTGGTCCCCATTCCTTCTTTTTGGACATCTTCCGTGATATTATTTGCGTTTTTGAGTTATGTTGAAAACTTATATACCTGAGGTTGCATTGCTATTTTCATACCCCTAGGAGAGGACAATCTACTAGTAACATATATAAAAGTATTAAAAGTTTCTAATTTGTTCATGGACTCCCTATATGTTCTAGTGTTTTCTTGGGAACACCGAGTGAGCTAATCTCTCCACCCTCCAATATTTTCAACCAAAAAATTTACCTTTAGCATATCAGTTTATGTAGACGTTTTACATTATAATGCTCAGCTACCTGTACAAATACTAATGGAAAGGATGACAAGTTGCTTCTACACCCTCCTCGTTGAGAGCGGCGATTGGTATAATCTTCTTCCATTTTAATCGATTTTCAAAAGTTTAGAATTAATCTTTTCTCCGACTCCAGCACCTAATGACCTCACTACCAACTGTTTCCTGTTTACATTTAACCTGGGTTGCTTTTCTCTTCTTCATATCTAATAAGTGTGGTGCTTATGTTATTTGACTTAGTGGAGCTGGACATACAAAAGATGAATAGATAATATATGATCAGACAAAATTGTATGCAGTTTTCGTAGCAGAAGAGTTTTTGGTTGATACTAAAGGGGCTGGTAGCTTTCTATAATAATTGAGAAATATTTCGGCTAGTATAATGCCTGCCAAAAATTACAAATCAACAAGTAAATAAAAATGTGCATTGTCTATATACAGACAGAGACACTCCACAATATGTTGAGCTTTTTTGATCTTATGCAGAACTGCATCAGTTGCCGCTAAAGCTGCTTTGCGTACTGTTGAAGATGAGGAGAACGTGGAATCTGCCTCTAGTGAAGAAGCAGTTGGGATCAATGAGGTTGATGACAGCTCGGTATGAACAACCGTGTGAATCAAGATTATATAATTTGGTGTTCTGGTTAATATCCTGGATATTGGCTTGTCTGAATGTATCAATAGCTGTGATGTCAACTAATTTGTTAACTATATTTGAAGGATGACAATGGACAGCTTAGAAGCAAAGGAAAAAGGGCTGCACCAAGGGGACGAGGAGCTGCAGCACCCTCAAAGCGGGGAAGGAAGTCTGATAACTCCTCAGTCCGTAGCATGTTCATGAACCAAGATGATGATGACGACGATGAAGATGCTCCTAGAATTAACAAGTCACAACCTCGGGTTTGTACTGTTCCTTGCATTTAGTTTGTCAAACTCATCTGTTGTATAGCTAACTTTTAACATAGCCTTTGGTGCTGGTTACTCTTATTCACAAACGTTTTTCTGAGCTGTAGGGCTTTTTGGTATTACTGTTTGGAGCAACCTACTGTTCGTTGATTTGTCTAACACAGCAACTTGCCTCTTTTGATTTACAGGTAACTAGGAATTATGGAGCCTTGAGGAGATAGATACCATTCAAATTCGCGATTTGCCCACGACTTCTCAACTCATTAGAGCTACATACCGAACAACAATGCTGCCGCTTCATTCATACTGAATCTTGTATGCCGAGCAATTTCATTTAGTATGAACACAGATGTATAAAATGAGACTACTTGAAATCAATTGGCCATCACAACGAAGTTTTGGGCAGCAATGATTTGGTCGTGTAATGTTGCAAAAGTTCCCCATATCAACAATGAACATGTTGAGTGTAAATAGGCCTGGTGGAGATGGCTTGTTCTAGCGTATTTATTCAGGATTATACTCAATTATACTCAACCTAAAATCTGCACCGTTTCTCTTTTGATTTTGTACACCATACATAATTCAATAGTTGAGAGAAATTTGAGAGAGAATGTATTATGCAATTTTTGTAGTTCACATTCAACTGACCTCGTGTAGGTATTGATATTGTGAAAAAGTTAAATCCATTGAATTGCATAAAAAGAACGAACTGTACAATCTATAAACTACATGAGCAAAAGCAAGTGTGCCTTTTAAGTGATGAGGAAAACAGTCAACAAAAACTAAGAGCTCGCCCTCAAGTTGAGGTATCTGGGAAAACCTGTGGATACCAAGTATCCGGGCTACGTGGTTCCTTGGGTGGCAAGAAATGAAGTGGCAAGAAATGAAGTTAGATTGGAAGTATGTACAGCAAAACAATTTTTGGTGATGTTTAGTTATCTGACTAATACCCTTTGACTTTGATTCACATGCATCGAACTAGTCCCATCTCTGATTTTCCCCTGCTAACAAAAAAATGTGAACAAAAATCAGACAAAAGTCAGATGCCATAGAGAGTAATAAATAATTATGTGATCAGATTCAACATAATATTGATAATCTATTAGTCCATATCAGGGAGTATGAATACACGCTTTCGAAGAACAAATGATTCCTATATGCTAGCATGTTTTATGCCATAGTGTAGGAAGAAAAAAACAAAAGCCTTTTCAAATTCTTATTTCCCCAGTTCTATATTTCCTGAACACAACTAAAGGGTCTAGCAAAGATGATTTCTAGCATGTAAACAATGTTAAAGTCTGTACCTTTGAACCAGCCAACCTTCTTCCATTAGCTTTTTGTGATACATTGTGCTTTGTCCCATTCTGGTCCCCAACGGCGCAGGTACTGCCATTTTCTCTGCCTCTGAGTACTGGTCTCACAGAAGTTTTCCCCATTCTATTCTCTAGCCCACCACCCACCAATTCACCGAGTCTGCCATCTCTTACTTTTTCCTGGGCTTCTTTAGCAACTCTAGTTGAGGTGGAGTTCTGATCCTTAGCTTTAAGTGGCACCAAAGATTTAGCATCAAGTGTCTGACCTAGAACCTGCAAAGTCACATTTTATAGCACCCAAGAATCCTTAAACAGCTGAAACACATTATCAATATCCAAGAGGTTTCTAACCAACACAATGACTGATTAAAATACACACAACACAGTTATAATTCAATTAATGGCCCACCTTAGAGTTTGCAATTTTTTTATCCTGTGACTTTGCAATAAGGGGAATGTCTCCTCTTTTATATGTTCCGTCCTTTACTCTAACAGTAGACACTTTGGAAACATTAGACTTAATGACGACTTTCATTCCACTACCAGTATTATATATTCTTCGTGCATTTCTACTATCTGGTGTCAAGTCTTTCTTCTTCATCCACACAAATCCTGAGGAGGATTCCACACTAGACTTGCTGGAAGAGGATTTCCGATTTTTAGATTCCCTTCTATCAGTATCACACTGTGTGGTTGATCCTACACTAGAGTTGGTGGTAGAGGATTTACGATTTCTAGATTCTCTTCTATCAATATTACTCTGCATGGTAGTTGACTGTCCTCTATCAATAGAAGTCTCTACAGTTGATTGTTTTTTACTTTTGTTAGTCTCCACCCTAGATGCTTGTCGTGTAATACAACTTTTTCTAAGAGTAATCCTCAATTCTGATAAAAGCCCACTTGAATTATTATTCAATGCTCGGTTTGACACAGCAAAGAAGTTATGCTGAGGCTGGAGATCACTCTCAGATGTCACTGTGCTTGTTGTACTGCTTTCACTTGCCTTATCAATCATTGAGCTGGAATCACACTGTGAAGCACCAACTGTTGCATGTCTCAGAGAGTTCCACTTCACAGTAGAACTCCTCTGAGTAATTAAAGTCATCCCAGAAGTTCCTTTTTGACCCACAAAGCTCCCCTTTGATTTCATTTCTTCACAAGATCCTAAATCCACCACTAATGATTTAGGGTTCAAAGATGTTTTCCTAGGTTCAATCTTCTTCTTCCTATATACTAACACATTCTTCCCACCTATACCGTTGTTTTGCTCCTTATGTAACGAGACATCACAGTTTCCCCTTCTCCATTTACCACTTGTATAATCTTTTCCCCTAGATCTTGATACAGAAGTTGGAAGTTTAGGTGAAGACTGTCCCAAGCCTTCGCGGTCCAACCTTTTTTTCTCCTCCCAAGAACGAGAAAACGCTGCTTTTAACTCTTCAGATGATAACTGGTGAAACCTGAAAGATTATTAACAAAGTGTATCACACACAATGTCTAATATTCCATTAGTCTTAAATGAAGAAGCAACAACAACAATGTGTAACCAAAACATGTAACATGCTTACAAATTGCTACTCTGGAACCACCCATCATCAACATCCCTGCAAATCAAGCAATAACATAACAATAAGTTTCAACACGAATTCCTGAAAAATGCAAACACAACCGAGTTACAACAATTTGTACAAGAACAACTCCCACTTTTGTGTATTGCAATGAGCTCCTTCTAGAGTAAGATCCACCCACATCGGTGCTTCCATCTCTTCCTACATTTCAATTATCAAATAAAGTATAAACATCAATTACTATCAGCAAATCGATCGTTAATATCCGCAAAAGAAAATAACACCAAATAAACATATACACAACGAAATCACAAGACCAATATCAAATCCAAACAAACACAAGAATTCACTTCCCATATTCAAGAAACACACGAATCCTAATATTCACAAAACTCATACATCAAAAATCACATCAAATTAAAATCAAGAACCGATTGTTTCAAATTATGAACAAAAATGAAATCATTACCAGGAAAGCCCAGTGATCACCGGAAGTTTCGAAATCCATTGCAGAAAAGATAATCTGGACGAAAATTGTTTAACGAGGAACTGCACAAGAATTAGCGATCTCTTGTTGAGAACTTATCAGCTTTGATAAATCCTCCTCCATTTTTGTGGTTTTTTCGTTGGGCTTTCTTTAGGTTTTTGCTCTGTTGTCGCTCTCTAAACATAGATTAGATTACAGTGGGTTTAGGTTTAGCTTTGTGGAACCGTTGATCGAAGGAGTGTTCACCGTCTGATTGTTTTTACATCGATCATGATGCTAGATCAGCGTGATGAACGGTTGTGATTGGTTTGAAGATGTAATTTATATTATTACGTGGAGCATATGATCAGTCGACCGTTGGAGGAAATTCAAACGGTGTTGGAGAACGAGATGCTGTCACTTGTAGGTCATTTTATGAACGTCAAGGACAAATCATCTACTTAATAATTATTTATTTCAATTATACCACTATTAATTATTTTTTTCCGAAAAGAATTATTATTTATTTAAAATATTAATAAGAAAGATTAAATTGATGATTGGAAAATTCAAGCACATTTAAACTATCAATTTCACCTATTTTTAGATTCTTTCTTCCTTTGAATTTTAAAATTATTTATAGTTACATTTTATCGAAAAATAAATCAAAATATATATTTTTTATCGATAGAGGAAGTTTGCAATCTGAAAAATTATCAAAAATGGAAATTATGTAAAATTTAATGGATTTTCAATTCAGTGATAGTTTTAGACTTATTTTATTAAATATTTTGGCTTGATTTTGTGTTAAGTAAACGTATTTTGTTTATTTATCACTTATATTTATTTTAAAAGTCAACAAATGCGGGGATAGCTCAGTTGGGAGAGCGTCAGACTGAAGATCTGAAGATCGCGTGTTCGATCCACGCTCACCGCATACTTTTAATTTCATGCTTAAAGAAAAACGACGACGTTTCTTGCCCATCTAGTATTTTACCTCTCCATTTCAAAACGACGTCATTTCATGTCTATTTTTGGTTTAAGCTTCATTGGTGTCTCTGTCTACTATGTGGACCGCACAAAATCTGATATATCCAATGAACTGAAGACACTTTGACCCAAAACAACCATTAACAATCATCACTCTCACTCACCATTAAATTTCTTCACAATTTTATCCAAGTCACTCACTTGGAGTTGCAGTTGCTGCTGACATGTGTGGATAGAAAGATATGAGTTGGAGATATTTCAAATCCTTTTAAGCCCCCTGATTGGCTATTCCAAACTTCACAATCCCCACCATTATGTCCCCACACTTGCATCCTCAACCACAACCATCTCTTGATTCTATAAGACCTCCCACCATCTCTCTTAATCACAATAGTCAAGAAGACTCCATACAAAAACACTTCTCAGTTTCTTCAAATTCTGTCAAAATTAAAACATGTCTTCAATGCTAACAGCAGCTACTGCTAGCTCCAGCACTGGCCTCAGGCCTTCAACTCCGTTTCTTGGCCAAAACAGGACTAGTGCTAACCCATTCAAAGATATTGTCTCCTTGGGCAGTCCTAAATACACAATGGTAATCTTCTTTTGCTCTTTTTTTTTTATTGTTGCTGATATAATAAGGCTTTAAAGTGTTGTGCTAAGTGAATTTTGATGTGTGTATAGGGACTTGATTTGTGGTATGGACCTGACAGAGTTAAGTACTTGGGACCCTTTTCAGCTCAGACTCCTTCTTACTTGACTGGAGAGTTTCCAGGTGACTATGGTTGGGATACTGCTGGTTTATCTGCTGATCCTGAGGCCTTTGCCAAGAACAGGGCTCTTGAGGTAACTACTTGTTTAATCCTAATCTCTTCACTCATGAACATGATATTAAAATTGTTGGACTCACTTATAATCTTGTTTTCATGATTGGCTAGGTGATTCATGGAAGATGGGCAATGCTTGGAGCACTTGGATGCATAACCCCAGAAGTACTTGAGAAATGGGTGAAAGTGGACTTCAAGGAGCCAGTTTGGTTCAAAGCAGGAGCTCAGATCTTCTCTGAAGGCGGACTTGACTACTTGGGCAACCCCAACCTTGTCCATGCTCAAAGCATCTTGGCTGTCCTCGGATTCCAGGTCGTCCTCATGGGTCTCGTCGAGGGTTTCCGCATCAATGGCCTCCCTGGAGTTGGAGAAGGCAATGACCTCTACCCTGGTGGTCAGTACTTTGACCCTCTTGGCCTTGCAGATGACCCAGTCACATTTGCTGAGCTCAAGGTTAAGGAGATCAAGAATGGCAGACTAGCTATGTTCTCCATGTTTGGTTTCTTTGTTCAAGCTATTGTTACAGGAAAAGGTCCATTAGAGAACCTCCTTGACCACCTTGACAACCCTGTGGCTAACAATGCCTGGGTCTATGCTACCAAGTTTGTGCCTGGATCATAGATTAATCGTCATTTTATCATCTGTTTCATGTCTGATGTTAGAGTGTATAAACATTGTGTCAATGATAATTCAATCCCATGAGTTCTTTGTGAAGATCTGCATTCAGATTATTGACAGTAGTATAATGACAGTAACAATTTGCAGATGCATTGATTCGAATGATAAAATGCCAAATAGTTGTCTACTGAGTGAAGGCAATATGAACACTTCCATTCCTTTTTAAAGCACTACAGATTTCGGTTCTGGGCACTACAACTAGACAACAGGATATACACAAACACTACACCATGTAATGGTAAAAAGAACTGACCTCTAAGCAAACCCCTATATTTATGCACATTCTATTGGTCGTTCCACCAAGTAACAAAATGGATGTACAAATACAGCTTGGTGATATTTTCTTGCATGCCATAGATGCCCAGAATCATCTACATAAGATCTAATAATGCAGCTGCGCCAGGCCGGTGCAGAAGCAGGCGAAGTTTCCCCAATATATCTAGGTCTTTTGGTAATGCTCCAGTTATCAGCATTGTTGTGAAATGAATGCTATGAGACTCTTGAGCTCAGCTTACCCCACCAAGTTCGACGACTTCTATCACCTTCTGAATGACTATGAGCAAGCTTGTGAAGTCTCCCTTTCGCTTCTTTCAATCGAATCTTGTAATCTTTCTTCCATGACTCAAACCTGGTTTTCAACTTCCGGAGTTCTGCTTCAGGATGTGTATTTGGAGCTGGTGGTGCTGCTTTGACCTCAACCAGACCCCTCACATCATTTTCAAAGATATGCCGGCGCTGCTCAAATTCCTTTGCCAGACTGTTGACGGTAATCACACTGCCATTAGATGATTCTCTCGCAGTGAAAAAGGAGTTGGAGAGTTTGGGTGTACTTCCACCCGGAGTTCGAGAATCCATGGACATTGTATCCTCTGAATCATAACAGCGGGGAGATATGGCATCATGTCTTCCGGGCTCACCAGCAGGGTGTTCTGAAACAAGGGCTTTTCGTGCTGCAGCAAGGCTCGTCTGCAAAATATGAGATATTAAGTCAAAAAAGCTTTTAACCATTTAGAGGGCAGATATTTTAAGCTACTAATTCATACGCATTTACATGCACATTATTATCACTGATCAAATCTACAGCTTAACCATCAATAGACATTTGTTGGAAGTCCATGAAATTGGGAAAAATAGCATTTCTTCTGAAAGTGAATGGGCAAGGACAACCAGTGCAAAAGCCAAAGACAGCCATACCAAGATTGTCGCTAGCTGGTTGGATATAGTAGTTTCACTTTGCTAAATTTTACCTGGAGACTAATCGAGTTTTGCCATAGAAAGAACCCAAGAACCAGGAAGACCAAGGATGCAGTCTTCATATATCAGGATTCATTTCTACATCGAGAGAATCAGTAACGCCTCCCCAGATAACAAACTTTAAGGTCACATCTCATTTAGCTAATAGGTAGGGCACATAAAAATTCACCACTTCTCTAATGTGATGCTACCCAATAAACTGAGGCCATAACGTCAAATAGATTCAGAACTCTCAGGCAACTAGAAAAAGCCACCTTACCAGCCTAAGCCTAACTGATAGATTTAATAGGTAAGTAGCAGAACAAACTTTTGGCCCTAAAATTAGATAGATAGCTAGTTATATTATAGCAAATACACACCAATCTGGATACTTACATGCCACAGAAAAGAATCACAGCTTTTAACAGCCAATCTAAATGCACGTAATCCAGCTACCATATAAAGTAATGAGCAGAGTCTAGATAGTTCAAATTCTGACAAACTATAAATTTCAGCTGATAAAATGAGTTGCAACCATCAGAATTAATTTTATAATGTAACCAACTTTTAGACTTCTGATTTTACTAAAAATATAAGCAATTGACAGAACTGTCTGAGTGGGCAAGCATACTTACTTGCAAAGATGCCATCTGCTTTTGCCACATCTCCTCCATTGATTTCATTTTGGCCTCATATTCCAACCACCTTGCGTCATACTGTTTTAATTGCTCGCGCAGTGAGGCATTTTCTTCTTCCTTTTGGTCCAGAGTTGCTTCAACCTTAAATATCCGCTTTTGAAGTTCTACCACATCCGATGGTAGAATCTGGAGCTGGTCCAGTGGAATGTCCTGCATAGCCAAGCAGATACAGTATTCCCACTAGTTATCATCAGACCCTCAAAAGCTCCTCTCAAATGGACACAGACCTAAAAACATCCTAACATATAACATTCTATAATTTTTCGGAATGAAAAGGGAATTACCTTCACTCCCGAATTGCTTCGGCCCTCTCTTTTAGACTTTGCAATCAAAGAATTTGACTGGTTCAATTTGAGCATCTGACCCAACCGCTTTCGAACCAACCAACCACGGATTACTACAAGGTTAAATACAATTATTAGAAATAGAGATAAACAATTGAGTTCAGAAAAATAAAAATGCCATTCATAGAACAACTCTTACCTGATTGTAAAGATATAACTGCTGTCAGCTGCTCATTTTGCATTTGGGTAGAACAGCTCGATGCAACAGCAGCAAAATCTCTTCTAGAATTTTCACCACGGACAACTGCACATGTAAAGTTAGCATATCACATGCTGAGATCTATGCACATGCTCTACAATCAACATTTAGTACGGACATAATGACATTGATTTTTGCTTTTTTTTTAACATGACTATCCCAAAGAAAAAAAAAAGATCATTAATGCTAAGATAATCAATAACATATATATCCAAGTTGAATGTGACATAGTAAAGGAGATGATTAAATCACTAAAGCAAAAAAAGTAGATTGGTTACTTGATTGCAGTGTCATGGCTCCTTTCTTCAGTTCATGGAAATAAAGACGAGCTTTGCGACCACGGTAGCATTTTTGAATCCCAAGTATGCCTTGAAGAACTTGTTGTCTTTTATCCTCTAATGCACCAAGCTATCAATCACCATCATAGCATTGATTAGAAATTGAACAAGAAATTTAATCAGAATCATTAAAGAAAGAATTTTAGGTTGCTTCCTAACATCAGCAAGCTAGGCTAAAATACTATTAGGATGCACAGGTTAAATTCTAAGCCACTCCAAAACTTGTAGTCTAGAAATGTATTATCAAATTAATATCATGATAGTAAAAACTAACTGTTTCCACAACCTCAGTATAGTCAAACTGAAATCACTATTTTATTTTCAGAAATATTATTGACGGAGAAGAAAATACAATTACATTAACTGTTGTTTGAAAGAAACAAAGTGCCAACACAGAATCACTTCTCTGAAGTGAGAGTTCCAAATCTGTCGGAACCGTATGCAACTCCGAAATGTTTGTAATATTAAGGAAGTTACCAGAATAATATGCTTGCATATATAAAATTCCATGCAGAGGCACTAGATTCATGAAAAGAAAGAAAGTTATAAAATCAAATTTCCAATTTTAGTAGTAACGCATATATATATATATATATATATATATATATATATATATATATATATATCATGTTTTAGTTCTATACAAGAGTATCATTGCACTTTTGTTATAAGAATGATAATATAAGAGACATTAGCTAGACATTAGCAACCCACCTGGCCTGACCGCAGATACAATTTGGTGTAACCAACTTGATACATTTCAGGATGAACATTAAAATTTTGTAGAACAGCAACTGATGCACTTAATGGATCTTGAGGTACATGATTTTCTGAGAGTAGGAATCCATACCTAAATTATATGCAAGTCAGAAAATGAATATTATAAAGATGATTCACAAGGAAAGCCACCTAAGAACAGTAAAGGAGGATTCACATCAACCTTCCTGTTGCATCGAGTAGGACTCTCCTAACCACCTACGCATCTAAGCTGTTGCAAAATCAGGTCTTCTTCATACATGCCAGGAAGCAATTTACTATTTGGCTTTATGCAACGAATGAAGTGAGGAGCAGTGTTCTCTAACTGCAGCATTAGTTTGAAAAGTTGATCCTACACATATATACGAGACCCTTTCAGGCATGGAAAAAGATGGTTTATAAAGGAAATTCCCTTAACATACGCCACATTCAATGGTATACCAATATAAATCAACAGTTTCAGCACCAAAGTTGAAGTAAATTAGAACCTAGACTTATCATGCAATCAATCAACTAAACATGAACCCCGGACAATTACCTTGAATTTTGAACCTACAGTTCTTTTTTGGGTGTCTGAAGTACCCAACTGCCCTTTAGTGGCAAATAACTGTGGTAGCTTGCAAGTACAGGATGCTAAGAGATGCATAAGTTCCGAAAGCAGAGGATCACGATTTTTTTCCAAGAAGCCATTTGTATCATATAAAACCTGACAAGATAGTTTTAAGTTGTTATTAAATAAATAATAATAATTAAACAAGAGGGGGTCAGGTAGCACTTTCAAACAGGCATGCCCGATGCCCGTAAAAAGCCTGCGATTTTAAGTGAACCACAGACAAAAAATCATTTCCACTCTAACCATCCTATTAAGCAATATAAAGATCTAATTTAAGTCAAAGAGACACAGTACAATATAATTTGTAAAGCTTTTCACATCCACAATTATAAAAGCATGGTTTAAAACTTTGGCTCTCTCTCTACTTATTTCCATTTGCCCAATAAATACATGCTGATACTTGTGAATCCATTATATTTTCTCTGGTTCATCCCTTATTTCAAACATGAAATATATGGTTATCATCTACAAGATTCTACATTTCCTTTCTGTGCTGAAATTATAAACGATCCGACTAACAAATTTAAACTCAAGGAAGTCCATTACTGTAAGACACATTATCTAGGAATTTACATAGAAAACTTCACATCAATAACAACAAAAATTAAATGAAGACAGAAAATACAGAATACTTACTTCTCCAGCATAATGGCGAATTCCAAAAGCCCTGCCTCTCTCTCCTAAAAAGCAAGGATTATCATTTAAGTGTTGTTTCAGTTTATTGGCAAATGTCAAATCTGAGGCCCTGGGAAAGTTTGATTCTTCATCAAGTAAAGATATTATCCCTAGAGGTTTCTGCATAAAGTCACCATGAAATCAGAATAGCTGTAAATGACTGCTTAAATTCAATTGTAAAGGCAAACCCAGACAATTAAAATTGTAAAGTAGTGCAAGACTAGTTAAGAAGATAAAGCAAATCTTTAGGATGGTCTAGACTACTGCAATGATCTAAGGAAGCCAAGATAGGAAGTTCGTGCACATATAAACAATAAATTGAGTACTGATACCTTTTCAATCAGACTCAAACATTCTTCATTGTCTTCAAACTCAACTTTGGTCCAATCAATTCCATCCAACTCATACTCCTGAAATAGAATGACACAGAGACACTTCAATTTAATACATACTCAGAGTAAAGTAAAGTTCTTTCCTAGCTTACAAAAAATCAGCCTCTCACTGAATTTCACACATCCAAAAAAATTTAATCCATATTCAGACTACAGTTCTTGCCTAGCTTACAAAGAAATCATCACAAGTGCAAAGAAAGAGGCCAGGGAACTCTTTTTCATTTTACAAGCATTTTCAATCCATAGAGTTCAAATGTGCTTATAACCAGACAGTTCCTCCATCAAATATCATGAAGGAAAAGGATTTATGAGCATGAAGAACCACTGAATAAAAATGACCTAATACAATCAAACAAGAATGTATACTGATTACTGCTGGTTAATTATAAAAATAAAAAGCATTCACTTCACACCATTTAGAAAAACGTAAAGGTAGATCATCTGTGATCATGAAAAACCACTAAGAAGTAGGTCTTTATGAATTCTGTTTCACTAAGTAAACAAGTACCAAACTTTAAAATAAATCAATAAACAAATCGAGCACCTAAAAGGTAATTCTCATAAAATAGAGAAGCTCACCTCCTGCTCAAGTTTGAATAAATGCCGGTTGAAATGTTGTTGCAGTCTCTCATTTGCATAATTTATGCAGAATTGTTCAAAGCTATTCTTCTGGAAATGAGATGAAAAAGTCATCAACATGAATATAACTCTTTAAGTTTAGAGAACAAGTATAACATATAACTACAAGTTGCATACCTTAAATGATTCAAACCCATAAATATCTAGTATACTTATGGACCGCCCAGTACACTGCTTACCCACTTCAAGCGATTTGTTGATTTGCTCAACAAGCCAATCAAACAAGCTCCCGTAAATGAATTTTGCCAATGCATCACGGCTATCAATTGCCTGAATGGAAGGTGATAAATGTGATTTATGTTAAAAACTTTAAAAAAAAAATGAATGAGTAAGCACACAACCACAGTAAAGTGCGGAAAAGCTGTATTTATATGCAGGAAAACACACTATGAAGACACTGATAGAAATGTGGTATTCTCTGGATACAAACCTGCTGTAATGTCAATCTTTTAACAATAGTATCCTTGCCAGCTTGAATTTTACGAATGGATAGACCTAGTGTCAAGTCCTCAGCACTGCAACCTATCAGGTTTGCAGTACTAGTAACAGCTGCCAAAGGGAAAAAATTGGTGTCAATCAAAATACACATCTTCAGTTTCATTATTTGTAGTACCACTAAGAGACATGCTAACAATAAACTTTTCAAGAAGATACTAGACAACAGTAAATGAGAACAAATATAGGGTTAAGGGCAGTAAAATCCTATTGTTGGGTCTTTACAGGCTAATAACTTAAATTTTTGGGTTAGCAGTTTTAAGTGCTGTATCGACTGATCATATTCAACTTTCTCATCTGTTATAAGGTCACATAGCACAAGTATCAAATATTTAAATTTGACTTTTGAGTCACACAGAAAGTCAATTAGGCTAGAAGATCAGTTCATTTCTTAGAGTCCTATGATACTCGGATACAATTGTCAAGTCATTTTCTACTAAGTTTTTGGTTTACTGCTTACTGCCAGCCAGGACATGCAGAGAGAGAAGACAAACAGGAAGAAGATAATAATATTACTCAAATAAATGTCATGATAGTTCTGAAAATTTTATCACCAAGCATTTAGTTTCTTCAACCAAAATATATCTTGCTTTGTATTCATTAGTAAATTGGGTATTGAAATAAGCTTCACATCACCACATACCAAATAGTTGCACATATACTATTTTTTTTATCCATCACTCAGTGCCCGAATATAGATTTGATACTCAAGAAATCATCATGTCACCACTTAACAACAACAGAGCTGACACCTCACTGCCTCAGTCAGTGGGTAATCAACAAACAAGATATAATAGTCGATGTCAATTGAGGCCACTATCAAGTTAAAATCTTCTCCTAAAAGAGAATTCAATATATCTTACCTTCATCAACCAAAACTTCCACATGATTTTCAGTGTCGATCACTTGAAATGATATATTCCCTAACCACAAAACTGCAGCCAGCATAGCAAATGCATGCTCTTGATCTTCTTTGCTAATCCGAACAGCATCCAAAGCATCCTGCAAAAAAAACAAAGGAAAAGAAAAAGGCAGTAGGTTAGCACTTACCAGCTCATATAGTAGGGTGCACAACCTCTATGATGACATCAAACAAACTTAAAATTACCATAAGCATAACAAATTTTTTAGCATCATCAATCCCTTCAATTGTCAAGCATTCACTCTGCTTCAGGTAGTTATACACACTAGCCGGTTTAAGATTGAGTTTCTCTGCAAGAACAGAGAGAACAAATTGAGTTACAAAAGAGCTAGTTCCCCTGAGAATACAAATATGATATGTGAAATAAACAGGGACTTCCTATATATTCTATAGATGCTGCAGATATAGTCATATCTACCCTAAAGCATGTGAAACAGCAGGCACTTCACTCATCAATATAGCATAGCACCACAATATACCTTTAAGTTGTGATGGAGCACCAGCGCAAAGTTGATAAAAGACATGATAGGACCGTTCGCCAGGGGCCAACTGAACTACTCGTGACTGTCCAAAGCAAAGCACTTTCAGAAGCAGCAAATAATGACAAATAACTTTCAAAATTAAGTTTTGATGAGGTTAAAATTTACCTTTTCGAGCAGAACTATCCAAAATTAGCATAAGTGAATCAAGTTGGCACAGAAAACAAATTGCAATGGTGAGATAAATCATTCCCCAGAATAAACAGAAAATCCTACAGAATGACTTAACAGGAATTAATAAGGTTTAAGATCCTTACAAGTTTGTATTTTTGCACCGCAAATCTTTCCCATTGAGCTAAAGTGAATTTCAATCAATTTCCCCTGAATACATTCAGATGATAATGAGCAAAAAAAATACGGTATAATCAGATAGTTCCAACAAGAAATCAGATTGTCGTTAGAATCTAACTCAATTTGGCGACAACACAACAATTAGGAGGATCCTTCGATGCAAAGAGAAGTATGAAAGTTTAGACTTACAAAACGACTAGAATTAGAATTCCTTGATGTTTTTGCATTCCCAAATGCTTCAAGTATACTGTTAGTCTTAAGGATTTCATGTTCTATCCCTTCACCACCACCACTGATAGTAGCCAAATATTGCATACAGAATTTTGCTGTCTCAGTTTTTCCAGCTCCACTTTCACCACTGCAAAATAGGATTTAGATATGATTCTTTTTTGTACAGTTTAGTTTATCCAAAAATAAGGAGCTAATGCTCCAATAGACAATAATAACTGAAATTCATGCATATAAAACAGAAGTCACACACAAATAGAAGTAAACTGTAGAAATTACAACTTGCATGTAAGGAGAAAAGGAATATCCCAACAAACCTTATGATAATCGATTGATTAACCCCATCTGCAATATAATTTACAGAGAAGAAAAGGGGTTAGGACTAGGCAATGCTTAGATTTCTAACTAATGGCATGCTAAAATGAAAGATATTCACCTCCCATCATCTTCTTATAAGCTGTGTCTGATACAGCATAAACATGAGGGTAGTCCATTATTTTCTCATTATAAGCTTTGACAAACTTACTTCCATAAATCTGGACATCTTTGAAGGGATTGACTGCAATCAAAACTGGTCCTGCTCTACTCTATAAAACAGAAAAACAAGATGGTAATGGAGCATGAATGGGAATTAAAAATAAAATTAGCATGTATAACCTGCAACAACTAGAGGATAATATAGTACTTACATATATTGCATCCTGAAAATATCTACATTTGAGATTGTTTATGACAGATGGTTCATTCAAATAACTAAGTTGAATAAGATCGTCCACACCATCAAGAATATCTGGGTTTGCAGGTAACAGCTCTCCAGTGGGCACTTTTACAACCTGTATAGAGAAAGTGTGATTACCATGCACCCCCCACAGACTCATATACACAAAATAAACTATAGATAGCTTTTAGTGACTGTAAAAGTTAACAACTTACTCTCCCATTGGAGAGAGAAACTAGTGCGTCATCCCCTGAAGTAGATTGTATCCTTCCAGATTCCCATTTCCCATTTCCAAGTGGACACCAAACACATAATTTCTGAAAGAAAGGGAAAAAAGCTACTTTGTATCAACTCAAATGCAATTATGGAATCGAAATCAAACATTTTGGTAACAAATGCAAACCCCAGCACACTAAGGGAACCCGTTGTAAGAGATGGGAGGAGGGCAGTTCATGTGCACATCCTTCCCCTTGCAAGTTACATTGCTGATATAATATGAGTAATTTACTGCTAGCATCAGTAAAAAATTACACAATTCAACTAATGCCATGAAAATTGTCTTCTGACTAAACTAACCACTAATTAAAATCTTAATGTGAACAATCAGTCATAGGCTACTAACACTTAGCAATCACTCATTACTAATGACAATTTCACTTAACATACAAAATCCATCACTCCCATTAAGAAAACTATATACACCAATCAATGTCTTAGAAAACATTTCAACACAATCAATTATAGCAGGCCATGTATAATTCAAGCTAACATTTTCAATAAAAAAAAATAAACAATAAGAAACCCTTGTAAATCTTGCAAACACGCATATTGTCACGAAGAAGTTAGCAATCATAAATCTCTAGAATACATCACATAAAACAAGAATGTAAATTTACCTTCTTGATGAAATACCCAACATTATCCTCCCACTCTACTCGCCCACTCTTCAATGACTTTAGCACAGGCACTTCCAAAATCTCATCTTTCTTCTCTTCATCCAGTGCCATACCATCAAAGTATGGTGAATCAGCACTTCCTCGTTCTCTCCTCATCCTCTTGCTGCCAAAGCTGTTTCTCCTCCTCAATCCTACTTCCTTCTCTTTTCTCTTTCCCTCTTCTTTTCCCTCAGCCTCAGCTCTCTTCACGTTATTTTCCACGACTTCCTTCCTCTCATTATTCTCATTTCCAACGACACTGAAGTGAGTAGGCAGGGACTTCCTTGCCGAAGGCAACCTAGCCCTTGAGGTAGGGCGGGAAGGCAATGCTGGCGGTAAGTCCTTAGGCTTCTCATCTTGCCGTCTTAATACGTCCAACATCTCTTCCAATGAGCTCCTTGCCATGGAGGAAGGTGAAGGAGACGGCGACGCAGATAACATCATCTCTAACAATCAAAATACTTTCAGAATTACTCACTGTACAAACAAATCTCGACCCACAAGCTTAGCGTCTCAGCATTACCTAATTAAGGTCCAACGTCCCCTAACAAACTCCCAGATTTGTCAAAAGTGATTGATCTCTTGAGAAGAATAGCTCGACAACAAAAATTAGGTCAATTTCTCTATTGCAGCCACCCAAAAACTCGAATATCTTCTTCAACCCCTAAATTAAATGGAAGTACAAGAAATCAATCACTGATTCTCACCTAATCCAAACTCAATATCCAAACCGTAGTAGCTCTGTTTTTCAAAATCACGCTAATAAATATCAAAAACAGAACCCTCAAGACTTCAATCTCAAAATCTTCCACTTTCCGTGTCAATCTTAATCCCAATTAAAAACCAATCCTTTCCAAAAAGAAGAAATCTGTAAATGCTCAATTCTAGTTTCACGAATTCGATAAATCGAAATTTTAGAAATTTATATATATAATTAAATATATGAATAAAAATACTATGATTTAGTTTTTAAAATATCCCGAAAATATCAAAAATTAATCATAACGAAATCGCTAAAAAAAACTATAAAACTAAAAATTTGCCAAATGAAGAATACGTGTCTCCAAGTCTCTACTAGACCGCGAAATTTCCGATAGTAGACAACAAATACAATCGCAGTAACAAAATCGAAAACAGTTATAAAGCGATTAAACACTAAAACAGAGCCAAAACAGAAAAAACTAAAGGCCTAACCTCTTCTGGTATCTTCAATTAAGCAAAGTTTGTCAAAAGAGCAGCTTCGCTGTTTCACTGCAGAGTTTGCTGTTGTTGTTGCTTGAAGGTTGGACAAAATAGAAATTAAAAAATCATCATTTTTGAAATTGGTGTGCGTAATCGTGACGATTTAGATCTGGGTTCAAGTGTGTGTTATCGAAAGCGATGTTTTACTGTTCTTGTGAATTGCAATGGAAGAAAACAGTGGTTTTCGATTTGAACGGGAACCAAGAAGAAGAAGTTGTGAATTACAGAGCAGAGAGGAGGAGAAGAAGAGAGAGACCTGTAAAGCTGAGTGTTTAAATTGGGCGGATTTGTGGATGAAATTACCGTTTTGGTATTGTGTTTTGATTTTGAATTTTGTATTTTTTAAATTAAATTCCTTTTTTGCCCTTCTTTTGTCAGTTTATGCTGTATATTTTTTTTCTTAAATATTTTTTTCGTTATCTGGGTGTGATTTTGTAGTAAAATTTTAATTTTAAAAGAATAAAATAATTAATTAACCATTTTCTAAAGAAAATTAGGATTGTATAATCTGATGAATTATGTGAGTGTTATAGTGTACTTAAAATGGTCAAAAAATAATTGTTTTGAGTAAAAAGAGAATTTATTTGGTACAATGAAAAAAATCATTAAGAATCTAGTGCAGGTTCAATCCAGTAAAAGAGCACTGGATCAATTTACAAATAAATGCATAATAAGGAAACAAGGTCACATATTTTGTTGTCAATAGCTTGATTTAAAGCTAGTTTTCTTTTTTAGTATTTTTTTCCATTTCACATTTACAATAAAACCTCCCATGATAACAATAAGTGGAAATCACTTAAATAAAATAATTATATTACCAAAGTAATTTTAATATATATATACTATATATTAAAAAAATAATATTAATTAATTAAAAATAAAATCAATAAAATATTTCAAAATAATATTTTTATAAAAATATATTTCAAATAAAATTTATCAATAAATTATCATTTCAAAAATTAAATTTTAATTTAATAATCATATTTTTAAAAATTAAAAATAAATTTTACATTAATTTAAAATATTTCTATACACATATTAAATAAGTGAATATTTAAATTATTATATATTTAGTTTTTATATTTGATTATATTGAAATGAGTAATACTAGTAGTTAGGTTAAAATGATGTTTCAAAAATTAAGAAATTCAATTACAAAATTATTTAAAAATTTGATTATATTAAACCTAATATTATTAATAATAAATACTTTTATTCTTTATAAATTACTTTTTATATTTATAAAATATAATTTATATCAATATTTTTAATTTAATTTTTTTTTTCATATTATTCTAATAATAACACATTAAATTCTTAATAATTTTAATATTTTTATAAAAATTATCATTTTATACCAAATAAATTTCAATAAACCTTTTCTACAACAGAAAAATATATTTTAGACAATAAACAATTTAATTAAAGAAAAAAATATAGTCACATTCTATATATATTAGTATTAATTTCCAACACTATTAATGACATTAAAAAAAAAATACCAAATTTTGTTTTGACCATAATAACCATCTAAGACATTGACATAATTAACTGATAGAATTATAGCCCCATATACATAATTGTCATAAAAGAATAGACTAGACACTATAGATGAATCATAACGCACACACTATAACAACGTGGTCCCATCAACTGCCACTAATTTTACCAAAAATGGTAAATTTGTAAATTACTCAAAGTAGAAGGGTACTTTCATCTTAACGTATTAAAATAAGTGGTGCTCCTGACACTGAAGTGTCGCTGTGTCGAACATCCATATATTCTTCCTCTGTACACAAACTACAAACAAACAACTATTTTTCATTTTTTTTAAATTTAATTTATTTATTTATAAAAAAAAATGGTGTTTGAATTGAATAGGTGTATTTATTAATATTTATTTATATCACGAATTGTGGACCTCTATATTTATTAAAATAAAATAAATTGTAGGAGAGTCAATTTGAAGAGTGTGTGTATGTGTTTTCAAATAAGTTGAACCACTCATTTGACTTGGTTTATAATATACTACGTGCATCGTTTTAGGTTGATTGTGAAAGTGACAATTGGATGATGGAGGGAAGGTATTTAAAATATTAATAAATGAAATAAATGTAAATATACTACAATTCAAAATAATATATATTTTAATTGTATTAAAAAAAATTCAAAAATCAGTTGGGAACGGCTAATACGAGATTGAGAAACACGTGAAGCGTTGGAAGGGGTATAATGGGAATTCAAATATATTAGTAATAAAAAAATCAAATCGATTTAGTTTAAAAAATAATAAAATAAAAAGGAGATGAATGATAACGGTAACGTGGAGCCCGCAAAAGAGGCTAATTAGAGGAAATGGATAATAAAAAGTCAACAACTAAATTGCTTTTGGTAGTTGTTGATGTTTGAATTTTAATTGAAAAATATGGAGCTTATTCATTGTCATTTTGTTAAATAATTAATTAATGTATATACATGTGACCCCATTTGGTTGCACCCATTGTGGCCTTTAGTTTTTGTTGTTGTCGACCATTATTCTTCGTATTTATTGATATAAAGCTTATGTTTTTTGGTTCCATGTCTTCTTCATTATTATTCATATACTTATGTTTCTTTATTTATTTTCCTTTCAATTGTTCGAATATTTTATAAATAAATGAATTATATATATATATTTTAAAAAATCTCAAAATAAAATGAAAAAAATTATTGTCTTAAGAATAAAAGAAAATAAATGTAGGATTATATTAAGTGTTGGTGAAAAATTAAACAAAGCAATAATTTGCATACTTTTTATCATCTAGATTAGATGATTGAAGCTTTAGGTTGAGATTATTGATTAGGTTTAAAATATTATAGTGTGGCATTGATTGTGACCTACATAATTTACTCAACAACACTGTTTTCTGGTTTTTATTTTTTCAATTTGTTTGTTCCCTATTGATTGTATATGCTTTCATGAAAATCGATATCAATCAACTAACAAATTTAATTTCCATAACCTTTCCCATCAAATTTTTATTACTTTTTCTTAAATTATTTTAAATAAAAATATATCAACCCAATAAATGATTTTTTTTTTCTTTTTCACACCAAATTTTTTAAAAAGTATTTTTTACTTAACAATATAACTTCATCTTAAAGTATAAAAATTATGGGCACCATATACGAAAATCCAATCTACCAAAATCCATTATACTGCAAATATACGTTACATACATTAACATTAAATATGATTGATTTTTGACACATAGAAAACTACAGTGCATGCATGCACAGTCATATATACATTTCACCAATATCGATTATAAAAAATATATATGGGAAGTTCCAATACCTTGAAAACATTGGTGGGTTTTTTATTTTCAAGATATTATTATTATTATTATTATTATTATTATTATTATTATTATTTAAATTAAATTAAAAGATTAATGATGATGTCTCCTGAATTGAACCCAATAAATTAGATCACCAATGTGATAATTATAACTTCTCACCAAACAAGCAACAAACTGAGGCTAAATATGAGTATGAATCTCCTAATTATGTGCCTTTTTAGCTGCATTCCAATCATTATCACATGTTCATCTATTTATTTGTCCATATACTACCTTCTAATCCTAATATAATTTTCCAAATTTTATACTACACCCTTTCATATATTAATTAAAATAAATAATCACTTTATTATATATCAATTACAGAAATGATATATATACGCCCACATAAGATTATATTAAATTCATTAACATTAAAGTTTAATTACATACCCAAAAAGCCACATTCAATGGAATAATTGACTTTCAATAATAACAATATTAAAATTTAAAACCAATAGATTAAACAACCCCTCATGATTCAACTATAAAATAATATTATCAAATCAAACTATAATTCTACATGCATGACATACCTCAATCTATAATTAGGTATAGACACATGTATATATATAATAGTGTAAAGCTAAGTATTGATGTTTTGTTTATGCTTTTTTGGTGCTTTTGTGGTCTCACTTTCATACACAGACTACAAGTTAGAGCACATAGAAAAAATATAGTCCATATCTATCTATATATGTATCTATTAGTATACAATACAAAAGCATGTGTTAGTGTCATTAGACACCTTTTGCTTTCTTTTTATTTTTATAACAGTCATGCTCATGTGCTTGTAACACCTTTAAAATCATTGAACATGATGTATAGTTCTCTGACTACATCATCTATATGCCCTATAAATAAAGGGCATGTATTATGTGTATACTTACAATTGGTCTAAAAGTATCTGCCCTATAAACTTGGTCTAAAAGCATGTGTTTTTGGTTTTTGGTATATGTATAGTGATGAGAATGGGAAACACATACAGATTTAAAGCATTTTGATATGAGTTCTTTGAATGTGAAGTTAATAGTCTGTTGTCCTTTGGGGAGCCCATGGTCCAATAAAGTGATGGATCTTCAAGTCTATATCTTAACAATCAAATCCATTAAACCATTAACACATTCTTGCTTAGAAAGATTTCTAAGCAAATCAAATAGGTGTAATTTAACTTGATTTTCAATATTATCTTTAAAAAGGAAAAATACTAACAAACATTCTAACCTCCTTCTTCTTCTTATTATTATTACTATTATTTTATTTTTTTTAATCTATAACTTAACTAAATATCCTATAAATTAAATATTCCATAAGAATAATATAAATATAAATATAATTTTATAAATATTAAATTTTACAATTACATTTACAATATCTTTTTATGTGATGTCATATACACTACCTTCTAAATCTTTATTTTTATACCAAAATTTGATGGTTTGAACAATAAAATAAATATATAAAATTCAGATCTTTATACAATATTAATTATAATTACCAAAAAAACCGGCACCCTAATCTAATTCTAATTTTAATTCCAATCAATTAACTGTATTTATTTAATACAATTTATTTGGTCAAATATAAACTCCGTCAAAAATATTACTATAATATTACTCAAATATTCAATATTTATATTAATTATACTTAATTATCTATTATAGTAATTCTATAATGATATATAGACATCTACAAAATTAAATACATTTAAATATTAAAAAGTCTCTAACCTCCTAATTTATTTATCCATCTCATTTAAATACATACAATCAACTTATAACTATCCAAAAACAAACTAAACACAACATTTTAGAAATCGAAATCATCCCGATTAGGTTTAGGCGAAGTAAGCAGAGCAGTATACAACCTCAACCTATCTTCACCCAACGAAGAACACCTCGACAAAGGTCTCCTCGGCCGAATAAACGACAGCGAAGTAAGCGTAAGGCGATGCTTATACCTCCTCCACGCCAGCTGTATAGCCACGGCAGCCCATGTCCTCCATCCAGGTGAGTAGTATCTAGCACTTCTTTTCACCCTTTCATTAACAAACGTGTACCTAAAATGTTGCGTCACATACTTCACATCTTCGGCTTCTAACCCAAATGCCTCCGTTGTCTCTAATGTTATCAATGTGGATGAAGATGGTGGTAGACGTTCGATAAATGGTCGCCGGAGACACCACGAGAGAAGCTCGTCGCCGCTGAAGTTTCCAGGGCCGAGCATGCAACACGATTTTATGTTGTCACGGAGGACTTGGCTGCTTTGGAGATGCCCTCGGACCACGAATAGCATTCTTTGCACTGGGTCGCCTTCTCTTGTTATCTATATGTGTCGCACATTAGTATTGATAAAGGGTATTTTGGGAATTTCGATAAGTGAAATTTAGGCTCTTACGATTTCTCCTTTTGTGAAAATAAGAGACTTCACTCGGTCGCATATGTTCTCTAGGACTAGATCGTCCATGTGTTGGAATAGCGGTACCTGTAAAATCAACAATTGACTATTCAGTTAGGTAATGGGCCAGGCCCATTCACTATTGGGCTCTATACAAAGGCCCAATATGCGTTTACCTGTCTGACGAGGTCCAAGCAGAGATGGTATTTGATGTCTCTCCTGAGGCCCTCGGGGAGGTTGCTGATCATCTCACACTCATCGACGCCGCGCATCGCCGCCCACCGTTGCCGTTCGTAGTTCCGGACTCGCTGCCGGAAGCCTTGTGGTAACTGTCTTTTCCTCATCCACCACTCAATGTTCCTCATCTTCAATTGCATTGCTTGTTTCTTTGATGTTGTTGCATGTAAGAACACCTTGATGTTTCCAATCAACATGGTGACCAAGAGCAGTCCACTTGTTAGAACTATGATGTTGAACACAACTTCTAGCCATTCTGTGGTGCTCTCCAAATTCCCAAAAGTGCTATGAAACAAATAAAAGAAAATTAAATTTTCAAATAAAATATTGTTAAAATAAAAGCATAGAGATTTAAGTGAACTAGTAGGTACCTTAGAGTCATGAGTCCCCAGAAGATGGGAAAAAGAATCTTCTCCAAGCGACTATCATTGATGACAAGTTGAAGAGTCCATTTGTAAGCACCATAGTCATAATGGTCAGGTCCTTGTAAGCAAGTGGATCTAGCTTGTCTGTTGTCGGACCAAGCAAGTCTTGATGTACCTCTAACAGGGGCTGATGCACCATAGTAGATTGTATCTTTACATGCCAAAGCTCTTATGTCACACCCATCTGTACCTCTGCATTGTTCTCTCAAACATTTTGCTGATCTTTGAATACCTAACAAGTACCAACATGCCCCTGCCGCCTGCTCCATCATTATTTCACATGTTGAAACACAAAAATCAATAGTTCAATAAGCATATTTGGCTGGCTTTTGAGTTTAGTTTCTGAAAACCGTTTTAAATAAATATTTTTTTTTTAAAAATATAAAAAAATGATTTATTCTATTTTAATAGTAATTTATTTTATTATTATTTTTTAAAATACTTTTTTTTTTAAAAAAAATAACCCACTTTAATTATAATTAAGAGTAATTTTAATAATTTTTTTTTTTTAAAAATAAATATTATTTTAAAATAAAAATAAATCGTTGCCCTAACAACCATAAAAACAAAAATTTTCTAGTGGATAAATTAGGGCTCATTTGAAGCAAAAAGAGACGTGAGATCTACTATTACCAATCACATGAATCACACTTAAAGGTAATAATTTTAAAAGCTTCCCTTTCCCACAACTTTTGTATAAAGTCTCTAACAAACGAAATATTATGGTGGGGGAATTAATCGAGCATGATTTGAAATTTCTCTCGACTTTTTTCACAAAAAGCAGAAAATATATCAACTCCAATCCACTCTATCAACCTTAATCTAATATACATCATGACATCAAACTTCGAAAATGATTGTAATTACTCTAAAGTAAAAAAAGTAGGTTCATTAATTATATATATAAGCACTTACATGTGATGCCACGAAATATGCGATCATGTTGAGGACAATCCCCCACCAAACAGTGCCAAAGATGTAACCAGAGAGATTTTGCATGCGACGTAGTAGACAAACAGAGTGATATATTTTTGGTAGATATTGAAACAAAAACATTATTAAAAACACTGTCATTACTAGTGTTGTTGACCCTTTTTCCAGTAGTGATGGTATCACCACCCATAGCACTACCTGCATTGTTTAAATAATTCAATGAGAAGAGAAGAACATATATTATTGAATCGCTTTTGTCACAGGTTATTATTGAAGAAGGGAACAAAAGAAATAAATGAGGTTTATACAGTATCATATGGGCAGGGAACAAAACAAATAAATGGTACCAAAAAAATGAATGACATGGTGTCGAAACCTTAATAGATTATGTTTTTATATGGACCATGGACACATTATGTTAAATTAAAAAAATAATAATATAAAAGTAACACAATATCCTGTGAATAGATTATCTTTATAAATTTATATATGATAAAAGGTATGAATATTGGATAAAGTTTTTATTTTCCCGAAGCTATTGTCTTATTGTATTTGTTATATTATTTTATTTTTACAACTAAGAAATTAACTTATTATGTTCTCACAGATTGGATTGGACCCTCTATAAAATAATATTTATATAAATACAATGATATGTGGTGACAAATTGACTATATAAAATAATATTTATATAAATACAATGATATGTGGTGACAAATTGACTATATGGGTTTTGATTTATTATTATTATTATTATTATTATTATTATTATTATTTTAAAATTAAATTAAACTGTTACATGCCTTTCATGTACTAAGAAAATGAAATATGGTTATAAAGCTTGATTGAAGCAATAGAGGATGCACATGGAGGCTACAACTTTAACAGACCAGAATCTAAGAAATGGAATAAAATAAATTGACAATGCAGCAAAATAAAATTATATAATCTATCAACATATCAAGTCTATTTTTAACATTTATTTATCATATTTTTTAATATATATATATAAATAATTGAATCAAATTGATAAACAATAATAAGTTTTAATTTTTATTCTGCAGTTGAGATAATATATTTCATATTTATAAATATATTTGATAGAATATAATTATAAGATTGAAATAATAGCATAATTAATTTTTTTACATTTTATTTATTTGTTTTTAATATCAAATGTCATCTTTGTGCATTTTATTTATGTGGATATATATTCAAAATAATTAAAATCTCATCAAAGCTAAAATTGTCTCAAAAACTACAAAAATAATATAAACTAATATAAGTCAAACAAAAAATAACAAAATAAAACCAACTTACTAGATATCATAAAAGGGAAACATACGTCTTAATTTTTTCATTAAAAAAATTAAAAATATTAACTTAGCTAATAAGAATATAACTAGAAAGGTTTTTTGTCTTCACCTATAAAATCATAAAAACATTACCCTATCTAGTTTAACATCATCTCCACCCATATATATATAACAAAAGTAAAAATCCATATATAATAAACAATTTTTTTTTTTCAAAAATTAAAAAAAAAAAAGAAAAGAAAAACTGAAAGTAGTGAAGGCAGTGACATCTACTGGAAACAGTGTCGTATCAATGAAAAAAAAGTACTGGAGAAGAACAAAACGACATGAATCCATCACATGGACGACTTACACATACACTGCTCCGTGTAAGAAAGATACCATGCAAATACTCTCCAATGTCATGCACTTGTCACATGACCATGACTAAACCCACATTAAAATTTTAAATAAAATTTAAATATAAAATTAAAAAATCAATAAAAACAAACAATGACTCACCTGAGGCACGGGAAGAATGACGAACAGATCGAAGAAGAAACCTCTCTTGGCTTTCAAATACCTCATCGCCACCATTTGAGAATTATTATTATTGTTGTTATTATTTTGAGTGTAGGACGACGACGTTTTGGCCATCTTGAAATGAAGCCACATGTTTCCACACGTGCAACAAATCGGTCATGCACCGGAGAGCTGTAACGGTTATAGCGAACCAACCGTCGACAAACAGACACATATACGTGTCGCTTATTGATAGGCTGTAGAAAAACAGTGGGTCCACGAATAAACCTGTTGTGCATACCAGTAAGAACACTCTATTCCATTCTTGTACCCATTTGGCCCTCGGATCCACTACCCGACCCGTCCACCACCCGCTTCCTCTTCTCCTCCATCCGCAGAAAGACGGTTCATTCTCGGATTCCTTTCGTTCTTCTTCGATAATGTTTTCGTTGTCTTCGTCGTCGTCCGTGTCGACGAATACAGACTCTTTATCGTCGGAATTGTCGTCGTCTTCAGAGGAGTAGTGCATGTGAGTGGCACGTGATGGGTCGTGTTGGGTGGCCATTTTTAGGGTTGGGTTTGGAGAATGTGAGAAAGAAAGAAACATCAGAATTTTTGTGTGGGGAGAAAGTTGAAGTCGAACTTGTTTGTTTGATGAAGAGAGTACTGACAAGTACCTCTGCAGATTTACTTTTTTGCCCTTACATTATATTTTATTTTTTTAATTTTATTTTATGTTTTCTGATTTCTGTTGGACCCAGTTTTGGGTTTTGTAATTTTACCTCTGTTAACTGATATTAATTGTTTTGATGGTATTGTAATTAATGTTGGGAAAGTGGGGTTTGATTTTATTAAAGTTAAAATTTTATATTTTTAGATATGTTATTAAATTTGAATTTTTGAGGTCTGAATAGTAAAAGATATATTTCTGGAATGAATATAATTTTCTGATTTATTTATAAAATTGTAATGTTAAAATGTGTAGGGTACCATTATTATAATTTTTTAAAAATAGACATAAATATATTATTATATTCTATTTATTCATTAAAATTAATGGTAATAAATATTATTTAATATATATCCAAAATTATAAATTTTGTTAGTATTGGCAAGTTTAATGATTAAATGTTTTTTTTATTTAAAAATGTAATTATATTATATGTATATATTAAAATATTTATAATTTATATTATGTGATCAGATTTATTAAATTCATATTTTTGATTAAAAGTTAAAGATGATGAACACTTGTTGGGTTTTTATTAATTGAGATGATGAAAGTGATGTCACACCAAAATTGATGATGATTTATCATGTTTAAGAAAATTTTAATGCCCAAAACTGTTTTTTTTTTTTTTTTTTTTAAATATTTTTATTGATGAAGTACTAAAAAGGCATATTTTCCATGAAAAAAGCGATAAAGCATAGTCTAGCTAACATACATTACAAACTAGGTATTCTGATGATTTTAGTCTTTATATATATATATATAATATATATATATATATATATATATATATATTAAAATGGCCAAGCATTCTAACTAGTAGTCTAATAATGATCTTCCCACCTCATAAAGTAGTACAATAATTGAAATTACTATAGGATCTATTTATATGGCTAAGAGGTAAGTGTGAATTAAGACCGTCTTCATTAATATTAATATACAATGGACAAATAACTAATAGTAGCTAATCAACTTTTCTTCTCCACACTAAATGGCATGAGCTCTTTAGATAATATATGATCATTATAATTTTAGGTTAAATCTATAAATTAATGACATAATTATTACCTTATACGTGCGTGTGTGATAGATGAAAATATATTGGTGGACTGTTATCATATAATAAGACACATGCAAAATACAAGGTTTCAAAGGATTCATTCAGTTGATAATCTCTATCCTCTCTTTTGATCGTTTGATAAATATATCAAATTGCTAAAAAGTAATGTATCCTACAACTCCATGTGCAATAGAACTCCATATTTATAGAAACTTCCAAAGAAACTCTTAATAACCACATCACATTCATAAGAAAACAACACAATTTTACCATATAGTAGTTAATGGAGTGAAGAAGTGTAGTAGAATATCTTGTGTACGTAATCTATAAAAGAAGAAGAAGAGGGTATGATGGGAAAGGGACAAGAAAGAGAGGTTCCATGCAGCTTCGTGTGGTTTGTTTGTTTGCTAATCAATTCAATTATTCAGACAGCAACCTTTCAAGTTTCACATATACATACAACAACAATATCTTTAATTTTATTATTATAATCAATGATTCAACAGTCTCTTTCTCTGTCTTTAAGCTGTTGATTTGATCTTATCACATTTATTATGACCATCTTCTCAACCACCAAACTCTCTCCTGCTTCTGTGTCCTCTCTTCTTCATGTCATCTTATAGTATGTTCTTCTAGTGTTCCATGGAACTTGTGGACTAGATATTCGAAATGATTAGGGTTTGTTAGGCAGTCACAATTATAATCACTGTTGGCAGATTAAGTTAAAAGTTTAAGGGTGTAGCTGGTGTGAGCGGTGAAAATTAACCGTTGGAATAGTGATTTGAACAGTGTTAAATGGTGCTTCATTGGAACAATATTCTAATATTATAATAACTATCTAATAATATATTTAGAACGTTCAATTAAATGTGAGAATAAGTGGTTGAAATAGTAGAATAGTAGATAATTATCCGCGACAATTAGAATTGGAATAACCGTTTGATAATATATTTGATAAGATTATTGTATATATTTAATTTTAAGTTATCCGTCACATCATCTGCCACACAAAAATAAAAAAGATCGAATTGATCCGATATTAAAAAGTTGAAGAATTAAATTAAAATTTCGTATAATTAAATGATCAAATTGGAAATGTTAGTCAAGACTAATGATAAATAGGGTTATTTCTAAAAACATTTCATTTTTTCAAACGTTTTACTTTGAGTACCCGGTTTTGAAAAGTTTTGGAAAACCACCCCCAAAATCAAAACCACTAGTGGTTTTGGTATTTTTGTGAGCGGTTTTGATGTTGTATGAGTGGTTTTGAAATTTTATATGTTTTAATTTGGAGATTCGGAAATTCCCTAAAATCAAAATTACTCATACAATACCAAAACCGCTCACAAAAAATACCAAAACCACTAGTGGTTTTGATTTTGGGGGTTATTTTTCAAAACTTTTCGAAACCGGGTGCTCAAAGTAAAACGTTTGAAAAAATGGGGTGTTTTCGAAAATAACCCAGGATAAATATACTAATATAAAATTTAAAACATACTCCCTCCGGATTATTAATATAGAGAAAATTTCTGTTTTGGACATATAGAGAATTTTTCTTCAAGAGGAAATTTTTAAAGTTAAAATGTCTAAAATATCATTCATTATAACTAACTTTTAAAAAAAAAAATTAAAAATTTATTGTATTAATTATGAAATAATAAGAGACTATAGTAGAAACTAACTTATTATTTTAATTTCTGTAAAAAGTTAATTTTTCTATATTAATAATCCTGAGGGAATATATAATTATTTATTTTATATTTATCAATTTTAAACATAACATTTAGATTAATATTTATTCTATTATTAATACTCTAAAGATTCAAGTATGAAGTAATATATTAAGTGAAAATTCTAAGAAATGGGCTTTTTAAAGTTTAAAATACAATTATAGGCCTGTTTTGAAAAACATATAAAAACAGACTTTTAAAAGTTTAGTTTTCACTTCATAAACCAAGTTTTCCAAAATATCCCTGAAACTTTACAATTCACAGATGTTGTGAATTGTTCACAGTCGTGAATGACCTATGGAGTGAAAATCAAAATTTAGTTTTGCAAACTTTTCAAAAATGACTTATAATTGTATAGTAAACTTTTTATGGTCTAAAAATCCAATGGACTCTTATATTAATTTAAAAGTTAAGGTATCTGGGGACATATTTATATATAATAAGTTACCCGCTTGTAACTATTGTTATAATTTGGTAATCAGAGTGTCTAATAGTCTTTTAATAAGAAGTAATTTTAATTAACACATGATTATAATTTTAACTTTTAATACATGGATGAGATTTTAATATATAGATGAGACTGATAGATTATTAGTTAAATATATTCATAATTAAAATTAAAATTATAGTCCCCTACATAATAGACTATAGTCTTTTCCATCGTCATCATTGAAAAATTTGGCTAAATACTGTAATTATATTACTATTATTCAAATCATCACTTTATCCTTTAAATTATCACATTTAAATAAATACATCTTTTAAATATTAGGTTATTAATTTACCTCATTCACAAGAGAAATAGTATATTTATAAACGATATAAATTATTTTTATTAAAAAATTAAATTAATAATTTATTAATTTAAAAAATAATAGAGAATACTATTTATAATATTTCAAAAAAGTATTTTAAAATAAATTTTTATATATATTATACTTTAGATTTGGAATGAATTTTTATATTATTTATTAAATTTAAGATAAGCTAATATTTTATGTTATTTTATTTAGAATATTATATGACTACATTAGATAATATATAGAGTCCATTGGATTTTTAGACCATGAAAAGTTTACTATACAATTATAGGCCACTTTTGAAAAGTTTGCAAAACTAAACTTTGATTTTCACTCCATAGGCCAATCCATAATTCACGGACTGTGAGCATAATTCACAACATCTGTAAATTGTAAAGTTTCAAGGATATTTTGGGAAACTTGGCCTATGGAGTGAAAACTAAACTTTTAAAAGTAAAACAGACCTATAATTGTATTTTAAACTTTAAAAAGTCCATTTCTTATAATTTTCACTAATTTATATATAACCTCAAGTTAAGAAGAAGAAGGTGGTCACCACACAGACAAAAAAGGACCGCGTGAATTTACCAATTTGGACTCTGTGTTGTTTTTTCTTTTGGTTATGTATACAGTATATGGTTGTTCTCTATCAACCGTTGTTCGTTTATAATGAGGTTATGAAATTTGGTTCAGCTAGCAGCCTTAGCGGTTTAAATAGTACTTTTTCCGTTTCATTTTAATTGTAATATTTTTTTATATTATCCAATATTTAATTTTAACGGTAAATATCTTTAATTATGTATAATAAAAAATTATGGTGATTATATATTTAAAAAATAGACAGTAAAACGAATAAAATAAGGTAAATATCTTTAATTATATACAACAAAAAATTATGGTGATTATATATTTAAAATATAAACAGTAAAACGAATAAAATAAGATTCCACTTGACTATAGTTTTCATTATACGTCAGAAATAACGTATGAAAAAAGATTGATTAATGAACCGTGCTTATTATGTTAATCTTGCAACTAAATGGATACGGAGGAAGTATTTTTTAATGGTTTTTTAATTTTATTTTAAAAATTATTTAAATTTTTAAATAATAATTTTATCAAAATTATAAATTATTTAAATTATTATTTTAAAATTTTAAAATATATTTAATATATCAATAAATATAATTTAAATAATCATAATATTTTAATATAAATATTAAATTTAATGACTATTTAAAAAAAACTGAACTATTTCAATTATTATTTTAAATTTATTTTAATAATTAATTTGATAATTATTTCAAATCAAGATACTCCACTTTTGTTGGCGTCAATATAATTTGCGGATTTGCTGAGAAACATAATGACAATGAGGGATCTAATAGGTATTACTATCACAATGATTCGTTGAAAAAATTCAAAAAATAAATTATTTTTATTGTATGTATACGAGACTTCTTACATGCATAATGCATTTGTATTTGTCCCACAAAACCGATGTCTCAATCTTTTTATTAAAATTTTCAAAGCAGAAGCCATTTCTCAAATTTTATTTACTAATCGCATAAAATTGTAAATGGGCTCTAACCATATCAGGCCTCAAAAGCCGAATAGTATATACATGAGACAACTACATTAACTTTCTTGAGAGGTTGGGGTGGATATGGTTGGTTTGCTTCGGTTTTATCTAAAATTGGTGTAAGTTCGATTGTAGTGATTTTTAAAAGGTTGAAACCGATTCAATATATTTTAGAGAATTAATAACGACATCTCAAAATTTATGTTTCAACATCCATGTTGCAATTACACCCCACTGGAATTACTTTTTTTTTTTATATATATATTTTAAATATTGTTTAATATCACAACTATCCTTTTTTATTTACATATTTATTAAAATTTATATTATATATTTAAAATTTAATTATTCGTAAGATATAAAAAAAATTAAAATTATTTAAAAATACTATTAATAATTTTCTTATTCATAATATAATTTATTTTGAAAGAAAAAATTTATAAAATAAATAAAAATATATATTATGATGGATTTTTTAAAATAAAAATTAAAATAAAATTAGTTAGAGACAGTAAAATTATTTAAAAATAAATATGATATTTAAAAAATAATTTTTAAAATGTATTTATAAATATATGATGGAGTGCATGAACAAAGGGGGTGTCAATATTAAAAATATGGGGTGGTATTATCACCACTCTATATTTTAAATGGTAAAATCGGTCGGTCCAGTTTTTGTTGAGCTGGGCTGAACCGACCGATTTTATTGGTTTGGGTAAGTATATTGAGTTTTTTTTTCCTTCAAAATTTGACTCTTTATATATTCATAAAATTTTCAAAATTACAAAATCATCAAATCATTTTCAAATATTTTATATCAAAAAATCATCCTGAAATATTTAAATTGCTAATTAATTCTAATCCATCAACATAAATGATCATCAATTATTAAAAATATCAACAATATTAACTTAATTTAAATTTTCATCAATCACCAAATAAAAACTAATAACAACATATTATAAATCCATTAAAATCCTATTAAAATACAAATAAAAAATTTAGACCTAATTAAAATCCATTAAAATCCTATTAATAATCGTCTATATTATAATTAAACCATGGATTAAGACCTAAAATAAAAACCATCAGCTTTCAAAATCATTAATCTAGATAGACCACCACTAACCAATCGGTTAGGGTTTTTGGTTTATGAAATAATATGATTATTTAATCCACTTGGGAAAATTAAAAAATAAAAATTCAAATATCCAACCTTATGGAAATAAAATAAAAAACATATTCAACTCCATTAAGTGGGTTCCTTTTTCCCATTAAGAAATATTATCACCTATGTTGAAGGTAGTTTCTTCTTTTGCTAATACATCACATGTCATCACAGTTAATATAGGATATCTTTTAATAAAAATGTCAGATTTGTTTATATTTATATGATTTAATGGATACAGTTTAAGTCATTATTTTTTTATCAGTTTAACATACTAACGAAACCCTCTTTCTTACCTAATCTCTAGTACTGGTAAATTAACTAATGATACCTATTTTTTTTCAAGTACAACCCTAGACCTTACCTCATCTCTAGCATCGCGTGCCCATAGGTAGCCTGTGAGTGTATATATTAGCTATCATAATATGGGCTTTCCAAAAGACTTCTCGGAAGGAAGGTCACTCATCCCAAAATTGCTCCAAACCAAGCACCTTTAATTTTAGAGTTCTCATGTTCTAAACTCTCGAAAGATAATGTGCACATTGGTGATATGGATAGAAATTCAATTCTTTTTAACCCTGTTTCAATATGGGGTGTTACAATACACCCCCCTTAGGATACAACGTCCTCGTTGTGGTTGGCCCACATCATTCCCAGAATCTATTACCCACACTAGACGAATGCCCTGGACTATTCTGTCCATAAGCGCACTCACAGTCGCAGGATTGCTCTGATACCATTTATAACGCCCAGCTCCTAGATAAACCCGAGACGCGGTGGTAGGGCGCCACCTCATTACATAACCGGTCTAATGGTTGACCACTAGCCCCACAGACCACCATTACGCTTTCCAGCATGTTTTTTTCTCACTCACATGCTTTCCAGAAAAACTTCCCGGAAGGTCACCCATCCCAAGATTGCTCCAAGTCAAGCACGCTTAACTTTGGAGTTCTCATGTTCTGGGCTCCCGAAAAATCATGTGTACATTGGTGATATGGGTAGCAATTCAATTTCTTTTAACCATGTTTCAATATGGGGTGTTACACATATTACATAACTTAAAATCATTCATACACGTAATGACAAATTACCTTAATCTGAACTAGTGGAAGCTTTAGCTCAGATGTGCTAATTGCATTTTTGCTTGATTTCTCAATCAAATTTCTGACCTATAAACAACAAAATTACAAAATTGTTTGATATAAAGACATGCTATATCAACCTCCATGAATTACCACTTTGTCTAGATGTTCCAGAATTGAGTTCTGGTCATTGGGATTTATGTCATCTACATCCTTCGACATAACCTGCATCACAGAAATTTGAGCTCAACAGTGAAGTAGCAGGAAAAAGTAAAATGTAGTAATATGTTAGGTTTGGGAGATTTTAGGATAGACATATGTATCATGTATGGCAAGAAGCTAACAAGATACAGGCCAAATAGGTATTAGTAGCACCTCTGCTCCAGCCTATCTCTCCTACACCCTTACTGCCTAATCAATACCCTTTCCGACTATAGACTTGGGGCAATCCTAACATAATAATAACAGAAGAAAAGCTCCCTATATTCAAAGGGCCCGATAGTAGTTAAAGGAATCTTGGTGGGACAATATTGATTTTCCTGTACAGTAGAGTACCAAAAGTAATAATTGAAAGAAATTGTAATGCAGTCAACTAAAAATATATAAAAAAATACAATCCTTGTACATTAGTTTCTAAGAGTAGAATATGTTTTGCCTTTGATTTACTTTCAATTAAAGATGTTGCTTGGTTGTGTAATGTATAATCCCATCCCCAGTACTTCCTTATGAAGTTATAAAATCTCCAAAGGTTACAAAATCTTCTTTTTCTAACCGTTGTAAGTGTAAAGAACCAATGGTCAAAATTTTGATAGCATACATACTCACCTGTTCTGGTAAAGTACCAAAATGTTAAACCAATCTAATAGAATATTTATTTTCTAAGTCTGATAAAATATTTCTCAAATAAAAACATTTCTATCTTTGTACTTCCTTCTCTGATAATTAAAACCTTAAATAATTTCTACTATTAAAATATTTCTTACTTTTCAGGAAATGTTTACTATTCCATCACATTATGCTAACCTTTCAACCTATGTGCTTTCACTCAAAACAGCTCATGTAACCTCTACCCTGATATATTTATTTTTCATAGTACCACCAATACCAATGAGTTCAATAGTAATTTCATGGTGTTTCCTTCAATCTATGGTAATGTTAATGCAAGGAGAGAAAATAATCAACTTTAAGGAGCTATTTTATGAAACCTAAAATCCAAGTCATTTAAAAACTACTAAGCACATTTTGTTTCAAATACTAAAAAAATAAACAAATAAATATTTGGAACCTGTATTACAACAGGTATCACAAAAAACATACCACACCAGCTGGGTCATCATGGTTAGTGAATACATGTAACCCGACATTGAAGTGAGAATCTTCGTAATTCACATGACCAAATCTGTTAACAAGTGACATGTAATGGATTAAAATAAGTATGATAAGTGCAAGTGCATGAGTTCACATGGTGTCTAAGCAAGAAGCACAGGTCAGTCTTTGATCAGTTTCTGAATACACAGGGTAAAAAGTCTGAGAAAACAGTTCAACAGCAAGAAATTTTCTAGAAATATCAGAACAACTAAGGAATATATATGGCCTTTTACCATATCAACTGACATCAAAACATTTAGAAGTGAGACAACAGAGGTTACAGTATTTTAAACCATATTGTAATTAATATTGCGGCACTGAAATCAGTTTGTTTCTATATATATTTAATTAAATAATTAATTAATATAATTAATCACAATCCAAAAATCACAACACATTTCTCCAATTCAAATCATTACACTAATATAATCACAAAACTACAAATAGCATCAAACCATCAAACAACGCATCACTGTCTTTTTTTACTTCTCATCTCTCCTTTTCTAGATTTTTTTTCCCCTCATATCTATATATACCAAATAAATCAATATTAACATAAGATAATATAATTGGTCTCCTAAGTCTATAATTCTTCACATGCCTCTTCAATTTTATAGATATACGTAATCACTCCAATTCTTTCGAATGGAATTTTTAAAGTTCAAAGTATAATTATAAATCTATTTTGAAAAATTAAAAAAACAAATTTTAAAAAATTTAGTTTTTATTTTATAGGTTCAGTTTTTAAAAATATCTATGGTTTTTACAATTCACAGATACTGTAAATTACGGTCATAGTATGGCCTATGGAATGGAAATTAAACTTTAGTATAAAATTTTGTTTGGTAAATAGTAAACTTTTTATGGCATATAAAATTTTTCCCCTTTTTCTATTATTGGTAACAGTACATCCAACACCTGCATTTTTGGAATAGTTGACCATCTACTGGACCTAACTAATGAGTTTCTACCTTCCCTGACAGATGACAGATTATTTTAAATTGTAATCAAAGCTTTCTTAAATAGACCAATTTTCAGTTAAATTAAACTCAAATGGTTTATTTTACATTTACTTACAATTTGATATTAACAATAAATACTTGGATGAAATTTATTTTATAACCACAAACTAACTACTATTTTGATTTCAATTTATAATCCCATAAGAATATAATCAAATATAGTCACTTCAGTAACTCTCTCTCGTCTTCAGTGCAACCATTGACATTAAAATTCGTAGAAGACGAATTCAATGGAGTCGAACTCGTCGAAGGCTCTGAGGATTATTATTATTACAATAACCAAAGTCACCATAGTCGCTGGAATTGTACCGCCCAATTTCTGTGTCCAAGGGCATTGTGTGACGTGTCAAATAGCGAAGGAAACCACGAATTAGACGCAAAACGACATCGCTTCGATTGTAAAAAGTAAAACTTCATTTTCTATACGTAAACGACGAGTGGAGGGTGTTTTGGTAATTTAGGATACTGACAACAGCTGATTGGCGAGTAATTGATGACGTGGTGAATAGCCATTGGTTTGAGTTTGGGTCCGAGATTCTACGGAAGCGGAAATAGAAGTTTCTTAGAATATTTCCATGCTTCTATCTGTTTAGATTGATCCGGCAGAAAAAATAAAAGATGTGAAAGACGAAAAATCATAATTGAAATATATAAACAGTTATATTTTTCAGTTTCTCTACGATGCTATCTATTAAATAATTATTTATTAATAAAAAATGAAGAAAGAAAATGAATATCACCAATCAATAACCTCCACGTAATAGACACGGTCTATTAAAACCTTTAGATGTAGAAGTTTGGGTAGACATTGTCTACTTTAATAGTTGACACATCAACTTCACAGTGGTTATACAATTTATCAAATTGACAGGAGCATTGGAGATGCTGTTACATTTAGAATACATATGAGTTGTCATCAACTTATATTTTGACACGTCATCATGTGGTGATTTGGACGCATAGCTCTTGGCAAGAAAGGAAAACATTACAGATGGAAGAAGTTCGATACATGCGATTCAAAGTCAGAGCGGACTAGTCAGATAACTAAACATCAGAAGAAATGGTTTTGTTGTACATACTTCCCATTTAACTTCATTTCTTGTAACCCAAGGAACCATGGAACCTGACTACTTAAAGCAACTAACATTAGATTGCTCCCAATAGTATTTCTGAATAAGAGTAACCAGCACCAAACACTATGTTAAAAGTTAACTATAAAACAAATAAGTATGACAAATTAAATGCAAGTAACAATACAAACCCAAGGTTGTCTTATTAATTCTCCCTGCAATGTCTTCATCGTCAACATATTGGTTCATGAACATGCTATGGACTGAGGAGTTATCAGACTTCCTTCCCCGTTTTGAGGGAGGTGTAGCTCCTCATCCCCTTGCCGCAACTCTTTTTCCTTTGCTTCTAAGCTGTCAATTCTCATCTTTCAAATTTAATTAACAAATCAGTTACTATCTTAGCTACTGATACATTCAGACAAGACAATATCCAGAATAATATATTAACCAGGACGCCAAATTATGTAATATTGATTCACACGGTTGTTATACCGAGCTGCCATCATCCTCATTTATCCCAACTGCTTCTTCACTACAGACAGTAATTCTCATAAGATAGAGAAGCTCACCTCGTGCTCAAGTTTGAATAAATGTCGGTTGAAATGTTGTTGTAGCCTTTCATTTGCATAATTTATGCAAAATTGTTCAAAGGTATTCTTCTGGAAATGAGATGAAGAAGTCATCAACATGAATATAACTCTTTTAAGTTTAGAGAACAAGTATAACATACAACTACAAGTCGCATATCTTAAGTGATTCAAACCCATAAATATCTAGTATACTTATGGACCGCCCAGTAAACTGCTTACCCACTTCAAGCGATTTGTTGATTTGCTCAACAAGCCAATCGAACAAGCTCCCTTAAATGCATTTTTCCAATGCATCACGGCTATCAATTGCCTGAATGGAAGGTGATCGATGTGATTTATGTTAAAAACTTAAAATAAATGAATGAGGAAACACATAATCATAGTAAAGTATGGAAAAGCTGTATTTATATGCTGGCAAAAACTCTATGAAGACACTGATAGAAATGTGGTATTCTATGGATACAAACCTGCTGTAATGTCAATCTATTAACAATAGTATCCTTGCCAGCTTGAATTTTACAGATAGATAAACCTAGTGTCAAGTCCTCAGCAGTGCAACCTATCAGGTTGGCAGTACTAGTAACAGCTGCCAAAGGGGAAAAAGTGGTGTCAATCAAAATACACATATTCAATTTCATTATTTATAGTACCACTAAAAGACATACTAACAATCAACTAATCAAAAAGATACTAGACAACAATAAATGAGAACAAATATAGTGTAAAGGGCAGTAAAATTCTATTGTTGGGTCTTTATAGGCTAATAACTTAAACTTTTGGGTTAGGAATTCTCAGTGCTGTGTCAACTAATCATATTCAACTTTCTTATTTGTTATAAGGTCGCATAACACCTGTATCAAATATTTCAATTTGACTTTTGAGTTACACAGCAAGTCAATTAGGCTAGAAGATCAGTTCATTTCTTAGAGTCTCAGATATAATTGTCAAGTCATTTTCCACCAAGTTTTTGGTCTACTGCTCACTGCCTCCCATGACACACATAAAGAGAAGACAAAAAAGAAGAAGATAATAATATATCTTGCATTTAGTTTCTTCAACCAAATAAATATGTCATGATAGTTCTGAGAATTTTATCACCAAGCATTTAGTTTCTTCAACCAAAATATATATTGTTTTGTATTAATTAGTAAAATGGGTATTGAAATAAGCTTCATATGACCAGATACCAAATAGTGCCCAAATATAGATTTAACCCTCAAGAAATCATCAGGTCACCACTTAACAACACAGCTGCCACCTCACTGACTCAGTCAGTGGGTAATTAACAAACAAGATATAATAGTAGATGTCAATTGAGGCAACTATCAAGTTAAAGTCTTCTCCTAAAAGAGAATTCAATATATCTTACCTTCATTAGCCAAAACTTCCACATGATTTTCATTGTCGATCACTTGAAATGATATATTCCCTAACCACAAAACTGCAACCAGCATAGCAAATCCATGCACTTTATCTTATTTGCTAATTTGAATAGCATCTAAAGCATCCTGCAAACAAAGGAAAAGAAAAAGGCAGTAGGTTTACACTTACGAGCACATGTAGTAGGGTGCACAACCTCTATGATGACATCAAAATAAACTTAAAATTACCATAATCATAACAATTTTTTTAGCATCATCAATCCCTTCAATTACAAAGCATTCAATATGGTTCAGGTAGTTATACGCACTAGCTGGTTTAAGATAGAGTTTCTTTGCAAGAACAAGGAAAATAATTCGAGTAACTAAAGAGCTAGTTCCCCTGAGAATACAAAAATGATATGTGAAATAAACGGGGATTTCTTACATATTTTACTGATGCCGCAGATATAGTCATAACTACCCTAAAGCATGTGAAACATCAGGCACATCACTCATCAATATAGCATAGCACCACAATATATCTTTAACACAATATAAGTTGTGATGGAGCACCAGCGCAAAGTTGATCCTTACAAGCTTGTACTTTTACACCACAAATCTTCCCCATTGAGCTAAAAGTGAATTCCAATCAATTTTCCCTGAATATATTCAGAAGATAATGAGCAAAAAAAATACGGTATAATCAGATAGTTCCAACAAGAAGTCAGATCGTTGTTAGAATATAAATCAATTTGGTGATAACACAACAATTAGGAGGATCCCTAAAATAACCACTAATTAAAATCTTAATATGAACAATCAATCGTAGACTACTAACACTTAGCAATCACTCATTACAAATGACAATTTCACTTAACATGCAAAATCCATCTCTACCATTAAGTAAGCTATATAATCCAATCTCTGTCTTAGAAAACATTTCAACACAATCAATTATAGCAGGCCATGGATAATTCAAGCTAACATTTTCAATAGATAAAAATAACCAATAAGAAACCCTTGCAACTCTTGCAAACACGCATATTGTCACGAAGAAGTTAGCAATCATAAATCTTTAGAATACATCACATGAAACAAGTATGTAAATTTACCTTCTTAATGAAATAACCAACATTATCCTCCCACTCTACTCGTTCACTCTTCATTGAATTTAGCATAGGCACTTCCGAAATCTCATCTTTCTTCTCTTCATCCAATGTCATACCATCAAAGTATGGTGAATCAGCACTTCCTCGTTCTCTCCTCATCCTCTTGCTGCCAAATTTGTTTCTCCTCCTAAATCCTACTTCCTTCTCTTTTCTCTTTCCCTTTTCTTTAACCTCTTCTTTTCCCTCTGTCGCATCTCTCTTCACGTTATTTTCCACGACTTCCTTCCTCTCATTATTCTCATTTCCAACAATACTGAAGTGAGTGGGCAAGGACTTCCTCGCCGAAGGCAACCTAGCCCTTAAGGTAGGGCGAGAAGCCAATGCTGGCGATAAGTCCTTAGGCTTCTCATCTTGCCGCTTAATACGTACAACATGTTTCCAAGGAGCTCATTGCCATGGAAGAAGTGAAAGCAACACAGATAACATCATCTTTAAAACTACTTCCTTACAATCAAAACACTCTCGGAATAACTCACTGTACAATCGAATCTCAATCCACAAGCTTAACATCTCTACATTACCTAATTAAAGTTGCCTAACAAACTCCCAGATTTGTCCAAAGTGATCGATCTCTTAAGAAGAATATCTCGACAACGAAAATTAGGTCAATTCCTCTATTGCAGCCATTCAAAAACTCGAATATCTTTTTATGTAAGCTTGTAACCCATAAATCAATCATTGATTCCAATATACTCAGTGGGCTTCCACCGGAGAAGTGAGATGACTTTTCTCGACGACAAAAACTAGGTAGAGATTCGTACTTACATATATATATATATATGTATATATATAAAACTTAAAATTGGGAATTCTGAATTGAATTAAAAATATAATACCACATATTATAACAAATAAATTAAAACATAAACATAAAAGCAGATTCAACCTTCATGACAACACATTAACACTAACATAACATTAACCTTCATTACATAAAACATAAACATAAAAACATATTCAGTCTTCATTACAACACATTAACACTAACATAACTTTAACCTTCATTACATAAAATAAAATCATTAACATTAACCATCATTACATAAAATAAAAAGTAATGACAATAAAGTAAATTTCTTAATTTTTTAACTTCACTTCAGACAAGTTTGGTAAGTAACTCATTTTCTTTATTTTATTTCTTCTTCTTTATTCTTATTCCTTCATTTCTATCCATCATCCTTCGATCAATCCTCTACAAAATGGACAGATAGAAGATCTCTAGAACCATGGAGCAATACATTTAGAATGAAATGAAAGATCACAAGGACTCAGAGTCATCACTTCGTCATCTTTCAGAAAAGGTCCAAAGCAGATAGAACACTCCTCAGTCCCATGAGGGATGGGTGTCCAATGGTATTTGAAACTAGGAACATTTTACTTAGAGAGGAACCATTTCCACATCTCCAGGATTTTAATTGGCGTGTGCATTTTGACGCGGAAATCCAAATTGTGGAAAAACAGGGTCAGGAGGAGCTGTGGGAGGGAAACAAGTTTTCATTATAGTGTAAGTGAGGATGCCGATGAAAAGTATGCCAACAATATTTAACCAATAAACATAACATTCTAATTTTTTAAAATAAACATAAAAGTACGCCAATAAACATAAAAGCAGATTCAACCTTCATGACAACACATTAACACTAACATAACATTAACCTTCATTACATAAAACATAAACATAAAAACAGATTCACTATTCATTACAACACATTAACACTAACATAACTTTAACCTTCATTACATAAAATAAAATAAAATCATTAACATTAACATAACATTAATCATCATTACATAAAATAAAAAGTAAGGACAATAAAGTAAATTTCTAATTGTTTAACTTCACTTCAGACAAGTTCGATAAGTAACTCATTTTCTTCATTTTCTTTCTTCTTCTTCATTCTTCTTCCTTCATTTCTATCCATCATCCTTCGATCAATCCTCTGCAAAATGGACAGATAGAAGATCTCTGGAACCATGGAGCAATACATTCAGAATGAAATGAATGATCACAAGGACGCAGAGTCATCACTTCATCGTCTTCCAGAAAAGGTCTAAAGCAAATAGAACACTCTTCAGTCCCATGAGGGAGGGGTATTCCATGGTATGTGAAACCAGGAATATTTACCTGGAGAGGAACCATTTCCACATCTCCAGGGTTTTCATTGGCGTGTGTATTTTGACTAGGAAATCCAAATTGTGGAAAAATAGGGTCAGAATGAGCTGTGGGAGGGAAGAAAGTTTTCGTTATAGTGTAAGTGAGGATGCCGATGAAAAGTACGTCAACAAAGACGTAAAGAGCAATAAACTGGACTGAAAGGTAATTCTGTGCATGAGTTTCATCAAAGTGGCTAGAAAATGGAGAAACTGCTGACGTTGTAGAACATAAAAAGAAAGGGAAACAAAAAATAGAGGTAGAAAGTGAAGAAGTGAGGAAAGGATGAATAATAAGAAGGGAGAGTTAAATGAAGTTACATGCTATTATGGGAAATCATTGTCACAACAAATATGGAAAATGCAAGTGATGTTCTGATTTGATTCTGCATTGATGTGAGAAAGCGACTTACTTGCTTCTACATCAAATAATCCAATTCAAACCAGGCACACTTCAAACTAGGTACTTGTTGAGTTAACATAACACAAGAAGATTGGCTGGTTAAAATGTACACCTTACATTCTAAAAAAGCTTTAATTTTTTCCTACACTATGGTTCCAGTCCAAAGGCTTCAAGCTTTGGTTTATGACATATGATGCACTAACATATTATCAATATGATATTGAATCTGATCAAATGTTATTATTTATTAACTAGGCTCTCTATGGCATCTGACTTCTGTCTGGTTTTTGTTCTTATTTTTTGTTAGCAGGGGAAAATCATGATGGAATAAGTTCGATGCATGCCAATCAAAGTTAGAAAGTATTAGTCAGATAACTAAATATCACAAGAAATGATTTTTCTTTACATACTTACAAGCTAACTTCATTTCTTGTAACCCAAGGAACCATGGAGCCTGACTACTTATAATCCACTGGTTTTCCCATATAGTTCATAGTTTTTTGTTAACAGTTTTTCTCATCACTTAGACGCACACTTGTGTATGCTCATTTAGTGTAGAGATTGTACAACTTGTTCTTTTATGCAATTCAATGGATTTTCCTTTTTCACAATATCAATACCTACACGAGGTGAGTTAAATGTGAGCTAAATGAAATGCATAACACATATTGCTTCTCTCAAATCTTGAATTATGTATGATGTACACAACCAAAAGAGTTAGGTCAAGATTTTAAGTTGAGTATCATCCTGAATAAATACGCTACAACAAGCCATCTCCACCAGGCCTATTCACACTCAACATGTTCATAGTTGATATTGGGAACTTTTGCAACATAACATGACCAATCATCTGTGTTCATTCTTAATGAAATTGCTCAGCATACAAGATTGGTAAGAATGAAGTACCCTATGTTTGTTGTTCGGCATGTAGCTCTGTGGAGTTGAGTAGACTTAGACAAATCGTGAATTTTAATGGTGTTTATCTCCTCAAGGCTCCATAATTCCTAGTTACCTGTGAATTAGAAGAGACAAGCTGTTATGTCAGACAAAGCAACAAACAGTAGATTGCTCCTAACAATATTTGTGAATAAGAATAACCAGCACCAAACGCTATGTTAAAAGTTAACTATAAAATAGGTAACTATGACAAATTAAATGTAAGGAACAATACAAACCTGAGGTTGAGACTTGTTAATTCTCCTTACAATGTCTTCATCATCATCGTCTTGGTTCATGAACATACTTTGAACTACGGAGTTATCAGACTTCCTTCCCCATTTTGAGGGAGCTGCAGCCCCTCGTCCCCTTAGCACAGCTCTTTTTCCCTTACTTCTAAATTGTCCATTCTCATCCTTCAAATGTAATTTAATTAACACATATCACGTAGTTTTAAATCATTCATATATGTAATGACCAATTACCTTAATCCGGACTAGTGGAAGCTTTAGCTCAAATATGCTGATTGCATTTTTGCTTGATTTCTCAATCAAATTTCTGACCTGTAAACAACATAGTTACAACATTGTTTGATATAAAGACATGCTATATGAACCTCCATGAATTACCACTTTGTCTAGATGCTCCAGGATTGAGTTCTGGTCATTGGAATTTATGTCATCTACATCCTTCAACACAACCTGCATCACAGAAACTTGAGCTCATTAGTGAAGTAGCAGGGAGAAGTAAAATGTAGTAATAATTACAAAAGCATACCTGTAATTAAAAGGGCTAACAGAAGTCAAAGGAATCTTGGTAGGACGATATTGATTTCCCTGTACAATAGAGTACCAAAAGTAATAATTGAAAGAAAATCGTAATGCGATCAAGGAAAAATATAAAGAATTACGATCATTGTACCTTATTTCTAAGAGTAGAACATGCTTTGGTTTTGATTTACCGTTAATTAAAGATATTGCTACTGCAGAACCTGGTTGCTTAATGTGAAATCCCATCCCTGATACTTCCTTAGAAAGTTATAAATGACTTCCAATTCAGTAAGACATATTCCAAAAGAATATTATGATTAAATCAAAGCATTAATCAGACCCGAGTGTCAGTTAGACATTCGTGCTCATGCCCCAAACTACAAAATCTAGGAATCATGGTAAAAAGTGCTCATTTAGCAGCAGTAGATATGTTCAAGTCTTTTGATGGAATTTAAAATAATTCGAGTCTTGACAATTTTTTTTTTCAAAAATAAATTCATATATGTAGAGAGAGAGTTCATTTGTGTTTTTACTTTGAAATATAATGACAATTTGTCATTATAGCTATTGTTGTGAAATCATGTATTTTGATTGGTGGATTTAACTGATCTAATACGTGGTGATCATGTAATGTATATACACATGCATATTGACACCTGCCACTGTCCTTCTCTCTATATATAAACATATATATATATATATATATATATAAACATATTCACTAATAAAGAGATATACCACAATTGCTTCTTTGTTTTGATTCTCTGGTTTTGTTTTGGTTGTGTGATCTTCTCTGGTTCACTTATAATATTACTTCGATTCTATAATATTCAAGATCCAAGATTACCATGTATTTTCTGATCCGAATTTATTTTTCAGTTATTATTGAACTGCTTTCTTCTCTTCTACCACACTTCCGTTTTTATTTTTACAACAACTATTACTATTACAATGAATTATTGAAACAATCATTTTTTTTTCTACGTATACGAGATTGTTCACTTGAAATTGTCTCCCAAATTATTCTCTCGATCTTTTTATTAATTTTAAAAAATTAAAAGGCACTTATCAAAGTCTATTTATGTACATCATAGAAAAACTAATTTTACCAATCTAATATTAAAGTTGATGGTTGATAAAAATTTATTTTGAAAAAATATATATACACATTAAAAGAAGAATTGATTTTACCAATTAATTAATTATTATTTTTTAAACAATACTCTCATCAACTCTAAATTTTTGGTTGGGTACAAAATATAAATTCTAAAGAGGCAGAATGCTAATTTTTAGTGGTAAAAATTTATAATATTGATATGAAGAAATAATTAAACAGAGAAAGAGCTTTTTCTCTCAATGCGGAAGTGGGTTGGCATATATTATGCTTGGCTGTAATCAAATAAATAAATAATTTTTTTATTTAAATTATAATATATATCAACATAAAATAAAATAACAATAACAATAATTAAATTAAATATGGAATTATTACATCCATTTTATTTCTCCTTACCAGTTCATTTTATTTCATATTCCACAATTTCCACCAACTACTCCATAACTATAAGTTAACTCACGAATATCTACATCACCCCAATTTTTTATATCATAACATTTGCTATCTGTATTCTTTTCAAGTTTCCCATGAATGCTAATTAAATTGTTGTTATTGTTCATCACTTTCTTTCTACAAAAGTATGCGACCTCGGTGCTAAATTTTTCGCCTGAAGCTTCACCGGATCCCATTTACGGACTTAATCCATAATTAAATGTCCATCCACCAAATTGAACAGCTCCTCCACCACCTCTTAAATGTGTAAAAAGTTCTTTGGTGTAGTATCCTAATTTCAGATTATTATCCATTATCACCCACCAATTTCCTGAATTTTCTTCCTTCAATATATAATGCATATTTTATTTAAAATTAATAATTTACTTAAGATAATAATTATATCTTTAACATAATAATGATTAATAAAAATAAAAATATAAATAATTTTTTAAAAAATAAACACATGCATAAAAAAATAAATTAAAATCAGTACACAAATACAATAATTTACCTGATAAATGGTAGATTCGGTGTAGTACTTTTTGTCTCCTGGAACCGAAACTATCAGATAATAATTTCCCAATGCATATTGACAGTGTACTTTAACAAATCCGGGACAAACTGTATTATAACCACCATTTTTTTTTTGAATTATCCGCCTTAAAAAATTATTAAAATTAAATAAAATATGTAATGAGTTTATATATAAAAATGAGAAGAAAAAAAAATGTAATATTGAAGTAATTACTTACTGTTCGATATGCTGTTAGATGAGTGCGATTATCACCATAAAGACGCGGATTTATCTAAACAAGGAGAATATTTATTAAAAGTTTATTAAAATATTTATTGTCTAAAAATAAATTAAGATAGAAAGTCTACTAACCGCCTATCAAACTTGTATGTAATTAAACTCCTCCTATGGTCCATTTTCTATTCTTACTTGAGACAGACTAACTTGATTCATTTTGACAGTGGGATTATATAAGGATAATCGTCCATTTACTCCATATATGGTACTAACTCCCTTTGGGTATAGAGATGCACCCTAATTTCAAAATAAACAATATAAATATTCACCAAATAGTTAATATAAATGAATAAATTATTCTATACAATTTTAACCAATAATAAAATATTAAAATTATCGTTAACTTATAAATGGATAATTTGTTTAAACCGTGACTAATTTAAATTTACATACTTTTCTAGTGCAAAAATAGAGTTTGGGCCGTTGGATTTGTTTTTCGAATAGGTACCTTCCCCAGAGGACACTTTTTAGAGTCCTGATGTGTGTAGTAGAAAATTAGAGTTCATCTGTATGATCATGTTACAATATAATTATTAGACAATGAAAAAAAATATTATTTAATTCGATGAAACTCATACGCGTTATAGATATACCTGAATTTTGTGATTTTTCATTAGAATATTGTCGAAAGCGGGTTGCTGGTATATATCCACGCATTTATATTCTTCCGTGACACCTGCTATGGTTAAGAAATAACATTAATATAATAAATAAAAACCCATTCCTCATTAATAACATTATTATTTATATTGTTATATCATGTGGGAAAAGATTTTCTACTTAATTCTAAGATTCTAGCATTACAATTTCCTATTTAATGTTATTTCTTAATTTACAAGAAAATTTTAAAAGTTAAACACAAATAAAAGTAACTATTAAATAAATAAATATAATATAATTTCCATAAATATATAATATATTTTTCATAATTTAGTAAAATAAAATATTTAAAAACTAAATCACGAGAATAGTAATAGTAAGAATAATTTATTAATTAAAAGCTTTACATTAGGTAAATTTTATATTTAATATAAATAAGAGGGTCCAATTTATAATAATGGTTAGATAAGTAAAGTTAGTTAAGAAGCAGCAAAGGCCCATACACTGACGGTTTATAAATTTATTGGGCCTGCAATACTAAATAAAACATCCTCCTCGCTTAGGGTTTCCTCAAATCAAAATTCTCTCAGCCATGGCGAAGAACAGAAGCAAGAAAAAGCGAAACGGTGTCGCTTCCATGGAAATTACCGACTCATCTGTTCCAGATAGTCCTCAAGGTATCAATATAGCCGTAAATTCCAGTCGCATCAATATATTTCTGGTTTATTAATGAAATTGTATATGCATGTGACAGCAATGGACACTTCAGAATCCGGTTTGCTTAAGAAAGCTGATACTTCAAATAACATGTGAGTATTGATTGACTTTGCTTTGATAATTCAAATTTGCTAGTTAATTGTTGTTCAAGTTGAATTTGTTGATTAGAGGGAGACTAGCATAGTTTAGCATTCTGTGAGTAATCATCTATAGCTTTCTCTACTGATTTAGATGGGTGTTGTGAAATTGATGGAGAGTAAAACCAAATTTGTTTGCTTTAGATATCAATGTAACTACTACATATGAATGAACTTGTAAAGCCTTCTTTTGGTGCTTATATTGTGGCTGTGATAATGTACTAGGATTGTGTCTATACTTGGAACTGAATTTGATGTGCATAAAAGCTTCCAATTTCTGATCTCTATTATGTTTGTGTCTATCTAATTCTTTCTGCTGTGGATTTCTTTTCATATGTGGTTTTTACCCTCCTGTTGCTTATCATTTAACACTTACAAACTTGTTTAAAATAGAAAAACGAAGAAAGGAAGGCCGATGAAGAGATCTAAAAATGCCAGAAAGAAGAAAGCAATAGGAAAAGCTATATCAAAATCTGAACAGTCTCATGAGAAGATTTCCAAGAGAGAGAGCAAATCATTGCTAACTCAATCTGCTAAATCACTCTATGACTGATTCATCAAAGCTACCAAATACTTTTTGATCTCCTTGTATCACAATTACAGTTAGTGTATTTTCGCTGATAATTGAATTTTTTATATTTTATTTTGGATACTTTACCTTCTCGGTCAAATCGTTGTTCAGAATTGAAAATGTAAATTGTATCCAGTTCTCTCTTGTATAATTCTATATCTATGAAGTGCAGAGATTTTCTTCAAAAATAAAATTTGTGAGGCCCAAGTAACTGACCCAATACACTGCACAACATTCATCACGGCCCATTGCTTAAGAAATCAATACACCGATAACATTATCTCAGAGTTTCTGTGGTTGGTTGAGTTTGATTGAGCAGAACACAACAGTTGAGTTCGAAATAATGTCACAGATGAGTTTGGTACTAAACAGCTCCAGTAGACGCATCACTCAGCTTTCAAGATTCAGTAACAATCATCCTCTAACCAGCAGCACTACTCATGGTGGTTTGATTTATATATATTTCCTCATTTAACATGCTTCGTAACTGTATCATATTTATTCTAAATTGGTTGGAATTTCTTTGTGTTTATAGGAAAACATGCGATGCAAATTGTCAATATGCAAAAGACCAACTCAAGTGATGAGAAAAACAGCTGCTTTACAGTTCAAACGCTTATCAGTTCTCTGGCAGGTATTAGGTTACACTGTCTAAACTAAATTTTTATTCCTATTTGATGCTCATTCAATTTATGCTTTCAGTGACAAACTTGGCTGCGATTGACAGTGCAAAGGCTTTAACAACCGATAATGTATTGGTAAGATTTGCATTTGAAACCTCATGCTTTGGAGTCTTTATATGAATTGGCATATATAACAAGTAGACCTTTGGCATTTTGAGTTCCTGTTTTTCCTTATGTTGAAGTGTTAGATTTAGCCATGATAGTAGAGTCTGTAAGTTGGAACTCTTTATTTCATTTTTACCTTTTATTGTACATAACCTCAGGAACTAGAATTATTTTCCTTCTAGTCAGGAAGGAGCTGCTTCTGTTTATACATTGGCTGATGGAAGTCTAGGAGATTTGTTTGGCGGCTTTCTATATTCAGCTGGACAACAGGCCAATGTAGCGGTTCAGGACCAGTTATCAGCTCTAAGTTTCACCAGGTTAGTTTATGTGCTTTGATCACTTAGTGCAATGATATTTCTGGTTTTTCATGCTGCTAACAAGCTATTTCTGGTCACAGTTTGACAGTTATTTTTGGGGCAGGTCTTGTTACCAGCCTTTCTCCATGTACATTAAGCGTTTTACCGCTTACTCTTGGTTACATCGGTAAGTTTATGCTGCTAAAATACACTGTAGAGAACTATACCATTTCTGTTAAAAGAAAGTCTCATTTTTATTAAAAAAAAGTGTTTTAACTGTTTGCTTTCTTGACTTTTTTTCCTTTGGCTAAACTGCATGGACTGAATGGGACGATCTAGGTGCATTTGGGTCTGGAAAAAGTAGAGCACAGGTTGTAATTTACTTCTTTATTTCTTAATACCTTTTGTATTACATTTAAATCAAGCATGTGTTTGTTTTATGAATCTCTCACAGATGGTTGTTGTGTGGGTATAGAGAACTCCTATTGTTGTCTTATAAATTCAAAACAAAGTAATTTTACCTTTTCATACATTTATTAAGATATGCAGATATACCTCTTTCTCACATATCTTTTGGTGACTGAATTTGATATTGTTTTGTCAGATTATTGGGGATTCAATTGCATTTGCATTGGGATTGGCAACTACTCTGGCACTTCTAGGCATAGGAGCCTCCTTTGCAGGGAAGGCATATGGACAAATTGGAAGGGGATTACCTTTAGCAGCTTCTGGTTTAGCTGTTGTTATGGGTTTGAATCTTCTTGAGGTACTGAAACTGTCTTTCTTTATTCTTAGGACTACTGAAACTGTCTTTCTTTATTCTTAGGACTTGGAATGTACTTCAATCAAAATAAATCTAGTTCATTGATAAATGGAATTGAAGATTTTGATATTGAAAAAGTCCATTAAAACGGTAAGAAGCAGTCAAATGATATACAATGTCAAATACACAAGCCAAAGCTGAATATTGATTTGTACTTGAGGTTTTCTTTCTGGATTACACTGCCACAAAGTTCATTATTTGGAAAGAATCCGTATATTTCTGTATAGTTTTTTACTTCTCTTTGGGAACCTTTGAGTGGTTTTGTTTCAAACTTATGTTTGTATGTTTGTTTTCTTGTCATTGATGTTACAATGATTTTCATTTGGCAAAGATAACATAATAGCTTTAATCTATTGATCATGTATTACATATTTTCTAACTTGATACTGCAGGTGATTGAGTTGCAACTTCCTTCATTTTTTGACAACTTTGATCCCCGTGCTGCCGCTGCTAACTTCCCATCAAGTAATTGACTGATAATTGTCTGTTTAAATTAACAGAAAGATTTACATCGACCCCAAACATTAATATTTCCATCATTACATGTGTGATTTCTTAGGCGTGCAAGCATATTTAGCCGGACTTACATTTGCATTAGCCGCATCACCTTGTAGTACGCCAGTTCTAGCCACTCTGCTGGCCTATGTAGCCACATCCAAGGTACTTTCTACTTTCATTAATTCCCAAAGTTAAACAATGAAGAATTCTAGTCTGCTATGACTAACATGGTAACTTGGTATTCGCATGACAGGATCCAGTTGTTGGAGGCAGCTTACTCTTGACCTACACAACTGGCTATGTGGCTCCTTTACTGCTTGCTGCTTCTTTTGCTGGAGCACTGCAGGTACCTAACTGATGAAAAAACAGCATAGTCTTTTGTGTCTCTATTCGCTTCTTTTGCATATTTTTGACCACCGGAACATATGCAGAGCTTGCTTTCCTTTCGCAAATTCTCCTCATGGATCAATCCCACGAGGTACTCTCAAATCAAAATTCAGCACTATGGTCAAAATTCAGCACTACGCACTTATAATCTGCTTGTTTTGTTTGTTGGTTCCTGCAGTGGGGCGCTTCTGTTGGGAGGTGGACTGTACACATTCTTGGATAGACTTTTTCCAACTACAATGGCAATGTAGTATTCTAGATAACAGTCTGCTTAATAAAACAAAGTGATATACAGTCAAATGAATATATTTAAATTGACCATCATATCATCATCATTTGAGAGGCAAAGATTCAATATCACCCAGCTGTTGGCTGCTCTCTCTTTGAAATTCTGTAATTCTTCAGCTGATTTACAGTCTTCTTTTCTTGTTGCACAGAAGAAGAAGACGATCTAAGATGAAAACTATGAAATTAAAGTGAGATAGGAGAAAGGAGTAGGGAATTTGGCGAGTGAGACACAAGACTGCCTTTGATCTTTGTTATATAATATAGATAACGCGGCAAATTCAAATGTTAGATTTCCCCGTTATTTCACCGCTAAATTTATTTTTAATTAATTAAAAATATAAATATTTTTTATCCATTTTAATTTTTTTTTTTGTTATTTTTATGTGGAGAATTATATTTTATAATTTCATTTGTATTATATGACAAAATAAAATTAGAATATAATATTAATAAAAAAATAATTATTTAAATAAATTTATTTAATAAATTTATTTTTTTTTATTTTTATAACATTTTTTTTAATTGGTTGCTTTAAAAATTATTAAGATAAAAAAAAATATGTGATACATCAGCATGAATAATGGATTTACCTAAATATATATTTAAGCCGAATATTTAATGCTTTATTAAAATATTTTTGTTTAAAATAAAATTATGGTTAAAAGACTATTATGTTTGGTATTGAATTTCCAATTAGTTGATACATCAGCATTTTAGATAATTTTAGCAATTAGTTGTAATGTTATCCGTTGGATTAACGTTTGGTATTAATTTTAATTTTTAAATTAACTATTAGATATAAAATTACTAAAATTTATTACATATATAAATATAATTTAGAAAATAATGATGTAATTAATTATAAATATAATTTATTACCGATTGAAACGCTAAACGTTATTTTAAACGTGATTACCAAATACACAATTTAAAAAGAAAACTAATGTATAATTTAAACGCTATCTGAAATGTAATTGAAAATCTTTCTCAATCACATATGGTGGTGTGTTTAGAAAAGATTTTTAATTAGCGTTTGAATTATAAATTAATTTTTTAAAAAAATTACATGATATCGTTTAAAATAGCGTATGTGAAAATTATAAAGATAGTTTCTACCCATTCGTTTAATAATGATCTACTTTATTAATATTTGTATAATTAATTATATTATTATTTTTAAATTATATTTATAATTATAATAAATATTAATAATTTTATATTTAATAATTAATTTAAAAATTAAAATAAATATTAAACATTCATTCAATAGCTAACTTAATTTAAAATTTAATACTAATATTATTTAAAACACTGATCTAACCGCGGGTGAAAGTAATCTAAAACGCTGATCCATTGGATGTTACACATGCTTTAAGTACACATCAAACTTGTATGTAATGATGCGCACGCGTCCATACTCTAAATAAATAGATACAAATAGTGACAATAAAAATTACAATCCAAGCCCATTTTCTTTGCTTTTACTGCTTAATATATTTGATATTTTATCTTGAAATTTTTTCACACTGATCATTGGATAGTTCTCTCAAGATATCTGCAACTCTTTTGACTGAGAATTTGGTATCTTTCTCGTGACCATTTCTAAATTTATTAATTACCCTATCAAATTCTAACCATGATAAACTATTTTTAAAATTTTTTTCTTTAATAATGATGTGTAAATATAAATAATTTTAAAAAATTATTGGATAATTACTCTGGAAAACTATTTACGAAAAGAAACCAATAGAATATTCTATTGATTACTAAAACCTAAAAAGGGCATAGTTTCCATTAATAGACATACAACTCAGAAGATAAGACCAGTTATGTTGTTTCACAGCTGGCAAAAAACACATCTTCAAGCATAAGTAATGTGTCACTTAGCAGTGGAGTGAGAGTGGGAAGCTGCAGCAGCCTCATCACTAGAACAAAAGTCTTATGTTTTTGTCACAAATGGGGACCAATTCAGAGATACTTCCAGGACAAGCATGCAATGCAGATCAACTGAAGTGGTATATGTCAAAATAACCATCATATGTTCCATGGAAACTTTTGTTGCTTTGCTTTTAAACCTCTCTTAAGCTTGTAATGATATGTAATTTATCATATATATATAAGCCTTAACCATGGAGTTTTTACAATTTAATCATCTTCAATGGTTGGTTGTCACATCTAACATCTATAAAATACCATTGTGCCAATAGGAGAGAGACTTATGTGGATTTGCCTTATTTTAGAAGGTCATAATCTAATAATTATTCCCCATGTGCAATGTCTAACAATTTATCTAAATGAAGTGATATTTATATTAGATGGAAAAAGACATCAACTTTGTTTTTCCTTGATAAGTCGCTTGAAATATTGCTCTACCTAAAAACTAAAAAGAGAAATAAGATTTTCATCTATTATTGCCTTTAAAGTGTAGTTCTTATAGATTCCAATCATTTCTTTGAAATATCTTCATTTAACTTATTCCACTTCAACTTCTTCTTCCACCAAATTTTAGCTTTTCATTCATTCTATAATTTTAGAAATAAAAATCTAAATTAAATTTAAAAATATATCCCCACCAAAAAATATATATATATATTAAAATTTATATTTTATTTAATTAATAAACATAAAATACTTTAAAAATAAATAGAACTAATCCGATTAAAAATAAATTAGTTTATAATAACGAGAATTTCATTTTAATTCATCTCGTTATTTTTTTCAAAATTATTATTTATAATTATTTTAATAAATTATTTAATAATTTCATATACTTTTAAATTAATATTTAATCATATGAGATGAAAAAATATATATTTAAAAATTTTGTTAGTATTATAATATATATTATAGTGTAAACATTAAAATGAAAAATTATTTCAAAATAATTCCAAAATATACTAGTATTCTTTTTTAATAAATTATTTTGTTAGTCAAAAACCAAACTATATCCAAATGCATATCAAATTCAACACCGTCCTATTACACATTCAACGCCTAAAGCTTCTGTAGACTGTAACCAAAAGTAATGTACACCTACTCTTTTACTACATAAAGAAAAAACATATTAAACCTCTTCCGTACACGTATTAAGTTTTATTGTACAGTGGAATTAATTACTCCAAAACGTGTAATTAACTCACTAAACTCCTCTTCTAATCATCTCATTATACTGATCAATCGACCTCTGCCTCTGCATCCTCATTTCCTCATTAAACTTCTTAATAAACGCTTCAACTCGCTTGTTCAACTCATCCTGACTCAGCGACGGTTCCTTCTTCAGTCTCAACGACGGTTCTCTCCTCAACCCGCCGTCTAACGCCGAATTACGCTCGTGAAAAGTCTCCGACTTCTTCATCGTAGTATCAGCTAAAGGAGTGTCGTTATGACGCACGTGCGTTTCCCACGTGTCGGATTTCTTTAAATGCCGAGTTAACGGCATTGCTCTCCCTTCCGTTATCTTCTTCCACGTGCTCTCCAGCGTGTCGTTCCTCTTCGGCTTCGCCACTCTCAACGCCTTCCCACCTATTCATTTTCCATTTAAAAAAAAAAATTTAAAAATATTATTTTTACTGTAACTAACTCCTCCACCATCACAACCACAGCAACAATCTGAATCAATCTGAATCTGATAAAAAGATAATAATAATAGTAATAATAAATAAAAATAAATACCTTCAGAGATATTTTTAACAGATTTCTTCTGATTGAATCTAGAAGAAACCGGTGGCTTCTCTCTCTGTTTCTCACTCTGTTTTTCAAACCACCGCTCTATAAACTCCATCGAGTCAGTCCTCTTCACTGCCGTCGTCTCCGCCGTAGCGATCGAAGTATCCTCATCATCAACATTATTTTTCTTCACATCCTCTGTTTTCACACTCAAATCTCTCACATCATCATCATCTCCTCCTCTACTCTGTTCATCATCAACGACAGAAAACGAAGCACTACGGCGATCGTAAACATAATCGCTCTCCAACTTACTATACTCTTCATTTTTGTGGTGTTGAAGTTTGGAGGAAGCGACGATGGAGATGATGATACCGTTAATGATGAGATAAAGATAAGGCGGTTTAAGCCACTGCAGCAGAACGTTCCAGAAGATCGGGACATCGGAAGCGAAGAAGTCCGGGACGGAGAATTTGAAAGCGAAGGCGGCGGTGAAGAAGACGAGGAAAGTGGAGAGGAGTGCGAGTTTGGAGGAGAGAGGTGAGAGTAGGGACATGGTTTTTGGGTGTGTGGAGGGGGAAGTGGAGATGGTGGTGGGGGATATATAGGGGTGTGGAGGTGAAATGAATTATAGCCGTTGGATTGGGTGATTGGAGATTACACGTGGCGGGTTTCTGTGATGTGGATGATGTAAGAATTTGGTGATGAGTACTGGTGTGTTTTTGCTTTAACCGCTTGCTGGTTTCGTTGTTGTGCATTCGACTTCAGTAGAAGAAACTTGAACTTGAACGAGCGTGGAATTATTATGAAAGATTGTTGTTTAATTACCATTTAAATGGTTTAATTTAAAATTTATAATATATATGAAATTTTAAAATATTTAGAGACAAATTTTGTATTTAGTTTAATTTCAAACTAAAATGATATTAGGTATCTGAAACTTTAAAATATTTAGAGAAAAATGTTGTATTCAGATGGTTTTTAAAATAGAAATCTCTATTTTGTTTTTATATTTTTTTAAAAAAAATTATTCGTTTGTTTAAAATAAAATTAATTTAGTCTAACAAATATTTTAATATAAAGATAGTGTAGTGGGAAAATAACCTACGACCTTTAAGGGTCAAAGGTAAGGTTGTAGCAACCCAAAAAGATTTCAGAGTTTCACAAGCAAAATGGACATAACCCAATACCGGCCGAAAACACCTTCAGTCATAACTATTTCGGCCGAAATAGACACACCAAGACCAGGCCCAACAGGCCTTCGCCCAAAGCAGACTCAAAAGGCCCAACTACCATTTTCAGCCGAAGAGGACCAACGCCCCTTCGGCCGAGGAGGACTCATCAAACCTGCGCCCGAAGGGAGACCAAACATACCCAAATAACCACTGCGGCCGGAGAAACCCGATATAGGCCCGAATGGTACCAACAAGCCCAAATGCAAAGAGAAAACCAAATCCAAAGAGGAAACCAAGTCCAAGAAGGAAACCAAGTCTAAGAAAGAAATCAAGTCCTAGAAGGAGATCAAGCCCAAAAAGGAGATCAAGCCCAAGAAGAGACTGAACCCAAAAAGGAGATCGAATTCAAGGAAAATAAGGAGTCTCAATCCAAATAGAAATATGACCCAAATACCTTCTATAAATAGGGGGTAAGGATGATTGTAAAAGCATCCGAATTTTTATTCATTAGAGCTAAACTCTGTGAGATTATCTTTGTAAGCTTTTGGCTATTTTTTCAAGTAATTTTAGCCTAATATTTGGTTGTGGTTTATTTGGCACCACAGATAGTATTTCAAATTATTTTTTTATGTAATTATTTAATAAGTTGGAAAAAAATTAAAATAACACCAACAAATATTCACCTTGTTTCATTGTTTAAGTAATTATTATATAATATTTATTCATTTTATATATTATTATGAAATACAAAAATTAAAACCACTTTAAATTTTAAAGATGTAATATTTAAAAAAATAATAGAAGTACAAAAAAAATTATTTGATTTTAATTTTAATATTATAATATTTTTTTATCATATTTTGAATTTATCAAAATTCTCTATATTAATTATAAATATTTTTTATATTTCATAATTAAATTTGATACACTTGGAATATAATTTTAAAAGGAAAAAAAATCATTTTAAAACTGAATCCATTGCTTATGGATCTATTATATATTTCTGACAATATTAAGCATTTTAGTTCTTAAATTACAAATCTCTTTACAAACCTACATTAATAACAATTTCATAAAGATAACTCAAGAGTTGGTAATGGAAGAATCTATTAGTGCTACTACAAATGTGTAAAGAAAGTAACATCCACTCTTATATATAAACATATATCACTATCTCCTATTCTCTTCACCATTATATTTATGAATATTAGTTATGTATTCATTATTCAATAGTGAAATGATAACCTAAGCTAATCAATGAGGTACCTATATCTATATCTATATACAAACCAAAATGCTAAGCAATCATCTCATGACATAATATATTTTTATAGCCAAACATTTTTGACAAATATTTTTCTTTGTACTTTATAGGTTTTTAATGTAATCCAACATGAATATCCATCATGATAGGAGAGGGTAGCTATGGATGGTAATGTTTAATTATTGTCATAGGTACATTATCAAATTCTAGGAAAATTAGTTGTACCCTAACCACAATGATTAAAAGATATACATATATTTTTAAAATAGTTATTAAATATATAAGTTGAATTAACTTTTAAATAACTTTATATATTCAATTCACTAATTTTTTTTAATAAAAAAAATCAAATAAAATTATAAATTTGAAATATCACGTTATTTATTTTCATATCTTTTGAATAAAAAAAATAAATAAATATATAACCACTCTTTAATTTTTCAAAATTGATATATATATATATTATTTTTATTTTTGTTATTTTATAATTTTTGTTTGCATTATATAGCCTAATTTTAAAACTTTACAAAAATAATCTTTTAAATTTTCAATTTCAAAAAAGAATCATATTGACCAATTTTTCTGTGAAGACCTTTTACACTTATACGTGAAGATGTGAAGGTGGTGTGAAGAAAATTTGTGAAAGTTTATTTTTAAAAATTAAAGTTTGGATGGCTAAAAAATAGAAATAAAATTTTATTTGATTTAATTTTAAAATTTTAAATTTTATTTTTTCTATTTTATGTAATTTTTCCTATATATATATATATATATATATAGAGGTAATTGATTAAAGTATAAATAAAATCAATTTGAAATAATAAGTATATTTATATTGAACTTCTTACTTTTATTTTTCAAATCTTAAATAAATTAAAAAAATTTACCTTAAAAAGTTATAGATGCATATTTTATAAAAAAATGTAAAGATTTATAATTTTTAAAATAAAATTATTAAAAAAAAAAAGATATTTTAAAAGTTGTTGTCTAAAAGTATTATCCACTTTTTAATAGAAATAGCATTTCCATCCTTTTAATTTTAAAATCTAAAAATTTTAAATCTATTTTTATAATTTTATATTTTATATGTTCTATTTATTATTTTATTTTTTTTGAGGAATTGGTAAAAGATTAATTTAAAAAAAAAAAAACTTAATGTTTTATTATTTTTCTTGAATTGAAAAAAATACTTTGAAGTGGACAAAAATTGGAGCTAGATACACTATTAATCATACTATAGATAAAAGATATTCATGTACCCAAAATCTACAAATTCATGCACCATTAAATAGCAAAACGATAAGGTTTGGTTACAGATCAAGTATAGTGTTATGTTCTTCTCCGAAATTCAGTTTTAATAATGATGAATAGAATTTTGTATGTTAAGTTGTCACTGTTATATAACTATACACCAATAGACAGACAAGTGTCGTTTTATGAAATATTATTTAATCAATTAGGTACCATATGTTTTTCAAAATTATGAAAAGTTCCCAAAACTAGGCAAATACATGCTCTCATTCTAACCACTAATATTTAGATAACATACCAAACAACTTCTAATTTCATTTGCGTCTTCTTCAATCTCTATTATTCAACATAGTTTGGTTTTAATTAATCTTGACATTGCCACTTCTCTATCTTTACTATTATTTAATATGAATTTACTTTTCCAATTTTTATGTTTTAACCTCTATTTTTTAAACATTTTTTATATTTAAAAATAAATTTTAAATAGTTTCATAATAGCCTACTAATCTCACCATTATTCGGAGAGATTATTGTCTTCACCTTTCGAAACATCTACTCTACTCAATTCTAATTTGATATTGTCGATTTTTATATTAGAGTCTGGTATATATTGATTTATTCTTAATATTACTATTAAAAACAATTATATTAATGAAAATTTTTGAATACTCTTTGAATTATTGGTATTGATATCAATATTATTATTATGATTGATTTTCAATCTCAACTATGATGAAGATGATATTGATGTCGGCTATACATCCTTAAAAAAAAATCAATAGTTGAATTGTATAGAAAATTATTATATGATATTAATCAGAAAGTTGATAACAAAAACAAATCAAATATAAATGGATTTCACGAATTTGAATTGTTCCGAAAGTCACCAGACAATTAACTATGAATATGTAATTCGGATATTCATACCAATTTTACTGGGAGAATATATTATTTATCAATAAAATTAAAAATAGAAGGTTCTCAATAAATAATTTTTTATTTTTTTTAAATTTAAGAAGAATCATAAATGATGTTGATAATCTTTCAAAATTAAAAATTAAAAAAGAAGATTAAATTTTAATAGTATGATCAGAAACATGTTTGTTGAATAATAATGATTTAGAGAAAAACAATCCCTTTCGAATTCAACCAACATCAACATGATTGATGAGATTGTTTAGAAGGGTATGTATTTTCTTTAATGTGATGTCAATTGTTTGATAATCCTGTCTGATTTTTGATTATTCATTTTGTCTTCCTTCTTAATTTAAAAATAATATAATAAACTTAATTAGTGAGTACGTGTATATACATGTAGCTAGCTAGTGAGATCGTATTCTATGCATTATAGTAGATTAATTAATAGTGCTGTATATTTTGAAATTTAGATACTATTATTTGTTGTTTAATAATAGATGGAAGTAAAATTAATACTCCCTCCGGATTATTAATATAGAGAAAATTAATTTTTTTACGGAAATTAAGACAATAAATTAGTCTCTCATTATTTTATATTTAAAAAAAAAAGAATTAGTTATAATGAATGATATTTTAAATATTTTAACTTTAAAAATTTTCTCTTGAAGAAAATTTTTTTATATAAATAATACGCTCAAAACGAAAATTTTCTCTATATTAATAATTCGGAAGGAGGGAGTATCGACTTTTACTTAAATAAATTAATCCATACTACTTTTAAAAAAAAAAATTCTAAAATATATCGGACCATTTAATCAAACGTAAAGCAGTTGGATTGTGCAGAATTTTGTTAGATATGGAAAAAGGTATTGGAAGGAGAAAGTACACCAACAGCAACCATTCATAACAAAGAGAGGTGTGCATTGATCGGGTTCGGACCAAATCCACTGTAAAAAATCTCGAAATTTCAAATTTTTTTATCGAAGAAAATTCGATTATTTTTTGGATTAAAATTAGGTTGGTCCGATTATCGGATTTTTTTATTAATCAGTTGAAATTGAGATTCGAAAAAATTCAAGTTTAAAATATTTACATTTTATCGAATAAAATTCCTTTACAGGTCCAAGTCGGATTGATCTGATTTTTAAATTTTTATTTTTCAATTTATTGAATAATAACTCAAAATTTATATATTGAATGATCTATACTTACTGGACCGACCGGACCAATTATTTTTCGGATCAAGATTGAATTGGATCGGTCAAAGTCGGCTGGGCAGGCTTCGAAATTGGATTGGATCGGTCAATGTCGGCTGGGCAGGCTTGGAGTTCAGACCTTTTACACAACCCCTATTCATAACAAGTGTTGCAGATTGCATGAAAAATTTATATATATATATATATATATATATATATATTTATCATAAGACATAATATAAATATCTTAAAAAAGCAGTTGTAAACTTTAATTCGATGTAATTCATGTTATATCAAATATAGACATATGAATAGAGAGACTTGTGATGACAGAATAAAACCATTGTCTTATATTTAACCAAAAATAAATAAATAAATAAAATGTTGTTTTGTCATTTGCCACAAAATGTGGCATCTTCAACTACTCCTACTGAAGAGAATCTGAAGATAAACAATTAATGAGTTCAGGATCCTAAATACTCGGCATCAGCCGACCATATACATATATATAGTTTGAAGTTTTGGACAAATTTGTGGTGGTAGTGGTCCCTTCGTTTGTGAACAATGTCAAATTGAAGTCTCTGAGCTAGAAAACCAGACAATAGTTACCTTAATTTTAATATATATTAAAAAAAAGTATTTAGATAATTCATAAATATTTTTAATTTAATAATATATATATATATTAGACACTTACTTTTAAAAATGATTTTAAATCTAGTACTAAAATAATTTTGGTTTGGAATGCCGACTATATTCACGTTCATATGGGTTTGCTTTATTGTAAAAAAGGTTCCGTCCCGGCATATTTTCTCTTTCCTACGTAGTACTGTATCACTACTAGTATTTAATTTTAATTGTGATAATAAGAAAAAAAAAAATACTTTTTCAAATTTTTTATTTTAGTTATAGACCAACCCTAAATTTTTTACACTTTTAAATTTTTTATAAAAAAATTGCAAAACTAAACTTTTAATTTTTTATTTTTTTTTTAAGAAAATGAAATTCCCATATTACTACCAGAAAGCAAGTAAATTTCAATCAGCTTCCCGGTGTGTAATACAGGGAAGCAAAATTTTACTTCCCTGTATTACACACAGGGAAGCTGGCAAAATTCAAGCCAGCTTCCCGGTGTGTAGTACCAGGAAGCTGAAATTCGTTTCCCGGTACTACACACCGGGAAGCTGGTTTGAATTTTGCCCGCTTCTCGGTACTACACACCGGGAAGCTAATAGATATGTGTTTTCTCGGTATTAAAGGGTAAAATGGTCATTTTGGTCTATTTTTTGCAAATTTTTTTTCAAAAAGTTTAGTTTGGTAAAAAATTTAAGGTTGGTCTAAAAATATAATTTTTTTAATAAAAAAGTCTAAAAAGTTCAATTACCCATTTTAATTTGCTTTCCTCATATTCTAACATGATTATTAAATTCATGTATGTTCAAGACATAACATGCTACATTTTATGATTTTATTTATTTTTCTCCTAAAGGTTGACCTTTCACTTTGCATTTTCTCTTAAATTATCGAAAATGGGTTTTCATGCACGTACCAGATCTACACAAGGAACCATATCTTAACTATTTCAAGCATTGATAATTATAAATTAATCATACTATTAGCACATATATTGTCTTTTCTAAATTAGATTTATTATTGGTTTTGATTTATAATGTATATCAAGTGGCGATCATGCAAAGAGTTGGGTCGATATACATATGAAAAATTGGTTGCCAAATGCAATTAAAAAATAATCATAAAATGTTGAAATTAGAATAATAAATAATAAATGTTTTGGTTGTTAGTCGGCAATACCTATCAATTGCACATGTAATGCTTCATACAGACCAATAATCCTATGCCACCCCAACCAACTACACAAATGTTTATCTATTTTTTAATACACTTTTCTCCTTCCTTTCTCTGGGCTACTCCATCCTTTTCTTAGATCAAATTTTTAATCATCAAAACCATTTTGTTTGGTTAAAAGTATATTAAACTAATTGGTTGAGCCTAAGCCTAAAATATATGATTAAGGTTTAGACGAATATTAAATTTGGTCATTTTGTTTAAAATATTATTAAATTTAAAAATAAGGTTTTTTAAGTAATAATAATAATAAATTAATGTATTAACTGTGAAATGGAAAAAATCCAAATTAAATAAACCCAAATTTATATATTTAGTTCGATTTTAAAAATAAAAATTCGATTTTTTGATTGAATATCAATTTCGATTTTATAACTATTCTTAATCAACTCAAATTAACACTTATTTTAGTTGGATTTAATTTTATATTTCAATAATTTAATTTTATCGAATATTTTTCAATTTAATTCGATATATATAATCAATAATTTTTTTCCACTCCTATTTCAACGTGTCATGTAAATTATTTTTAAAAAAAAATTTCAAAATTTATATAATAGTATAACACAAATAATGTAAATCAACCAAAAAAAATAATTAAATAATAAATTAAGAATATTATTATCATTATTTAATAAATAAATAAATAGATAGGTATGAAGAGATCTGAAACTTTGAATTGGGTGCAATTATGTCAAAACTACATCACGTATCAATCTTATCTTCGTTGAAAAAATAATACTAGTATAAAAATAGCATGATTTTGTAGGTAAACAAAGCAGCAAATTCACTAGACTAGTCATGAATAGTATATACACAAATACATAAAACTTTGAATTAAATAAATCAATTATACATACCCTATCACAATCTTCTTGCTCCTAAATCTGCCAACCTAAGAAATTTAAAGAGTTTAAGCTTCATTTGAGTATGACTTCTGGGTTTCTCACATGGAAAAAAAATTAATCATAATCATTTTGGCTTTGTTTGGTTGATTTATGGTAAACATATGGAACTCAATTAAGTCTTCGAATTGATTATGGCGATTTCGTACACGTAATACACGTGTGCGTGTTAATTTGTGTGGTCAATTGTGTTTTCATTTGTTCAAGTTTATAGACGGTGAGATAGTGATAGATCCACCAATTGATTTTGATGATTGTAGTATCGCTATCCAATAGTTGTGTATGGTAAAGTCAATTCATGATTAGTTAAGGTGACATGAAAATGGATTGTTTCGAAAAAAATTCAATTATTTAGAAGACATTAGGATTGAGTATATAGAGATGGTATATACCATGGTCAATTTATCATCCCTAGTCAAATCCACAACCAAAATTGAACCAAAACCATCCAAATCGAAATCTAGACTCATCTTTATTACTCTGCATAAAGCCAGCACCCAAATATGAAGTGAGGAAAAAAGGGAAATAACAACATAAATGGCCTCTACAAATAGTTTACAATTCCCAGTAGGGGAAGAAAGATAAGAAAAAAAGACAAATCTCAAGCACTATTTTCCTGTAAATGAGAGCTACTTGCTATGGTATGGTATGACAATGCCTCTGGAACTAACAAAGTTCCATTTGCCATGTCTACTCTCAGTGTTTCGAAAACATTCCTTGTGTTAAGGAAGAAAAATCGTAATCCTTTCCGGTTTGTGTAGGAGGGGTTGTTGATGGAACTGGGGATGGTGCTGACTGCGGTTTACTACTTGTCCCGCTTCCACTTCCGTTGGATGTAGCGCCATTCGCTGTGGTGGTTTGCCCCATAGTATAAAAGCTGTGAGCAAGAAATTGTAATGTAAGCAAATGGAAATGAGACGATGGAAAAAGAATGCCTATTAAGCCAAGTAGCACAAAATACATCATAAGAGAAGGAAATCTATCTATTACTAGTCCCTTTTTCATTTGTAATTTCCAAAGGTCGGAAAATAAGTTTTAGGTTTACTTGTTTTTACTAGATTTCTTACTTTCAAGTTGAAACCCTTGACACCTTGTGTACTAACATGAAAGCACGGGGACAAGAGAATCACTGTTGTACATTAATTTGACAGATAAGCTAGGTTCCGCTTTCTAGGAATAGAGTGTTTTCACTTCCATCCAAGTTATCAACCTCTTACATGTATGTATTAGCAACGTATTATTACACTTTGAGAGTGATAAAATGTGTACCTAGAGGCTGGATATGGAACAGTGCTTCCTGCTGCAGATGCTGCTCCCATGTTCATATTCATTGTCTAATTTGGAAGCAAATATAGTCACACATTGTAATCAGCAAGCATTATGGAACACAGCACTTGACACAACTAAATGTTTTTAAGAGTGTTCTACCTGCATAAGTTTCTGTAGGTCAGCTTGTCCACCTAATGGCATCATCATGCCAGGAAACTGATTCATGTTTGGCACATTTTGAGCGGGGAGATTGATACCATTCATACCAGGGAGCTGTAAACCACTGGGAAGTTTTGGATTCCCACCAGAAGATTTTGCTGCCGCTGCTGCAGCCATCAGAATGGACTGTTGTTGTGCCAGCATAGCAAGTTGCATTTGCTGTTGTTGATGCATAGCAAATGGTGATACCATATTGGACTGTACCACACATTTAAACCACAATGTTATAGAAAGCACTGTGTAATTGATTGAAGCAATCAAATATCCTGCAGAACTCATAATTCAGATTCTCCTTTCTCTATCCTTTATACAAGTCGTAATACAAAATTTTAGCACTAGATATATGATGAAACAACAGACAGATCATGGTTATGCTGCATGTACCTTCTCAAAAAGGCTCATAATGTCATTTTTTACGTCTTTCTGGGGTTGAGCTACAGTTGGGGGTGTGGAAAGTGAAGGGGGGTCTTTAAAAAAGTCATCAATTCCTGTGGTAGACTTATCACTACTCTCAACTGCTTTTGGAGGTTCAGTTTTCTCTGCAGTGGACGTTTCTCCAGTACCAGCAGCTGAAATTTCAGCAAGGATCAAAATCAACAGCTTGCACAGAAATCATTATCTATTATTATCTTACATCTGACTCCAAAAAAAGTAGCAGACTGTGGAAATTCAAATGAAATTTTGAAGGCAGGAAACATTGCTTAAATGATTTCAATGTGCGACTACAAGTGAAATTTGTGACATACACTGAAAACCTGCCCAAAGATTATCATCAGCAGAAGCAACCTCTGATCCATTTTCTTCTGGGCCATCCATTGATAGCATGTTGAAAAGGTCAATTGCAACGTCAACTTTAGGGGGAGGTACTGGAGTAGCATCTGCAGACTTCCTTCCTGCCTCTGCAGCTGCCACAGTAGTCTCTGGGTTCTGAACTGCTAATTGAGGCTTTGGAACAGGTGTAATCTGTTCATTCACCAGTAAGTCATCACACACAGGTTAACAGAATCACTCTTGAAAAGAAAAACAAGCTATTAAAATATCTTGCAATTTCCAGAAAGACATTAACCAACCCCAAGCAGTAGGCAGAAGCATATATCAGCTATTCATTGGACAAGCAACTTCAATTTATGTTAGTTCTGTTAAATTTCCTTCAGCAGAACAAAATAAAGGAAGAAGCAATCAAGACAAACAGACACTGCACCTGAACTAAACACTCAACTGTATTTTTTTATCTATTAATATTGCAAACTAAATAGAGAGCCTACTCTATTATTTCATTTTCTGATGCTGCACAAACAAAAATGAGAAGTTGTCTGTTGGCATTGTGTTATACATGGGATGGGATAGGACAAGTTTAAATTGGATAGGAAGGGATAGAATTAAATGCTACATTGTGTTTGGCATAGTATAGGTAAAATTTTTACTAAATTAAGTAAGCAATATACCCTTTTGAAGGGGTTTATGGAATTTTAAAAGGGATTTACTTATAAACTAAATAATTTATTCCTATGCACCATGGATATGTAGGATAAAATAAATGAAAAAAAAAAAAAAAAAACATGGACAAGACAATCTCAATTCTAAACCAAAAACCAAACCATATAGATGAATTAAATGTAATCTGAGTTTGCTCTAAGTTTTAATTAAGAGGGGGGCAAAAGAAGAAGAGTAAAATAATATATCAAAAAGTTAAAAATAAATAAATAAAAACTAGATAAAAAAGTAGCCAATAATAAAGAGTAAAAGACATAGTAAGGTTTGGAAAAATCTGTTCCATGAAAAAGTGGGATAAATTGAGATGAGATACAAATATTTTGATGAGTGGTATGGTGGCACCAAACATATGATAGGATAATTTTTAAGAAATACTATCCTCACTTTATCCTACCTAACAAATATGTATTGTTTCATCCATGAAGCGATAAAGCTATCTGACAATGCAATGAGAGCAGAAAGCTCCAATATTATAATAGAGAAAGAAAACCACACATTATTAGACAGCTGTAATATAACAATGTGGACGAGTATAGCAGCATTCATAACAATGTCTGTATCAAGAATGTTCCACATCCTAGTTCTTCTTACTCCATTAAAAATAAAAAGTCAGGCAGATCCTTCAGGGTTTATATTCTATACTGCAGTATGGCTAACTGCTAGGAAGCACATTATTTGTCCTGTACTCGCTAAAGAAACATGCAACTGATACGTTAACTAAAATCATGCTAGTCAACCAGCATGTTTATCATAATGTAATTACAAAACCTTAACAAATTTTCCTAAAAGACTTGAGTGAAACTTCTCTGTGAACTCTAAGAAAGTAAATCTAGGACTCAACTTGAGCATGATTACTGTTTTTTTCTCTTTTCGACCATTTCATAATAGCAATTTAGACAATCATTTCACCTACTGAAACTGTCACTAGTGGCAGAAAGAAAATTGACAACATGGAGCTTGCAAATAAGCTGAAACTGTGAAGCACTTAAACCATAAGACAATGAATAATACAAGGTGAAAGACTATGTGAACATTCAAATTGGAAATTTTCAGACAGCCAGCAAGATTTATATAGTCAACCAACAAAACAACAGGAAGTACCTGCTCAGGTCCCTTTGGAGGAACCGGAAGACTGACTCTTCCTACAGGAACATTTTGTCTTCTAGCTGGTGCTTGAGTGTGCTTTCTTTCCTCAAACAAATTCTCAGAAGAGCTGGAGGGACCATGCCCAGTTCTTTCACTGGGTGTCTGCACTCTAGGAGGTGATATTGTTTTTCCATCTCTTGGAACCCATCGTTTCTCTTCATACCTTCAAGAAAAGACAATGATATGAGAAGAGGTTATCTAACCATGAGAACCAAACACAGTGATTAACAATTGAAAGAAACAGAACATGAATAAATTTCCTCTCTTTCAACAGAAAAATCAGTGAATGGAACAAATTCTAAGACATACTTTGCACGAATGAAATTCTCGATTCCAACTCTGTCATAATTGGGGGGTAGCTCAGCTTCCCAGTAACAATTTGCCCTTTCGTTTCCCATTGCTTTAAAAAGGCAAAAACATAGTTACAACCGATTGTGAAGCAAATTACCAATAAAGCAAACCATCTTATTCTTACATTGAATAAATGCAACCTGCTCTGGAAGCCAGGTATCCAAAGTAGCAGATCGAACCTGCAGCAACATCCAGAAAAATACAAAAGAAACCCAAAATTACTAGGATTACCCCAACAACATTAATGCAAATTAACAAAATACAGTCACTTAGAAAACAGCCGAAACAATAACATGAATGACAAAAAAAAAAAAATTAATGGGCCAACTTTGCCAAAGGAAGCCAGATTTTCTGAATCATCCATAGGAGCAACACGGCTCTGAAGAGAAGAATCAGAAAACTTTTTGACAATTATAAACAACTGAAATTAGTTGATCTATGTAAAGCCAAATTGACTCTAAGACTAAAACTACGAGAGTAGCATGTCAAGTGCAGGCATGAGTAGCCTAAAACATAGATGCAGCAGGTAGAGCAAGAAGAAGTTAGATGCTTTACAAGTACTAAATCAATATATTAATAGATACCCTCTCAAAAAGGAAAAAAAAAATGACATCATCACACTTAAGAATAACAGTACAAAATGCTTAACATTATTATCTTCCCCGAATCCATTTAGCTATGACGGTTCAATGCGTTACCCACATATTTGCATATGAGGAAAATTAAGGTTTCACCTGTTGTATTACATGATTAGACAGAAAATGCCAAAAGAAATAGTGATTGTAGTTGCCCAACTAGCAAAACTTTGATAGACTTCCAATATTGTTTCAAATAAATGGAATCATACAAAGAACACAATATTACCTTTGAAATATGTACCCCAAGACTCCTGTGAATCCCAGAACATTGCATGCAAATAAAGATACCTAAGTTCACACTAGCCCATCTTGGACCTCTGCAAAGCAATCAAGAAGCCCTTAGCAACTCATCATAATAATATTATGATAATGAAATATATCCGCAACTTCCATTTCACATGCTTGATACTCATTTCTATCAATTCCATACATACTTGGTTTTACAGTCGGCACATTCCCTATTCTCTGGCAATTTCAGCAGCCCTTCCAAAATCTGAAAACACACACAAAAAAAAAAATAATCATCTATAATTTAACCAACACCAATTAAGCAAGCAAAACATCAACATCAACACAAAAACAGAACTCCCTACTCCAATTACCATATACAAACACGGAACACACATTCACCACACACACAATCAATCAAATACCATCAATCAGATCCAGAAAATAAAAACACAACAAACACAATACCAACTCGTAAATTAACAAAAGACATTCAAACTTCAACAACAATAGATCTTCCCTACAATATCAGATCGTCAAGATTAATCATCACTATCTATCACCTAATATCAGATCGCAAAATTGACTCAAAAGAACCGACGAAATGACACAAAATCGGAGCAAGTCAACGCTAAAACAGAAGGATCGAGTCGTAACAAACAGATATATACCTTTCTATGCCTGGCGTTGAGCTCTTTGGTGACGTTAGCCTTCTCGTTCATGATGACTTCTGCTCAAAAATCAACGAAAACTCCGTGAAATGATCAAACGAAGCACGAAGCAGCGTCAATTCGGCCTCCACAAGCCACTTGCTTCTCTCTCTTCCCTCGCTGGTTATCGATTTCGTTCGAGGACCGAACCAAGAGAAAAGAGAGATTGAATTCCAAATCCAGAAACGCAGACTCTACCTCTGTCTCTCTCTTCTCTGATTATATTTGACTTCAAATTTTCAATTTTCTTTTTAAAAAAAAATAATTTCATATTTATATAAAAAAAATAAAAACTATTTTTAATTTCAGATTTATTGGTTGGATGGACCAGTTTAAATTTTTATTTTTTAACAGACTATTTTGCTTTTGGTGCCAATGACCAATCACACTCTGTTTGTCGGTTTTCCGCACGTGTGAGAAACAGTGAATTCATAATTATTACTTTGATTGGGATGATCATTGAATGGTTAATATAATAATAGATTTTTTTTTAGTTTAATTTTCTAAATTATTTTTTATAATAAGGTTAAGAGAAATGGGAAATTATGTAGTGGGAACCTATGTGGTTATCCATTGTGTAACAACAAAAAGGAGTGATGGTTGAGGTTGGCCATGTGAGACAATAGAGAGAATAGACAGTCACATGGGAAGATTTTTTGTTACATGTTTTATAAATGATTTTTGGTTGCTTTTACACATTGATCAGTCTCAATCATCACTTGTATCCTTTTCATTTTTCAATAGATGAAAAATGAAGAATTTTTGGAGAATTAGGTCTCACTGATGCTGAGACTGATAAGAGTATTGACTTGGCTCACATTGATCTGCATCCACAGAAGAAATGTATAAGAACTGCAGAGAGTTGTTATAAACTTATGACTGAGTTGTAAGAAGAGTTTGGGGTCTGATGAACTTACATTTCTTCATGGGGTGCGGATTAAGCGAGCTGCAAAGGCGCCATCTAGTGAATGCTTTACAGGGTTGGATGAATAGAATCCATGTTCTGTGACCAAATGTGATGGGATGAATCTGTCAGCTGGATCAACACAGAATTCCTGAGAAATGAGGAAACATTAGTTGAATTTCGGGCTATATGCATTCTTATGATTTGAATCTGTTCAGATACACAGAAGAATGATGAAAGTAAAAGAGATTGTCACAGTTGTAGTGCTTACGGGATGTCGAAGAAGAAATGCATGAACTCTCTCTTCATTTTCTTCAGGGTCTATGGAGCAAGTACTGTAAATTAAGACTCCACCAGATTTTACCAATCTACAGATGAAAGGTAGAATAAATGAGATTATACACCAGATGTGGTTCATTTCTGCCTCTGATTTCACATTTACACTAAAATAAAGAGGTTCACTTTGCTTTCACCTACAACCCATTTTATTAAGTTTTTACTTCTCAAATTATATTTATGTTGTCACTAGTGTGAATAACTAGAGCGGGAGAGGAGGATAATCTCACAAGGAAGCTGCATCAAGTAGTTCATCCTGCAAATTCTTAAGTTGTTCCAAGTCCTCCAATCTCCTATTCCACCGCAAGTCTGCCCGCTTCAAATAGTTCACAATGACGATTTTAGCATGAATTGAATGAAAATCAAAGATAGTCTAAGTAAAGAAAATGAATGCGAAAATGTGATTTGCCAAATTTCTGGAACTGAGTGGTTTGTTAAGTTTGTTCCATTACCTTGGAGAGAACACCGAGTCCAGAACAAGGAGCATCAAGCAAAACTTTGTCATGTTTCACTACATTCTTGTCCTAAGAAGATAACAGAAAGCAGAATGTGTGAAAGCAGTTGCACCTTCAGCAAATTTTCGCCTTTTAAAGATTGATTACTTACTACAAATTCACGAAGGTCAGAATGGATGGTAGTGACAACACTATTAACTTGGTGTAACTTGGCTGTCTCTCCAAGTATTCTCAGTCGCCCTTTGTTAATGTCTATTGCATATACCATGCCTGTCATCCAACAAAACATTATCTACATTAGTCATAATCATTCATGAGTAATATGATTATTCATTTGATACTGCTAATATCTGTCTCATGCATATCCACACAACGCAAATTAGTGAAATAAGAAACTCAAGTAAAGAAATGAAGATACGAATTGAGAAACAATAGAAGGAACAAAAGGACAAGAATCTTAGCTAAGAGATTACCTTGGCCACTCAGACAGGAAGCCATGTATAATGTCTTTCCTCCAGGAGCAGCACAACAGTCCACGATGCTCTCACCAGGTTGGGGATCCACAAGGGAAACTACTAAACCTGAAATTATGACACATGACATTAAGATGTGTTTTGGCAGGTTGGAATTCACTTCTATCCAAAAGAGAAAACTTAAGCAAATATGAACTAAATTGAACTGCACAAATAATTCCTGCTACAACAATCAAAGCCACTGTTTGGTAAGGTCGGGAATGAGGTAGAAAACTTCTAACCTGCACTCTCATCTTGAACTGCACAAAGACCTTCTTTCAATAATCCTGCTTGTATGACATTCTGAACCAAGGAAAATACGGTATTTAGGAACTATTTGACTGGCAACTAGACAGAAAATTTCAATCTGCTCGAATGTGAACCAAGTGATGCAGAGCTGATGAACACACCAATGGACCATTTAATTCAGTAATACCTGCAATCCAGTTCTGACACGAACAAAATCGTCCAAATGCAAAGAAGGCTCGTGTGGAACCTGCAGTTGTATACAAAAAGAAAAGAAAAATAATAAGCACACACGTCTTGATGAGGAGGTGGATACGTTATACAAGATTAAACATTTTTCTGTTCAATTATGTCAATCGAATGGTGTTTAAATTTAAATATGATGAGAAAACAATCCGAGATGAAATATGCTGCTATTGGGAAAACCACTTTTTTTTTGGTTATTAAAAGATACTTGAAGGAACCCAGAAAGGAAAGAAAGTGTCAAACACCAATTACCTTTAACAAATTAAGATGCCCCACAAGATCAGCTCTTGTTACACCTTTTTGGTTATTGGCCCTGCCACCAGTAACAAGTAGATGACAGTGAGATCAATACAAAGTAACAGATTAACAAAAGCAAAATGCAGCCAGAAACCTTAAGCTGTAACTGGGATGACTGTTGTTCCACTCCATCAATTTAATTGCATCTTCTTGTCCAAGATACTTGGTCCATCGCCTCACCATCCACTGGCAAGAGGTAGAAGTAAAACTGCTTTGTTTTAGATTTGATCACTTCTCAGAGACCATCATTACACAAGCTTTTGTTATCTTACCTGACCTAACAGTTTACTACAAAAATGGACATCTAATGGAGAAGTTATGTAGATAAAATTCCTTGTTCAAGAGACAGGCTCTAATGACTTCTGTCAAAGTCTCTAGAGAAATATCTAACAAAAATGTTGGTACTAGATATCAAAGAAAAACCTTTAAAAAAAGACAGGATATGACTCGGAGCATGTCCACTTCTATATGAGGATCAAATGGATAAGATTCAACTAACTTAACACAGCTTGTCCAACTTATGAAGTATAAGCAATCGACATCTCCATGGACATAACATGGTCAACTACAGACATATTTACCCAGAAAAACTAAATTTATCAAACTCTTTCACATGAAAGAAGTTTGCAATTTTGTACTTGAATTAAACTTAGCTCAAAGTTCACCCACTCTCCTAAGTGCAAACCACATCTGAGAAACTTCACAAGAAGTCTACTAAATAAGCTACACTAAATTCTAATTTTGTTCTCTACCTCGCTGAAATTAGACAACGAAAGAATGTCTCTCCTCTGATGAGCTCAAAGGTCAAGAAGGCTGTTTATATTGTTCAAATGGAAATTTCTAAATCTTTTATACTTGCTATCAAAATATATAAGAAGAAACAACAGTTATATACTCACAACAGGATGAGAATGAAGTATGGCAAGAGCACGTGCTTGTGCACGATCATCACCTTCCACTTTTGGTAGAGGAATAGAATTATTCTCCTGCAAGCAAAAAGGTCAGTAGTTCAGGAAAATCTATATTCTTAATGTTTTAGTTTGTATAGAGCTGGACAAATAAACAGACAAACCTTAGCTCGCACTAGTTGCCGCAGAATCCCATTAACTAAGTTACCTGCACCAGGTCTGAGTGCAACCTTTGCAAGTGTCACATTCTGCGATCGTACACAGCACTTATGAATTAGACTGCCATATCCCTTAAGTGACATTGAGAGAGTTAAATTATGAGAATACTCATGTGAAAAGAAAAAGAGTACCAAAGCAAGACTCATACACACAGTTTCCAGAAAGATGATGATATTACAGGTGAAAGAATAATGTTATCAAGACTTACTTTCATATAAAACAAACATCAGGCTCATCTATTTCACCTTCTGTTGTTTATCAAAGCACATAAAAAGGAAACGTGCATCTAAAATTTTCCAGCTTTTCAATGAGGGCAGCTGAAAGCTATGCAAGACTTCAAATCTCTCATTGCTAATTAGAACTAGTAATTAGTTTGACTGAGCCATTTCTGCGCAAACTTGTGACCAGAAAGACCTTTCATTTATTTTCAGTTCGGTTGAGAGGAAGAGAAATTATAAAAATTACCTCATCCACTACAGCATATGATGGCATATCTAGCTTGACAATCTCGAAAAAACCTATTCGTAGAATCTGCAGACAATAAATGAAAGAAACAGTCCATGACATTTTTATTTGATCTTTTTACAAACAATTTCTGTCCTGGGGAAAAATGGTAATACATATACTTCTCCATTCAAACTTTCACAATGATATTACAAACAGAAAAGGCCTACATCAGATATTTAAAGGGAAGAGATACCTGTAGAAGAAGAGGTTCCATGTTTCTGAAGGTTTTCTCATCATGACATAGTGAACAAATCAGATGATCAAGATATCTCCGCCACCGAATTGTGCCCCCAACAATGTCTGTAACCTATACATTCAAATCATAATGTCAAAGCTCTTACAACCAGAGTTATTTGATTTCTCTTAAACTTTAATTATAAATTGGTTATTCGTGCTTTTACACTGACAAAATTATCTAATCACAACCATACATAGATTTCAAAGTCATGCAGTATCTTGTAAAACTGTCGCAATGGAATACCAAAAACACATAAATGATAACAAAAAAAGTAGATAAAATAAAAAAGAGAACCAATCTAAGATCACGGTCGTCCAATTCTTTGGTGCGAAATCCAAGACTTCTTTCAACATATGCCATCTCATTATCACCAGAACCTTTCCCTTTCTCATTCAAAAGATCAGCAAATGCACCACCTAGCTCTATTCTCATCAACCTCACAGCAGACACTGCCCCACAAAAAAAAATTTAAAAAAAAATTAAAACACTCCACATAAGATAAGAAACAAGAAAATTTCTAAACCAAAACATGAAGCTCACTGTACTTGCAAGTATTAAATTCAACAATTCCGAACCCAGTAATCATATTTGAGATATAAAAGCAGGATCAGTTTACCAGCTCTATGAGGAGAAACCTCCAAATTCACCTTCTGGGTTCTCTCTAAACAGCAAAAACATACACTCATTTTAGTAGGAAAACATGAATTTGAACCTCAAATGAGCTCTAAAGTTAAAACTAATTAAAACAGGGAGTTACCTTTCTTTCTAGTGGAAATGGAAGAATTGCTTTTCACAGACTGAGAAGAAGTTCTATTGGTGTCTGTTTTCACAGAGACGATAGTTGTAGAAGGAGAGAATAGCTGTGCCATTGACATGCTTACTTCCTCATCTCATATCTCTCTGGTTAGTTATCATGTTTTGAATGTTCTGAGTTCGGGTTTCGAACCCGACCCGCGAGTCCATTCTATTTATTTTATTTTATTTGTTTTTTATTATTACTTCCTTTTATTTAATTATTTAATTTCGTCCTAATATAAAACCCGATTCGACTGTAACGGCTAGGGTTTACGACTTCTAAAACCCTGAGAAAGCGAGTGGAATAATGTCAACATTGAAGCCTTGTACAAACATGGAAGACGTCAAATTGAAGCCTGGAATAATCCGAACTCTGATCAGAACCCGTCTTCCTGAAGATGACCAGCCCTCTCGCCACAACTCCAACCTCTCCGACCTCATCTCCACCGTGCGTACTCACAGATTACTATCGGAATCCACCGGAACGAACAGCGACGACGAGCTTCTTCCGAGGTGGAAATCCGCCGTGGACGACTGGCTCCAGAGATTGCTCAAGCTCGTCTCTTCCGATGTGCCTGATGAATGTTGGACAGGTATCTGTTTACTCGGATTAACTTGTCAAGAATGTAGCGATGAGCGTTTTTTAGCTTCGTATTCCGTTTGGTTCGATAAAGTTCACTCTTGTATTCAGCGGCCGACAGAATCTCAATTAGTGAAGGTAGCTGCTTGTAATTCATTATCTGATATTATTATAAGGTTGGGACGATTAGCAAATTTGAAGAAAGATGGGAGTATTTTAACTGGTAAACTGATTCAATCAGCTTTGAAGCTGTTAAAAGATGATGATTCAGAAATTGTTTGTGAAGGAGGTGTTAATTTATTAAGTACCAGTTTGACTGTGTTTCCTGCTGCGGTTAATAGATATTATGATAGTGTTGAAGCTGCTATTGCCTACAAACTTCTTTCAGGGAAATGCTCTGTTAATACGATGAAGAAGCTCGCTTCTTGCTTAGCTTTACTGCCGAATTCCAGAGGAGATGGGGATAGTTGGGGTTTAATGATGCAAAAGATCTTGTTGTTTATAAATCATCAGCTGACTGGTATCTTTGAAGGACTTGAAGAAGGAACTAAAGGGACTGAAGCTGGTAGAGAATTGGTTCCGCCTGGAACGGAAAATCCACCTCCATTAGGGGGTCTTGGAGATGTAGCAACTATGTCTGATCAGTCTCAAATGTCTACTATCTGTATGCTTATGGTTTGCTGTTGCAAAATGCTTACTGGCTCTCATCCTGTTAAGGCGTCTGTGCCGATTCGCTCCTTACTTTCTCTTGTGGAGAGGGTAATTATGGTGGATGGTTCTGTTAGTCGAGATGCATTGCCCTTTATGAATGCAAAGCAGCATGAATCTGTTTGCTTACTACTTCCGGATTTGCACTCGTACAGTTTGGAGTTGTTGAAGGCAATCATAGAAGGTATGCACAGTCAACTATTGCCACATGCTGGATATGTTGTAAGACTTATCAAAACCTATTTTAAGAGATGTTCATTGCCAAGTTTAAGGATAAGATTATATGCAGTTATGAAATCATTGCTGATATTTATGGGTGTTGGAATAGGATTAAGCTTAGCACAAGATATTGTTGACAGTACACTTGTTGATTTGACTCTAGTTGGTTATGAGAGCAGAAATTTGAAACCTGCTTTGTCGCAATTAAAAAAATGTGGTAATAGGAAAAGAAAACACTCTGAAGAGCAGAATGAAAAGACTGAGTTGGAAGTTGAAGCTCCTATGATTCATCCATCTCAAATTCATGTGAAAATTGCTGCATTGGATATGCTTGAATTTCTACTCTCTGTTGGGGGTGGAATCAAATTTGAGACCTGGCGACCAGATGTCGATAATCTTTTGTTTACCTTAGCAGCAGAGTCTTGTAAAGATGGATGGGCTTATGAAGAAAATAGCAATTTCTTTTCTAATGAACCAGTCATAACCTGGGCAGATTATCAGCTTGCAGCATTGCGCGCACTCAAAACTTCTCTTCTTTCTGCAACTCGCTTCCGCCCCCCTCATCTAGCTCGAGGCTTGGATCTTTTTCGTAGAGGTAAGCGAGAAGCTGGATCAAAGATTTCAGGATTTTGTATGCAAGCTGTTTTAGCTCTTGAGGCCATTATTCATCCCAGGGCTCTACCCCTGGAAGAGGTTCCATCCACAAGGTTATCAGATATTGGAAAACAGTATTCAAATGACGATGATGATGATTTGTATCTCAAATGGCTGGGGAAAGAAAATCATAAAACTGATTCTGATCTTGCCTTGGGGACGACAAACAACGTTGTGGAAACCATGATGGATTCATATCAATCGAACAGATCCAACGAGCAGTCTCAGGAACCTGCCTCTGTTCATGCCATGGAGACGAGAAACAATGCTGTTGAAACTGTGATGGAGCCGCATCAATTGAACAGATCCAACACGCAGTCTCAAGAACCTGCTCCTGATATTGCCATGACCAACAATGCCTACAGCCTCAATACAGAAATTGAGAGAATAGAGAAGGACGATGAGGTAACAACATCAGGTGGCAATATCATGACAGAAAACAGGGACAGATTTGCAGATGTTGCAGATACTGCAGAAAATGTACATGCAGATAAAGGGAAGGCTGCTGTTTTTGATATGGACGATGAGGATGAGGATGAGGACGATGACTCTTTTGGTTCAGCTCCTCATATTGTGGATTCCGATGGGGAAGAACTCACAAGTGATTAATTTTTGTTTCCTTGTTCCTTTTGATAGCAAGAGCTTGTTTTGTGGCCCTTGCAGCAGTTTTGTTTTGTTTATCGATTGTATTATCATTTCTTTAAGTAGCAGTAGCATGAGTACTAGCAGCAGTTTTGCATTTTTTAATTTCTAATATTTTCCCATATAGCAAAACAAATATGGGGTCGGTTAATAACTTATCTTAACCTAGGCCAAACCTATCTATCCCTTAATGTGAATGTTTTCCATTAAGTGAACATTAAGAAAATGTCATGACAAGTTTGTATAATAAAAGATATTATTATTATTATTATTATTATTATTATTATTATTATTATTATTATTATTATATTATCCATACTATTCATATATATATATATATATAATTTAATGTGGAATTATTAACAAAATTCAACGGAGAGTGATTTATTTGAAAATTTAAACTTTAAAATTATCACTGGAATGTCAATGACTTTGGATTATCATCTAAAAATATATTATAAAATTAATAAAATATACGTAAAAAAATATTTTAAATTTATAAGTCCATTTTTAAAAATTATCAAAAATAACTTTTTACAATATTTAAAATAATAATAATAATAATAAACGCCACAAAATTGTGATCCACGTGTTTCTATCATTGTGGAAAAAATCTAAATAACATAACATTAAAATTTATAGTGCGAAATAAACCACAGTTAAATAATAAGACTAAGATTGCTTACAAAAATAATTTAGCAGAACACTAGTATAATGAAAATCGGATCCTTTGATAATCGTCTTTTGCCCTCTATTTATAGAGGTCTTAAGTGCTCTATTTCTACAAGAATTAGGACTCTCCGTCTTTTCTAGATTCGGTTAGCTTACCGTAGTTGAATAAGGTCGTTTTATATTAGCAGAAACGGGCTTGGAGTGGGCCTAGAGAGTCCAGGTCTATTTGTGCTGCTTGATTCGGCCGAATGGGGCCTATTGAACTCAGGTCCATTTCGGCCGAAATGAGCCTGTTAGGCTTGATTCCTTTAATCTAATAAGTGGAGAGGCTTGATTCCTTTAATCTAATAAGTGGAGAACAAGTTGGGTTCTTGGTGTTATCTTTTGGTTGAAAGGGGGCATTATCTAGTAGTGGCTCCTTCCACTGAAAAGAGCCTCCCTTGATAGTCGAGACACTGTTTCTCTTCTGCCGAAGTGGGCGCTCTAGGACCTGTTTTAGGGCTATTGTTCTCAAAGTTTTACTTTGAGACCTTCTGGTTTTCTGTCTCTTCCTTCAATACTCTTTAGTTACTTTCTCACCACATAAATGTTTAAAAAAAAAATTCAAATATATACTTAAATATTTCTTTTACAAATATGTTAGCATATTTGTCCAATAATTTATTCTTCAATTCTAACCACTTTGGAAATTTTATAAACTAAGATTTTTTTTATTGTTCATTTTATTATATCATATATGTATCAAAATCGACTTTGAAAAATGGAGAAATGAAATTCCATATGAAAATGTTAATTTATAAGATTTTAAGATGATTGAGGTTGAATAACCTATAAAATATTCCGTGATTATTTAAATGTGAATGAAGTATATTCAAACATCCTAGAAAACACTTCCGTGTTTATAGAATAGATTCCAATATCTTTTATTCCATTCTATCTTTAAAAAAAATAGAAATTGAGTTTAAAAAATTGTTACATAATATATTTTTTTAGTAAAATTAATTTATATATAAATTTTAAATTAAATAATATAAGTTAATTTAATATCATTTTCATTTTTAAAATTTAATAATAATACATTATTGTATAGATATATAATTAAAAAAATATAATATTAAATTTTAATTAAAAACTTGTTAAGTTGTTAATAACTAAAAAAATATTTTAAAACTTAAAAATAATTAATACTGAAAAAATGAAATGCAATATTTTATCACTTAAAATTTTCTTGAAATATACTGTATTTAGAAAATAATAATAATAATTTTGCTTAAAATTTGAAAGTATAACATTTTCAACAGGTTAATCTTATTATTTTATTTTATATCTTTTTTTCCATATATTTTTGTTGGGATGGAGGAGTACGAACTAAAACTATGATAACTACACCAATCGAATTTCATGATTCGACTCCATTAATAAGAAATAAGCTAAATTAAAAATAAATAAAATAAATAAAAAATAGTATTGAATTTAAATATTCACAGTATGACAAAATTTAGTCATCAAGTTTTCAACCATTTCCAATCTCCTAAATTTCCAACCATATTAGATTCAATATTTTAAAAAAAAAAACTATAAATATATATTAAGTATTTAATAACTGTTGATGACTTCATTTGAATAAATTAATTTTTATGGATATTATTTCATAATAATAAAAAAAAAAAGACGACTTTGATAGTTTATTGATCCAATTAATAGAAAACGAAATAACAATAGAGAGAAAGAAGAGATTTTCAAATGAAAATCGTTTGCATCAAGATCTATGTGCCTTGCAAAGATTGGAATGCTTGTGGAGACCTCATTTCTTCAACTCCAGTTCTTCAAAAGGTGGATATATGTTATTGAAGTTCTAAGAAATTGAGTATTAGCACAGTTCTAGCAATCTGATAGGGAAGGACATTCACAGATGAGGTTTCAAACAGATCATTATTTCCTATCACAGATGAGGTTTCAAACAGATCATTATTTCCTATTATAGATAATTATTTTTAAAATTTAGAATGAACTGTGAATGCTAGCAGGAATAGATGGTCGCAAATGAATCAAAATTTTGGTGAGTTGTTGAACCAATTTTTTATATGGTTGGACTTTATTGGATATATTATATTTCTATACCAATTTAAAAGTACGATGTGAAATAACTTTGTGTTGTGACTCTCAAGTTCCATAGTTAATCTGCAATTATAAATATACGTGTGAATATGTAAAAAAGGATCAGAAGACGACGATGATGGAAGATTGTTTCTATTTTTCTTTCATAAAATACTGAATGTAAAAGAGAATATGAACACACTAAAAAAATATTGTTTGAATACCTAATAGAAGAAAAACAACCAAATTAAGAGAAGAATATTTTAGAATACCATATCATGAGAAATAGATCCGAATAAGAGAGATATCAGAGAGATTGTTATGATAGAATATCAGGAGAGAGATAGATTAGAATATCATCATAAGAAACATTGATTTGGTGAAAGAATGATACATAATACCTAATTTATAGGATCCTACGTCAAGGTTAAAGAGCATATACTAGGAATATTCTTTATTTTCTAAAAATATAAAAGAGAATATTCGAAGACCCCGAGGATATTCAAAATATTAAAATCTTTTCGGTTTATCTCAGATATAAAAATTAGATATAGTTTTTAAAAATAATTATTGTATATATAATTTTAAGTAATTGTTTTTGTTTTAAAAAATTAATTTGAACATAGCATTAAAAATAAATCAATATAAAATATTTGTGCGTCAAAATTAATAATTTAATATGCACAAATATATGGTTATGTTTAATTTTTTCTAATTAAAAAATCATGAATTTGAAATTTATATTTACTTAACAAATATATTTATTGAATAAGAAAGTGTCCACTAATAATTAATTAATAATAATTGTTAATATTCTTATTCTTATAGCAAGAGCTTGTTTGTGACGCTAGCAGCAGTTTTTGTTTATCAATTGTAATATCATTTCTTTTAGTAGCACCAGCTTCAGTACTTAGCAGCAGTTTTGGATTTCTTATTTTTCTCACATTTACTTTGTCCATACGGGTATTGCCATGTGACTCCACATTAATTGAATAAATTTATTGGGAATGTCTTGTGTTATATTAATATTATTAAAAAATATGTCAAAATAAATTTGTATGATAAAATGATTTCTAATAAGTGTGCAATATGGTTTGATGTTGTATTTTTCTGATAATTAAACGGGTGTGATATTTTGAAGATTTTAAATTATTAAAAAAATTAAAATTAAAATTATTATTTAAAAGAAAATATTATAGTATAAAATTAATGGAATCGGTGATTTTTTTTTTAAATTTATAAATCAATTTTTTGAAAATTATATAATAAGATAGTTTTAAAAATATAAAAATAATTTTTTGTAATTTTGTTTTGAACAAATAAGCCCCAAACATATTTATATTACCGCGTATATGTAATTCGTGAACAAATATTTAGATTATTGGAATACAATTTTTTTTTTTAAATCTCCTAACATACATTGTCAATCGAGAAATTCTAAATTAGTATAACATTAGATTGTTTAAATTTAAGGAATGTTTAAATATATGTTTGAATTGAAGATGTATGAATATACTTCATGGAGATAACTTTTTATTCTTCTATTTCTAGTCATATTGAAAATCCAATTTTCTATTGTTCTTTTTATTATATTCAAATATTAAAATCTAATTTTGGAAAATGTCTTATAAAAATAATCATAATTGAGTTTATATATATATATATATATAAAAGTAATGAAGAATGTTACTTTATTCGATTGCAACTTCCATTTGTTTTTTTATTTGATTTTGTTTGTAATGTATTATTTTATTTTTATTTGGATTATTTTGATATTTTAAATTATTTATTTATTATTTTTATTTAATAGACTATAGCGGTTTGTTTTGACCATAACCCATCAAATTTGATAACAATCAATTTCAAATCTTAAAATGTGCCACATAAAATAAATATATATAATATCATTCAACATAATACCCTCAAACAAATAAAGGTTAAGGTTGAATAATCTATCATACAATCTGTGATTATTCATGTCTTTAATCTTCCTGAAAAATATTTACACGTTTATGGAGTATATTCCTAACATTTTTTATTCCATTATATCTAAAATTGGAATATTGATTTTTAAAATTTATTATTTTAAATATGTTTAAATAATTAACATTGAGTAATTGTTTTAGAAAATTAATTTAAATATACATTTAAAATAAATAATAAAAATTAATTTAATATACTATTTGATGATGGATTAATATATATATATAGTAAAACATTTTAGAAATGTGATAACTATACCAATCAAATTTTTTTATTAGACCTAAACAAAAATAATAAAAAAAAATTAAAATTAAAAAGTAATATTGAATCTAAATATTCACGTTACGATATCATTTAGTCTTAAAATTTTCAAACGTTTTCAAAATAAAAATAAAAACTAAAAAAAAATAAAAATACGACATAAGCCTTTTAAATTAATATAGAAGCATTATATAATGCATTGCCATCTTCAAGTTCAATATTTTTTTAAAAAAAATCTACAAATATTTATTATTTAATAAACTTATTTGAACGGTTGATGACTTCATTTTGAATAAATTTAATAAAATATTTATTATTTAATTTTATATATATATATATATATATATTCTATGATGTTTTTCACCTAGAATAATTTTAAAATTAATAGATGAACAATTTTGACTTTTATGAATTTATAAAGAAAAAGAAAACATAATATCTCATGAATATTTTTTCATATAAAAAGATAGACTTCGATAGTTTGTTGATATAGATAGAACAACCATAAACAAAGAAGAAATTTTCCGAATGAAAATCGGTTGCACCCAGATCTAAGTGTCTTGCAAAGATTGGAATGCTTGTGCAGACCTCATTTCTTCAACTTCACTTCTTGAAAAGGTGGATATATGTTATTGAGGTTCCAAGAAATTGAGTGCATATGATGCTATAATCAACCCAGTTAGCACAATTCTTGCAATTTGGTAGGGTGAGACATTCATAAATGAGGTTTCAAATTGATTCATTATTTCGCATTATAGATTATTACTTTCAAAATTTAGAATGAAATGTGGATGCTAGGGCTATCGATGATTGCAAATGAACCAAAATTTTGAATTATGTTGGATATATTATAGTTCTATACCATTTAAAAAGTATGATGTAAAGTAAAGGAGTGTGACCGTGAATCTCAAATTTCATAGATTACTTAAACAAATAAATAAGTTGTAAATAATATATACGTGAATTCGTAAATAATCAAAAGGTAATGATGGAAGATTGTTTTTGTTTTTAATTCATAAGATACGGGATAAAAAGAATTTATGAATAAAAAAAAATTGTTTGAATATCTAATACAAGCAAAAACCACATAACTAAAGGAATAATACTTTAGAATATCATATCAGGAGAGATAGATAGAATAAGAGATTATCAGAGATATTTATATGATACATATGATTGAAAGAGAGAGATCGAAATACCAAATCATGAAAGAGATGAATATAATGAAAGTAAAAGTGAACGATATCTAATTTATAGGATTTGATGGTGAACAAATATATGCTAGGAATATTTTTTTATTTTTTAAAAAATATTGGAAATATCCTAAAATATTCCAAAAATTTTGAGAATATCCGAAATATTGAAATACTCTTTCCTACTTATATTAGATATAAAATTGGATACTTGGCTTTTAAATTGTATTGCATAAATAATATATATATATATATATATATATAAAAGAAAAGAGATCTAAATATTATTTGTATGTTTTTTTTCCTCTCTTACTGAGAGGGTTTTTTTTTTCCACTTATAATTTTTTTGTATTATCAATTCACTATCTAAAGGTATTTTTATTTTTATTTTTATTTTTTTTATCATTCTCTTTCTAAAAATTATTTTAGATTTTTATTATAGAGTATAGATTTATGAAGAATATATCATTTATAATATTCATGTGAATAAATGATATTACAATTTCTCATATAGAATTAGCTATGAGATCCCTTATAATCTCACTTTATAAGATTCATGTCCTTTCCAAATCAATTTATTAGAATAATTGGCTCTAATAATTAATCTTTCATATAATCAATAAAATAAATATTTCATAATTAATCCGATAAATTTATATAACTAAACAAATTTAACTCTTGCCAATGAGATCTGCAAAAGTTTTATTTTTTAAATTTTAAATTATTATTGATATTAATTTTAAAATTTTAGATTTTATTCAATAGAGTTGAATATGTGAGAGAAAAAATAAATCCATTTTTCTTTTTCTTTTTTAAATTATATTTTAATATTTTTTACTTGATTAATAAATCAATTTTTATAAAAAAATTATGTTACACTTAATTTCAAAAGTAGTAGTGCATTTTCAGCAATAATAGTTTTTAAAATTCTCACGTAAAACAGTATTTTTCCAAAAATAAAATATTATTATCTAAAAATCTTGAATTATTATATTATTTATAGCGCAAATATATATATATATTTTTTTTCAAAAAAAATAGATTATAGTAATTCTCTTATAAATGTTAAACTACAAAAAAATATAATAAATAAATTAAAACAATATTTAACTAATTTATTATAATTTATTTTTCAGTAATTTTTTAATAATTTTTTCTATTAGATAAAATCATGAGAATAAAGGAGAACTATTTTTCTTTCTAACTGAAATAAAATAAAAATCTTAACCGTTTGAGCGTAGTTATTTTTTTTTATATGAATAATTTAGATAATGATGTTGTGTAGTATTAATTTAATTTATATTGACTTATTTTAAATGCTATATTCAAACTAATTTTAATAAAAATAAATAAATAAAAGTGGTAATAATTATTTAAAAATATTTAAGTAATAAATTTAAAAAAATATATATACCATTTTTATATCAGTGGAGTTTAAAGAGTATTCCAACATTTCGAATATACTTTCGAAGCTTACGAATATTCTCAGTTTTTCTTTAAAAATGGAAGAATATTCGTAGAATGTGCTTGTTCAACTCTAACGGTTGATTCCTATAAATTAGTATTCCCTATTGTTACTTCCACCATATCAATCTCACTTATCATCGGCCGCCAAAAACATTTTCTAACTCTTACGAGTAAGGTCTGATGTTCTTCTCTAAGTGACTTTTTAAAAATAATTTAGATATTCAAATCTGTTTATTTTTAATAGTGTTTTCATTTTTTTTCTTCCTATACTGTGTGAATGGAAAAATAAACACCTTCTCATAAGAAAATGACTTTGTATGATGAATAAAATATTGATAGAACTAAATTATATATGTATTATTATTGATATATTATAACTTATCTATTTATTTTATCTTCGTGCAGATTAATTATGGAACTTGAAAGTCGATTCTCACACTCATTTTCTTCATATCATATTTTAAATAATTGGAACAAATCTATAATATATCCAACAAATTCAACCATCACTCAGAATTGGTTCAACAACTCACCAAATTTTTTATTCACTTATCATCCTTATTAGCTTATTATAAACAGGGGTCATTCCAAGATTTGAGCGTGGTGATTTCTACTGGGGAAGACTGAACCTGCTGGAAATAACATCTAGGGATGTCCGTTCAAATCAACTCGAAGGAAATGCATAAGTTACATTCCCCTGGAATCTACATTTCATTTCCCAGAAACCTCGAGCATAACCTCCCCTGGAATTTGAGTTGAACTAATGAGGTTGTGAAAAAGATTCCGATCTTTGCAAAACATAAATCTTGGGGTGCATATTTCCGTTTGAATAGCTTTGTTTTAATTTTATAGGTTGGATCAACAAATTATCAAAATTTATTATATATATTATCTGAAAATTAATAAGAATAAATAGTTTCTTATACATATATTGCATTTGTATTTTTCGTGAGGAAATAAAATATTTTTATAAATTCTTGAAACAGAAAAATTATTTGTTTATTAATTTTAAATTTATTTCAGGTGAAAATTATATTAGACTGTATAATCTTTTGATGTAATAGATATGTGTATTTATTTTTTAAAAATTATAAATTTGTTAATGGTAAAGAGTTGTATAGTATTTTTAATTAATTAAAAAAGCGTATGTCGTCAATTTTTTTTTTTTTTTTTTTTTTTATGTTTATAGTTGGGATGTGAATAATTAAATGTAATATTAATTTAAAAGTCTTCTATTTAAATTTTATTTTATTTTAATTTAATTTATTTTTATTATTAGAGTTTAGTTATGAAATTTGATTGTCCGTATCTATTATAAATTGTTATTCTTTCGTCTCAATAATTAATATACATATATATAAAATTAAGAGGCTATGTATTTTAATTTTTTAAATCAAATTATTGTTTTAGTTTAATATTCTCTAGTAAGTAATAAGAATGGTAAATGATTTTAACGATTATTTTATTCATTAACAGTACTATTTTCGTGGAAATACTATATTAAAAACAAATATCCGTAGTAAAAATATTTCATTTTATTTTTTCAACCAATATTAGTTACATACCAATTACAATAAAGATGACTAGAGATGTACATTATTGGATGCTCCTGTGAAATAAAAAATCCACGACTTAAAAAGAAATGATATCACAATTGATTAATACAACTACTGCAGGTGCCACCAAACAAGCTCTTCCAATCAAAAGAAAAGAAATAATGAAACACAACAATTAAGGAATAATGAAATACATATAATGTTTAAAAACTGTTGCAAGTGCCACCAAACAAGCTCTCTCAATTTCTTTATTGAGGAGGTTGTGGGCCTTGTTGGTCAAGGCAAGATCAGGTTCTTGAGAATTCGTGTCTGATAATTTTAGATATTTATATAAAAAAAAAAAATTATTGTGTATTTTAAACATTATATGTGCACACTAAATTAATCAAAAATAAATATATATATATATATACTAAATTAAACAGAATTAATTTATACACATAAATATTATATTAAAATTAATTTATATTAATTTATTTTAAAAGTTATATTTAAACTAATTTAATTTAATAAATAAATAAATTTATAATAGTTATAAAATTACATTTATATTAGATTGAGATTTTATATTTTTTTTCAATTTTTTTAATAAATAGTATTAATTAATTTTACTTACTTTCTACTATAATATATATAATATTTGTCAAGATTTTTTTAATAAAAAAATAATTTAAAAATAATAACATATTTGTGCACACTAAATTATTAATTATAAGCATAAATATTATATTAAAATTAATTTATATTGATTTATTTTAAATTTTATATTCAAACTAATTTTATTAAAAATAAATAAATATAATAAATAGTTACTTAAAATATTAATGTAATAAATTTTAAAATTGAAATATCCAATTTTTATATCTGAATAAGTGGAAAATAGTGTTTCAATATTTCTAATATATTCTCGAAGGTTTTAAATATCGTGTTTTATATTCTTAAAAAATATAAATATATATATATTCCTAATATTTTCTTATTTAACCTTAACACTAGAATCCAATAAATTACTTATTCTCCATCCTTACTTTCATCCTATCTATACTCATGGTCTCCTATTCTAATATGATATTATTTTCTTACTCCTTTTACCCGTTGAACTCCATAAAACCATCATTAATCTGTTTATTATATTGAATGGTCAAGTATAGGTAGAATAATATTAGTAGTATAAGAGAAAAATAATAAAATAAATTGTATTGGAACACTAACATCCAAATAATGTAGGAAAAATATTTTTAGAATTGTGAAATTATAGCACGGAGACAATTTTTTTTTCCTTGTGACATGCCAATGATTTTTTTAAGCGTATTCATATTCTAAAAAAGAAAAACTTATTTGGGTGAACTATAATTTTTGGTTTTTGGAAGTGTTGTACAGTAATACCAATAAAAAATAACGTAATGAATTCTATATTTATAAAACATGAATACGAGACAACTTTTTCATAAAACGTCAATATAAAACAGCTTTTTCATTATCTATATTTGATAAGATGGATCCATGCGAATTATTCTTCATATCCTATGGCTCAACGGAGCTTTAGAAATTTTTGCCTATAAATTTTCATTCTCATTTCCTTACAAAATTTTCTTTCTCTTTTTTAATTATTTATTTATTTATTTTGAATGTTAATTTTTTTTTCTTTGTTGATAATTCTAGATATTTATATACAATTGCTTATGCATTTTAATCATAATATTATATAGCACACTAAATTTTTAAAATATATATTATATGTGCATACTAAATTAACTATGATTAACTTTTATGCATAAGTATTATATTAAATCATTTATATGGGTTTATTTTAAAAATTATATTTAAACTAATTTAATTTTAAAAAATAAATAAATTGATAAAAACTATAAAATTAACCTATCCTACACAAGTAAAAACCACAAAAACTAAGGAAGAGGGTTTCAATATTTCAAATATATTTTCAAAGGTTTCCAATATTCTTGCAGTATTCTTTTTTATATATATATATATGTATATATATATATATATTCTCGTAGCATATGCTTGTTCATCCTAATACGGGGTCTTCTAAATTATTTATTGTCAATTCTTACTTTCATCTTATCCATCTCTCTCATAATATGGTATTATGATATGTCTCTCTATGATATCATTCCATCTCTCTCTGATATGATATTCTAAAGTATTCTTCTTTTAGTTTTATGGGTTTTTTCTCGTATTAAATATTCAAATGATTTTTTTATTGTATTCATATTTTATATTCTTTTTTTTTTCTATATTTTGTAAATGAAAAATTAAAGAAAAAAAAATTTTCCGCCATTATTTTCTGATTATTTATATATTAACATATTATTTATAACTTATCTATTTGTTTTATCTTTAAACTTTTATAGGTAAACATATCAATAAAATCATAACATTGGGAAGTATAGTAATTAGCATAATGAATTCAGACTGCTTTTAAAACGTCTATCTGATCCGTCCTAGCGGAAGGGATCCATCTTATTTATTCTCCCTATCCAATTGTTCATGGGAGGCCAAGAAAGAAAAATCTATCTATTGGCTATACCAAATTTTCCCTCTCGTTTTTTCTTTTCTTTTATATTTTTAAACCTCAGGTAAGGATTATTTTCTTTTTTTTCTTTTTCTTTGATTGATAATTTTAGAAATTTTTATATATTTTAAATATAATATTATATGTGCAACTAAATTAAAAAAAATAAAATTAAACATAAATAATACTTCATGGCCATTAATTTTTACAAATATATATATTAAAATTAATTTATATTGAATTTGTTTTAAAAGTTAAATTTAAACTAATTTAAATAAATAGATTGGTAACAATTATAAAATTGTTAAAATGAAATGTCATTTCATTTCACAATTTTTTAATAAATGATATTAATTAATTTTACTCACTTTTACTAATTAATATATATATATATATATAAATAACACTTGTCAACATAGTAATATTTGATTTCAAATTCATGATTTTTTTTAATAATTTTTTTAATACATAATAATATATTTATGCATACTAAACTATTACTTTTTTTACATAAATAATAAATTAAAATTAATTTATAATGATTTATTTTAAAATTTATATTTAAATTAATTTTTTAAAAATAAATAAATAAAATAAAAACAATTATTTAAAATTATTTATGCAATAAATTTTAAAAGTGAAATATCTAATTTTTATATTTGGGGTAAATAGAAAGAGTGTTTCAATATTTCAAATATATTCTCATAAATTTACAAATATTTTATTTGATCCTAACAATTGAATCCTATAAATTATGTATTGTCCATCCTTATTTTCATCATATCCATTTTTCTCATGATATTATGATATATCTCTCATAATATGGTATTATTTGATCTATCTCTCCTGATATGGTATTCTAAATTTTTACGGCGGAATATATCCATGAAAGCATACATTTGGAGGTGCAGTACTCTATATAAGGCTAAAAAAAAAGTAGCACAGTAAACTTGCATAAAAAAAACATGAATATGAAAAATTGCTTATCCATACTATTTTTTCTCCATATCTAATTGTTAATAGAGGCGGAGAAAAAAAATGTTAAATGTTTATGATTATTTATAAAGCTTTTTGTTTTCTAAAAAAAAATATTAAAACATCTAATGTTAATGATTATTTTTTATTTTTTTTTATTCGGTTGATAATTTTAAAACTGTGGTGCCAAACAAACCACAGCCAAATATATGGTTAATATTGCTTGAATGTGATAGCTCAAAAACTTACAGAGATAATCTCACAGAGTTTAGCTCTAATGAATGAAAATCGGACCCCTTTACAATTATCCCTACCTCCTATTTATAGGGGTTGTCAGTCACTTTTCTAGAAGGATTAGGACTTCTCTTTCCCTTAGGGCTTGATGTTTCTCTTTCAATGAGAAAGGTCTTCCTTGGTTGGTCGGATTTCGGAATCCTTGATTTAGTAAGGTAAGTCTTCCTTCACCAATTGGACTTCAGGAATCCTTAATTCAATGAGATAAATCTTTCTTTACCAATTGGGCTTCGGGAATCCTTGTTTGGCTAGGCAATAATTCGGCGGGCTGGTACGTTTCGGTTTGGACTCTGCTGGACTCGGCCGAGTTGGACTATCTTTGGGCCTTCGGCCATTTCGGCCGAGCCTGACTCTTGGACATTTTAGGGGCCTTTGGCTCTTTCGGCCGAGAACAGCCTTCGGGTACGTCTTCGGTCGATCAAGGTTACGGACTGTCCTTTGCATATTTTGACATTCGTCCCTGGTGCCTTATGGTTGTTTTCCCACCACTAAAACTTTTATGTATTTTAAATATAATGTTATATATGTAACTAAAGTAAAAATAAATATTACTTAACGACCATTAATTTTTACCAAAAAAAAGTTCTATATTAAAATTAATTGATATTGAATTTATTTTAAAAGTTATATTTGAATTAATTTTAATAAATAAATTGGTAACAGTTATAAAATTGTTAAATTGAAATGTCATTCCGTTTCTCAAATTTTAATAAATGATATTAATTAATTTTACTTTCTACTCTTTTATATATATATTTTAATAAAAAATAATATATTTGTGCATACTAAATTATTATTATTTTTGCATAAATATTATATTAATATTAATTTATATTGATTTATTTTAAATGCTATATTCAAACAATTTTTTTTAAAATAAATAAATAAAATGGAATAATTATTTAAAATTATTTATGCAATAAATTTTAAATATTTTTTTATAACCAGAGTTTTTATTAGAAATAGAAAGTTACATCCAAGCCGCGAACATATTTGTTCATGTTTCAAATGTATTTAGCAAATTTTAAATATCTAATTTTTATATCTTGTAAGTTAAATAGAGTGTTTCAACATGTCAAATATATTTTGAGGGCTTTCGAATATTCGTTCGGAGAGTTTTACGAATATTCTCTTTCATATGAAAAAAAATAAAAGAATATTCGTAGCATATGCTTGTTCACCCTAACGGTTGGATCCTATAAATTAGAAATTGTCCATTTTTATTTTAATCATATCCATCTCTCTCTGGTATTCTTATCTACCTCTCATAATATTGTATTCTAAAGTATTTTTTCTTAATTTGGTTGTTTTTTTTTATTTTTTCCTGTATGGGATATTCAAATGATTTTTTTTTTTTTTTTATTGTGTTCATATCCTCTTTTTCATCCAATATTTGGGTATGAAAAATAAAAACAACCTTCTACCATTACCTTTTGATTATTTATATATATATATATATATATATATAATTTATAACTTATCTATTTGTTTTATCTTTATGCAGACTACCTATGGAATTTGAGAGTCAGGACCATTTTTTTTTCTTCACCATACTTTTAAATTGGTATAAACTATAACATATAAAAAAAATCTAACCATATAAAAAATTGGTTCAACAACTCACCAAAATTATGGTTCATTTACCATCATCAATAGCTGATAACATCCACGGTTCATTTACCATCATTACTAGCTTATAACATCCACGGTTCATTCCAAATTTTGAAAAAAATAATCTATAAGGAGAAAGACCGAATTCATTCGCAATTGCATCTACAGATGTCCCTTTTATAGATTGCAAGAATTGTGCTAATTGGGTTGAATATAGCATCGTCCATATCCCTCCGGAATCAATACTCAATTTCTTAGAACCTCAACAACTTGAATTCAAACCCAATTTTGCAAGGCATCGATATCGATAGCTTTAGAATTTCTCATTTTCTTCTCTATTCAGGTTGTTTCATTTTACACCAATTGAATCAACAAATTATCAAAATCTTTTGTTTTCCCTATCAAACAATATCTTTGTAATTATAAAGCAAAATAGCTTCATATACATATACCGTATTTATTTTTTAGGAAAAAAACAAAAGCTTTATTTTTATAAATTTATTTAAAAATTTTAAATTTATTCGGCTTAAAAATATAGTAGGCTGTATAATTTTTTATTACTATATTTTTAAAATCCAATTGATATTTATTTATGTATAGTTATTTATTTATTTTTTAAAATGATGATTTGGATTCCAAATGGTATATTTGGATTTATAATGTAGATAATAATCACAATAAAATAATATATATATATATATATGGTGAAAGTTAGATATAGAGTAGTGTTTTAATATAATTTAATGAAAACAAATTATAAATATTTTATAATATGTTTGTATAAATAATCGAGTTGTACAATCTAACCTACCGAAAAAAAAAAATCCGGCTGTCGTTTTGAACCCATTTTCGGATTGGGTTGAGATACCCACCTCTAGTTAAAAGGGCAAAGTTGAAAAAAAAAATTCATATAATAATTTGCATAGGTGAAATAACCATCCCCATCTACTAAATTTGAATTATTATATTATTTATAATGAATATTTTTATTTTAAAATTTATCAAATCATAGTAATTCTTTTATGAATTTTAAATTGCAAATATTAATTGATAAATTAAAATAACGAGTATTATATTGAAGGTCATGAGGAAAAAAAAGAATAGAATATACCTTTTATTTTAAATATATATAAAAAAAATAAAAATTTAACTGCCTCAGCATTAATATAAATACTATATTTTTTCCTCCCTCATATTTGATTGTTGATTCTTCCAACAAGATTTGTTTGTTTGTTTTTTCTTTTCCTTTTACATATTTTTTTTCTTTGTTATAAAATTTGTTTTTTCTTTTACTTATACTTTTTTTTTCTTTCTATTACCTACAAGTTTTCTCTTTCTTATCTGTAAATTCTCTTTCTCTCTTATATATAAATTTTATCCTTCTTCCATTATTTTTCTCTATGCATTACCTTGGATGACAAGTTTATATATATATATATATATATTTGTGTTGTTTTAATCGTCTATAATAGCAAATAAGTTTGGCTAATAAGTTTCTGTTACTTCATTCAATCATAGTGGCATAATCGAGAGTTTTTTATTTCTTTTCTAGTCTCCCTTTTCGTGCTTTCATATCCGAACCACTATCCAAGGATGATTAAGCGCACAGTTATTTATTTTTTTAAATTTGAAATTCATTAGGTACCATAAACAAAAATGTTCGAATTTGATTATTTATAACGGTTTGATTGTTAAACTTTCTTAATATGAAGAAATTGATTTCATAATTCTTGATGTTTCTGATGGGTAAGTACTTTATACAGGGCTCATATATGAACTTTCAAATTTGAAAAAAAAAACCACAAATCCATTCTTTCTAATCTTTAATTGTATTGTTATTTTTATTTATTTATTTATACAAATAAACAATGAGAAATAAAAATTTGGAGCACTGAACAATATGATATGACCATAAAAAGTATTTATATTAGTGTCGAGACAGCTAAATAAAAAGCGTATTGTTGAAATATTCCTTTCTCTTTTTTTTCCCTCATGACTTACTCTAATGAAATATATTATGGAAGAGACATATTACATCAAACAAATTATAATAAATTTAAATGTTATTTTAATTTATCAATCCTAATATTTGCACTTTAAAATTCATAAAAGATTAACTATGCTTTAATTATTTTTAAAAACTACATATTTACATTACAAATAGTAATAGTTCAAATTGTTATTTCACACGTGCAAACTACTACACTTAATTTCTTTTTTCCAACTTTATCTTTTTAACAATATATATATTCATCATTATTCAAACAATTTTTTTCAAGTACAATATATCAATTGAAAAGTAACGTTTGTCAAAATATAATCTTATAGTTTTCTTTTATTTAGTAATTTTATGTTTTATCATAATAAAATAAATTTATTTATTTAACATATTGTTTAATGTTTAAAGGAATATGAGAATGGGTAAAATAATGAAAAGTATAAATGGTTACCATTCATGATACAAGTATAATTACATATAAATAAAATACCAAGTATATAAAAAAAAAAAACAAAAAAACAATTCATGATACAAAGGTTCTGTTATTGTACCATTCATGATACAAGTATAAACATATTGCAACATTCATGATACAAGAATAAATGGTTAGTTGCATTCTTAGAATTTGATTATTTGAGTTTCATAATAGTTTCCGAAGGATCTGTTTTAAAAAAATTGATTTATATTATTACTAGATAAAAATAAAATCAATGTTAAAATAAAAAATATAAATAATCAACCATATAGTGAAAGATTAATATAAAGTATCAAGTATATAGAAAAAATAAATCAACTTATAGTAGAAGATTTATAAATGAAAAAAAAATTACAATAAGAGTGGAAAAAAACCCTTACAAATTTTATACAAATATTTTAGATCATTAAAAAAATCTTACCATACATAAAAAAATAAAATAAAATAAAATAAAAATAGAAGAGAGAGAAAATTTATAAGTAAAATAGAGAAAGAAAATTTACATGTAAAAGAGAAAAAATTTATAAGTAAGAGAGATAAAAATCATAAATGTAAAAGAGAAGGAAATTTACAACGAGAAGAAGAAAAAAAGGGTAAGTAAGAGAGAAAAAGACACTTATAGGAAGGAGTTGTTCGACCATTGAACAATGGATTTGTGTTTAAAATGGGACAGATGGAGTATTAAAGAGACATATTATATCAAACAAACTATAATAAATTAGTTAAATGTTATTTTAATTTATCAATTATAATATTTACAATCTAAATTCATAAAAGAATAACTGTGATTTAATTATTTTTAAAATAAAAAATATTAACCTAAGTACAGTAAAACCCCTTTACTATAACTGCACTGTTTATTTGACAAATTTTTGGCTATGATAGTGAGCATGTTATAGAAAATTTGTAAAACTAAATTCATTTAAATATAAAGGAAAGTTTTTTACAATTAATAGTTTTTTGGGTATATTCAAGTCTCTTATTAATAATATAATATTTAAATTGACGAAGATTTCAATAAAAAATTTGAGTAAAGTGATAATCAATTTATTCAAATTCTTTTCTCTAAGTATATTTAATTATGAAATCTTACGAATTCTTTTAAAAATTTAAGTTTTGAACATCTTTGAAACTTTAATTTTTAGTAATAGTTATTTAAACTTTTAAATTTTATTTTATTTTACTAATAAATAATATAATGATTTGAGTAAACGTTTTTTGAGAATGAGTTTTATACATAATATTTTAATCACATTACGGTTATAGACAAATTGTTACTATAGAGGATAAAGTAACATATGAAAAATCGGTTCCAAAGAAAACTTGACTAGTACAAGGAAATGTTGTTATGGAGAATGACAATTATATAGAGTTGGACGGTAGTATAATAATTCAAATTTATTAAATGGATATTTCACACATACAATTACTACATTTAATAATTTTTTTTCTCACTTTACCCTTTTAACAATTCTATAATTCATCATTACTATTTTTTTTTTAAAATAAAATATATCATTTGAAAAGTAATATATATTTTTCAAATATAACCTTATAGTTTTTATTTTTAATTTTTTTTAAATGAGAATACTTTTATTATCCCAAAGCATAGAAATCAACCAAATAATTGATAAATATGGGTAGAAGCATTATAAAAGGTAGGTAGTCTATGAACCCCTTCGTTAGCTTGCCTACGTATCCATTTAACCTGAATATTCGTTCTAGAACTAAGTAAAACTTTACCATCTAAAATAATTAAACCAAATTCAAACAAATCAATTGTGCTCAATTTTAGTCCATACTCTACTCAACATGTTCCAAAATATGTGTTTTAAATTTCCTCGAAAAGTGAGTGATTTGATAACTTTAGCATCAAACAGTTCTTGAAAATAGCCGGACATAAATATTAGAAAATTGTTCTCTTTATCTTCGAAAGGATACCATAACCACTCGGTTGAGGAGCACGTAAATCAAACCCATCAATAAAGCATATCTAATAAAAAAAATGCCACCATCCACTTCAATCCCATTTTGCATGTGAAATTGCTAACCAGGAGAAGTAAATAATGAAATTTGCAATGCTCGGACAAGACTCGCACCTGTTGTAGAAGTTTGAACAACAAAAAAAATTGGTCTAAATTTGTACTTGCTTGTTGAATAATTTGAAAGCCTGAAATCTTCATGTAATTTGGTTCCGAGCAAACAATAATTGTGAAAAAATTAGAGCAAACATGTACATTTTCCTCTTATTAGCGGGTTGTAAAACCTACAAATAAAAGTAACGTATGACAAAAATTTCTCAAACTTCTCAAACCCACTAACCTCACAACTTTCTTTACCTTATCACAATTAACAAGAACATGGTTATCATCATCTGAATTTCCACATCTCATACACATATCAATATCCTAGATTGCCTTACTTCTTAACGCCCTCAATAAGAACTCCCTCACTCATAATATACTACATTAATATTCCAAATTGAGACCCGGTCTCTGCTACCCCTGTGATTATTTCTCCCCTACACATTTAGAGTGACAATACAACTAGTTTTAACACGGTAAATCCCTTAATCCACTCCTCCCTAAGGCTTCTACCCTCGGATGAAAGAAGTGCGCGGATAGAGTAAGAACTATGAGTGGGTAAACCGGGGATGAGAGTTGGCTATGAGCTAGACTTGAGGGAAAGCTACGAATCTAAGAGCAATGCGCTAGTGGGTATTATGATTTATTATGTATTATCAAGAGACATCTCACTTCAGCTTTCCATCACAATATGGTGGACTCACCATAAACACTAGAGAAAATATGAAACTTATGTTGTACCCTGCAGATACCAACCAAAACAAAATACACTATGTATGCTATAGTGTAATAGCCACAAGTATTGTGTTGTCATTAGAATTGTAAAATGTACATTTATTTGAAATGTCATGAAACTAATGATTGTTTAGAAAAGTACCTATCAAATGCATTTACACTCTAATATACCAAATTGTCATGTCTTACTCTCTCCTAAAGACAAGAGTTATATTCATAATAACTTGAACATCTTTAACACTAAACAACTCCAAAAGCTTATCTCTTACTCTCATCCCTTGTAAGCTCACTATCATCTATTTTTTTTTTTAGATATTTTGAGATAAGATTTCTTGTTGCATAGCTTTTTAACTACTTCATGTTCCATACTAGACCAACAAACAATGAATAAATTTACGATAGACACTTTGATTATAGATAAAAATGGATGATTTTCCCTCTTCGTCAATAAGAGTTTTTTTTTCCTTTTCTCAATCACTTCAACGACAACAATCGTATAGACCTTCCATAGGTAAGAACAAAGTTGCTATGGAAAATGAAAACACTGAAAATAAAAAACTTGTACTTTACCCAGATCCATAACACTAAATATGACTTGCTTTGTAAAATAATAATAAAAGGACTTTATTAGCTAACATTTCAAAATGAGATAATGCATATTTGGACCCCTGAACTTGACATAATTTTTCATGTAGACATTTTAACTTTTTGAAGTTTCAACCGGACCCTCTAATTTGTCAAAAGTGTTTCAGTTAAACTCTTAAACTTTTCGAAGTTTCAACTGGACACTCCAACTTGTCAAAAGTGTTATAAAATTTGATTCTTAAAAACTTTAAGAAGGGTTTAACTGAAACACTCTTGACAAGTTGGAGAGTCCAGTTGAAACTTCGAAAAATTTAAAAATCTAACTGAAACACTTTTAATAAGTTAGAGAGTCTAGTTGAAACTTCGGAAAGTTAAAATGTTCACGTGAAAAATTATGTCAAATTCGGAGGTTCAAATATCCATTATCCCTTTCACAATTTATATAGTGGCCGAATAATCTTACAAAGTTATAAACTAGATTATTATGCTATGCTAGATTGCTACTAAACGAAATAAAAGAAAATTAACTAAATAACTATTTAAAAATATTTAACAAATTTTTTCGCTTAAAAATATTTTAATCAATAGATAAATACAAAATAATTATATATATATATAATATCGTATTTATTTACAAAATTAATAATTTAAGATGATATTCGGGTCCCACTGTGGAAATGGAATGCTGGTTACGTTGCCAGTCTTAACCCAATCCACAGATAATGCAAAGATAGAAGTCCTCCGAGCAGAAGCACACGTGTCCGGCATCTTCTTCTCGTGACTCGGCATGGCAAACGCCGTTAAGTTCATCGACGATCATCAAATCCCTAAATTAGACAAGAAGGTTGGTTGGTTCTTCTCCAATCTTACTCGATTCGCTGTCGATTCCGCCCTCAACCTCCCTTCCAAAGGCCTCCATGGTTACCCTTCACTCTCTTTCACCTCCTTTTTATTTATTTATTTATTTTTTACATGATTCATAGCCCGTTTCAGTTTCATGTTCAATTTCATCGATTAATTTCATTTATAGTATAGGGTTTCTCAATCATTTCATTTCATGTCTGTATAAGGAAAGATCCAATTTTGGAGGTTTTTCAACTTCTATTGTAGGATTTGAAGTCTAAATTAGAGCTAGTTCATGCTTTTTGTATGGTTTGGGTTGTTTGTTCAAATTTGATTGAATCCGGTTAGGTTATTCGAAATTGGGTTTTGTATATTTTTTCCACAGAAAGGTCTAGTTTTGTTATAATCGTTGTCTCATTTGGGAGACAATTGTGAAATCTTTGTGTGTGGAATACAAAGAACTAAATTATAGCAACATGTGTTGACTGTTTTGGTAGTGGTAACAAATACAAGCTTTTGTTATTTTGCTGTTCTATGAGGGTCTTTTTTGCATCGGTTGAGTTGAGATGTATACTTAGTTGAACTCTCACTTGATTTCAGACTCTAGAATTGACATCTAGTATCTTGTATATTTGTTTAGTTGCTTCTATTAGTATATTATAGTAGCAGAAAATGGGACTAGTGAGTGATTGAATTGCTTAATCTTGGGAGGAGGGTGCAGTGAAGTGTGAATATGGTTCTGCTTCTTTTATTTAATTCTCTTGCCAACATGTAATGTCATTTCCCCTCTTTTGTGGTAACATGTACCATGAAGCTTTTTATAGTTGAAATTGAGACCTTATGATCTCTGAGTTTTCAATAGCCACTTTACAACCTATCTATGCAGCGCTTTATGCTTTTTGTATGATATCCATCTACGGCTAGTACATATGTTTGCATCTCTGCAGTCTGATTTTAGTATTCAAATTGTTTATTGTTGTAATTTAGCTTGATAATAGAAAGGCAGAGGACAATGATAGTGATCATAATATAATACCAATATCATGTTTTGTTAATTGCATTTTTTACACCTTTCAGGAGGAAAGAAAGCATATCAAATTGTGGAGGAAAGGCTAAAACACCAACCACCTCCAGTCTGCCTAAATGCAGAAAGGAAACTTGAACCCATCAAGGAAATGCAAGCGAAGATGGACGAGATGCACGAAGAATGGAACCACCTGAAGCAACAAAGCAAAACTTCAATCAGTACTGCTGATGAATCAAAGCCTCAAATGAAAACTCCAAATGATGGAGTCAGCAAGGGATCATATCTTCCAAAACCCAACGAGAAAAGTGTTTTTATCCGTTCCAGGCTATAAAGTGGAGTCATTATGCTAACATCAGAACTACCTTAGATCTAATACTGTGTGTTATTTTCCTGAAATGTTATCTTAGTCATAATATATGTAGATAAATGATACTATCTTATGTTGATCGGATGGTCTGTTATATATATAAAGCTTTGCTTGAATTTTGGTTAAAATCTTCTTGAGTCCTGTTCCATAATAATATTACATTCTACAATGTTTTAATACTAATGAAAAATTGCAATAAACATATGGTTAAATAGAAGATTACTTGAGTTATATGTTGTTTTTGGAATTAATTATGTTTATAACCTTTTTTTTATTTTTTTTATTTTTTTGGTAATTTAACTGAAATTATGGGTCTAATTGAGAATTGAAAACGAGGAGGGTCTCTGGCTGATTAAAACCTCTCGTAGTTTCTTGCAGCTTCCGTTTTCACCAAAAACTCACTCTTCCTTCCTCTCCAACGCGAAAACCATGTCGGCGTGGACAGCCACAGCTCGTCAAGCCCTAAACGCAGCTCGTCTCTCCTCTTCCAGAGCTTCGCCATCCGCTTCTCTCGTCCATCGACGCGGCATGGCCGGAGGCGGTGGTAATTAAATAACTCTTCTCATTACTCTGTCGCTACTATAATTTCAATTCATCAATTTAATCAATCATTCGCTTTTTATCGAATCAATCCATGAAAACGAGGCTGTACATTCTATCATTTATAACTGTAATCTCAAGAAACGATTTTTATTGTTATTAATATGGTTTGATTGTGTACAATTGTGTGTGATTGGATTGTAGATTCTCACGGACCTCCAAAGGTGAACATTTGGGAAGACCCCTTGTCTCCTTCTAAGTGGAAGGAAGAACATGTGAGTTCTGTTTTCTGAGTCTGGGAAGAAAAGTGATTTTCTTGATTGGGCAATTAGGGTTTTAAGTTGGTGTATTATTTTTGGTCAGTTCATTTATGTATATGTGGTTTTATTATGATATGATGGATAACGTATATTGCTTGTGGTTTGATATTGGCTTTTGTCCTTGGTAGTTTGTCATTGCCTCGCTAAGTGGCTGGGGTTTACTCTTTTATGGAGGATACAAGATGTTTACTGGAGGCAAGAAGGACAAGAAGGAAGAGGTATTTTTTTCCCCTTATGTTTTTCCTGTTTTTAGCATGAGACCATGTTTGAACTCTGGTAGGGCTAGTTAAGTTTTGTGTTTGATAAAGATTGATCTTTGTTGCATTTAAACATTATCATCTTTTGATTATGATATGTTTGGTGCTTGAGCTGGTAACACTAGATTTAGAGATGTCTTTATGGATGGTAGCAGCTTCTGAGTCTGAATTTTAGTATAAATTTTAGTGCTATGATGGTAGTTCTAAATTATTAATTGAAGCAATGTCCATGTGTATATGTTGGTCTTACTGTACATTACGGTAGTTGGAAGTAAGGTCAGTGTTTGACATTTCAGATTCCTAACTAATGATTTCATATATTTTTCTGTAATGTGATTTTGATGATTGTTGAATGAATAGTAGGTAGTTTGATATGTATCTGGAACCAGATATGCTTGTTATCTTGCTTGAACACATAATATAGCATATCTTATAGATAATAATATACTTGTTATCAGTTCTGAGTTTGTTTTGGTTTCGAAATGGCAGAAAGTTGGAGAGGCACCAAAGTAAGTTGCTGCAGAAGAACCGCAGATTAGGTTGTTTGTTCCTTGAGATGCTCTAGTTTTGGGTGCTTTTACTGTACCTGGGCTGAGAATGGTGGATTGTGATTAGTCTTGGCATTTCATTATTTTCAAGTGGTCTTTGTACTCGGTAATTACCATTCAATAATCAAAAAGCATGACTGTTTTCTTGAGTTTTCATCGGTTGGTGAAAATTTGCATAAGATTGGCCGCCAAAAGACGTAATTTCCAGTTGCCTTGACTATATCTATCTCAGCACCTCAATAACCAAATCAAATGCTACAAGCCTTTCTATATGTTGCTTTTCACAAGAGTTCAAAACCAATACAGTACAAGCCACACATGAATTCAACAAGTAGCATTTGCAACTAAGAAATGTAAAATGATTTCTTTGTAATTGAGGTGGAAAATATATTAGGCAAATTTTAAACGGAAAGACTAGAAGTGGACAGCCACTACAAACTCACTCTTCCTCTCCAACGCAAAAACGATGTCGTTTTGGACAGCCACAGCACGCCAAGCCCTAAACGCTGCTCGGCTCTCATCCTCCAGAGCTTCGCCAGCCGCTTCTCTCATCCATCGACGCGGTTTATCCGCAGAGCGTGGTAATTAACCAACAATTCTCATCACTCTTTCACTACCATCATTTCAATTAATCCATTAATCCACAATTCGTTAACAAGGATATGCATTCTATCATTTCGAACCGATTATTATTGTTGTTATTATAATGGTTTGATTGTGAACAATAGGGTGTGATTTGTATGCAGATTCTCCCCTACGTCAAAAGTTGAAAGATTTTGAGGAGCGGAACAAAGAATTTGTGAGTTCTCTTTGATGATTTTATAATTCTGTTTTATGAGTAAGAAAAGTGATTTTCTGGATTGTATGATTAGGGTTTTAAGTTGATGTATTATTTTTGGTTAGTTCATTTATGTATATCTTGTTATTATGATATGATGGATAATGTTTTGTGGTGGTTTGATAATGGCTTTTGTCCTTTGTAGCTTTTCGTTTTCACGACAGGTCTCGTGTTTTTAACGGTTTATGCAGAATACAATTTGTATTCTGGAGCGGGGGACAAGAAGGAAGAGGTACTTTTTCTTCTGGTTTTTTGTTTTTTTATTTTATTTTTATTTTTTTAATTTTCAAGTGATGATACCATGTTTGAACTCTGGTAGTTTAATTTTGTGTTTGATAATGATTGGTCTTTGTTGCATTTACAAATTTTCATGTTTGATTATGATATTTTTGGTGATTGAAGGTGTGGCACTAGATTTAGAGAACAAGTTATTTATTGTGTTTATTGATGGTAGCAGCTTCTGTATTTCTCTGAGCCTGAATTTTAGTGGAAAATTTTGTGCTGTGTGTTAGAAAGAGTAGATTAGACAGGTAAAATTGGAGTAGCTTGTATAACTCGCCGAATTGCAAGTTACAGTTCTATTGATGTTTAAACTCCTCTTGCTCAGCTTTAGCCTCATCAATTTTGGACGAACATAAAAGAATGATCGTTGCCCTCCAAAGTAGCTAAACTACCCTATTTATTATAGTATGATATCATGCACTGAATTAACTAACATTCCTTGCTGATAACGAACCTGACCGCATAAGCTGCTCTATACCAGCAGCCTGCACAAACACTAAACCCATATACAAGCCTTGCCAACATGCTAACTAACTGAATATACCCTTATTCCTTTAGCAGACAAGAATCTAACAAAACTACTTCCCCCTAACTTTCACCTTGTCTTCAAGGTGAATATCGATTGCTACATCCACAAGTCAGTTAATCTGGTTATTGGACTCCATTCCTGCATCTGAACCTCTAGTTGCTGGATTGCTGAAACTTGTTTGAGTAAGCTTCAATTGACTATGTCAGCTGGGGGAAATATATTGCGAATGTTGCTTTATACGACTCCTCCCTCCTTGAAATAATTCCCCATTGCTCATGTAACCAGCCCCCATGGTAGCAATCTCCCTCGCCTCTGTTGCCTGTTGCTCCTTTTCTGGTTCACTGATAGCCACTTGCATCCAGAACTAATTATCTTCCACTTGTGCAGCTTTCCATGACATTTGGGCATTCACTAAGCTATTGATGAGCTGAGGATATCCCTTGATGGTGATATCCCTATCATTTTTACTAATTCTCATCACCATTTGGTTCCAGTTAACTGCCAAATCACCCAATGTTCTCAACCACTCCACTCCTGAAATTAAGTCCAAGCTTCCCAATTCCATTAATAGAGAATCTATTGATATCTCAGGTTCTTGTACACTCGCCAAAACTTCCTCACATCTTCTGTTGTGACCGATTCTTTTAGTGTCTGTAAAAATAAGCACCGATTAAATCTTTATCTGAGAACACTACATACCTCATCCTCTCTTCAGCTTGATACTCCGTGATACTCAAAAGTTTCTGTTGTATAACACCATAATCAAGTTTACATTACATAACACCATCAAGCATGCAGTTCCTACAGCAACGTGGTGGACGGTAGTGTAAGTTATAACCCAATCCCCAAGGTACTTCTAAATTATCAATTGAAGTCATGTCCTTGTGAAGTCATGTCCTTGTGTCTGTGTCATTAGTTGTTTATAAGGTCAGTGTTTGACATTCCGGACTCCAAATTAATGATTTCACCATTTACAAATGTATTCTTCAATTATTTGATTCGTTGATTGTTCAATGAGTTGTAGATAGTTTGATATGTATCTTCTTGGTGTATATGGAACCATAAACACGTCTAATCTTGTTTGAACTCATAATAGACATCGACAGATAGTTTATATAGCTTGTCATATGTTCTGAGTCTGTAAATGGCAGGAAGTTGGAGAGGCACCGCAGAAAGTTGAGGAGGTATCCATGGAAGTTGGAGAGGCATCCGAATCAAAACTGCAGGTCCAGTTTAAAACAGAATATTAGAGTTGGTTGTTCCTTTACTGTACATGGATTAAAAGACGATGATGGATTGTTTAGTCCGGGAATTTCCTTATTTCAAGTGGTCTTTGTACTTACTCGGTATTTACCATTTAATAGTGAAAAAAGCATGAATTTTCTTTCCTTGGTGAAAATTTGCAGAAGATGAGCCTCTAAAAGACGTAATTTCCAATTGCCGTGATTATATTTCAGCACTTCAAATACCCAAATCAAATGCTACAAGTCCTATATGTTGTTTTTCACAAGAGTTCAAAATCAATACAGTGCAAGCCACACGTGAATTGAATACAGATACATGGCGTCTTGCATTTGCAGCTAGAAACGCCGACTTAACTCAGAATTAATTTATAATCCAACTAATAATTTCAATTTAAAAGATTAATTTATAATTAAAAAAATAAAATAAAAATTGGAGTAAATACTGGGTATAAAATGAGGAGTGTTAGAATTCTGTCACGAACTCACTCTTCTTCCTCTCCAAACGCAAAACGCAAAAAACATGTCGCCGTGGACAGCCACAGCTCGCCAAGCCCTAAACGCAGCTCGTCTCTCCTCTTCCAGATCTTCTCCAGCCGCTTCTCTCATCCATCGGCGCGGTTTAGCCGGAAGCAGTGGTAATTAACGAACTATTATTTCTCATCACTCTTTCACTACCCACCCCTCATTTCAATTCATCTTTTAATCAATAATTCATTTTCTGTCATTTCTAATTGTAGTCGCAAGAAACAATTTTTACTGTTGTTATTATTACGATTTGATTGCGGACAATTGTGTGTGATTGGCTTGCAGATTCTCGCGGACGTCGCAAGATGAACTTTTGGGAGAAACCCTTGGATCCTACTTGCTGGAAGAGAGAACAAGTGAGTTCCCTTTGATAATTGTATAGATATCAATTCAGTATCGTGTTTTCTGAGTCGGGAAGAGAAGTGATTTTCTTGATTGTATGATTAGGGTTTTAAGTTTGGGGTATTATTATTTGTTAGTTCATTTATACACATTGCTTCTGGTGGTTTAATATTGGCTTTTGTTCTTCGTAGTATGCCTTTATAATGGCAACTGGCTGGGCTTTACTCTGCACTGAAGTATTCAAGATTATAATAGAGGAAAAGGTACTTTTCTTATTAGTTTATTATTTTTATTTTTACTCTGCACTGGTATTATTGGCTTTTATTTTTATTTTTATTTTTATTATTATTTTTTATTATTATTTTTTTAAGCATGATAACATGTTTGAAACTCTGGCAGTGGTGCTTGAGGGTGTGAGTCTGCGGCACTAGATTTAGAGAACAAGTTAGTGTTTATTGATGGTAGCAACTTCTGTAATTCTCTGAGCCTGAATTTTAGTAAAATTTTATGCTATGTGTAAGGTTAGGATGAGTTGATTAGACAGGTAGAATTGATGTAACTTGTATAACACTCTGAATCTCAAGTTACAGCTCTATTTAGGTTTAACTCCTCCAGCTCCGCTTTAACCTCATCAATTTTGGACAAAAATAACAAAATTGTCCATGCGCTCCAAAGTAGCTAAACTACCCTATTTATAGTATGATATCATGCACTGAGTTAACTAATATTCCTTGCTAATAATAACAAACCTGACCACATAACCTGCTCTATCTTCCCTGCCTATTTACGAGCAGCCTGCGCAAACACTAAACCTAGCACTAACATATACCGGCCTTGCCAAGATCCTAACTAACTGAATGTACCCTTACTCCTCTTTATATACCCCTCTTAATTTACCCTTACTCCTCTGGCAGACAAGAATCTAACAATTCCACCTCCCCCTAACGTCCACCTTGTCCTCAAGGTGAATATTGATTTGTGGTACATCCACAAGTCAGTTAACCTGGTTATTGGACTCCATTCCTGCATCTGAACCTGCAGTCGCTGGATTGCTGAAACTTGTTTGAGCGTGAGGTCCCTCCCGGAGATAACTCCTGATTGTTCATGTAACCATCCCCATGGTATCAGAGCCAACTCAATCTCCCTTGCCTCTGTTGTCTGCTGCTCCTTTTCTGGTTCACTGATAGCCACTTGCATCCAATACAAATTATCTTCCACTTAGATCAGCTTTCCATGACATTTGGGTATTCAGTAAGGTATTGATGAGCTGAGGATCTCCCTTGACGGTGATCTCCCTATCATTCTTTCTAATTCTCATCATCATTTGGTTCCAATTAACTACCACATCACCCAATGTTCTCAACCATTCCACTCCCAAAAAAATTTTATGTCCAAGCTTCCCAACTCCATTAATAAAGAATCTACTGATATCTCAGGCCCTTGTACATTCACTGGGACATCCTCACATCTTCTGTTCTGACTGATTCTTTGAGTGTCTGTTGACAGTTGAATAAGCAGCAATTAAATCTTTAACTGAGAACACTACGCCCCTCATCCTCTCTATTGCTTGATACTTCGGGATACTCCAGTTTCTGTTGCATAACACCATTAAGCATGCAGTTACTCTAGCAATGTGGTGGAAGGTAGTATAACCTAATTCCCGTGGTACTTATAAATTATTAATTGAAGCCATATCCATGTGTCTGTGTGTTGGTGATTACGTTAGCTGGAAGTAAGGTCAGTGTTTGTTTGACATTCTGGTCTCGGAATTAATGATTTTACCCTTTACATATTTGTTGATTGTTCAATGAGTTGTAGATAGTTTGATATGTATCTTCTGGTTGTAACTTATAATCTTATCTGAACTCATAAAGCATTTTATCTATTCTGAGTCTGTTTTTCGTTTCTTGGTTGCAGGAAGCTGAAGAGGCATCCGATGCAAAACTGCAGATCCAGTTTAAAACAGAAGAATAGGTTTGTTGTTCCTTGAGATGCTCTAGTTTTGCGCGCTTTACCGCACATGGGTTGAAGGATGATGGATTGTAGTCTGGCCATTTAATAATGAAAAACCTTGTGTCTTGCTTTCCTTCAGTTTTCATTTCATCAGTTAGTGAAAACTTACATGCCAAATCTTAATTTCAATGCCAAACCTTGTGTGCAAGCCTTTCTATATGTTGGTTTTTAGAGTTCAAAATCAATACAGTTCAAAGCCACATGTGAATTCACCAGAGGCTAATATGAGAAAAATATACAGATACATGACGCCAAGCTGTCAAAATTTTATAATAGCATTTGCACTAGAAATGCTACTTGCTCTTCCTCTATGCAAGTGTTTAAGGGTGACTCCATTTTCAATACCATTAAGTCTTTCAAGTGGTAAGAGATAGTCGATGCCTTGTGGATCTGAAGAGACAATAAAAGGACGTGAGAACCAATTGACAGTAAACACAAACTTTGATTTGTTCAAATGTAAGTTGAAGGTTCGATACCATAAAATTGAGAAATTTGGTCATAAGATCTCAGTCTACATCTTTTATTTCTGCTTCTACATCAACAATTCCGGAAGAATCCTTTCCTGCACAACCATGATTACAAATCCAGATAATCTACTAATCACAGTAAATGCATAACAAACCAGAAACAAATACTAGCAGCTGGGTTCAAAGGAAAAACCTTTCTTAGAGCCAGGAAAGATGTCACTAAATGCTTGTTCGAATGGCGTAGATTCATTGGAAAATCTCACAGATTCTCTAACAAATTTGTCATCTACAACTGCATTTCAATGAAAGTAAGTAGTTGAGCATAAATATTGTGAACTCCAAAATCTTTCCACGATGTCACTGAACAAGTGTGGCAATGCAAGAGACAGGAATGAATGACAGAAGTTGATATTGAGCATAGTCAGGTAACATATCTTAGAAAGTGCAAGAGACAATCAAAACTAAGTGCCAAACCTTTATATAAGAAATACAGTTATGTATATAGACAACAAAGACCATGTCCAGCAGCACTAGACACCTTAACAAAAATTTAAATTATAAATCTTTCACAAGGATTTAAATTTCAAAGATTTACAATCTGAGACACAGTGCTCACCTGAGAATGGTTGGCTGCAGTACGGGCACAACTGCAATTCTTCATTTAGAGTAGATCTGCAATTATGCAATTTTCCTAGTAAGATGATATAGCAAAAACAGCCATGTTAAAAGTCAATCACTGTTAAGTATGCAGCGAAACTCATTCTCTTACTTGAAAATCTGAAATTCATTTCCACAGTTTGGGCACTGAACACATACAACACATGGATGAGAGAAGTAAACAGAACAATCAGTCACGAATAAATCAAACTAGCTCAAAACACTGCAATCAGCTACTAAACCTCAGCTATAGAAGAAGTTGAAAGTATCATAAAGAGAAGATGACAGAGATGGATGCCTGTTGATTGAAAAACCATTGCTTATGCACAAACTTACAGTAAGATTAATTCAATCAATTAAAAGCTTGCAAATCATGCACATGAATAAAATTCTCAATAACGACGTAAAAATACCGTACCTAGAAATAGAAACCAATTTACCTAGGTCTATGTAAATTGCAAAGTCTTCTAGACAATCTATCACTCAAACTATAGAAGAAAGCGAATGTAAGGAAGAAGCAGAAGTTAAGTTAAAAGAGCCTTACACTACTTTGAACAATATCTCGTCCAGCCCACCAAAGAAAAGCTCCCAAACCCACAATAGGAACAAGCACCACGATAAGCTGAAGAGCAAAAGATTATCAATCAATTTGCTTAAACAACACTTAATCAAAAGCAATGGAATAAAAACAGCTTCACTCTCAGCTGATCAAACCTAATTTGAACAACATACATACATATAGAAATGAGAGAAAAAGAAAATATGTATATCATGAGAGCAGTAAATACCCAAATGGAGACAATTGCATCCAAAAGCCAACCAAGTTGTCCATTCATCGTAAAATAAGTCAACAAAATGGCCAAAACAAGATTTCCCACAACTCTAGCATTGAGATTGTTATTCCCTCCACCTCCACCCCCATCTCCATCTCCACCGCCATTAAATCCAAAACCCTGATTAAACCTCACCAGAATCACTCTTTTTTTCATGTTCAAACCTTCCTCTCCCACCACAAACCCTAGTTCTCTTTCTCTCCTCTCTCCCCACCATCTCTCCTCCTTCAAAGCTCTTAACTTGAACTTCTTTTGGTGAAAAGCAGCAACCTTTGGTGCTGTTGAAGGGTAAGAAATAATGGGTTTTCTCCTAACATGAGTGTGTGGAGTGTTGATGGGGATTTGTAGAAGTGTAGTTGTAGTCATGGCCAGAATAAGTTTGTAAGATTAAAAATGGATAGATATTGAAAATGGAAAAACTGGAACTGGACTTTGTTTGATTCATGATTTATACCAGATTGATAATTATGACAAAACATATGAAAGCTCTCATTCATTTTCATTGTTTTAGATATTAGTAACCCTTGGCCAGTAAAAGCCTGCCACGTCTTCTTGTTGTATTAGAACCTTAATCCGACTATAAATTTAACCTGGATATAATTTAAAAAACAAAATTATAATATCAAATGCGGGGATAGCTCAGTTGGGAGAGCGTCAGACTGAAGATCTGAAGGTCGCGTGTTCGATCCACGCTCACCGCACGGTCTTTTTATCAAGTAAAATCGACGGCCCAGAGAATTCAGCCCAATACTCATATTAATAATTTCTTTTTCGGCCTAGAGGGTCAAAAACCTGATACATTCACAAATTTTCGTTTGACATATAATGCAATTTGTTAAATGAGTAAATAGCTAGCTAGATTCAAAATTCCTTCCAGGAATTTAAACATTTACATAAAAACTTTTGCAGATCAACAGCCTAAAAGTCTCAAACAGTAGTGTCAAGAATAGTTCTGTATGAAGACATCAAAACCTTCAGCATTACACCAAATTGACTTGAACAAATAACTAAGTTTGACATTATTATTATCTCATTATAAAAGATAATAATAAAGTCAATATCTTCTTCCTACACTACTCAAAACTTCCTGATAGCTCCAGTAAATTCAATTAGCTCGCTTGTCCTCGTCTCAGATCAACCTGATTTAAATATTTTCCTGAATATTAAATCACAGGTTCTGCATCCAACATATAAATACTCAGGTTCGCAAATATAGTGGCCAGATTGTAATAAAAGACAACTAATCCAATGGCAGAAATTAAAAGCTAAAATGAAGGCAAAAGGTGATTTACCTTTAAAAAGAGGAAGGAATTGCTATGTTTCATATTAACACTATAGATTCTGGACAGTCCACTAAACTTTGCTAATGAACTGTCAGAATATGAAAATATATCATGGCAGAGCCTTGATACTCGTGGCACAAAATCTGCTTAAGGTTATATGGCTTTCAAAACCTCTCCTAGGATTAGTCCCCACTGAGTCCAATGAGAGCCGCCCTGCATTAAGAAATTTAAACAAGAGTTCATATAATATGGAAAGAGAAAGATATTATGTGATGACATTTCTGTGTAGATGCACATTTGTCAATAAAAATCCTCAGGAAATGCAGGGTAAGGTAACACTTCACTCGGGGAAAATAAAAGCATATTACACCCACCTGGCAAAACACGGCAAAAGGTTCTCTTAAAGGTCCATCACATGAGAGTTCACTTGTACTTCCATCAATAAATGTCCCATCGGCAAAGATCACCTAAGAAATGATGTACGAGATAGCCAAAAAATCTAACAGTTAACTTATGCAATTTGAGGTTCTTACAGAATAGCTAAAACCCACAAAACACCAGAAGAAACCAATGTATGACTTGAAAAGAACACTAAAAGTCCCAAATGAAAGCATTTACAAATTGATGTTATTTACACAAAAAGTGATAAATTGTCTAACAGAAGCTCAAAGATCTAAGACCAAATGCATAATATTTGGCACACTAAGATTTTAAATAAACTGAGTCAGAAAAGGCAACAAAATTTTGATGTCAGCTTATAGTATCAACAGTCCAGACCTCTGAAGCATATCCAGGAGTTGTACCAGCAACTGGTTTAGTAAATGACCCCACGGGAGAGCTTCTCTGCACTGCTTCACAGAATGCAAGGAGATGCTCACGGCATCCTAGCTGCACTGCCTGAAAAGCACCAAGGAGATTGAACTTCGTATCGTTATGTCAAATGTCAAATTATTAATCGGCTGGGCAATTTGCAAGTACAATTTCTATCTACTCTTATTGAGAAGTATGAAAATTTGTGTGGATGCCAAGAGCAAGAGAAAAGAAAGCAGTTAGTTAAATTTGTGTGGATGCCAAGAGCAAGAAAAGAAAGCAGTTAGTTACCAAAAGGCACATCTAGAGACCTTTCCTATTTACTCAGGTTATATGAAGATAAGTTAAAATGCTCACAAATCACAATAATGCTGATGCATACCAAATCTTGATGTTTAGATGAATGAAACTAATAATCAAAATGAAACAGAAGATACCTGAACTGTATCATGACGTGGAACACGAGGGAGTGGCTGCACCTTGTAGCCTTTGGATGCCATAACTTCAGCAATCAGAAGGGTTCCCTTTAATTACAGAAAAGCATGTGTTCAGTATCATTCAGAAGCCTTAAAACTAAAACCGAACTAAGGACATGCAGATGCATAATACCTTGATTGCTTCCCCAACCATTTGAGGTGAAAGGAACAAACCCTGGAAAAATGCTCGCATAATATCACCAGGTGTGGAGCCACAGTCTACTCCTAGCCCTGGAGCAGAGAGACGAGCTGCTGCCGCTTCTACCCATTTATTACAGCCAGCAACATAGCCACCACAGGGTGCAATAGTTCCACCAGGATTTTTAATCAAACTGCCAGCAATCAGATCTGCACCCTGGCTCATGGCCCTCAGAAATGAGTACCACATCTTCAGATAAGAGTAGTACAAATTATATTACATACCACCATTGGAGGTTCAATGATTTCCACAAATTCACCATAGCAGTTATCCACCATGACCAAGCAGTTAGGATTTTGCATCTGTAGATGAACAGACCTATTATTAATTGTCTTAAATCTCAATCAACAGGATGATATCCATTAAAATCTAAGTAGTTATACAAATTACATATGCAACTAATAGAATTTAGCTTCTATCAACATTGAACTTGCTCTTTCAAATTACATACAAATAATTGATAATGTTTCAGCAAGTCTCCACAGGTAGAAAACTTGTCATATTAGTAACCAATGTACCAGCAAGTGCATTGAAAACCGAAAAGAAGTAGAGCTTGGCAGTGGTACGTGTACAAAAGCTTGATTAGATAAACAAAAGACTTAAAATTCTAAGATTCCATCCTTGGTAACATCAAAACCAAGTATCTACCATACAAGTTTAGGGGAAACAACAATCCAGAGTGAACAGTACGGAGAATCGTAGACAAATATAAATAAGTATTCAATCAATTCAAGGTTTTGATTTTATGTAATTACCTTTATGATCTTTATTGCCTTTCCAATCTCATCTACACTCAAACTTCGACGCCATGAATAACCACATGATCGTTGTATAAGAGCACATTTTGTATGGGGTCTCAGAGCACTCTTGAGTGCTTCCCAGTCAAGGCCACCATCCTCTGCAAGCTGCCACCATTTAAATGTAAGGAAAAAGGAAATTCACAACCAGAATATCAAAAAAAAAAAAAAAAGGGAAGGAAGGAAGAGTGTAGTTCTCAAGAACTTACAGAAACTTCCCGATACTCCACTCCAAAATCTTTGAGTGAACCCAACCCGTTAGAGTCTCTCTTTCCTATAACCTCCTCTAAAGTATCATAGGGAGCACCGGCAACTGCCAAAAGCTGACATCCAAGTCAATCTAAACCAAACTTCACTTAAAAAGTTTGGAAGATTACATCAATCAAATACCACAATACATTTTCAGTAGAAAAGGAGCCCAAGAAAAATCTAAACAATGTCTCACCTCATCCCCTGGCCTTAAGAAAGCAAACAAAGCACAAGTAATCGCATGGGTACCTGAGAAAAACTGACAGTCAAGAATAAAACATTAACAAGCATTTCCAAAATGAACATTTAGAATGCATTAAGCAAAGGTTAGTAGCATATAGCAAACCTGTGATCGAACAATTGCAGATTCCGCTCCCATAATTTCTGCGAAAACTTGATCAAGTGCCTCGCGTCCTCCCGCTTCATCATGACCATAGCCAGTGCTTCCACCGAAGTGCTGATGTTAAGCAAAACAGTACCAAGAGCAACTGAGAATCTAAATGACAGCAAAAGAAAAAGAAAATCTATTCCCTTATTACATTCTATTCTGCAAAGCATTACTACACAACCACAAATATTTTGGAGCAGCGCATATCCAATCAACATTATCCATTTTCCAATTGCATTCAATCAACCTTCAATCAGCTACTAAAGTGATATTCACTTACATGAGATCCAACTCGAGCTCTCTGAAAAGCTTTAAGAACACGGGACGTGTTGCACGCAACCAAATTATCCACAGCTCTGAACTCTGAATACAAGGAATCCACAGCTTTCACAACCTGAATTTTTCCATTAAGTTAAATTCAACCATAAATTCAACAAAACATGTAGAGCTGAAATCATTCCTATAAGAAACCTAATGGTGTTCAATGCAACCAACTAAGAAGATAAAAAAAGAGAAGCGAGAGGGTTTACCTCAGGAACAAAAGGATGGTTCGGATTTTGAGTGAATTGTAGTGAGCTTGAACGAGTAGTTGGTGTGGAAATGGAAGCTTTAAGAGTGTGCGTAGGATAAGTGGAGAGGTTGGCGCATGATAAGACCCACATCTTCTTCTTCTTCAACAGATTAAAGAAGTTCGAACAATTCACAGGTGCTGTTTTTATTTTATAAGGATATTTGCATAATATGACCCCAGCCTAATCAAAATTATGTTCATGTGTAATAGCTCATCTTCCCAATACAAAATTTCTAAAAAAATTATTTATTTAAATAAAATAATTTTTTAAAAATTTTATTAAATTTTAATTTTTATAAGTATTGATTTATTAAATAAAAAAATATTATTTATTTTAATAAATATTAAAATAATTATTTTAATGACTTAAAACTTTAAAATATAATATTTATTCTATTACTTACTCGAACCTTGAGGTTATGTTCATCATCGGCGGTTGAAATTAGCGGTTGGAATAGCTGTAACAGTTAATGGTTTAAAATAACGGTTAGAATAGCGGTCAAAATAGTGATTACTATAACCGTTCGGTGATAGCTGTAGCGGTTAGACATAAAATTACAAAAATAATTGATTTAATTATTTGATTTGTATTTATTAATGTGAGATAAAAGGGTAGTTTAATAGTTTTATAACAGCGGTTTGGGTAAAAGCTAATTAGAATAGCGTTTGTCAGACCGCTAACTGAACCACTAATCCCTATTTTAAAAAGCTATCACCGAACACCTATTTTTCTAAATCGTTGTTCAGACCGCTGTTTAAACCGCTAATGAAACAGCTGACATCAAACATAGCTTAAATAAGATTTAGAGAGAGAAAAAAGATCTCGAGAAATTCACGCATCATTATATTACATTTAGATATATTAAATAATTATCAAATTATTAAAATTTTTAATTAATTATATTTATAGTATTAAAAATTCTACTTTAAAAAAATAAATACCCGGCGAGAGTTCATAACATTTTTAATCATTCATTTAATTCTCATAAATATGTAATTTTATATTATGATTTAAATTTTAATATCGTATCTATATAAATTAAATTTATAGATTAAATGAGATTATTTTTCAATTATAAAATACAATTAAATCCTTCAATAGGATCATAATAATAAATCAACACAGAAATTCTTATTAGATTGAAGGTGACAATAGATAAAGGTATGGCTTCTTCATCTTGTAATTCCTCTACTTTTGTATACTCTATTCATTTGTTGTATAAATTTATGTACAGGCAGAGAAATCCAGTTTAAACAGGTATCTAAGCAATCCACTATAACTCTATAAAAATGTGTAACCTTCCACAATTGAAGGATGTGGACTCCTATATCATGAAATCAGACTACATACAAGTCACTTGTGGTTGCACCAGTTACAAATTTGGTGATTTGGTTGGACAATTAAAGATCACCAAGAATGGTGAATTTATAATCGATTGCCAATGTATCAAAGATTGTCCTAAAAGTAATTCTCTATTGTCTTAACTTCTCTTCATTATTCATTGTTGGGATTTTATCCAATGATTGTGATGGTTCTACAGAGGGCATAACTCCATATGCTTTTGAGAAGCATGCTAGGAGGGAAGGGCCACAAAATTGGAGAAATCACATATGGGTTCATGTGAGTGATGAAAAGGTTCCTCTGGGCAAGACGGACCTTATAAACTACTACAAAGCTGCTTCAGATGAGGCATCTAGCAGTGGCAGCCGCAGAGGAAAGGGCGTTTTCCATAGAGATGAGTTCATCCGCTGCTCAGTCTGCAACAAGGACCGGCGTTTTCGTCTCCAGAAGCGAGAGGACCATAGAGTTTACCATGATGCAGTGACTGATGAGGATTGGAATTGTTCAAAGATACCTTTCGACAGTGTTAGTTGTGAGGATCCTGAGGAGAGAGCTAGCAGGAAAAGCTGCAGAGGATGTCCCCGGAAATCAAAATGCAATGGTTGCACAAGCTGCGTCTGTTTCGGGTGCGACCAGTGTCGTTTCGCTGATTGCAGCTGCAGAGAGTGCCGTGATTTTAACCAGACTGCCAAACCTTGATCAGCTCCAGATCTTCTTCTACTAGAGTTTTGTTTATTAGAAATGGAAACATCAACTTGTAATTGTAAGAGAGCTGAATTGAGTGATGTAAAAGCTGTATAGAAACTACAGAGCCAAAATTGGGATACATTTTAACCACATAAAATCTGTAAGCTGCAAACTGATTCAATATCTAGGTTATGGACAATTATCAAGTTGGTCATGATATTACCAGAAGTGAGAACTTTCTACTGTCAAATGAGCTTTTCTGGTATCCAGTTTCAAGAATGATGAATATCCTAATCAGATGTAGTATGTATTTACAAAATATATCACCTGTTGAGACCAAAGAATACTGACTTGTGAAACTGATTCGAATTTCGCCTACATAGTTATTTGTTGTATTGCTGAGATGCGGTTCCTGCCCCTACCTGATCTTCTCGCACTAGCTATATTAGAAATCAGTGGACAAAAACTGGCCAAAGCGTTAAATCCCATTAGCTTTAATCCAAGTTCATTTGTCAGATAAGACAACTTAGAGTCATCTCCTCCTGGCAACTGCTGTAATTGAAGTGCCCGTTCACGGGATACCAAAGCGTACAGATGTAATGGCGGGTTTGAAGGGTGTCTTTTGTAGGTGTTCGGTACCACTTTTTCATCATCATCATCGTCGCTGCTTCCAAATGTAACTCTCATGAGTCCTATTCCTTTTGGGTCTTCCACGAAAGGGTTGAAGACAACCATGAACTTTCCAAAGGCTATATCAGGTCTCCGAAATAGATCTGTGAGTGTGTCACTGCTTAATGTACCATTCCTTGCATAAGACTTCCTCACATTATTTTTTAGACCTCTGGTGGCCTGAAGAATACATGAAGCTTCTCTTAATCCACTCAAATAGGCTCCATGCATGGTGGCTGGATATTGCTTTGTTGTAGCCTCTCCGGCAAAGAACAGTCTCCCTCCTATACTTTCTGAGAGTACATCATAATCACTACCAGACGACTGTATCCTAACATGAGAGTAGGAGCCGTAACTAAATTGGTCACTGCCCCACCTAGTACATATTGATTGTATTGGATTGGGCACTTCAATGCCTTTTGGATTGTAGATGCCTGCATCAAACAAGTAAAATAAATGACAAAGGAATGGCAGCAAAGGGAAAGGAACATCTATGTTTTAGAAATATTGGAGCTCTCATACCAGGCAGGCAATAAACAGTACTGGACGATAAGACAATACCTTTAAGGACATTTAAAACGCGATGAAGTAAAAAGGTTGGATCAGTGCATTCAAACATCTTAGCAGCTTCCCCAGCCACCAGTGCAACCAAAGCAGGACCTCCAGAAACAGTGTGATAACTATAGAACAAAAAGAATTCCCCGCGTTTGTCACTATGGTCATTGAGACTTCCAAAAGTGTCCAGTTCTTCTCCCCAAAATACATATGGGAAAATCATTGCAACTTTATTCAGAAGCCCAAAACCCAATCTCTCAATTGCAGCAAGTTTTCTAGAAGGTAACTCTGGTTCAAATTTGATTGTCTTTTCCTTTAGGACTCCAAGAGGAACAGTGCACAAGACCATATCTGCTTGAAACCTTTGATCGCCAGCAATTACTTCAACCCCTTCATTTCCGTATGTAATGGTATCAACAGTCTGCTCATAGAATATCGGAACTCCTTCACACAAGGCTTTAATCAATCTGTCATTCCCTCCAGCAAGAAAACAGTGATCTCCACCCATTTCATAGGGATCATCCTGATCCCAATAAACTGCTGATAGATCTGATAGGCAACCAGCATTAGAAAATTCCAAATTAGCAAGATGCCAGTCAAGAAGCTTCCTCTCAGCAGGATCTCTAGCAACACCATACAATTGCCTAAGTGTATCCAAAACAGAACCAAGAGAAATATCCTTAGCTAATCCACCCACAATTTGTCTCAATTCCATTACTTTGTCAAGCAACTTATTGAATACAAATTCAATTTTTTCATCCATTTCCTTGTCAACAGGTGTCCCATCTGGTTTATACAAGGGGCATATATCTCTGACTTTATGAAGCGGAATAGAAAGTTGCCTAGCCAAAACCCCAAGAGGATTAGCATGCATTCCAGTAATAACACTCCCACCAATATCCACAGCTGCAACTTTCCCTTTCTCCCCAATCTTCTGAGTATACACTCTACCTCCAGGCCTACTTCTACCTTCTAAAACAACCACCCTGAAACCAAACGACAGGAGCTGCCTTGCAGCAGCCAGCCCAGCAAGTCCAGCACCAACAATTATCACTGATCCTTCATTCACCTCCTCCTCCGGTGTGTAAGCAGTGAATGAAGGGGAAACCCCAAAGTTTATATACCCATTATAGAAAAGAAAATCATAAGCCGAATGTATCAAGTGCTCATACTCACTACTAACAGTTTCCCTAATGTGTCCTTTAGTTAACCAAATCCTCACATTACTCCTCCATCTAGCAAGAATATGATTCCTCACAACAATGTAGTCATTCTGTTCCTTCCCACCTAATACTCTCACCACCCCAGCTCTAATTTCATCCTCACGCAGCGCATCGATAGGAAACCCCACAGAGAATGCAATCATAGCTTCAGTCTCAGTTTCTTTTTCCAAATCCATCCTCTTCTTACTCTTCTTCTTAAAGTTCCCACCTATATGCTTCTCTACCAAATCATCCATTAAGTTCTCATTGTAATTCCGCTGACCCACTTTCTTCCTCAAGGTCCTCCTGGTGACGGAGCCATCCGAAGTTGGGGTCGCCATTATAGGACCTGCCCTTAATTACCCCGCCAAAAACAAAACTACACATATATAAAAGAACATGAATACAAACCCTTCAAACAATCATGCATTTACATTCAAAGAAAGAAAAACAAATAATTCTCCACATGAACTCAATATCAAGCAGAATTACGGATTCTAATTCAAAAAATCATCAATACTGATATCAACATAAAAACTGTACCAAAATTGAGAACAAAAAATAACGAAAAAATTAAATAAAAATGAGAGTAGACACTTGACTGACCTCTGTCATTGGTAGGAGTTTAGAGAAATGAGGAATCAGAAACGCTTCAGAGGAGTGAATTAGGGTTTATAATTTACTGGTGAGAGAGGTATGGAAATGGGAACCAACTTGATTTGGTTGAATTGGAAAATGGATTGGAGGGAACTTTCATGGACTTAATTATCAGGTCGATTTAACGGATCATAGGCCCAAATATTTCTGGCCCAAACCCAGCAATCCTTTTCACTAATTATCATTATTAATACAAAATGTATAAAAATTTAAGAATGTAATTATTCAATAATCTAGTTTATTAAATTTTAATATAAGATCTAAAACAGGCAAGAGATGAAGAGCTTGTCTTAATATTTCCAAAACGGAAAATTATTAGTTACTAATTAGATCTCTATTCGCCGGAGAGAGAAAGAGTAGTACTAGAGAGAGAAAGAGTAGGTCATATACCTAATTGAAGTTGTAATTGCCGGAAATCCTCCTCGGCGGTGGAAATTCCTCTGCTAGTCTTGCCGCTGCGACAAACAACTTCTAGAGAGGTAAGACAGAAAGCTCCACCAATTGATGCGCAGTAAATGGGAAATCGATTAGCTGTGATCGATTCGATTCCGACGCGATTTTGAATATTCAAACCAATTTTGATGGCCGATACGTTAACGCGGTGGGGATTTTTAACTGTGCGCTGTGGTGGTCTTTAGCTGTACGTGGCGGTTCGATGTTCTGATGGACGATACGTGGCGGCGATTATATACTGAACGTGGCTGAGTGAATCGCATGTAACACATGCAAATGAGTCCAAGCTCTCTCCCATCGCGTCAACTGTGTAGAAATGTTGTTGAATTCGATGATGACGGTTGATTGGTGTGTTAATTAGTTAATTATAGATTAATTTGGTTAATTAATTTAGGTTTTGATTAGAATTTAGATGGGTGATTTATGTAGGGTGAGAAAGTTAGGGATATAATTGTCAATTGCTTGTTGAATTTTGTAATGATGAAGCCCATGATTGGGCTTGGGCCCATACATGTGATTAAGTTTTGGACATGTCCACTGTAATTGGATTTGGACCTCTGAATTTATTTGAACAACCCAAATCTGTATTTTAACTTTTAAATACCAATTTTGATTTTAAAGAATTATTAATTAATTCTTAATTGTAAACTAAGACAAGCTTAATTGTAAACTAAACATTAACATTTTGAGGTTTCATGGAATCAAAACAAGTGAAAACACAAACTTTCTCTTTTAATGAGCTAACAAGGAAACATAGAAGTCAACAGTTGCTTCCTCAGACTGAAAGCGAAAAACAAAATGTTAAGCTTACTCAAACCACATTAACTTCTGCAAATGGAAAGTGTCGATACATGGAACAATGCTATAAACTACATATTAAATGGATCAGAATCCAGATTTTATGCCTTCAAGACTGGAGATGTACACACGATTTACCACATAAAAGGCATCAATAAAACACACTTCAATGCAAAGGAATCGCATGTTATGAATTGTTTCCATGTTAAGCACCTGAAAATGCCAACCGAGCTCACATGTTCACAGTCTTCCAATTTCAGCAAAGCAGATAAAACCTGAGAATTTCACAGGCTAAACTTGATATCAAATTCTATAAATATCACTACGACACCAGTTTATCTCCATCAGTTCAATAACCATTCTCTTATAACAATTCTTCAACATGGAGAAGCTCAGAACCAGTTCTCTGCTTATCATTGTGATGGTGTTTGTTTCAGCTGCGATAGAGGTGAAAGCTGCTTCTGTCAAATGTGAAGTCCCTGGAACTCGCTGCTATGGCTACACTATTGATTGTCCTTATGAATGTCCTTATACATACTCACGAAACCCAAGAGCTAAAGTTTGTCAGGTGGATTGTAACCATCCACATTGCAAATCTCAGTGTAAAAGTAAGATAAGATAATCTCAATTTTGTTTGCTGTTATGTAGATTGATTGTGACTAATTGATTATATTTTCCAATTACAGAACCGAAAGCTGACTGTGATAGCCCTGGATCAGCTTGTTATGATCCAAGGTTCATTGGTGGCGATGGAATTGTGTTCTATTTCCATGGCAAGAGCAATGAAAATTTCAACTTAGTTTCTGACAGGAGTTTCCAGATCAATGGTAGATTCATCGGCCACCGTCCTGAAGGCAGAAGCAGAGACTTTACATGGATTCAGGCCTTGGGAATTCTCTTCAACGGCCAAAAATTCTCTCTTGATGCTAAAAAGGTTGCAACTTGGGACAGTGAAGTAGACCATCTTAGCTTCTCTTACAATGGTGAAGAATTCTCTATTCCTGAAGAGAGATTATCCGTCTGGTATTCTCCTGATAAGGACATCAAGGTTGAGAGAGTTTCAATCCAGAACAGTGTTATTGTCTCTCTTAAAGACTCTGCTGAAATTTTGGTTAACGTTGTGCCGGTGACAAAACAAGATGATAAGATACATAGCTACAAAGTGCCTTCTGATGACTGCTTTGCTCACTTGGAAGTTCAGTTCAGGTTCTCTAACTTGTCTAAAAAGGTTAATGGTGTGCTTGGCAGGACTTATAGGCCTGATTTCGAAAACCCTGCAAAGCCTGGTGTTGCAATGGCTGTTCTGGGTGATGAGGACAAGTATAGAATCTCTTCTCTGTTCTCTACAGAATGTCAAACTTGTGTGTTCTCTGGAGAGAATGGGTTTGATGAGGAGGGTTCAGGAATACTGGAGCCTGGTAGCTTGGATTGTACCCGTAGGTCATCTGCTGGATATGGTATAGTGTGCAAGAAATGAATGCTGTTTCTGGGTCTTTTAAGTGAAAAATTGAAGCTTTAGCTTCAATTAAAGGAATAAGTGAAATGTTTGTTCTATGTGTAATGTTATGTTTTGGTTTGTAAACCTGCATAACAAGTATTGTCAATGTGTTTGTTACAGTATTTCTAATTAATCTTCGACTTCCATGTCTTTAAGTTTTATTAATAATTGCATTGCTTCATTCAAGATATGAGTCTGAATCAAATCATACCACCAGCCAGTGACATGTAGCAGCAAGTACTTGTTTAGAAGACTTCCTAGTTTGCCATTTGGAGAATCTTTTGCCATTTAACAGTTGCATAGAAGTACTACAAAGTATTTTTTGTCAAAAAGTACTGACCAAAAGCACTTTTGACTTCACGTGAAAACAGAAAAAAGCAAAAGCTTATATAAAACAAATCCATGTTTGCCATTACAGCGAACAATGTTTGAGTTTGAGAGAGGTTACAGCAACATAACACGAGCATTTCATGATAGAAGTTACATATATGAAACAACATACATATCCGACTTCAAGTACAAAATGGGCCACTGAGGCTCCTGTGAAGTTAACATAGTTAGGCAGGAAAAGAAAGGAAAAAGAAAATCATTCTCCATGTTTAACAGGAATGTTCCGAGTCCAATGGCTACGTGATGCTGCTTTTAAGTCTGCAAAGATCTTCTCCAGCCTACTAATCCGTTCTTCGATTTCGATCTCCAATATATTAGTTGCTCTTGATTCCTGACCTTGGACTGCATTGCTTCCAGCAACGTCTTCCTTATCTACTTCCGATGTTCCTCTTGACTCATGGTCATGGATTTCCTCCATGTTACCCGGTTCAGTTTCAGGTACATCTTCAGATGTTCCTCTTGATTCATGGCCTTGGCTGTTCTCCAAATTACCTGCTGCTTCACTTCCAGCTCCATTTTCATTATCTGCATTTGATGCTCCTCTTGATTCATGACCTTGTGATTCCTCCAAGTCAGCTGATTCACTTCCAGCTACATTTTCACAATCTACTTTTGATGCTCCTCTTGATTCATGACCTTGTGATCCGTCCAAGTCAGCCGATTCACTTCCAGCTACATCCACCACATCTTTATCATTTTCGACTTCTGCCATGTCTTTATCATTTTCAACTTCTGTTTTTGGCTGGATGATTCTAGCAACGGTATCTTCAGAATCACTAGGTGACTTCTCTGGATCTGAATTCTGTCTTTTTATAGTTTTAACCAAATCTGCAATCGTAATATGGTCTTCATCAACTGAACTTTCAGGTGCCAGTGAAAAAGTTTTAGGAGCAAAACCAGGAGGAACAGATAAATCAAGGACCTCCTTGTTGGCTAATCTAATAGAAGGAAAACCAGGAGGAACAGTTAAATCTTCAAGAACCTCTTTGTTGGCTAATCTAACAGAAGCAGAACCCGATTTTTTTTTCGCTTTCCTTTTAGATGGTCTAATGAACTGATCAGAAGACTTGTTAGATGAATCAGAATCAATCCGTAAAATATCACCTTCCTTCAATCCATCCTTTCTCCTCTTTCTCTTCAACGATCCTTTTGAGCTCTTCTTTACTGATGGCGAACCAACATCACTTCTCTGTGCCAACCGTGAATAAGATCGTTTCCACCACTTCAAGTAGCGAGTTGTCACATCAGCATCATATACTCTGGAAGGAATATACAACTTCCCTCCACAATGACTATCCTCACCTCCACCAACACAACCTGGAAGGTCCTGATCTAGACCAAACTGCATACCCACCCGATGCGGAAGATACTGCTCTTCACAATCAATACCCACCAACCTGCATACCCTCAAGCACACACCAAAGGATTTCATCTCCTCAGACAAATCCGAATCAACAGATACCCACATTTCCTTCTCCGGATAAAACTCAGGCAATTTCCAATTTTCAGAAGCTTTTGTATATGGCCTCCAATTAAAAGTTTCACCAGCAGAATCTAATATCTTCCTAACATCCCCAAAATCAACCTTTTTCCATCTTTGCTCACCATTTTTAACATTCACAGTTTCTGGGTTAAATTCCACCATCCTCTTACAAGCCCAAATTTGCACTAATTGAAAAGGTGAACATATGTTAACTTTCAACACATCATCTCCACTACAATCCTTCTCTAAACTAACAATTTTATCCTTTAACAAACCTAAATCTCTATACACACTAGCCAAAACTGCTTGACCAAGAGCAACTTTAATCCCTCTAGACAACTTCACAGCTATAGGCAACACAGACTGAGCAATAACATCATAAGAGAACGGAAAAACAAACCTTGATAACCACAAAGCAAGAAACGCTTCATGCTCGATTTCGCTCCCTTTATCCATGAATCTGTTCATCCACTGACCATGACTCGGCTTCTTAGATAAACTCGTATTAAGTTCAGACCTCACTCTACACAATTTCCGTTCAATTTCCACCATTTCTTCACTCCCAAGCTCCTGAGAAACGAAACACCCTAACACAGGAAACCCTGCAACCAACACATCTTCGAGAGTGATCGTCGCTTCACCCCATGGAAATACAAAGCTTTTTGTCTCCTTACACCATCTCTCAGCCAGACCAAGTACCAAAGCGTTGCTTTTCGGGATTTGAGAAGTCGTACTCCAAATAGCTTCTCGTATTCCGACTCTGTTCCATGTCGATTCATGTAAAGAAGCCATACGTCTGACCCATGTTTCCCAATCCTTCTGTGGATTTCTCCATCCACTGTACTTGATCTCCAGAGGCCAGCTTTTGGGCTCGAATTTGAGCGGCAGAGAGGAGAGACAGTTGGGAGGGATTTCGGAAACAGGACCGTTAATGGAGGTGACTGTAGGCTGAAGAAAATGAGCAGATCTCAGAGAAGGGTGTCCTTCTCCGGTCACTGAGATCATTTTCTCTACTCTTTCAACGACATCAACGACATCAACGCCATCGAATTCATCCATTTTCTTCACTTCACGGGTGAATCGAAAATGCGGTTGTTGCTGGCTTAGTACACTTTTTAACTTCTCTTGGCTTGACCATGAGCTACCAGGTGTCAAAGTAAAGTGAAGCGGTATTAATGAGTAATTTATTTTTATTTTAAATAGTTATTATGTCCTAATTTAAAATATTATAATTATAGAAATACATTAATTTTTGTTATCACGTGATCTAAATATTCTTTGAATTTGATTTTAAAAAATAAGAAATAAATGTAAAATGAAGAACTCTTTTCAATGGTTACATACAAGTTTCATAGATTTCATGGTGGTCGTGGTGTTTCCAATATGACCATATAATCCGGGTGGTGGTTATAATCAAAATCAGAATCCTTTGAAATTGGGGAAAAATAAAATGTGATTTTTAAGTTTATATATATAATTTCTCAAATTAAGCTTTACATGGATAATTAAGAGAGATTTTTTATTAATATAATATATATATATATATATATATTTAGTGATGGGCTAAAAGCAAGAGTGGAATACCACATTTTAAAATAAGATATATTATTTTTTTAATTAAATTATATATATATATATATGTGATTTCAGGTTTTTTTTTATTCTTATTTAAAATTTATGTAATAATAAATGGCTAACATTATTAAAATTTTTATTAATATATTTGAATAATAATAATAAATACATTTCTAATACGTAATTTATTTTTAAAATTATAAAAAAAAAATTGTAATATAAGAAAACCAAATAATAAATTGGATGATATGAAAAATTGTGATAAATATATTTTTTAAAATTATGTAATTTATTCAATGTAAATTTTTCATGGGAGTTTTTAAAAGTAATTTTAAAATTTATATTATATCAATAATTTATAATTAGTGTCTGAATTTTCTTAACAAATTTATAAACATTAGTAAATTTAATGTTTAGAGGATGATTATAAAATTATGATAACATTAATTTATACAAACACTAATCCATCACATAATAATTACTTTATCAACTCATTAAAATATTAATTTTATTAAAAATTATATTTACTTCAAATATTAATTACTAAATGTAAAACACTAAAACCTATAAAATACCATTGAGGAACAAAATCAAGACTCGATGGGGTGAAAATGACGAATAGTTTATATATCAATAAAAATAATTATAATTACCATTAGAATAATTTTTTATATTGTTTTTAATATTTAATATGAATAAAAGATAGATCAAATAAAGTTTTCTTAAATTTCCTATACTATAATTTAATTTACTAATATTTATTTTTTAAGAAAAAAATTCATAATTTAAAAATATATATTACATAACATAAATAAAAATTTAAAATTAAAAAATACTTGTGATGAATTCTTTATAATAGAAAATTAATAAATAATTATCGGAAGAAGTTACTTTGATTAAATAAATAAAAAATAATATAACTTTGATTTATTAGTATATAAACTAGCAAAAGAAAATAGTTTTTATAAATTTAATTTGCTATATATAAATGTATTTTAAAATTTAATCTAAAAATTTTAAATTCTAATTCAAAAACCAAATAAATCAGCTGACATTTTAACTTTCACTTCAACTGACAAATTATATCAACAACCCTACAAATTTCTAAATCGGGAAAAATACGGGATATGGACCATAAAAACATTGAGTTAAATAAATGGGCTCCCAAATAATGAATTAACTATTTAAACCAAGTTAAAGTTAGTTTTTATTAAATGAGCCTGCATTCCTAATTTACCCTTATAATCAAATTTGATTTACAAGAATGGTATTACACCATATTAAAAGATAAAAGTAAAATTAGAAGACAAAAATACCCTTCAATCAAATTGAAGCAGAGAATCCATTTGTTCACAAATTCTTGAGTCACGACTAAGAGGTCATTGCAATTTCATATCAATTGTCGAAGCGGTTCAGCAATCGGAAGTCCGACGAGGTAACTCGTTTTTGCTGTTTCGAAGCGTTTCAGAAATCGGAAGCGGTTCAGCAATCGTTTCAGTTGTATCTGATTTGCTTTTGGGGATCTTCGATCAGGTGTGTTGGTCTTGAATGGTGTTCTTGTGACTGGTGCGAGTGGGTGCAGGTGTGTTGGTATTGGATGGTGTTCTTGTGAGTTTTGCGACTTTACAAACCTGAGTTATTGAATAGAAGGTACGCCTCTATCCTTTTCCGACTTCGTTAACAATCTGTTAGCTTTGTTTTGAATCAACAAAGTGCAATCGAAATCAAAGGGTGGTTTGTTCAAAACTGTTGGTGTTAAATCTTGTTGATTAGGTTTTGTTTATTACTTTGGGTATGTTTGGCCAGAACGATAATTGAGGTTGTTGTTAGTGCGAATAGTTTGCAATTGCTGTTATCTGATGTTGGAATTGTGTTGGTTATATGATTGTGTACTATATTATTTTAGCTCAATAATTCTGCTGATTGAATTTGTTAATGGTTGTTTGTTTCAGGGTTCAGAAATATCATTCATAGTACTACGTCTATATGGCTGAAGAACTTGTAAGAATTACAAAAATGATTTTCCTTATTAATTGAATACAATTTAGTAGATTGTGAGTTTAAAAGCTCCGTTGTTGATGTAATGTTTGTGATTTAATTGCAGGCAATTGTTGAAGGTACATCTAGTTGGGAATACATATGGGGAGAACCCAGAGTTATTACGAAGCAGAAGATTAACAATATTTGTAGGCTAAACGAGCTAGTTGATCTGCTTAACGGTCCAGTGCGGCGATATAATCTTAAAAGGTTTATCAAGAAGTCCCCTTTCCGTCAATTTTTTGATTTGGTGGAAAGATGTGGTTTTAAAGACCAAATATTCCATGGGAAGTTAGTGTTACGGGTCCTTGCAGTTGAAGTAAGATTGCAAAATCAACCCTCAGATGAAATGTGGTTTTCGGTTGCTGGTGCGCTTGATCGATTCGGAAAGCAGGAGTTTGCTCTGGTTACTGGGCTGAGATTTGGCAAGTTACGGAAGTCAGATTTAATGTTGGAGAAGCAACCACTACCAAAGAGAAATATATGTAACAGACTTTGGCCCAGGAGACAGGGTCATGTAAATGTTCTAGATGTTATGAAGTTGTTAAGGGGGAGGAGGTTAGATGTTGAAGATGTGGAGAGATTGATAAAGGTAGTGACAGTGCACATAGTTCTTCTGGGTTTTGGGGAGAACAGGGTGGTTCCAAAATTGGTATGGGTTTTGGTAGACGATATGTATAGGTTCAAAAGATTTGCATGGGGTACATATATATTTTCAAAGACTATTGTTGAGTTAAAGGGTTTGATGACTAGGCATCTGTTGGATCACCCAGTCAGAGGAAGGACAGCAAGAGGATGTTTATTTGTGTTTATGGTAAGTTTTGCACAATACATTTCCATAGTCTGTGAATGAAGTATGCCTGACCGATATTTTTTTTTTTGTTTTTTCAGTGGTGGATAACTGAAGCTTTCCCTCATATGAGGGAGATACTAAAGGCTAGGGAATTGAAAAGGAATCCTTTATTAGAACCAATGTGTATGAGATGGTCGCTGGATGAGGTTGGGTGGAAGGACTTTGATGAAGCTATGCAGGTTTAGTGAAGTATGGTTTATTTAATGTTATATATGTTTTTGAAATTTTTTAGTGGATTGTAAAAGTTCGAAATGTTGTAGGCGAGGGGTGAGCAAACGCTTGAACTGTCAAATGATGAGAAGGAAAGTTGGTACATGAAGCATTTTTTAGCAAATGTTAAATTCACTATTGATACAGATTTGTTGGGAGAGGATACTGCAGATGAAGAACCATCTACTGATTTGGAGCCTTTGGTTGAAGGTGAATCAGTTGATGGACGATTGCCTTCACCAATAAAGTGTACAAAACAAGGTCGCAAAGGTGCATCAACCTCCAATTTTGATGACTGCCAGGTAATATAAGTAGTAGTAATGGACAACGGTTAATTTATAGCTATTTTATTAGGGTGTTTAATTTAAAAACTAATGAGGATGGTATTGTCAAACTAAATCAGGAGGGCAAGGATCGACAATGTGGTAGTGATGAGCATTTTGATGCGAAGGAGATGGAGGAGAAATGGTGGAATAAAATACTTGACTGGAAGAGAGAACAAGACAAGAGATGGAAGGTTCAAGAACAATGGAATAGAGAACAGGAAGAATTTTTTCGGATTCAACTGGCTACTGAAGTTGATAACCAGCTAAGATTGCAAAGATTGGAGGAAAATGCTGGAATAGTAGGTTCTTCGTACACTCCATTTCAAGATAGATTGAATGAAGTTGAAAGAGTTTATCATGGCAAAAACATAGGTAATTCAGAAGCAGTTGAAGAAGGTGAGACTATAGATGGTGTTGTAAATAAAACTATGGTGGGACAAAGTGTTGAGGTTGCTAGAGAAGAGAGGGCAGATTCTGGTAGGGATAAAAATACTGTAGGGAAAGATACAGATTCCTGCAAGGATTTAAAAGGCTTATGTGCAGAGTGCAGAGATGCTGAGGCATATGTGGGCATTGAAGAAGTAGGTAGCAAAGGTTGTAACAGTGTAGAGAAGCGAGGGTGCAATGAGGTTGAGGTGGAAGATGATAAAGAGAGAGTAGATATGAGGGAACATTTTGATGTTGATATTGGATATGAGGGTGTCTCCTTAGATCCCGATGTGGCTTTGAATGATGAAGGAGTCGATGTTAGAGGGGAAACTAGGAAAGCAAAAAACGCTGTCCAAGAAGGCGATGCAAATCCAGAGGTCTGAGTTGAGGAGATTTCTAAATCAGTTGATGGTAATTTTGATAGCATTGAAGGGAACAAAGGCATAGGAGATGGTAGTAAGATGGTTGGTGAGGTATATTGTAATCCATATGAATCATCACTCACCTTATTATGTTTGAAAAAAGTATAATTTTAAATACATGATTTCTGACCCTTAATATATTTATGGTGTACAGCATCTAAGTCCGCGGAGAAGTCATAGAGTTGGAAAGAAATCAGCGTATAGAAGAACCCCGTATACTAGAAGTGGTCGAAAGGGGAAGAAGAAAGGACGGAAGAAAGCAAATAAAGTAGAAGACGATAGTCAGCTGAAGGGAAAACGAAAGGTGCCGGAGCATTCAAATGATGATGATGATGAGGAGGAGTGTAAATTCATGGGAAAGAAATCTGCATCTAAATTGAAGAAGGCTGTTTATGAGTGGCCAGCCGAGAATCTTCCTGTCCGCAAAGCGTTGTTGGAAGATCTAGTTGGGTCTGTCATTCCCTTGCTTGTACGTACAGTGCCCAGGACTCATGTAGAAGAACATTGCTATTGCAAGAGTTTCTGACCGGCAACAGTGAAATAAAGTAAGTCAATTTATTATTGCACACGTACATACATACTTAGCTTTAATATAAATTGGTAGATTGAATGATGTTATGTTTACCATAATATGCAGGAGGTATATATCTGACAAGATTTACCTTAATCCAATGCGGTTGACTGCTTTACTAGATGTGTTTGAATGATTCAGGGGTGACGACATTAACATGTTTGTAATCGCAATGAAGCGGGATGTAAAAAGTTTAATTGCAAATGGTTTCGGGGTGGTGGGAAGTACTTTTTATTTGAAAATGTCTGGTGTGTTTGATGGATGTTTGAAGACCATGAATGGTCTGGAGTCTTTCGGAGGAGACAAATATCTAGAAAGTGTTATGTTGGGGGAGGGCAATGAGGACACATGTGAACCTTGGGAAAATTTATCATATGTGAGTTATGTTGTCCTAGTTTAAAATTTTTCATGCACCATATATAGAATTGTTTATTAAATTCTCATATTCGATGTTTGCAGGTTTTCTTCCCAGCTAATGTTTGGGGAAGCCAATGGATTACTGTCTTATTGGATTTGAGTACCGAACGAGTCATCTTAATCGATCCAATGGCAGACAGAAACTGGGAGACAACCCTCCCTGTTAGCTGTGCCTGCATATCGTACATGATCCCAAGGTTGTTGAGGTCGATAGGTTTTTACAAAGTAAAGAGTGTCTTGCCAGAATGGAAGGGTGGCATATGGCTTGTCCTCTATGCCCATTCAGACCTCATACCCACGCAAAATGATACGTAAGTTAATATGAATGTCAATTAGTTGAAATATGTGGCTTTAGGCTTATTTATGTTTTTGTTGATTACTTTATTCTGTAGGAGTTCATGTGGCCCATATGTTTGTAAATTTATCGAAGATATTGCTTTGAAGCGGAGGTGTTGGACAATTTGCAAAAGGGACCGCGAATGGGCTGCCCCTTTGCGAGTAGACATTGTTTGAACAATTTTTCGGAACAGTTTAGCAGTATAACAGGTGGCCTTCCGAATGCTGGATATGTTCTGTTGTTTGCTACTGTGTGATTTGGAACGGAATTCCTGGACTGTGAGACTTAGGTGAAGGGTGATAATTGATGTAGTTTGTAAATTTGGTTGGAAACATGAAAACCCAATTTTTGCAGACTTGTAATGCATGCTAATTATATGATATTGTATGTACTGTGTTTATCTATTTGCTTGGGCACCCTGTGCAGTTTTCAGGAACTTGAATCTCTGTGTCGTTGTTGATTTGTGTGTGCTAAGATTGTTTACTAGGTTTATTCGATAGTTTTTTGGAAGTTAGGTGGTTTGTTTCTTTGTATGTATTTGGCCATCCTGGAAATGGATTCTTCTTAGATTTAACTGTATCCAGCTGCTGTGGCCAGACAATATGTAACAGTGTTATTTCGACAACAGGTTTTTACATTGAATATTCCAGATAGGTTAAAATTGTGTCTGTGATTGTGTCCAGCAAGTAAACATCATCTCAGTTAAATATGGTTTAACCTTCTTGGCACCTTTACAGAAGACAGAAACCTGGAAATAACACATACTTTTTGGAATTCTGTAGTTGAATATTGTTTGAAGGAAATAAGACACCATAGAAGTCAAATTTATCAGTTATCAGAAAACAGGATTGAATTGAATTAACTGCAGATAACAAGTAGAAATTGAAGGTTGTATTGAGAGTAATCAGAAAACATAGTGCACTTGTCATTGATTAAAGTGAACAGGAGGACCACTACCAACTAAAAGCCAAAGCCATATATAGCAAAGGGGTTTAGGACAGATGAACAAAAATAACAAGTAGAGATTCGCTGTCCTTGTCGCAAAAAGAAATGTAGGACTAGCACACAAAAGAAAACAAAAACACACTTTCCGTGTTAGTAATGTTAACTACCAAAAGGTGTCCTGAATACCCCTAAAATAAAACCTTCCAATTACTTGGACAGTCCTATAACCAACGCACCCAACAGAACAGGGCCAATTATCCCAAATGCCACACATTTGAATGTTGTCTTCAACTTGTCAATCTCCATCTCAGTCTTAGCTTGAATCCTCTCCTCAAAATCATGCAGATCCACAATTCTTGCAACCTCATCAACTGTCTCATTCACATCATGGATTTGTCTCACAATTTGAACCATGCGGTCGCGCATCCACTCATCTTGCTAGACATTGTAGCGACAATTGTAGTCCTGGGAGATTCATTTCGTCAGTTCAGCAATTACTCGCACAAATAAATTAAAAGACAAAGGTTAGACCACATTACCTCATTGCCACAAACCCAGTAGTAGCGGCCTGCGAATAAACCGTCTTCTCTCACGCGAAGTCGTGGAACACATCCACAGTTGCAGTGATGGCCAGCGAGGAAATACTCGTCACAAGAGTACATGTCAGAATCGTAGCACTAATGTCTGAAGCTTCAGTCTTTCATTTCGCTACTGGATGTTGCAGAAGATCTCATGGTCACTAAGTCAGATTCAAAGTTGTAATGAGATGAGCTTGAAGTGGTGTTCTGAAATCGGCTTCACTATGAATTTATATGTGCCCTAAACCTCATTTAGGTTACAGAAAGGTCCGGTTAAAAATAGTTAATTATAAAAGGCCCAAATTTAAATTACGGTAAAAATTTATGTCATCACATCAAAATAACACTTCTTCACATTGAATTTCTCTCTGTCACATCACAACTGTACAGTATTTAACTAAACCCTAATCATGTACTAATACTATAACTGCTTCATATAAAAACATACATTCTTCACATGTAAATAAACTGTTGTCACACCAACGACCATAACAATACCTCTTCAGAGCTTAAGGAAGTACTACCCTTCACATTAAAATAAGTCATATTCACACCACTAATTAACTGTGTCACAAAAATGTTATAATAGAACATATTACCTACAGTCTGCAACAGGGAACTTATCATTTCTCCTGACCAATATATACCTTTGTCACAGGAAAAAAAACCCTTTGTCACAAGACTTTACACATTGTGTTCAAGGGAAAAAAATGCCCTTTAGTGTATAAAATCAAATAATCGGCTTAACATGAAAATTTATGACATTCACTTATTTATATAACTGTGTCTTATCACTTTTATAACTCAATATCATCAACCCATAAATTGAAAAACCGAACTTATTATTTTATGGAAAACAACTAAACCCTTCACATGAAAATTTGTCACCTTCGCTAATTTATATACCTGTGTCACACGAATGTTGTGACAGGACCCACGACAAAAATTATGAAAATGGGAACTTATCATTTCTTCATAACAATATATAACCCTTGTTAGTTACAAAAACCTTGTGTCACATGACTTTACTCAACATGGAATTCTGAAAAATATAAGTATTGAGATGTGGAAAGACAATTAATCCCTTCACATGAAAATTTAGGACACTCACTTACTTATATAACTGTGTCACAAGGCTGTTATTACCCAGGGACATTAACCCATAAATTGAAAATGGGAACTTAAAATTCCTTCACAACAAAATACATCCTTGTCACACCCATAAAAAAATAAACTTAGTCACCTGACGATACAGGACATCACTTTAAGGAAAAAATGGGCTTCACATGAAAATTCATGACCTTCACTAAATATATCACTGTGTCACAAGACTATCACCCTTCACACCCGTCACAATCCTCATTCACACCCTTCACATTTCAGACAGTGTCCTTCACATAAAATATCAACCCCTTCACCTAAGTATAGAAATTTAATTAATCAGTCATCTTCAATTCGAACATGTCGAGTAATGCTAGGACCTTCATAATTTAAGTTAAAAACCCATAACTTAGCATGACCTTTAAATAGATTATATTTGAAGATAAATTTGAACACATAACTTATACACATTGAATAAGTAAATTTTGGTAGCTTCATCAAATTGGTTGAATGGATAAGTGATATTAGTATTTCTTACTCAGGAGGAAGTCATTTTACGTGACTTTAAATTTACAAGATGACATAATTAGTGATATTAGCAATACTGGAATTAATATGTGTATTAACATTTGAACTACTACAATGCTTTAACAACCCGACACTAGTTCAAATACCTTATTTAGATATGGCATCCACGTATTTTAATTTTTTTTTCCAAAACGGTGTCGTCTAACTTAAATTAATAGAAAAATAAGAGTACTGAAACCCAAACCCCATTACCATTGAGATGCATTGAATTAACCCTAACCACACCAAATAAGTGGGCACTAGGGGTGGATATCACTTTCTGCTGCGTTTGCAATTCCATAGAAGAAGATTTTTGCCTGTGCGGCGACCACAATGGAAGGACTAAGATCTCGTAAAGGTACACCTGCAATCAATTAATGCTCTATCTTTTATTCAAAATATATGTTCCCTTCTTGACTGGCTTGGAGTGTGTCTAGGGTTGGGGAAAAGGGAAAAACATGGATAATACATTTTGAGTAGATATTGGATATCTGTTAGGTCATGTTGGTTTACAAATTAACCGAATTTCTTCCACTAATGATTTCAAATTATTGTACCCTAACACGGAATCCTTACTTACAGTTTTGGAAAAGTGTGTGAAGACTTCGAAGAATGGGAAATCCTGTGGGAAAAAAAGGAAACGATGAGGGAGAAACATCAAGAGATGCTAAAGGGGACAAGAAGAGGAAACGCGGAGGTGGTAGTGGAGGTGGCAATCATCCTCCAGGGCCACCCAACGATCTGAAAATGAAATCTATTAAGAACCTTAAAATTATCAAGGAAGAACCAATAGCACTAGAAGAGTTGGAGGACACACCTATTCCAACGCAAGCAACGGAGATGGGTTGGAGGAAATTAGTTGTAACACCACCGGAAATTAACTTGAGCATGGTGTACGAATTTTTTTACAGGATCAAAGCGGAGACATTCGGAGAGGAAGGTGTAATAGTACGTGGGGTTCGCGTTAATTTCAACCCACAAACGCTAAACAATTTCTTCCAGACCGAACCTCTGTTAGAGCATACTTCTGGGTTTCCACCAAATGAAGACTATCAGGGGAATATATCTGCCACTGTAGTAGAAGAGCTCTGCCATTACCCAATTGGGAGATGGAGAGGCGGGCAGCAAAAAATAGATCACAGAGAACTTAGTGGAGACCTGGCTTTTTGGAATGTCTTTGTCAGTAGGGCTGTTTCTCCAAGACTGCAACACCAAACTCTTCGTAAAGACCATCCATTCATAACCCTATACATCAATCGAGCTGAAAAAATGGATGTTGGGGTGATAATGTGTAGGATTCTTGAATGGCATGTAACAACAGCGAAGCAGATTGTTTTTCCAGCAACAATCACAACTTTATGTCGCCTTGCAGGTGTCCAGGTCAGAGATGACGATCACTACCTACGTCCTGGGACAACACTCGGAGCTCGAGCATATAATAAAATAGCGTTGTCTAGGGGGAACTAAGAATATGGGCAGCTGATGACGAGGTAGATGCATCTTCGAATGATGAGTACACCAAGGTAATATTAGGTTGTGGCTAAAAATATTTAAAATTGTGGTTAGGTAGTGTTGTTACTGTTGAACATTGCCTTATTAATGGTTTTGCATATGCTTTTTTTAGGAACAAATGGAATGCACCAAGAAGACTGTAAACAGACTTGACATTGTTGAGATTAAAGAAACCCAGTACAAGATTGTCAACATCCTGGAATCATGTACCGCTAGGTTGTCCATGATCGAACGATATTTAAATATTGCAGGTACAAACCCAGTGATAGATTTATTTATTGCCACTCCCAGAAGAGCTACCTCCAGAGGATGAAGCAGATCTCCCCAACAATATCCTAACAAGCCTGGAAACTAATTCTTTAGCTGGTGCAATTGCTGCTGTAGACCAACTGGGGGTTTCTATTGAAACTTTGGACAATATAATGCGTGATTTCGGCCCTAATAATGGATGTCACTCTAACGGGGTTGAGTAGGATCCGGACAATCAACCTTAGGAGAACGTTTATTCTATTTGGTTGAGACTTAGATCTGCTTTTTATCGTGTTTCGTTGGTGTACTGTTTCTTGGAACTGTTGTGAATGTATGTAGGACTTGGCGGATAGTATTTATGTTGTGTAGGGAATGTTTGGTGGAACCAAGCCTGAATGCGGGGTTGGCTATTTTGTAAGGCCTGACTATATGCTAACCTCATTTTCCTGTTTAAACTGTGATTGTATTCTTTGGATGACCCTTAATGTAATGACAGTGAGTATGTATGACTGTGTTAATGCTTTTCAAAGGGTGTACAATTTCAGGACACCAGCTGAGTTCTCTGTGCAGACTGATATTTATATGGCTAAAATTGAAAATTTTCAGTAGCTAAATGCTTCTGAGGTGGTGTCCAGATTCAGACACCACCGCAGAAATATTAACCTACTGGAATTTTTCATGGAAATCAGTCGCAACCGGAGTGTTATTGCTCTTCTGGTGGTGTTTATTTTTCGGGCACAACATGAGCAACATTTACACACTGTCTTAAACATGTTGGACATAATTATACTGTCATTGTTAATGTGTTTATGTTGGTGTCCATTTCTTGGCACCTCCTCAGAAACGTTAACACACTGAATGGTTTTGGTTCACAACAAAACATTTCACCGCATGCATTCAGTATTAAATTAAACATGTATTGTAATTGCCATGAGAAATTTATTTATTAAACATAAACAAGCATTGAAACGGTGATAATTCATAACCGAGCACAATTCCTTTTATTGAAAATTTCGTTTACTTACTCGACATTTACACAACTAAATGGAAATACATAATTTGGACCCTACGATAGGTTCACAATACTTGTTTGCTTAATCACCTATATTGTCATGCTCTCCACCGGTAGTGGACTCGTAATTACCTGCTACATGCGACCCTGCATCGATGTCAATGACCGGTTCCGTAGCAGGAATGGATTGCATTCTAGCAGAACAAGTTCGAATAGTGTGTCCGGCCGCACCGCAACTTTTGCAATGCATTACTCGACGCCTTTTTGAAGATACACCGGACTCAGTACCATGCCCGATCGTACTTCCAACTGACGACCGACTTATCATATTTTGACAATTTTCCTCGGTGTGCCCTTCCATGCCACATTTGCCACAACTCATTGCGGGGTGTTGACAAACCTCGTTTGAGTGCCCCACACGGTCGCAATTACCCCAACTAACAATTGGATTCTTACAAGTGATGCGAGAATGACCAACCAATCCGCAATTTCCACACTTTTTCTTTCGGTGAAACTCTCCTGCAGAAGGGATACGCTTCTCTTTCGGACGGCCGGCTTGTTTCTGCATCACCATTGGCAACACTACTTTCCTTGATGCGGCATCAGCTTCCAACCATAAACCCTTATCGGGTACAATGGGTAGCGGTACAATGGGCAAAGCATAAGCTCCCTCTAGATATTCTTTACTGTAATACCTATGGCACAAGTGACTGATGCATACACGTGAGAACCTATGAAAGAAAAATACAAACACTTAGCAAATGTTAAAATAGGATGTACACAAATGGAAGGTCTTTAAGATGGTTGAACCTTGCATAAGCCATGGCGTGAATACAAGGCAATCCATCCAAATCCCACCTACGACACGTACAAGATTTCGCCTCCACATTTATTATTCCATCACCTACATGCTCATTAGTCACTTGATACTTTACGCTGTTTTGAATTGGATATACATTGCATTTAACAATATGCTCATCCCAATGTGCAATATGTGCCTTGACCGCATCCGTCGTCGATGTGTCCAGCTTTGCTGCCGATGCACTCCGAGTACTAAACCATCTCTGAACCAAGCCTCTTAGAAATTCATGTGCAGCCGTTATAGGAAGCTTCCGTGCTGGTAAAATCACTTTGTTCATTGACTCCGCGATTCCGGTAGTCATTATAGCCCACCTTTTCCGTGGACTAAATGCATGAGACCATTTTTCCTTCCCAAGCTTAACTAATTCAGGATGCATCTTTGGATAAACAGTTCTAACAATTTCTAATAAATTAGAACACTCATTTTCCTTATAAGAGTAAGCCGCATTCCATAACAACTCTCTCACATAGGTCTTTCCTTTACACAAGTTTCCAAGATTATTCTTCAAATGAAAATAACAATTTACATGAGGAACATCCGGAAACACTTCTTTCATGGCCGGACCAATGCTCTTACCCCTATCGGTGACAAGGAGAAGATCATCCGAAGCACCAATTGCCACACGCAATTTTTGAAGAAACCATGTCCAACCCGCCATATTTTCTTTTGGACCAAAACAAATGCAACCGGATATATACCGTCGGAACCGTCGAGGCCCATTGCAGTGAATATTACACCTGTAATCTCCCCATTCAACTGTGTCGCATCCATAGCAAGCACCGGTCGGATATAACTTTTAAAACCTGTTATGCATTGTCCCAACGCAAAAAAAGAATACATAAAATTTCCTTCACTATTCGTACGAAGGGCTGTAACCATACCCTGGTTTGTCAATTTCAGCATATGGAGGTATGAAGAAATATACTTCCACGAGTCCTCATAACTAGCATAAGCAACGGATTGTGCATACTTTAACGCTCTCCAGGCTTTGCTATATAGTAAGTTGATGGCTCATCTGGCTCGCTCAGTATGGTTTCTGCACTAAATTTTGACCCCGCCACACGTGATGAAAAAAATAAACCGATTACCTTTGCAGTCACCGTCATTCTCTCCGCTCTATCAAGATCACAAAGACATGAGCATTCATTATTGAAATAAGTCACATACCACAACGGAGAATCTACATTGGGTTTTCTAGCTCTAAATCCAAATTTACAACCTTTATATTTCTCCGAGCAATATACTTCATATCTCTTTTTATTTGACCGCATCACATCACATAGAGGGAAAGTTTATTCTCAAGTGCGTACCTGCCTATAGCAAGATTCAAATCTTCCTTATTTTTAAATAGAGTACCCGACATTAAACCATATCTTTGATAGGAGGTAGGTAGCGCATATACACTGGGCTCAGCAAAACCGTATTGATTGTTAAGTGCAAGCTCCATAACTGGGTGATTACCAATTATTTTACTCTCCCTACTATCTCCACAGACATTATTATCCCTATCCATACCATCACTTCCCATACACTCTGAATCACTCAATCCTTCTTCACCATAATTCATTGTACCATTGTTGCCATCAACATCATCACCATAATTAAATCGCGCATATGAATCGTCCACAACATCTAACAACTGGGCTTGGTTCATCGCCCGGACATCGTCATCATCACAAAATTCTATTACATTGTCGAAATTTATCTCCCTATTAATGTCATTTCCATCACAAGCCAAATTTCCACCACAAAACATGTTTCGTGTAGGAAGATCCACCTTCCTCAAACCTACTTCTTCAACATTCTTTTCCACAACTTCTACAAATATTTCAATAGGCTCGTGAGACATCACATAACCCATACAATCCTCATCATTAATTTCCATCCTAGTATTTCCTACGCCCCGACTATTAACAAGAGTATATAGTCGCACCTCAAACCTATTCATATCAATACACCTTTTAGTTGCGGCTTTATTAATTATTTCTTTCAATGTCACATCCTTCCTACACATTGCTCCGGATAGAATACAACCACTATAATTGTTGCCATCCCAAACTCCATCGTAACAAAACATAACTCCAATAGAACCCATTTATTACTCACTTCAATTCCTACAAACATACAACTAATGATATCATTAACCAACCACTACCACCACATACTGCATTACAATAACAAACAATATTGTCACCAAATGCAAGAAATATCCAAATCCCAACAAAATACACCATTTCATCTACATTTCGTATCATCAAACAACTTTCCACAACCACTACAAATACACCATTATATCACAAATTTAAAGCTTATTTTATGCTAATATAACAATGAAGAACAAAACCCAAAACAAGTTACCATTTGTGGTGAAACCACAAATCAATTGAAGCACAATCTATCTAACAACCACATTTACATTAACTTACCAAATATTTCAAAACTACACAATAACTAACTAATGGAATCCATAATTAACAAATCTTTAACTACAAACCCCAAACACCATTTCATTGTTTGGATTCTCATTTCTATAAATTCATTTGCATCTACATAAACCCTACCCATAACTTCAAAATCCATAACAATGCTACTACAAAAACAAACAAAAATAAAATTGAACTTTATGTGGTTAGAATTAACCTCAATGATAAAATTCTCAAGCTTGATGCCAATCTTCAAAGGAACCAAGGAAGTTGTGTGAATTTTGTGATGTAAAGAAATGGTGGAAACCAACCAAATACGGTTTTCAACCATGTGAGAGGGGGTTTGAAATAAACTAATTTATATTTGGGTATTATGGTAATGTAATAGTGCAAGTGAGGGGCTATTTAGGTATTCTAGATTTTCTTCCAATTTCTATCTCTAACTAATTTATTTTTTAAATGAAAATGGTAAAATAGTCACAAAGGGCCATTGAATAAAATCTAAAGTTTGGAAGGATTATTAACTTAAGTGAAGAATGAGAGGCTCATATACTTAATTCAAAGTTTTAAAGTGCTAGTTATGAAACTATCCCTTCTAAATTTATGTAACTGTCTCCAAATTGTTTAGTGGTCTTATATGGCCGGTCAGACCCAAACTATGAGAACCAACATTAAACCCAAAACAGAAGCGGGCAAGCTCTATGGCCCAACCAAACCCACTAGACTCTCAAGCGAATAAGAGTTTTAAATCCTGACCAAATAATCTGGCTCAGATCCAATCGTTCGTAAAGACAAAATTAACAAACACTTGACATGGTATTCACCCAAATCCGAATTCTGCCACAAGTATAACCGATCACACCTACTCCTCATAGTAATAATACTCACTATGTTTTTTTTTGAATTTTTTTACATGGTTATGTACGATACTCTTATTTGTTTCTATTTCTAGAATAATGGTAGGGTAATATTCTTGTTTGTTTCTATTTTCAATGTGATGGTAGGGTAACACATGATTCATTTTTATGGTTCAAAATGATTATTTTGAGTCAGATTTTTGAACCACCAAATTGGTGGTTGTGTGTGGTACTATTTTTATTTTCTTTTCAAAATAGTTCAATCTTGTATGATACATTAATGAACCATACAATCTTTCCTAATATGAAGAAGAATATTAATATCTCATAGCCATACACCTACCATACCCTACCATACTGTAATGAACGATAACCTTACACCTATTCTACCCTACTATAATTTAATGAACCACAGTGCACCCAATCCAAACAATTGCTTATAAAAAGAACACTTCGAGCCATTCCAAGGGTTGATTCCCTTCCTACTAAAATCAATGAAAAGGCAAAATGTTTCAAACAATTCTAACATTGTAAGTCAACCTAATTCTCTTAGTTCACTCCAGCAGCTTTAAGGATTTTCGACAATCTAATTTCTGATACACTGTCCGAGCTGACCAAAAGATAAGTGTACCATATCTCCAGACCCTTACTTCATTTCTTATTAGAAAAAAATTTGACTTGAGCGTTTGAGTACCTACGACAAACACCACACTAGTGTCCCCAAAGGCTGTGAATATTATTTCACTCTTTCTCACGAAATATTTATATATAAAATTGCTATATACATAAATATTTATAAAATTATTTTTTAATTTTATTCCTATTTTAGATAGCTGTTTTCTATGAACTTTTATTTATATATAATTATAGATAGTTGTTTTGAGAAACTGATATCTATTTACATCTATCTAAACTCATTTTTGGTGTTGTGTTAGTATAAGTATACAAAACCTGTCATTAGATAACTATTATTTTTTGGGATAATGAACCTATGGCTCCTTATACTTGACACACTTTATTGGTTAGCTCCCTATACTATTTTTTTTCTTAGCTCGCTCCCTGTATTTGTAATTTTAAGACACTCCATTCATTGCATCAATTTGAATTTTCATGTGTGTTTCACGCGCTTGACACATGTAACAAATAATACATGTCATTAACAGTTGGATGCTACATGTACTATATTTTAAAACGCTAATTTCATGTGTATAAACTTTCAAATTAAACGTGCAATTAGTATTTTGATCGTCAACAAAAGTCAAGATTGAAGGAAAATGTGAGAAGAGAGTTTGTTCAAGGGACAACCAGATCATTGTTTTGAGAGAGAGGTTCTGCAGAGGAAAATGTACCATAGCAGATATACCTAATGATATCTCACAGCTAATTTCCTAAAGTAAGAAAATCCTAACTAACGATAAAACAATAAATATAATGATAAACTTCCAGTAATTAACACCTTTTATCTTCTCCTCTACTTTCTCATCTTCTAAATGGCTTAAGTGATTAAATAAACCTCAAATTACTATATTTGCTTGATTCGGAAAAACGTCATCATGCTATATGAAAAAATAACAACCACCTTCACCCTACATTGTATACACAATTGCTAATAAGAACCAAGTAAAAAAAAATAAATAAAATAATAATAAATAAAAACCTAACCTGTTGCGCATATGTCATAAACCTCTTCCCTTCGTTCGTCTGCATCCATGAAGTCTGAAGTACAACATCTTTCCCGCACTCGTAGAAAGGAACTTGTAACACCTCTTGTTGGAACATGGTAGTCGCAAGTGAAAAACCCTAAATCGTTAACAAAATTTTATACCATTCAATTGACCCTAGGCCAATTTAAACAATTTTAATTGTCATCTCATACTAGCTACTTCATCGTAAAAATAGTAAATATAAACTTCACACACGCTTACAATAGCGATTAACATCACGCTTGATGACAACTCGGATGCAAGGAGTGGATTGTTTTAAAATTACAAGTATAGGGAGTCAGCTGAGAAAAGAATAGTATAAGGAACTAACCGGTAATGTGTATCAAGTATAGGGAGTCAGAGGTTCATTATCCCTTATTTTCTTCAAAGGAAAAATTACATAAAATGGACCAAACAAAGTTTAAAATTCAAAACTAAACCAATCAAACTTTATTTCTATTGTTGAGTTATTCAAACTTTGATTTTCAAAAATAGACCTTCAGAACTTCACAAATCCTATTCACAGACCACCTTCACACATTCACATATTAATGTAAAAAGTCTTCACAGAATGGTAAAATGGTCAATTTGATTCATTTTTTAACAATAAAAAGTTTGAAAGATTATTTTTGTGAAAATTTTTAAAGTTGGTTATATAATGTAAATAAAAGTTATAAAGTGACAAAAATGGAACTACCCCTTTTTCAAATATATATTTTAAAAGTTTATAAAAATTTATCTAAAAGTTATAATTTTTATTTTAAAAAAACATATATAAATTTTATTTTATTTGTTTAAAAAAATAAATATATGTCAAAATTTAATGATATTTTAACTTCAATATAAATAATTTCAAATCATGATTAGTAGATATACACCTTATTGAGTAAGGAAGAAAGTAAAGAGTATAAAACAACATTTAGAGCATCTCTAATGAGTTGTCAATTAATTGATTTATATAGTCAGATGAACATTGTGGATTTTTTTCATTTAACAAATATGTTTAAATGATAATATGAATTGATAACTGACATGAAAAAATAAAAATACAGATCATGGAATAGAATTTATATTTTCCAAATCCTTGTTGAAAAGAAGAATCGACTTCAACCATTAGGCTCGACCGTGACATAGAAATACCGTGAATTCTAATTCCAATTTAAAATACTATATTAAAACTATCTAATATTATTGTATTCGATCATAATAAATACAACTAAAAATAATTACTCCCTCTGCCCCACTGAACAATTGTCCTGCTGAAATTGTCATATTTCAATTTCCAATACAATATTAATTACTTTTTTCCAATATTATCCATTTAATTAATGAAGAATTTCAAATATTTCAATAACCATCTCATCATTTATTAAGGGTATAAAAGACAATTCATCCCATATTTATATCAAATAAATGACTTTCTTAATCTATGTGAAAACGAGTAACTGGACACTTTCAGTGAGGCGGAGGGAGTATAATAATGCAATGATTTTTTATATATGTAATTTTATATTTACCAGCTATTTGAAACATATAATTACCACCAAACAGCTCGCTAAATTTCAACCACTAATTGTCATTAATTTTGAGGGTGTTTGGTAGCTAGATTTTAATAGCAATTAGATTTTATATTAGCAATTTGAAACTTTACGTATTTGAAAGCAGCTTTTTTATTAGCAATTAAATATTTAATTAGCGATTTTTTGATAGCTACTTGAAACAGTGGTCCACAAATCGTTAATTAAAAAGCTTTTATTATACTCTCATCCAATTTTAGTTATTACAGAAATATCTTAGTAAAAAATATTCTTTTGGACTAGATTTTATTTATTTTTTATAAGTTTTAATTATATTCTTTTTTTTTTTTAATGATAATAGTTTTAATATTATTTTAATTCATTATATGTGATTTAAAATTTTCATGATTTTGTAAAAATCTTCTTAATAATATTTTATTATATGTATTTAATTAATGGATGAATGTAATATTAAAAAAAATTAATTAAAAATCTTTTAAAAATTGTCTAATAAATGAATATCAACACTAATAAAATAAAATAAATTTTAAAAACTAGAAATTATAAAAATAATATTACGTCATTTTATATTTAATAGCTACTTCATCATCATATTTTTCTTACCAAGCACTCATCTAAAATGATTACTTTAACCGCGTGTTTAGTTACAACTAACAACAGTTAATTACTATCTCAACAGTTCAACAGTTAACTCAATTGTTAATATAATTATTGGGATAATGTAATTTTGGGTACCTAAAGTTGTACAAAATTTTCACTTAGGTACTCCAACTTTTCGAGGTTTCATATAAGTACTTCAACTTGCAAATTACAGGTCATTTAGATCCTCGGGATGACGTGGAACTAAAATATTGGAGTACCTATATGAAACCTCACAAAGATAAAATACCTATATAAGGATCTAATTTGCAAATTGGAGTACCTATATGAAACATCGTAAAGTTGGAGTACCTATATGTAAATCTAATTTACAAGTTAGAGTACCTATATGAAACTTCGAAAAGTTGGAGTACCTAAGTGAAAATTTTACACAACTTTAAGTACCCTGGATTATATTATCCCTATAATTATTATCTGAACAGTTAACTCAATTCTATATATATTACTGTGCTAAGATACTCTTTAACTTGCTACCACTGTCATATTGTTATTTTAAAAACTTTTTATTATTATTATTATTATTATTATTATTATTATATTTCTTAGTATTTTAATAATGTGAAGATTTTTTTCTTACCAAGATTTGGTTTTATTATTTTTTTATACACAAAATCACTAAAATACAACAAACATACACACACAAAATCCTCTTAAATTATTTTAAAATATCAACAACATTAATTTAATACATAATTATTTATATCAAATAGTCTAATGAAAAAATATTTGCATAATACATCATATATAATAGCTTAACAATCAAACTTCAAATATTAAATAAAAAACAATTAAATTTAGATTTATGTTTTAAAAAAAAAAACGCAATAACCTATTATTTTTAAAATGTAAAAATATTCATTAAAAAATAAAAACTAATTATCAAAAAAAATTCTACACTTAAATTTTATTTTTTTTATCATTAATACTAAATAACCAAAAACTAAATTTTAAAATAAATATAAAATTTGAAATAATTACACATAAATTTTAAGATTATAATAATTTAAAATATCAGTGTAATTCAAAATTTGAAATATTATTTTATCATTACATAAGAGTGACAATAAATTCAGTTAATAATCAATCCAAAATAACAAATAGTATAATATGATGATATTTATTACGAATATAACAGCAAAACTTCTTCTTCCGAGTCCCGACTGACACAACTCCGATACTGTGTACTTATAAACCCATTTAATTGATAGCATTAGCATCAACCAAATCAAAAATCCAGTTCAGATTCACACAATTCACTCTATTTACTTCTATAAATTCCTCAATTTCCCTTAAACGTCTCCTTAATTATTCATTTTCTCTCATTTTAAGCCCAAAATGGAGGAGGAAATCAATGTCGTCGTGAGAGAGGAGGAAATGGTGCCACCAAACAAAGACCCTATTTTGAGAAAAGCCCACTTCATTGAACCCACACTGACCTCCATCGACGGTCCTGTCTTCGACATCCCACCACATTGTGTCTCCGTTCTGCCGCCAAGTTTGGAGCCAATTACATGGCCGTTAGAGGTCAAATTTGACGGATGGAGAACCCCACCTAGAGAGTGGAAGACCTGGGTTGAAAACATGTCGTCTCGGCATGAATCGACTTGGAAATTGTCGGGAATTAAGGAGGCGATACTTGGTTCCACTTTCAATGTTCAGAAAGATCATGATTTGGTTCTGGGTTTGGCGGAGAGATGGTGTTCGGAGACTAAAAGCTTCGTTTTTCCATGGGGGGAGGTGAGTGTTACGCTTGAAGACATGTTGGTTTTCGGTTTCTCTGTTCTGGGTTCGCCGATTTTCGAAGGGTTGGAAACAGAGGAGGAGATTCGAATCCAACAGCAACTTTCGCAGGCGAGAACAGAACTCAGTAGAACCACTTCGAAGAAGCCTTTGCACTGCGCTTGGATTCGTAAGTTTTTGAATTCCGGTAGTGAAATTGAGCACGAAGCTTTTCTCGCTCTTTGGCTTTCGAGATTCGTTTTGCCTGGTGCGTTTGATGTCATTATCTCCTCTGTTTTCCCTATCGCTATTAAATTATCTAGAGGCACTAGAGTCGCTCTTGGACCCGCGATTCTCGCTGGTTTGTATAGAGATTTAAACTCGCTTAAATCCGCCATTGTCAATTTAGCCGAGATAGGTAACAATAACAACAACAATATCAACAACCGTGTTGTTGAAGAAGGTCTGCTGAAAATCTCAATCTACTCACCATTTCAGCTTCTCCTAATCTGGGCTTGGGAGAGATTTCCCAAATTCAGACCCGCATCGAAAACGATCCAAAACGGCGAACCGCGATGTGCCCAGTGGCATAAAAAAGGCGTTAAAGTCGATAACATAAGAGCCGCTCTAGACTCCTCCGGCGACAGCTTCATCTGGCGACCATATGCAAAACCTCTGCTTTTCTGGGATCTACCAAAATTCTACCCAGAAACCGAAAACTTAATCCCAGTTGATCAAAGCCTCGATGAAGACATCCGCTCATTCAGCTACTGCATACGCAATTCAGAGCTTGTTGGTGTCGATTCAATAGAGCAATACCTTCCTCATCGAGTCTCAATGCAATTCGGATTCGATCAAGACCTTCCAGGCTACATTCCCCGAGTCGATGACAGTCCTCAAACCGCCTGGGACTGTTACACTAGGCCTATTCGCTGTATGAACCTGTATGTCCCCTCTCAAACCTTTATGGCTGGTGTCACTACTAGATACTCTAATTGGTGGAAGCAGATGTACCTGCGTCTGACTGGAAATGAAGTTGAGGATGATGAATCGGATGAAGATAAAGTTAATAAGGTAGCCAAGGTGTTTGAAGTGGTGTTTAAATCAGCTAGAGTTCGGTCTTCTGATGATGGTGAAGACAAGAAGACTTGTGTTAAAACTAAGAAGTGAAGGAGATTTGTTTGGTGTTTTTATGTGGCGGAGGACAGGAGGTTTAAGTTATGTAAGAGTATGTTATAAGATATTGTAGATACTGTAGTTTTAGTCAATGGTAGAGAGCGCTCTCTTTTGAAATGTGTATGAGAGTAGCTGCTCAATATTGTAGACAGGAATCTGCAGAGGTTAATACAAAGTTTAGTTGTTTTTATTTGTGTGTGGTTTGTGATTGCGAAGTTCTGTTGCTGTGATCTTGACTAGAGAACTACTTTTTATCACTTCCAATGAATTTCATTTTGTTTTGGTTAAGTTATTTTTGTGGTGAGGGAAGTTCCATATAATCCGATAATAGGTTGGGGTTAGGGTCATGTAAGTAGTCTTGTGGTCGGCTAGGTAAGCTCCTTATGATCCCTGTGATCGCTTAAATAAATTCGGGAGTGTTCGATCTATGAACAGATATGGTTCGTTCGATGTGGTCGTTTTTTATTATAATCAGTCGGATAAATAAGTAAATTAATTAGGAGTAGTTTTGTGGCTAAAAAATTCGTTTAAATAAATTTATATTATAATTAATTTAATAAGTCAGTATTTTTTTTTTATTACATTCTATAAATCCGTTTATCTCACCAAGTAAAAAATAAATAGAGATGACTCGCGAAACGTTCAAATTTAATTTATTTAAAATTTGATTCAAGTTAAAATTTAAATATATTAACGAATCGAATTCGAGTTAGATTTCAAATTTCAAAATTAAAAATTGAAAACTTAAAGAAGTCTAAACTAGTCTATTATATATTAAAAATTATACATATTAGTTTAATAAAATAATATTTTATTTAATATATTTAGGGTGTATTGGATGTTAGTGGTTTGAATACTTTTCTGAATAACGGTTTGAAAAAATAGGTGTCCGGTAATAGCGTTTAGCGGCTCATACAGCGGTCCGACGAATGTTGTTTAAGTTTGTGTTTGGCGTCAGCGGTTTGAACAACGTTTAGCGTTTTGAACAGCGGTTTGTAAAAATAGATATTCGGTGTGTGTTCGGCGTCAGTTGTTTCATTAGCGGTTAGCGGTCTGAATAACGGTCTGACTAGCGTTTTGAAAAAATAGGCGTTCGGTGATAGCTTTTTAAAACAGTGATTAGCGGTTCACTGAGCGGTCTGACAAACGCTATTCAAATTAACTTTCGCTCCAACCGCTTTTATAAAACTACTAAATTACCCTTTTATTTCACATTAATGAATACAAATTAAATAATTAAATCAATCATTTTTGTAATTTTATGTCTAACCGCTATTTTAACTGCTACAACTATCAACGAACGGTTATTATAACCGCTAATTCTATCACTAACCGCTACAGCTATCTAAATCGGTATTTTAATCGCTAATTTTAACCGTTGATGCCGAACATAACCTCGATAATAGCGTTTTAAAATAATATTTAGCGGTTCACACAGCGGTCTAATGAATGTTATTCAACTTATCTTTTTCACTGACCGCTATATTAAAATTACCAAGATATTCTTTTGCTTCCCACTAATAAATAAAGTCAAACAATTACAACAACCCTTTTTTATAATTTTATATTTAACCGCTATAGTTACCACCGAACAGTTATTGCAACCGTTACTTTGACCGCTATCCTAACCGCTATTTCAAACTGCTAATCACTACAGCAATCCTAACCTCTATTTTAACCGCTTACACGGAATATAACTCAAATTAGTTTTCAACCCAACCGCTATTATAAAAATATTAAAATACTCTTTTATTTCACGCCAATAAATATAAGTCAAATAATTAAATCAATTCTTTTTTGTAATTTTATATCTAATCATTATTTTTAACCGCTACAGCTATCACCGGCTATTTCAAAACCGTTACAACTATTCAAACTATTATTTTAACCGCTAATTTTGATCGCCGACACCTACCATAACACTAACAGTTGGAGTCGAGCTATTTCGAACTTGTATATAATATTGTACCTGGGCTTCTAATGCAGGGCTTCTAATGCAGGGGTAGTGTCCCGTATTACATTTCATGTTCGTCCATCTAACCTCTTAATTATTAAAGACTTACTATTGTATAGTCTAATCCGATATGCTTATAATTTCGTCATAGATACTTGTGAATAGTGATCTAATGCGTTGATTGTTTGTTGTCATGTTAACAAGTACATAGCATCGTGGCGGGTCTGCCGGTTAGATAATCACATGGACCGACCATGCATTGTGCCACTTGCTATCCATTAGCGTGTCTGAGTGGCTCTACTTTGCATGTGAGTTTATACCCTTGACTTCTAGGCTTTGAATTCTTCAAAGCATTTTACATATAACTGTACATAGCATGGTCCCCTAACTTATGCAGATCTTTTTACAGCAGATGAATTTAAGCCTGATTGAGTATTTTCATAGAATTTAAGCACATGACACAGCTATTTTTAAAGGCTGGAAGCAAAAATGTCAACTTTTTGACTCGAATTAATAGCCTGGCAAAGTGAGTCTGACCATTTTCTCAGCATTGAATCTAGAATAAGTTGATGGTGCTTACTTGTAATAGTTAAAAGAATACTAACAAATAGTTCCACTTGCTGTGTTCTATAAACAGTAGAACAGGAAGGAGTACATATCTGCAGTTTGGTCTGAAACTTCTGAGCCTTGATACACAATGAAGTTCTCAAGTAGGAAATACGTGTGGATGATTCTATTGGTGTTATTTTCCGCGCTGGTTCAAATCCATGCTGTTTCCATTCTATGCATGAATGCGAAAACCAAATGTTTTCGCCAGAGAATAACCTGCCCATATGAATGTCCAAGTTTATCACCAAAAGATCCAAAAGCCAAAGTCTGCTATGTCAACTGCAATTCACCAATGTGCCAAGCCGAATGCAAAAGTAAGACCATCTCTTTACATACAACATTTTCACATATTGAAATGTTTATGTTAATGTTATGATTTTGTGATTTCAGATCCTAAACCGAACTGCAACAGTCCAGGAGCAGCATGTGGTGATCCTAGATTCATAGGTGGAGATGGAATTGTCTTCTATTTCCACGGACGAAGGGATCAACATTTCGCATTAGTATCTGATCCCAACCTACAGATCAACTCACGTTTCATCGGCCACAGACCAGAAGGCAGAGCCAGGGACTACACTTGGATGCAAGCTCTAGGTTTCCTCTTCGATTCGCATACATTCTCTCTTGAAGCTAACAGAGTAGCGAAATGGGACAATGAAACTGACCATCTGAAATTCACATACAATGAAGAACATATTACCATACCTGAAGACTATCTCTCCACTTGGAAATCTCCAGAAAGCAGCATCACAGTTAAGAGAATTTCAAGCAAAAACACTGTCATGGTCTCAATCCCAGATGTTGCAGAAGTATCCGTCAATGTAGTGCCTGTAACAAAGGAAGATGACAGAATCCATAACTATCAGATTCCTTCTGATGACTGTTTTGCTCACCTGGAAGTACAATTCAGATTCTATGGTTTGTCTAAAGACGTTGAAGGTGTTATTGGGAGGACTTACCAGCCTGATTTTGAGAATCCTGCTAAACCTGGAGTGGCCATGCCAGTAGTTGGTGGTGAAGAGAAGTACAAAACGACATCACTTCTGTCTGGGAAATGTGGTTCGTGTATTTTCTCCCCAGCTGGAATCATCAACCAGATGGATGTTTCATTGGTGGATTATGGATCATTGGATTGCAGTGGCAGTGCCACTAGTGGAAATGGAATAGTGTGCAGGAAATGAAAGGTAAAAGAGTCACATGGTAGAAGAATGAAAGTTACAGCTAAACACAGTCAAAATTTATTTCATGTCTAATTTAAGTTTTCAGAATATGAGTTCCTACTTGTTTCATGTCTAATTGAAGTTTTAAGAATATGAATTCCGCTTTACTACATACTTCATCTGTTGGCCATACTTCTCTCATTTGCGGATGAATTTTTTTTAGTGCTTTTATATATATTATAGGCGAATAGAATAGAATAGAATATAATAAAATAAAATAAATTTCTAGTAATGAGTTAGTTATTTATAATCGTTAAGTTTTTACGAATAAATTCAAAATTCACAATGGAATGCAAAAGTAAGATATACAGCATTTTCACATTATATATACAAGTATTCAAATGCTTATGTTAATTTATGGTCCTAGTAACTTTATAGTATCTGGACTTTTCCTTTTTCAGGTTCTTTTTTATTTTTCATATAAGGGAAATAAAATACAAACAAAGAAACAAAATCAGCATAAGATCTTGTCCTTTACACACACAAACTCAGCTCTGATTCTAATGACTAGAACAACCAGACATTTACCAAACAGGTTTCAGGCAGCAATCTGCCAAACATGTAATTGCTGTTGTTACATACATGGAAATGTGACATAAAGACAAGCAATGTATATATATACATATACATTTTGCAAAAGGAATGAAGATGTTAACAAAGTCAATTCTCTAAACTAATTCAGTGAAGAAGAAAACATAATGAACAGTACATTTCATATCTGCTTACTGTGTAACATAATATATAACTGAATCCAGCTGAATTTAAATAAATTCAGACAACAATAAAGCTTTTCAAGTAACTTACATTCAATCTCCAATAGTTTAATTGGCACCATAAAGTTAACTATATAGAACTAAATACAGTATGGGTAAAAAAAATTGGACATAAATAAACAGACGTGTGATCAGAAGTAATTTTCATGCACTCACTTGGGATATTTTCCAAGAATGCTGGCTCCAGGACGGCTGAATTTACTATAAGACATCCGGTGGCCAGGACCATAATTATGTTGATGTCTTCTCTCCTTATCTACCACGAGGATTTACTAGCTGTGAAAATACAGCACTTGTCGCGACATCTTCGCCATCATCATCGGTTCCAGAGTTATCAATCATACTTACACTATTGTCAAATGGCTCAAGGGGTGTTAATGGAATACCAGAAATGTGGTTTGTGCTGTTATCATCTGGTTCCATGAGCGCTGAAGACGTCTCTTCAAGCTGGAGTGCATATTCGAGGTTCCACAAGACATCTCCCATTGATGGTCTGTCTACTCCATGCTCAGCCAAACACTTCTCAGCTGTCTCACCAAACTTCTTGAGAGAAGCTGGATTGACCTTGCCTGATAGGTTAGGATCCATGATTTGGTCCAACAAGCCTTTCTTTTGCCAAGTCATTGCCCATTCTGCTATATTAACCTGTTCTCTTGGGAGAACTGGATTTAGAGCAGGTCTAGTGCAAAGAACTTCCATCAGAACTACTCCAAAAGAGTACACATCTGATTTTTCTGTTAGCTGCTGCCTCCTGAAATATTCAGGATCAAGGTAACCGAAACTACCTTTAACAGCAGTACTCACATGAGTTTGATCAAGAGCAGGACCGGTTTTTGAGAGGCCGAAATCAGCAACTTTAGCCACAAAGTTCTCATCCAAGAGAATGTTTGTTGTCTTCACATCTCGGTGAATAATGCTTTGAGCTGCACCGGTATGGAGATAATGAAGCCCTCTTGCCGCACCAATGCATATTTCAAGTCGTTGCTTCCATGAGAGTGGTGGCAAATCTGTACCGTACAGATGACTCCTCAGGGGTCCATTAGCCATGTATTCATAGACAAGAATCATTTCTGACCGCTCATCGCAATAGCCTATTAGAGAGACAAGGTGGCGATGCCTGAGCTTGGATAACATTTCAATTTCAGTTCGGAACTCAGCAAGACCTTGTTCAGATCTCGGATTTCCTCTTTTAACAGCCACTTTAGTCCCATCTTCAAGTGTCCCCTTATAGACCCTGCCAAAACCACCAACACCTAGAAGCAGGCTCTCATCAAACTTGTTGGTGGCATCTAGGATTTCCTGAAACATGAAAAACCGACCAAGGCTGGAGGAAGCTAGTGAAATACAGCTCGCTGTTCCACTCTTTTGAGAAGTTGTTGACATCTTTGTCATAGTTTGTGAGTTTCCATACAAGGGCAGAGGTAACCATGAGTTTCCCTGGTTAGCAGTCTTTGACTTGTGTTTTGCCAACCAATAGTAACAGACAGCAACTAACACCAAAGCCACCAGAGCTCCCACAACAGCACCTATTATTATCACAACATGGTTCTTTTTTGCCAGAGTAGGGGGAACAATACTGTCTACAGAAGTGACACCATCCAAACTCCCAAATTCATTGCTTATCTTCATAACCTCCAAGCCATTCATAGTTGCATTGGTGATGTCCGCCACTGAATCAGGACCAACACTAACAGTAAGAGTTGAATCGGCTGAAGAAGCATTGGCAACAAAATCTTTATAGTAGGGAACATTCAAGCCGGTCGTCAAGGATGACAGGTCAACGCTACCAATGCCAACATAGTCATTTATGTACAAATCGAACACCAGATTGTTCATCGCTAGACTTGCAATATCACATAAATGTACTCTAACAAAATATCTGAAGCGGGGATCAACATTGAACACCCATGTCATGTTGAAGTTCACACCAGGCACATTAGCATCTCCCATGACTTCTGCAGTGGCATAGACCATATTTGGAGCTGTTTCACTTGTGACAGAAGGTGTATACTTAATTAATGCAGGATTAACCGAAACACGAATTGCAGAGCTGTTTACATGAAGATACTTCTCATCATTCTCCCATGTTCTTCCCAGGGTATCATTTTCAGCAGTGATCAAAGGACCCCCCATGTTCAACCGGTAAACAGTTTCAAAGCCAAGAACAGAAAGACCACCAAAAGGCGACGAAGGGTTCAGAGCCAACGCCTGATCAGAGAAGATTGCATCCGGAATAGAGACAACTTCAATTGCATTAACAAACGCAACTGAATTGTTGGCTGGAAGGAAGCTGAGTGACAGAGCATTTGAAGTGACATTGATTGCATACTCCTTGAACATATAAGAACCGTTATAATTCTTAAAAGTGAAATTGTTCAAGAGCACAAATTTATCCGTGACAACTGTAAACTGTGCAGAAGATAAGTTGTGGCCTGAGTTCGGAAGAGGGGAAAAGTATAACCGGATCCAATGACGGCCTTTTCGCTCAATTTCAAACTTGTAAGACGCTGAACTCGAAAAGATTCGAGCAGATAAGTAGACAGGAGGCAAAACACTAGAAGATGAATTAGCAACAACGGGACTTCCACTTTTTAAACTAAGTGAAGATTGCTTTGTATCAGGAACAAAAGTTCTACCTTGAAAGCTAACATTTTGTGAAGAACCGCAAGAAACTAAGTAATTATCAACAGGAACAAATGCGGCAATTGATCTATAACACACTAACTCAAGAACAACAACAGCAGCAACAACTATAGACACCAAATTCCCTAGCTTCATCTTCACCATTGTCAAAATATGAAAACCCTTCCCAATCAAACACAAGACAACAAAAGTTCCCAACTAGCAAACCATTGAATAACAACACAACAAAGTGAGATCTAACAAATCCCCAGATCTAAACACCAATGCCGCCCAAACTCAAAACAAAGCTATAACCTTCACAATAACCCACAAAACAGACTAAAAAGTGTATCCTATCAATAAAATTCAAAACTTTTTCAACAGCAGACACTTACCTGAAAAAGAGAGCTAAAAATGTAGGAAGAATGAAAGAGAGCTAAAAACAAGACCCAATTGAGAGGAGACTCAATGCCACCATTGAAGTCAATCAAGTAGAGGTTTTTAGTGCAGCAGCTGCACACAACAACAACGCTTTCCAGGCTGTGTGATGAGGCTGTCACTACTTGGAAAAAATACCAAAAGGACCCCACCAACTATATTCAAAAGTGAAGAACTTGATAAACGACCTGTTTGTTTACAAACCAACCCCAGCTGTTAATCCAAGGATATTGTATTGCAGTGTAGGGTCAATCAAAGTGATGATACATACATACAGACAGAGTATCTTTAACATAGATTGGAATAGATCATCAACATCGTCCGTCATGTTATAAGAAAATTCCCATGAAGGTTCTGCAACTTGGGCATTATGTGATGTGAGTGGATATGTAAAATGTAAATGTTAAGGTGAGTACTGCGATTAGGTGCAATGTAATGTAATTTTGTTTGAGGGTTTTATTTACTTTTTGAGATTAGTGTGTGTGAGGATTTTTTGGTTGATGGGTCACATGTTGTATTCTTGTAATCAAAATGTATAGAGGTTGTTGTGTATGTGGTTGCTGTGATGAGGGAACAAGACCAGGGGACCAACTGTGAGTGGGACCCTTCTTCTACGCGGCTTTGGATTTGGAGAGAGAGAGCAGACACATCACGCCGTTGTCTGACGGTGTTTGTGCCCACCACCGTTCTTCACAGTCATTAATGTACGGTTATTGTATGGTTATGCTGACTTTTTCATGCTTTAATTTACTTTATTTTTTACAGGGATGGTTATTTCACACGTATGAATTACTACACATAACTATTTTTTCAAATTTATCTTTTAATATTTTGTTTTTAATATAATTTTATTATTATTTATATATTTTTTAAATATAATATATAAATTAAATAATATCATTTTTTCTTAAATATAATTTTATAATATTTTTTTTAATTAGATCTAAATTTTATTATAATAAAATAATTTTATTTATTTAATAACTTGTTTAAAATTTTTAAAAAATACGAGTATAAATAAAAATTATGAATGATAAAATAATAAAAAATATAAGTGGTTATAACTAATAAAACAAATATAATGTAAAGTTTACTATTTTACTTTCATAATTTTTGATATATAAATTTGCATAATACTAAAGTTATATTAAAAAATAAAAATAAACTATTTTATTTATTAAATAAAAAATAAAATTATTTTTAAAATAAAAAATAAAAAACAATCAACAACCTACCTAAAATATAATATATCATCCATATAAAAAAATTAAAATATATAAATATAAATCGATTTTATTTTAGAACATATAGTAAGATTTTAAATAATTAAAAAATTGATTTTATCAAATATGTTAATTATTATATTAAAATTAGTTAAATAATTTAAATATTATTTAAAATAAATTATAATTTAATTATAAAAAAGTTAATTAAATAAATTAAATAATATTTAAAGTAAATTTCTAAAAATATAAAGGAGAATAGGGTAAAACTAATATTATGTTTAGTAATTTGCATATAAGAAATAGCAATTATATTTTTAAATTATTAAATTAATATATTATGATGGTGTGATATTTTTTATTTTAAATTACCAATATTGAATATATATTTATACCGTTAAATATTAATTTAAAATATTATTAATAAATATTTATTTAAAAATATTATTAATAAATATTTATTTAAAAAAATACCAATTGTTAAATTTTAAACCAATAACGTAGTATTTATTTATATAATAAAAGTAAATGCCAATAATATTAATAACGTAATCAAACCGTCACAAAGCAGCCAACATCCGAGTTGTAGAAAAAAAGAAGCCTCGTTACGAGAATCAAGAGTGGTGGAGAACCGTTATAACCCCGTCAACCGTTATTTCATAGTATTATTTTTATTTTAAAAAATAAAAAATAAAAAATCGCCGCACTGAGGCACATGGCCTGGAACACTGAGGTCGCTATCAATTTATTTTAAAATTGTATTTTATTCTATTTTGCTCACCAAAATCTTTTTCTATATCTTCAAAAAATAATAATACTATATGTTTCTTTAAGAAGCTGGAAGCATCTTGATCTGGCAACCACAAAAATGAATTTTTGTTTTAATTATATATAAATAGACATCAATTTTACCTTTGTTTTGTCAATGGATAAAGACTTTGATAACACATGAGATTAGAGATTGAAAATTCGGGCCTAATACGACAAAGTTTATATATTCCCATTGAAGGAAGTTCTTCGTCAAGGATTATTTTAATTGTTTATGAGTGTCACATCGTGTGAGGTTAGTTGTTAATCATTGGTTATTACAACAGTGGTTGACAACTAAACACAATTAACATGCACCCATGAAGGAATTGACTATGTAACTACGACGTACAATTATGTTTACATTAGTGAGAACATGTAATTATAAATATTTAAATAATATATATTTTATTTATTTATTTTAAGAGACTTAATGAAATGACAATGAAAAAGCAAAGAGAGACCGTGAATCGCGGAGAGATGTCCCTTCTCTTCTCTACTACCCATTTGGGCCCAAATATAATATTGGGCCTGATTCGCCAAATCCATACCCAAAACAGCCCCAGTCCAAGCCCAAGCCCAGCTTCGAAACGTCACAACCAAATCACCTTTGCATTAAAATCAACGTGTAATGTGTGATTATGTTAGTGTCTGGTAGGAGTTACATGTTAAAATCAAACGCACTTATTGTTACGACTTCATTTTCTCAAAACTAAATTCAATTACATGACACATTAGCCTACACTTTATCATCTTAACAAACATCATCCAATCACTCACTGGACAACTAAACACATACAAATCTCATAACACAACACAACAAGTTTATCATGATCTTCGCAATACAGGTTTGATGTTCAAAACACATGAAAAAGAAAATCATCTCCGCAATCAAACTCATCGTTCTAGAACCGACACACGTGTCAGCCATCCAGTATATCTGAGTTTCTGAATTTTCAACATGACCATCCATAATATATTATATTAAGGTGGTTATTAATAGATTTGGTTGTGTTTTTGGTGAGTCGTCAGATGGTTTGCTTCTGCTTCTTGGTTGACCAGAAGAGGAAGAGGAGGAGTTGTAAGCCGGCGGCCGGATTCTGCTCCCGGTGTAGAGCCGGCGTAAGTGTGGCGGAGATGACGACGGTGACACGGTTATGTTACGTTCCTGTTTATTGTAAATCGTGGAAGGCTATAGTTTGTACATTTTGTGGTGCTTTGCTTAAATCTTATGGTTGATTATGTGAATTCATGGTAGGATATTTCTAATTATCAAAAGAAAATGGTACAGTATTATTTATTTTATTTTATTTTATTTTTTAACCTTAAATATGTTTTTGTTTTTCATTTCATGGTAGAGAGAGTAATGTAAGCAGTTTGAATTTTTGTGCTTTGTGATTTTTTTATTATTTTTTATTTCAATTATGCAATCATCTAGTTAATGTAGATTCATGATCATCTATATTATTGCATATGAATTAAAATATAAATATATTTTCCACAATTTAATATTTTGATAATTTTTTAATGGCAAATAAAATTTAAAATAAAAATTAAGAATTTAGAACTGGAATTATTATATAACTGTAGTGGTTCGGAACTACAGTTGACCCCGGCTGACTGGACCGGATGGTTCAAGGCTGATTTAGAACCGATTCCAAGTGTCAAGGTATCTTGCAAAATAGTAAAAAAACGTCCGAGCGGAACTGGGGGACACCGGTGTGGTGTCTGTCTTAGGCACTCCGACGCTCAAATCAGCTCGGGATTGAAAATAAGAGAAAAGCTAGATAAAAAAAAGAGACAATTGACTTCCTGTTACCAATTATTCCTACCAGAAGAGATTGCCTCGGAAGGAAAGAAACAGACACATTGTTTTAACCTCCGAAATTGGTTAAATATAGTGCGGCGTATTATCGGGATTGCGAAATGGACACCGGAGTGTGATCAGTGATGAGGGCAGTTTGAGTAATGATTTCGACAGAGTTTCAATAAGTATCGACGTGTGTCTCACCTTCCATTTATAGAGGGCTTGGGAGTTGTTACTAGATTCTGCCGAGATCCTCGCGGAAAGATTTCTGCAGAATCCGGAATTTCTCCAATAGTCTGCTTGCTCAGTTGAAGGGTCTCGGAAGGAACGGGAGTCCTCGGAATTACTGGGCCTGGACCTTTCAGAACCAACAGGCCTGGACCTGTGCTTGGGTTTTGACTCCGAACCGGATCAGGATTTTCAGTCCACTACAATTATTGAAAATTTATATAATTACTTAATTTGGTGAATAATAAATAATTTAAAATTTAAAATTAAAAAATAGTTTAAACTAACAATCCCGAAATATATTTTATAAAAATAAATATTTTGCTGTAACCAATTAAATTAGTGTAATAATTTTAAAAATACTATTTGAAATATATTTTTTAAAAATATTATTTGAATTATTATTATAAAATTATTAAAAATATTTTTATATTTAATATTAATAAATGTAATTTAAATAACTATATTCAACTTTTATAATTCTACTTCTAATAATTATTTAAATCACTGTATTATCGTCAATATAGTTATTAAAATTTTTATAATTTTACTTCTAATAATGATTTAAATCACTATATTTATTTTCAATATAGTAATAATAATTATTATTATTATTTTGATTTTGTGAACTACTTATTAAATTAAATGATTATTTTAATTAAAATTATAAAAAAAAAAATTGAATATTTAAATTGATCTGAATTGAACCGTTCGATTTATTAAGATTAAAGATTTTAAATTTGTTCAGTTATTATTTTTTCACAAATTATAAAAACATAAAATTCGAACCAACCTAATCTGACTCGTCCCAATTCGACCATAATTAAAATTAAAAAAAAAATAAAAATCGAATTAAATGCAATTCACTAAAATAATATATTTCGGATTTCGAGTTTGGTTGGACCGAACCCGACCCATACTCAGGCCTACTTCAAGCTACCTTAATTTTAACACCAATTCATTTTATAACGTGATGCTCGCTCATACTTGTAGTTTGTAAATAAATGCCTGAAAAATAAAAAAATTAATTACTCATCAATTCATTATTTACTTAATCTTACGTGGCAGAATCTACACCGCTAATAAACTGATTTTTCTATATTTACACTGAAAACTAGGCCCCACTCGTGCACTTTTTCAACCCCACACAAAAATTAAATTGGAAAAAGCGAAGCATTAATTTTAAACACTCACTTTCACACTCTCCCTTTCGCTTTGATTTCACATTTTGATTCTCAATTTCCTCTCAGACCTCCCCCAATTGGAGATACCATTTGCTTAGTATCGATACAATCAAGAAGAATTCATTTCCTGAAACTTTTTATTGAAAACCAGGGCGGGTGCGCAGCAAAATGTAGGATTTGTTTTTGCTATATATTGATTTTGTGAGGTGGGTAGTGAAGAAACAGAGGTTTTGGCATCTGGGTAGGTTTTTGTTTTCTTGGTTTGGTAGGTAATTGGTGTTATTGAGATTGGTATTGTGATGGAGGATAAGTATAGCAGAGAACTTGATGTGGCTGTTAGAGCTGTGCATTTGGCGTGTTGGCTGTGTCAGAGAGCACAACAGAAGTTGCTCACTACAAATGGTGATCATGTCAAGTCTAAGGACGATGATTCTCCTGTTACTGTTGCAGGTTATCATTTCTCAATCTCTGGCTGTATTGGTTTCCTTTCGATTTTATAGTTTGATGACTGTGTTGATGTATTAGGTTGTTCTTTTCTTGATCTTTTTGTGTTTGATTATATGCGTTGTTGAACTCACTTGTTTTTTCCTTTAGTATGACATTAGAATGTTTAGTGTTATTGGTGATTGAAGAGTTAATGCATATATACATTACTAAAATCTGTATGTAATGAGGATAGAGATTTTGAGCTAGGCTTAATGATATGATCAGAGACTACAGGTAATTCACTTGCTTGTCTTCTGCCTATAGTAATTGCAGTCTCTTGGTGCCTTAACACGCTGTTGAATGGTAATCTTTTCAGTATGAATCTACAGGGAATTAGTCAATGTATATGAAACTTGATATTCAATGGATTCTAAGAGGAAGCTAGATGACTTGCGCGTTGATTATTTCCTTTAATCATATATGTGAAGTTGAGTCTCCTTGTTGTCTACGAATTATGTTGTTATGTAAAGAAGGGAGTTTACTAATTGAGCATCTGAATGGAGGCCTAAGATTTCATTGATATGAATTCTAAGAGATAATTCTACCATGCATAACTTAAGTAAGGAGTGCAAGGCGAGTGGAAATCTGTTGTCTGATAGGCATTGCACGGATCTATTGAGGGTGTTGAGCATAGAATCAATGAGCTGGGTTCTGTTTGATTTGAGACCCTTCTTTTTCTCTGGGTCCTCATTTCCTATTTTAAATGTCTTGTTAGTATTGTTATTTTCAATCCTGAATTTGGTTCTTTCAAGTTTCCAGTACTTGACTTTAAATTCTTGGTAGTTAAGCATCTATTTCCTTTATATGGTTGCTGGCATTCTTTTAAGTCACAAGTGAAATGAGTATAATAAACAGTCTTTTCTTCATTATATACTCGTTAGATTGCTTAGATTTGTTATAATTACAGGGGATCTTACTAAACCTGCCACAATGAATAATTTACTTCAGTCTTTAGTGCATTAATACTGTTCATCATGCTAGATATCTAAGTCTTTTGATCTCATTGCAAGAACAGATTGGAGTGTCCAAGCAACTGTTAGCTTGATACTTTCAGAATCCTTTGGGGGTGAAAATGTATCTATCGTCGCTGAAGAAGATGTCCAATCTCTTGCTGATTCTGAGGGTTTGCTGGCTGCTGTTGTGAACAGTGTCAACGAGTGCTTAGCGGAAGCACCAAGGTTTGGTCTTAAAAGTCCCAAGAGACCCCTTACAACTTCACAAATTCTTGAGGCCATCAGCAGATGCAATTCATCTGGTGGTCCTTCAGGAAGACATTGGGTGCTTGATCCGGTAGATGGAACATTGGGTTTCATTCGAGGGGATCAATATGCCGTGGCTCTAGCCTTGATCGACGAAGGTAAAGTTGTTATTGGAGTTCTTGGTTGCCCTAATTATCCAATGAAGAAGGAGTTGTTAAGTTATCCTCATAAGCATGATCAGGATATGATGAAGCAAACTGCAACATCTGGTGAGACGGGCGGAATAGGACGTGTCTTATACGCCAAGAGAGGTAGTGGTGAGGCATGGGTTCAGCCATTAATTCATGGGGTAGAAAAGCTTCAGTGGCCCAATTCTGCAAGAAAAATACGTGTTTCTTCTATCGTCGATCCAGCTTTGGCAACAGTTTGTGAACCGGTGGAGAGGGGAAACTCAAATCATTCCTTAACAGCAGGAGTTGCTCATAACATGGGACTTAGGTTTGTTTAATTCTTCTCTCAGCTTCTAAGTAATTGATTTCAGATTGTAATGACTCCTTTTCTTATCATTGTATTCATGTTAATGTTAATTTTAGAATTTAGACAAAACTAGCAGTTTCCTTGTTGCCTCTTATACTATCCTCATAAATATTCTTACACATCTCCAGAAAACAACCCATGCGCGTGCATAGCATGGTCAAGTATGCAGCCATAGCTCGTGGCGATGCTGAGATATTTATGAAATTTGCAAGGTGTGGATATAAAGAAAAGATATGGGATCATGCTGCTGCAGTCGTCATTGTGGAAGAGGCTGGTGGTGTAGTAACTGATGCAGGTGGCCATCCTCTCGACTTCTCAAAGGGAGTGTACTTAGAAGGTCTTGATCGAGGCATCATTGCTTGTTCTGGTGCCATACTTCACCATAAAATCATTACCGCTGTTTATGCTAGCTGGGATTCTTCTAACCTGTGAAGCTCTCTATTGCAAAACCCATACACATATACAACAGCATTATCCTACATTTTACCAAGGTAAGATCACCACAGCCATACATAATCACATTCATATAAAACTTCTAGATATGATATGCATCTCAAGAAAATGTCTCAATACTCAGGTTTTGCGCGGATCAAAATTGCGTTTATCCATTCTCAACTCGACTCTACTACTAGGAGTTTCAAGCTATAAGAGTGGAAAACTTGGGGGATATACAGGCTTTCACCAAGACTAAATAGTTCACAAAAGAAGTGGCACTGGCAAGTTTTTCATCTTTTTACCTTTTCTACTGTTATGTTTACATTTTATCATCAATGTCTCTCAACCAAAATTGATCTTCTATGGAACATATGCTGTTGCTGCTTCTGACTCTGACTGATGCAATGCTCTCATATAAAGTCACAATAACATATACTTATTACATGTTCAATTGGGCTCTGTTTCCATCACAACCAGCCCAATAGGACATATTTGCATCATTGAAAACCTCCAAAATTTTATCCAAACAAAAAGAATTGTCATTTCTTTTCCCGTTCCAGCTGTAAGCCTGCATAAATAATGACAAGCACATAAAAGTATAGGCTAGTTGATAGTAAGATCCAAAAAAACACAGTTCATGAATCTGACATTTTCTCTCATTATCCTCTACAAGATATTGTTTGACAATTTATATGCCGCCTTATATGTATTGATTTTTTTCTTCTTTATATTGGGCTGCAAAACGAGAATTTTTGTTTATATATTCATTGATTCTTCGAATCAATCGTCTTATAACAAACTATCTATTTAATATTGTAAAGGCCTGTGTTTGAGTTTGACAAATTCTCACATCAAAATGATAGATTATGTACTTCTGAAAAATTTAAACTATTAGTAGTGCTTTCCACGGAAGATTTAATTATAATAGATGTTTTCTTTTTTGGTATTTCTATTCTATGTGGTTTGGCTTCATGAATTTCCTTGTTTGACCTTTGTGTTGTGTTGAGAGAGACCATGAGCTGATTAGATAGATTGACTTTTGACTTCTGAAAGTTAATTATCAAAGAGTTTCAGATATTTCAGAATCTCTTTTACAGCTAAAAGTCAAAATTAGAAACAATCTTCATATCGATATATACAGGCTATATGTATAAATGTGTGGGGTGCATTAGAAGTCAATGTTAGGTTCATTTTGTTTATAAATTGGAGTAGGTAGATATTCTTTTTAAACAAATATTGCAATTTGAGTTTCAACTTTATATTAAAACAACACTTGCATAGTAAGAGCCTTGTCATTGATTGTGATATATCTATCCATTTGTGAATTCAAAGATTTTGTACTATTTTCAATTGTTTTTCTTTAGTTTCTATGGATGCATTGGAATGATAAGATAGAATTCTACTCAATCTTAACTTCATCACTATTAGTAAATATTTTACTTTTCTTTATATCTTCCTTCTCAAGAAGTTAACATATCTTATATACATATGTCATGTAAATAGTACCAAGAATTTAGTATGTAACATAAGTAATTTTTAATGGGTCCATGTGGAAGTAGAGACATTATCACAACAAAACAAATTAGGGTTCTTGAGATTGGGAAGTGTTGGGAAACATGTGCATTCAATTGTAACTATCAATTCAGATATTGAAGTCAGCATTTTCAAACAAAGTTAGGAGGGAATTTTTGGCATTTTAACCTTCTATTCCACTTGGTGACAAATGGATTGTGAATAACATTGTTCAATAATTAATTTATCTTAAGAATTGAAATTGAATTGGTCAGATTTGAGCTGGAGGATGACATAGGAAATGACCAAATTTATTATATAATGAAGAAAAACACCATATCATGTGAAGTGGAGTCAATGGTATAGAAATTCTTTAATATATAGTTTGAAATGATGAATAAAACAAAAGCAAAAGGATCTATATACGTGTCGAGAGGAAACAATGATGGTTTCACATGAAAACTGGTTTAAAATAATGAAAACCTTGGATTTTGATTTGATTAGTGAGTTTATTTATATGTTATGTGCCGACACTAACTCCATGCTCTGCGTTTCGTTTGTTTCAAACTCCCTATACATTATCAACATCATTTCCTTTTTTTTATATTTTTTATATTTTTTCAATTGTGGTCCTTAATAATAATAGATCTCTTATTTTTATAATTAAGGCCAACTTTCTTGTTTCCACCAATATATATATATATATATATATATATATATATATATATATTCAACCTTTGATTCGTATAATGATTGTGTTCTTATTCTTTTTTTTTTTTTATATTAGAAAAATAATAATCTTTTTAATATTATATATATTTTTCTATAAAAATATAACTACTAGAACTATTTATTTGCTTTTCATTTTTAATATTTGCATTTTTTATATAAAATTTCTTGAGTTTGTTAATAAGTTTTTAATGAATTGATAATATTTTAGTTAAATTTAATATTGTAAATAATAATAAATAAATAAATAATAAGATGCATTATTGTAAGTGGAACATTTATAGGTAGTAGATTTGTTGAGGAAATTGTTCATTAACAATAATGACAATCTATATATCTATGAATTCCAAAGGAAGCAATGAGAGTAAATTGTGACATATGGCATGCATGGTCCACGCATCATTTAATGTGAATATATATAGTTTTTGTAACTCTCTCCATATACTTCTTAAAAAAAAATAATATCAAATAATAATAAATAAATAAATCTTATTGTATAAAGTTGATAATGTAAAGGTATTGCACCATTGCCCTTATTATCACTTCAATAATTGTGATCTCCTTTGTCTTTCCTTGTCCATGTCAAAGTGCCAACCTAGCAAACATTTCACAACCTCAAATAGTAAATAAAACCCTAAATTTATAATTTCAATAGCATAATTATAAAAATAAAAAATATTTTTGAACACATGATAATTAATACACACTTAAATTGGAAGATCTCAAATACCCATTTGCCTTTTTTTCCTCTTTTTTATTTAAATTTTTTAATGTTTAATTTTAAAATTTTAAATTTTTTTGCAACTTTGCTTCTAGAGTGAACAACATTTTTATTGAAGAAGAAGAAAGGCAATGCACTATAATTGTTGTTGATGAATTTGTATAGATATGTATACATCTAGGGTCCATATGTATGTATATAAGTGTATTGTCTTGTTGAGATCATGATTGCTTCAATCAATTTAAAAGCAAACAATTTCCTCTACTTGCATGTGATTGTGTGACCATTATTATTTCAACCTTATGATATTTTTCTTTCTTTTACTTGTTCACAATCTTTATCTTTGTGTAACTATAGTTTCTACACACATGTTCACAGTTTAAAAATCATTTTAAAAATATATTTAAAATCTTTATGGAACAATAGAGATGTACACATAAAAGCAAAAAGCTTTGCTAAAAAGTGCTTTTGAGCGTGTGTCTGTACATTCCATTGTCAAAAGTTTTTCTTCCATTGTTTATAAAAAAGTTGTTTGAAGATATTGAAAAACATATCAACGTTTAGAATATTTATAATTGGAGTGGGCAGTTTTTGAATAAACCAATCGAATTTGGAAGGTCTAAATTTAAGTTTCATGACAAATTTAAATTTTATAAAAATTAGTCATAAGTCAGACGTTGGAACATATTAATAATTTGATACATTAGTTTAAAATTTTATAAATTTTTGAAAAATTCTTCCGCCATTTTATCTAACAATTATTTCAATCTTTTAATAAATAACACAAATTTTTATAAATAAAAATTTTATTATGGAAATGGATTTTCATCCTATCAAATCTTAACCAAAATATATATTTTTAAAATTGTTTGACCCATAATAACAATCTCAAATTTAATTTTGGTAGTCGGTATTTGATTCCTTCAAGTAAGCTCTCAGTCGAAATAAAAAAAAAAAAAATATTCCATTTAACTATTTAAATATTATAATACATTAGGATAGAAAATTTAAATTTATTTTAGGATATTATTCTATTTTTCAAGTTAAGAGCATATCCAGTGGAACGTGAATTTATTGGTTTGCACATCCACGTGGACATTCTGGATTTTTTATTTAAAAAATCCACTTCAATGGCAATGTGAATTTACAATGTGCTGGTGACGTGGCAGAAAAAATAATAGAGGGTGTGGAGTAGGACTTCTATTTTCCACGTTCTAGTTGACGGTGTCAATCAGCAATTTTAATATTTTAAAATTGTAATTACCATATTTCTATTTAAATTATAAATTAAAAAGGAAATATAAACTTAATTTTAATGGATTATAAATTAAGAAAATCTGAATAAACAATAACCACTGTGTACGATTTTTAATTTTTTTTCTCTAGAAATATTATTTTTGACACGTCATTATCTACGCTCTCTATTTACCATGCCACATCTGTCTGAATTAACTAAACTATTGGAAATACTCTAAGTTATAGAGTCTATATTTTATTTGGTGGGCTGTAGTTTCAGATTCAATAATAATAATAATAATAATAATATTATTATTATTATTATTATTATTATTATTATACACTGTAAAATATTGCGAAATAAATGAGTGAAACGTAATTGTAGGAGGATAATAAAGACAAGATTTGGAAGATAAATTGAAATTGACAGAGGAAGCAATCCAAAGTTTTCAACTAATTAATAGCTGATTGATGTAATGTGCTCAACCAAAACCAACCAATTAGATATTTAAAGTACTAACTAGCTAACATTATAGGTTCACCATCTAGAACATTTTGACATGTAACGCATATTTATTTGCATGCAAATCTGGGTCCAATCGCAGAAGATTTTATTTCAATCTGTAAATAGTAGGGTTGAGAATTCAGTTAACTGAAATCAAAATCGAATCGAAAATTTGATTTTTATTATCCGTATTTCAAATTTTAATAACCGAATATACAACGGAAAATAAAACGGTTAATCGTAAATCGAAACCGAATTTTTATAGTTAACGGAATTATTAACCGAAAATCGAATAATTAGTCGAAAAATTATATTTTTTTAAAAATAATTAAAATTTACAAAAATTTTTAATAAAATAACTTAAAACCAAATATATTGATAATATATCTACTTAGTTTTTAAAAATAATTAAATTTTTCAATAAATTTTAAGATAAACTAAAAATTTTGGTTAAAAATTCGGTTTTCAGTTAACCGAAATTTTTTAATATCGAAACTGAAAACCAAACCGCAATTTTCGGTTAACTGAATCGAATTAACCGAAAACAAAAAATATACATATTTTCAATGAACCGAACGGTTCGGTTTCGGTAAAAACCAAAAGCTGCTGTCTTTAGAGAGTGATATAGGAGAGGAAGTGGAAGGGTGGTATTAAATACTGGTGTTGAAAAACAATGAAGAGAATATATATAAGAAGTCAAAATAGGGTTTGAAAAATGGAGCGTCGGTGATGAAAGTGGAGGAAAGCGACGCCTATTTAATTTCATTTTTTTTCTAAATTCTGATTTCTGAATTCTTCAAACGAAGAAGACGATGATGATGAGGTGTCGTGTCCGGTCGCTTTACGTAGTTCCCGCGTTAATGTCATTTTACAAGTGTACTGTATTGGGCCCCACTCTAATGGGCCCGACCCAATCCTTTTTCTTCATTTACAAATAATAATATTATATTTATAAACAAATCACGCCAATAACGGTGTGATTTTGTTATAACAAACTTTTCATAAGAATCACTTTAAAATGACGCATAGAATAGAGATGTAATAATTTAACAAAAGTATAGGGGCAGTTTAGCAATTACAATAAACCTTGATAGTTAAGTTCTTTAGTAGTAATAATAGTAGTGTTTGCGTTGGTCAAAAAATCCACTCTTCTCACAACTATCCCATGGGTCCCACTTCATTGTACGGAAAATTATTATTATCTCCTCGCCATAATTTCAGGAGCTTATATTACTCTAATTTAGTGTTTTATTTTTCATTTTTTAATTTTAAATTAAAAAAAAAAAAAAAGTTCAAAATTCGTTTTGCTGGAGATGAAATCTATACTATTGTGTAGAGTTTGATGAGACAGAATTTCAACCTAAAATAAAGCAAAAAAAATCAACTTCTCACCAATTACTACTACTATTAACTACACTAGACTATCCACTTTACTTTAAAATAAAATGACAAAAATACCCTTACATCTCCGTACAAATAGGTCCACTTAGTAGTGGAGCGAGTTGGGCTCATTGGTCCAACTAAAACAAAAATAAATTAAATTAATCTAATGTAAAAAAACAGCATCAGCACTAGACGACGAATTTAAAGCGCGTCGAATTGTTAAAGCTAACACTACTGCTACTACTACAAAGAGCAGAGAACAAGATCACCATCTTCTTCTTCTTGCTTCCTCATCTTCACTGACAACATTCAGACTCTATATTAAACCCTACACGCTTTGTTTTCCGTGTCTTCTCGGATCACTCCATCTCCATCAGAATCACAATCATCATCTCTGCAAATCAAATCTGATTTTGTGTACAGAAGGTATAGGTGTATACGGTGATCTTCCGGTTATTGATAACAATGGGAAGCAAAGGTAACGGAGGAGCGACGAGCAAGGAGTGGAGACAGATCTACGCGATATACGGGATGGAGCAGTGGCAGACGCTTTGGTTCTTAATCTGTCACGCCATTTTCTTCTCTGTTTGTTCCGTCGTTTTTCTTATCTACTTCGGTAGGATTTGTGTTTTCTTTAACTCGTTCCTCGCTATCGGCGCCGCCGCCGCTCGTTTTTCCGCTGGATTTACCGGCGCTGTTCTCGCTTTGTCCGCCGTCTGTTTGCTCTTCGCCGCTTGTAACTTTTTCTACTCCGCGTTGCCTTTGCACTACGAAATGGCGCAGAGGATGGTCGGCTCGGTCAACGATTGGTCAACGGTTAAAACCGCTCTTGATATCGGCTGTGGCCGTGGGATTTTGCTTAATGCGGTCGCTACTCAGCTTAAAAAGACTGGTAGTTCGGGTCGGGTTGTCGGACTCGACCGGTCCAAACGGACCACGCTCTCCACTCTTCGAACCGCCAATTTAGAAGGTGAGGGAATAAATAATTAAAACCAAAACCGTTTTATTCCAATTCAAATTCTCACATTCTTCAATCGTTCAACACAGGTGTTCAAGAATACGTGACGTGTAGAGAAGGCGATGTACGGAGCCTTCCATTCGGCGACAACTACTTCGACGTCGTCGTATCCGCCGTGTTCTTCCACACGGTCGGGAAAGAGTACGGTCCTCGATCGGTGGAAGCGGCAGCGGAGAGGATGAGAGTGTTGGGAGAAATGGTTAGGGTTTTGAAACCGGGAGGAATCGGAATCGTTTGGGATCTTCTTCACGTACCGGAATACGTTCGCCGGTTACAAGATCTGAAAATGGAAGACATTAGAGTGTCGGAACGCGTGACGGCGTTCATGGTTAGCAGTCACATAGTGACGTTTCGGAAACCTAATCAGCATTTCGCTGGTCCTGGTGAAGTCAGATTGGACTGGAGATGCTGAGAGCGAGTTAACTCTGTAAACTGAGTGAGTTAACTCTGGTATAGTATACAATACACCATGAAAAAGAATAAAGAGAGATATATATACATATATGTTTATATTATGTAATTAGGGTTGATAATCTGGGGAGACGAAGCCGAACCAGATGATTATAGTGTTGTTTTTGTATGATTATCATCATCTTCAAACCTCATCAATGTTAAATTGATCAGTGAAATTGGGTCTGTGATCATGTGAAATTGCTTGGTGATTAGAGAAGGATATGGTGCCACATTTGTGGAGATTATGGAGTGATGGGACTAATGTAGGGCAATTCCATTGTCATTTTCATAGACCATGTTATGATATGATGGTAGGTTTGAGAATTTAATTATCTAGTTGTTGGGAAATTTAATAGTCTATTCAAATTCCATTTTCTTTACCCATATGGTGAAAAAATGAAGCAAAGTTGAGTTCCCAATAAATGCCTTGTTAAATTGGGTACAGAAAACATGTGAAGATCTAAAAATTTTGTTCCTTGGAATTCTATGATATAGTATCAACACAGGGATCCAATCTTGACGCTGGACAATGCTTTTTATTAAGCAAAGATCACCCACAGGTTTTGAAGTGTTTTAATTGCTGCATGTGCTTCTCTCCCATGTATATTTAATTTGAAGATTAAATATCTAGAGAGTGAGATTATGATGAAATTATAAATGCAGATTGTGGAGGTGTAAGATGGGGTAGTTGTGTAGTCACAATCTGTGGATTGGTGGGGAACAGTCTCTAAAAGAAGTGAAAAAGAGTTTGGTTTGAAAAATAAATCTTCTTTAAAGAATGAATGATTAATCTGTGGAGGATTACAGGAATCTGATGAATTGGGTTCTTGATTCAATTCGAAATTGTGAAAAGTAACCCGATTGATAATAATTATGTAAGTAGCATCTTTAGCATGTGCCTCTTTAATTGTTGTGATGTGGGTTGTGACTCACTGAACAACTTTGTTTTTTTGTAATAATATTTTAGTTTGAATCATGTAAGGGGTAAGTTGAAATCACATTTTATAAAGAATTGGAAATAATTTTGTTTATATATTTATTTAAATGTGTGAATTCATATTTAAGAAGAAAGTAAATGGATTTTTAAGAGTAGATTGAGCTTTCTATATTGTAATAGGAGAATGAGATTTTTATATAAAATGGTGACAATGTGATTCTCATTTTTGAATACCCAAAATTATGGAATCTATTTAATTACATATGAATTGTGTTTTCGAAGCCCAAACCATGCCATGCCAATGAATTTTTAGATTTCTTTTTCTTGGCAAAACCGTTACGTAAGCCTTATATATTTAGTATATAATGAATCACATAATCATCAAGGGTCCTATGGTCTAGTGGTCAGGACATTGGACTCTGAATCCAGTAACCCGAGTTCAAATCTCGGTAGGACCTTTATTTTTAAATTTTTGGTCAATGGAGCTAATTATTAGACTAGACCATTCAGGATTGCTGTTCTGCTTTTTTTAGGCCTGTGTCATATAGTCTTGAGCCACACAGGTCGCACCTAATTTTCCTCTTCCAAACAATCGACAACCCTGAAAGAAAGAAACTGGTACCTAAACATGATTTCACCAATTAAGTCATTCAATTTTTTCCTCACAGGATTGACTAATCATTTGATAATCCATCACGTGAACTTCACGGTTCACATCTTTGGTAACGAATTTTCCTAATTACACAAATGGTGCTATATTTGTTCCAAACAATTCAATGTAGTTGACCTAATTTCCAGCTTGAACCATCAATTTAGAAATGAACTTGTGGGTAGAACAACAAAAAGCTGAAACCTGATACATTATTGATCAGACACCAACTCTTCCATCAGAGTAATGACATTAAGAGGTTGCATGTTGAACAATTCAATATAAATCTGAAATAATGTGTATATCATGCCTTTCTTCAATCTATACTTTGTGTTGTACAATCAAGAGTACAAAAAGTTCTGCTGTACAGAAAGTCAGTGCTAAATATAACAGCCGCTGTTGTGAACTCAAATGCACTACCTAGCTCAAGCTAAAATTTAACTATTCTCTCCTAAAAAAGAAAACAAAAACACAAACAAATGAAGCATACAAATATACAAATTTTGCAAGCAATCAAAACTTGACACCCTAAGTTTATTTGAGACCATCATCAAGTGTGAAGGAAAAGACGAGGCATATCATGTTAACCTGAGAGAAGTGAAGCAACAGGAGAAGCAGAATACAGTTACACTTGTTTGCAGAATGAGGAGCTAAGTGCAGGAGGCAGTACACATATCAGGTGCGGTGCAGGAGGATTGCAACTTATGTTTGCCTCATCAATATCTGGCAGGCCAAGCTGAGGGGGACGGACATAACCCACAACTAGTGGCACACATAACACAGAAATAGTTATCCTCGAACCTGTTAGAATAAACAGATTGTATTAATAGACAGGAACTAGGAAGGAGTAAAATGATATGTAGGGAAAAAAGCCATAATACTCCTTGAATGAAAAGATCAAAATAAAGAACTTCAGGACCTTGTTCTGTGGGGAGATAAACGTGCCCTCTCTTCCTCCCAGCAATCATCCAATTATTGGAATTAACATTGACTTCATATAACACCTCATCCTATCGAAAGTAATGAAGATAACCAGGAAATGAGTATGACTGATAACGATGAAGAGGTTCTTGCACAAGTTAAGAATCAGATTTGTTTGAAAAACTGGCATTATAGATATTAAAAAATATAGCATTTTTGTTAGAATCTTTAATCTAACCGTCTCTCATCTGAAAACAATATTATTAACTTCTATATGTGAAAAAAAAAAACAAAAAACAAAAAACAAAAAGAAAAAAAAAAAACAGTTCACTATATTCAATCATTATTGCACTATACTGTAATCAGTTAAATTAAGATACCGATAATTGAATGTGTAGTAAAATTGTGTTTGACCGACTATTTGTTTATACAAAAGTGAGTTTGATTACTTACTTTACACTGGGAGTCCTTATTCTGGTCAAATCCTTTTAACCTTTCAATTCTCCATTTCATACCAATGAGTTGCCCTACTCTGAGACCATCAGAAGGAAGAGAAAGAAAGCCAACAGCCACGTTAGGATCAAGCACAGGCCGCTGCAAAACAATAGCACTCTTGAAGATCATATCCTGCTTGGCACTGTCAGATCCATTGGATTCTTCCATAACAGGAGAATGAGCCCCAGCCCTTCTATTGCCACTAATTCCATATCTGATATTTAATATACTATCTTTTTGTACTTCTGCATCTGCAAGAGTAGAGTGAAAAAATAGCTTTGTTCTTTGTCACAAGCCATCAGAAACAAGACACTCTCAAATTTGAAAATATCATAATCAGTGACCAAAAGTACTTTTAACATTCTGCCAAAGGTTTGCAGATTGAATGCATACTATGCAATGATATTCTATTCATAAATAAAACTTTATACCTCCGGTAGTTGTAGTTCCTAAACATATACTAAACAAGATTCCTGCTTTGGAAGTTGGAGAAATGACAAGCGGAAAGAAACTTGAAATCGGTCTACCATCGTCATTCCCTGTATGAATGAATCCATCTTGAAGATCCAGCCAAGCATCAAAAATAGTCAATGTTGCTTTTACTTGTGAGTGAAGTATCACCTGGAAATAATACGTGGAAATTGTACAAAATAGAATGCAACATGAAAATCAATTCACTGTGCTTCTCCAATTAAAGCATCCTATCCAACAGATAGTGGATATTCTAAATTGTAAAAAGTTTCCAACTGACAGATTAATATGAAAATTTCCAAGCTTTAGGGTTGCTGTAACCAACGAGATTATATGCCAGACAGTTCTGGATTCTTTAATTGGCCGGCAGTAAGGTATAGATTGCTACAATAAAGATTTCTACCTGCTTTGACCAACACTACTTTAGGCTAAGTAAGACCCTTTTTTTTTTATCTTCGATGTCAGGTTACAGAATGCGAAACTAGTTATTCTTCATTTCAAGCAAAGTTCAAGACAGTAAGAAAGTCATCTCCGAAATAGAAAATTCATCTATGATACCTAGTATACTTAAATTCCTACATAGATATGGATGGATGCTATGGAAAACAAAGTATATACCTGCAGAAGCAATGTACCGCCATTGCATTTATCGACTACCCGTGTGCTAACATGGAAGGGGTCAGTGAAATGCACAGCTATTGTTCTGTGCATAAGTGAAAAAAGAAATAAAGTTCAGACAACTTATAACAGCTGAAAACTAAATGCACAGAGGAAAACTTATCATAAAAAAGATTGAAAAAGCTAATGCCTGTCAATTTATCTGCAATCTGAGGTTATATATTAACAAAGATGGAAAAGAGGATGCCTGTCAAATTTCTGGTTCCGTGACACTCCGAACTCAAGTTTGAGAGCAATCGTCCTCATTCCATCCACAATGTTATGTGGGAGGGGTATAACTGTTTATTTAAAGACACTACAATCAAATACTATTTGAAAACCAAAAAGAAAGGAATAGAAACAAATGGTGCTTTACCTAAGTAACAAGAATAAGGAAATACAATATGATATCACTATTTATAACCTGTAGATGATCCTCTCGGAAGATTGTTGTTGATAGCACGGACTGGAATCCACAGAATTGATGTCACCTTACTCGCCCAGTCAGGAAGTAGTATTTTACCATCATCCAGACTTAGCCGCTCAAAGTCTCTATTATCAACCAAAGGGCCATTGTCTTGGACACCATTATTATTTTTAACAACAGTAGGCTGCACTGCATCCCTATAGCTCTCCATTTCAATAGCAAGTGACTCTTCAATCTTCAGATCTGGACCAGAATCAATATACAAAACAGCACCTTTCAAGGAATAGTCTATAGGTCTTACTATAACCCCAATCCACTGAGCTTCGTTTACTAGCAATGGAGATGAGGTAGCTGCATTGAGATCAACCAAAGGCCTAGGGTTGTGTACCTAACAAAAAATGGGTTTCATCAGTATCTTAAGCTGATAAAAAAAATGACAGATGCATGCCCTCGTTAAGTAAATTATAAGAGCGTTAAAACTATACGCATTAAATCATATAAATGTAGTCATACATGAAATCTTTATTTAAAAATAATCCTACATTAACTGTGATGAGTCAGCAGAACAAGAAACTACCTTCAAGATAGGTCTGGTTGGCTTTTCATAGCTCATAAAATCATCAGTGTCTACCGGGCCAACCTTGGAAAAACTATGAGATCTGAATCTCAAATGACCAATCTGCCCCGTCATAACACCCAAGACATAAGAACCGGGCTTCGGAGGTGATAAGTCAACAGTGATTTTATTCCTTCCAGGTTTTAGTACAGTTGGAGTAGAATCCTTTAATGCCTGAAGAAATATCAAATGAAATGGTGGAACTATGAAGATTGCAAAGTGATTAATAGACTATAATATACTGAGGTGTCAGATCTCAAGATATATATAAAAAAGCACCTTAGCTCCTTCATCAGCATGACTAGTTGCTGTCAAAGTCAGACTAAGTGAATCGAGGGTTATATCATCAGGAAAGCCACTCCACACAGTTACCGACAGAGTACCAGGATCACCATCACACAACACCAAAGGTGGCCCAGGGTTGCCAGAAAAAGTAATTAGTGATGAAACATCCAAGGGCACTGGATGCTTCATTTCACTGCGCCCAATACCAACAACTTCCGACTGGATAGCTTGGCGCTCCTTTATAGTGAATAAGCCTTTATCCAAAGAAAGTAGTCTTACACAAGATGACAGGTAACCAGCTTGATCATTTAGTATTTTCTGACACTCTGCTAAATTGGGAAGAACATCAGCTAACAGATCCTGCCATCCTTCTCCTGAATAAAGAGCACAGACCTTCTCATATGATCTTGCAGCTAAATCAAAGTTTCCATGTTTAAAGCAGACAGCTGCAATTTCACCATCGAGGACAACTCCATGTCTTTTCCACCATGAACGATGATAGTTGTCGGCAGCACCTTTAGTTAACTCCAAATATTTTTGCTGCCATAAAATTTCACATTTCAGAGACAAGATGAGACAGAAAACAGTTCATGCAACTATCTCCACTCACTATCAATCAGTATCTTGAATGCAAGATAAGTTCCTACAATATAAATTGAAACCAATAGCACAAGTAGCTAATTTTCGAATAAGCTTATATAAGACATTTTTGGAGACATGATAAAACTGTAATTCATAGTTGAAAAATAAAACTTCCTGCTAAGAAGGTAAGGATCTTGCGGGCTATATACACAAACAACTTATTGAGTTAATAAGAAACTTCATGTCAACCAAAGATTGATACCTCAAACTCCTCCACAGTTGAAAAGCATTTCCATAGGTTGGGGTTTGAAATTGTTTGCCGCAGAGCATGCTCAGAGGCAACAAAAATTTCAGCAAGTCTCATAGGTCGATCAATTGAACCTTCGAATCCCGGGGAAGAGTTAGTGCGTGACATAGAACTCATGAGTGCTTTGTTTAAAGGGGACAGCTTTGAAGTGGCATCTGAAACTGATCTGTCGATATACATGACATTTGTATAAAATCCCACATATCACCACAAAAAATAAATAATAATAATAATTTTGGTGTTATATAGCCTGAAGACACTGCCATGAAAAATATCTTGAAATAATTGTACACTTGATTCATATAAAGTAATCAAAATTACCCGTCAATAGCACTCCGACCATCAAACATTTCAAATGAATTTCCAGCACTCAAAGATGCCCTTCGACGGTTGGCCTCCCGAAGAAGTATGGAAGGTTCAAGAGGCAAAGGTTTTCTTTGGATACCAAAGTGCTTAACCCTAGGAGTCTCTTGAAGAATCAACTGTAAAAATAAAAAATTAAAATTAAAAAAAATAATAATTAAAAAAAAAGTCAATTTATATTGATAAATGATATAAAATATTATCAAGACAATCTTGAGCATCCCCTTAGCTACTACTTCTTAAGATATTATTATTATTACTCCAAATTTTATTATTTCTAATTCATTATCTGCAGATTCTCAAGTTAAGTTCAAAATGTACTTCTTTTTACTGAACAATGATGTACTTGATATCAGCTGGTGCGGTTATGTAGGAAAGTTATGAACTATTAACTACAGTGTTTTGACTTGGGATGATGAAAACCTTGCACGGCACATGGTGTTGTAAACATTAGATAAGGATAACAACACATGCATATGAAGATATAAAAAAGGACTTCCTGTTGAAGAACAATTAAAATCATATTAAATTCCCAAAAACTATACGTCTAGATGTGGTAAGAAATTGCCTTTTCTTTTTCAAGCACTTCAGAGGAAGCATCAGGTGGAACTGAAGGCCAAACTGATGGTTTTGTCCATGGTAGCATGCTAAGAGAGGCGCTGCACAGTAAAAGGGAATGGATAAATCACATTAGGAAAGATAAGATGATTGAAAAACAGCATGAAGGTAAGCTTCAAGCACAATTAAATGTAAAACAGTGACGCACTTAAAGCTTACTTTTAGGACATATGATGGGCAACCAAATAATTAAAAGTCCAGTGTGAACTTGGTCTCAAAGATTTAGATTATTACCTGTTGACAGGACTTCTTTCTATATCCATTCCATGTCCAATTAAATATGCTAGCCGCATGAACTGCCAAGATCACAAACCCGTTTTACTAAGTACACTTTGATATGAAAGTATATCCAATGAAATCAATCATCAACTTATAACACTGTTGGATTCTACCAAATTAATTTATCTGATTACCTAGAATCAGACTGATTGATTCCGTATATAGTTAGATTAGATTTCCTACTAACGCTTTGAGCTCTAACAGCAAATAGTTTGTATATCCATCAAGAGGAAACACGATTTTTAATACATAATCTCTAGGTGTCTAATATAACAAAATATATATATATATATATATATATATATATATTCTCAACTGTAAGGAATGCTTATAACTCTTTTCAACTCAATCACATTATGTATAAGAGACGGCAGCACAAAATAAAATAATATAAAATAATGATTATCAGGAAATAAAATGCTATAATTACCTTTATCCTACACAATGAATAGAGATCCCCTAGAAGGCGAAAGAATTCCTTTTCTACATCAGTTGATACAGTTCCTTCGATATACTTAGATGAGGTCTCACTGATTAAAGCTAAGCAGGCAGTAATTATCCAGACTTCTCGCATACAAAAAGGAAGGACATTCTAGAACTCAAAAGAGGAGGGAAAAAAGGGACAAGAAAAATGAAAGAGTGATCAGAAAGATTATCTGTAGAGAGTATAGCAATCTCATAAATAGGAAGATACTGATACCTCATGCTCAACTAGGGATCTCGAGAAGCTTATTATGAATGTATAACCTCTTGCAGCAACCTCATAGGGACGATCCAACTTGAATAAAAGCTGCCATTTCCACATCGTTGAGAAAAATCCATAGCATAATTCATCAAACATAAGGTACAAATTGAAAAAATGAATCAACAACCACTAAAGCACACATATGAGGACAATCATGGCAGGATGACAGCAAACCCTAAGTATCTTTTTCTTTCTTGATTTCAGATTATAGCAACATTATCCAGTTTGTCCCATACACTACAACCAACATAAATATTAGATTATTCTTGCACACCTTTGATTGACAAGCAAACAGATATTGTCTAAATTCAAATTCCTTGAATGAGTCATTTTGAACAATCTGTGTCAGAGTCTTCCTTCCAAAATCTAGCAATGATGCCTCCTCATCACCATGCTCAGCACCTCCAAATTCCCTCTGCTTACCAGGCACATTAACTGCATTAAGTCAAAATGAATAATCCATAATTACTCCAGAAAAAGTTTTGGAAGAATATGTGTGGCTTTGACCAACTAAAGGTAGTGTAAAATGTTTTTGATAAAAAAAATTGCTAGTTGAAGGTAGCTTATATTTTCAGATTACATGAGTCTGCTGTGTATTATAGATAGTGACACCAATGACTACCTAAAGAACACAGCCAGCAATGCCAATCCTCAACGGAAGGCATGTTTAAAGCACCAAATTTTTCAAAGTACAAAATTTATTGTATACCATTTGCAAAGATGTCAATTACTGCTGAAGAACAACATCAATCAAGTCAATCATCAAGGACTGGGATATGTCTAAAACAATGATGTCATCAGTTTTAACAATTTTATCTAATGAAGTGTAAAAATCAGTTTAAAATATCATGAAACCACTACATAATTAGTAGAAATCTCCACTAGAGACAGCACCATCTCTTTAATTCATAAAAACTTGTGTTGCATCAAATAGAAGTCCTATTTGCTTGGAAAGAGTGAGACAAAGAAAGACAAACATGTACAAAGTAACATTATCATAAGAAAAATAAATTAAAAATAAAAAATAAAAAGAAGAAGAAGCATATTTGCTGGTACCTGTTTCCAGATAGCACAGTTCTAACTCATCATATTCACGCAATGCATCTTCATGAAGATGAGCCATCTCAAACATAAAAGCCAGGCTTTCCTGAGAGCAAAAAGGAGTATTATGACAAGAAGTTACCTCAAGAATGTGATAATGTAAGGCTAGCAAAACAAGAAGTTTCTAGAAAGTCGTAACTCAACATCAGCCGTGTAGAGTTTGAGACATTATTTCTTTTCAAAACTTTTGACAACCCCATTTGAAATAAAGTTCAAAGACATGCCTTTGATACAATAGTAAAACATGAAAGCAAACAAAGCTTAGAAGAATGCCGTTGTAGTTAACAATCAGGACATATTCCTAGCAGCCACAACAAACTTTGTCACAATTCTAGGAGAAACAACCTTCAAAATGAAAAAATTACAGAAGTTCCATATCGGCATGTAGCGTTGCTCACTTAGCTTGCGTATCTCATCCTCATAAAACTGCACACGCTTATCCAATGTATTTCGGATACCCTCAATAATCTTGGTTTCTAAGTCTTCCCAAAACGTAGGTTCAGGGCAATGGATATCAAATTTGCAGCACCTAAAATATAGATAAGATGATTAAAAAGGAAAATATAATTATATAAAATATATAATGAACTCTAAAACTCCTACGCCTTCACGTTTGCAAACAAAAAGGAGAAAATGGTTTCTTTACAATGAACATATTCATCCCCTGGACACATTATAGAGCATCCATCAATACTTAAATCATGCTTTCGTATCCCTAGAACTACAGGAAATGAAATATGATTGTAGATCTGGAGAATAACAATCCATGAATGTTGTACACAGTTACATCCTTGTTCAGTATATGAGAATTGGTTTTACCAATAGACTATCCAGCTACATAAACAGACAGGGATAAAGATTATGATACGTAAGCAATGAACATTAAGTATGGCGTGTTATGCAATATAAAAAGTATACTAAGTAAACTTCATAAATAATGCAAATGTACAACAATTTATCACTGAGTGCATAATGACGATATGTTTTCACGTTTCAGTTTACATAGCAAATCTATTAGCCAGCACCTAAGCCAGTGTGTCAAAGTGCCTGGGACAATTCTTTAGATCCTTACATGATTTTAATCTTATTGGTCAAAAACCCAAATGATTACATTAATAGGTTCCTTTGAAATTTTAATTTTTTTTTTTTAAAAAAAAAAAAAAAAAGAAAAACAAAAACAAAAAACAAAAAGAGAGAGAACCCGAACTTGCAAGCATACCTTTCTTTCTTTTTGGAGCTAAAATCAACTTCAAGTCTGGCATATACTTTTTTTGCCATTTTGGTGGCTTGATCATTGTTTGGGTGTGCTCTAGAAACAAATACAATAAACCATTCCCTTTCATCATTTTGGACAATCAATTTTAGGCGTGGTTTCAGGATGGTTTTAAATTCATCAAGATCCTGTAGAAAGTAGATACAAATAGCAGGAATTAAAGATTGCTAGAATAGAATACAACATGGAGAAGGAGGGAAAAACAAAGTTAAGGGATCATTGAAAGAAACAATTCGAGAGTCAAGAATATGAAGCTTTTGAATGTAAAAATTATACTATTTCCACAGCAATATTTTTTAAATTTATCTTTTTTGAATATCAGTCTATGGAAAATATCCGGGCCTCATTTAACAACGGGAAAACCATTTGTATCCATGATGCAAACCCTGAAATTACATACATAACATTCACAAGTTTACATACAAACCAAACATCTGAGTTCACTTGTCCATGGGGCCAAGGTTCATAAAGTGGAACAAAGAAATGGCAATCTCCACTTCTCCTCAATATTAATGAAATGAAATGAGCATGCTTAAGCCCTAATAAGTCAATAGCAAATAATACCAGCACCAGCAGGTTTTACCATTTTCCACAACAGCTAACAATGATAAAACTAAAACTTAAAATAGAAAACTCCACATGTTAGCCCTTTTATATAGTTGTTTTACTTCTCATCCTTTCTTGAAATAAAGACTTCTTTAAAGTATAGTGGCGATGTAAAACTAATATCACTTCCACATCTTAACATAGCTCCTAAAAAACCAAAAACTAAGACCTCTACAGCAGAGTGCACCAAGGTCAATTTCACCCTCCAGAAATAACACAGCCTACTAAAAAAAATCCTTACTTCGAGACAGATTGCGAACTCTAGAAGAACAGGACCATAAGTTATCAAAAGCTTAACAGCAAACTCAATGGCGAAAATAATTGGCTACAAGTTACTTGTGCTGACACATTGCTTCCTACCCACTGCAGTCATCAACGCCAAACTCAAACAAGCCAAGGGAATTACCTCACAAGTGACGAGAACGATGGATGCATATGGTTCTCTAAACCAGAACAGCAACTGCTCTTGTGGAAATCTGCTTCTAAGTCTAGCATCTGTCGTTAATATATATTCAGCAGGCAATTTATCAACATTTACAGGATTACGCGTCTTGTTATTTAAGCTAGCTCTTCTGAACGGCAACCGCACCTCAAATGCACTCTTCACAGTCGGCCATAGATCACTCACATCTTCAACTGAACAAGAAAACAACATCAAATACTCAAAAATCACTCACAAAACAATAAATCAACAATAGAAACTTAAGACGAATTTTCTGATCCAGCGAAATAAAGAAGAAAGATGCGAAATGAAAATGTCAGATACTACCTGCGATAACGATGTGATCACAAGAAGTTTTAATCGATTGAAATTGAGCTAAATAATTGGCCATTGTTGCTTCGTCGATCTACGGGAACCAGGAGTAGTCCCTAGATCGATTCAGAGGCAGGAGAAGCGAGGTTCTGCTTCTCGAGAGTGTTCTCTGTTGTGTAGTTGGGTTGGGTTATCGGGATTCACATTCCGGGGATCTAGTGCTTCGCGGTGTACCGCACGCAATGACCGAGACAGATCGATTGACCGTTAGATGACTTCTCTCGGTGATCTCAAGCAGTTTTCACTGAATAATAGTGTGGTGGAGTTGAGTTTGTTTGGAGATCTGAATATCGTGTTCCCCTAAAGTTGCGTTTCACTGTGCTCTTCTTGTCAGATAATTCAAGGGATAATGTACTAATTAGCCCAAGCAAATCGTATAATTTCATTAACAGGCCCCACATTTTCCTGTGAAGAAGTGGGGTAAATTGGGAATATGTGAAAATTTTGGTGACTTTTGTGAATTTACCACGTGTATGTTTATATAGATTGATGATTACGGATTACCTGACCCGCCAAAATAAGGGAACTTCACATGGCCTTCGCTTTATCCTCTCCCATTATCTCTCTCAAACTTCCATTCAGTTCCACTACTACGCATTTCACATTCCCATCCAACAACACCAGACGTGGAGCTTCCAGGCTCGCCAGCATTGGCCCTCTCAATGTTCACTCCAAATCTACACATCAAGAGATTCAAGACTCAAGGGTTTGGTTTCCAAATTCTACTTCATATGATGTTTCGAGTATTTTTACCTCTTTTATTTCGCAGAATCTAGACTGTTTCTATAGATTTACTGGAGAATTGATAGAATGCCGTTTGATTTTAGTGGTAAATGATTAATTTGTTGATAAAGGAATTATGTGTTGGGGATTTGGAAATGAAAGACTGGGATTTTTTTTGTCTGTGATAGCTAGTTATATGTTTCGTTATGGAATTTTGTTTTGATCTAGCATCATTAGAGGGATTTAGCGTTGTGCAGGATGTCACTTGCTGGAGTAATTTTCCTTCCAAGTTGTATTTATCTACCGTTGAACGTGGGACGGAGACGTTCAGGAGTTTGATTGCTGCGATGCTTATTCTTGTACAAATTTCTTCGCCATTATGTCTTATTGGTTGGGAATTCTGGTCATCTCCTCCTGCAAAGGCAGTGCTTTATTCTCCGGACACCAAGGTTCCTAGAACTGGGGAACTTGCTCTGAGACGGGCTATTCCTGCAAACACAACCATGAAGGCGATACAGGTTGATTAAGCTATATGATTTGTATTTGCATTCCCTTGTTAAAGTAGTAATTGTTTGGTGATTTTGCTTTTAGGCCTCTTTGGAGGATATTTCCTTCTTGCTAAGGATTCCGCAGAGAAAACCTTATGGAACCATGGAGGGTAATGTGAAGAAAGCACTAAAGGTATTTTCTTTTATTCCGAATTGTGCAATGAAGAGGTAGAAAATTATAGTCGTTGAGAGGAATTGATATAATAGTTGCAGGGCCTTAGTGTCTGTGAAAGTTAGGTATTTTTGTTATTCCCACTGTGTGACTGGGACTGTTGGCTGCAATTTCATATTTCCCTGCTATTTCCTCTTTATTTAGCTGATGCAAATTACCACTAGCATGCTCAGCTTTTCTATTGTAAAAGCTAACAGTACTTTGGCTCCTTGTTTTCTCAGAATGCATGATTGGAATCGTTTCTGATGTTTCTAAAGTTATTTTGCTAATAATCTGGTGCAATTGTTTGTGTAAATAAGTGTTCCTAACTTTTAGTTTTTAGTTTTCTTCTTGCTCAGTTAGCAGTGGACGAAAAGGATTCTATATTGGGAAGTATCCCTGCAGACTTGAAGGAAAAAGGTTCAACTTTATATGCATCTCTCACTGATGAGAAGGTACTGGAGATCTCTTGACTTGACAAACTAAGCTGTATTTTACATGAGAAAGAAAAAGGAGTCATTTGCATTCTTATTTGTCACCTTTACTGACAGCATTGTGTTAGCACCATAACTGCTAATACATATAGCAGCTTTTGTGAGCATTGAAAGTTTGTCTATCTATAACTATATATAGTTGAACTTTATATTTTTATTTGATTTTTTTTTATTAACTGAAAATTGTTTTGTAAACAAAGAAGATGAAGAGAAATTACACTAGGAGCATAGCTGGAAATTAGAATATTAGTGGAGAACATGGAAATTGGAAAATCATTTTGGGTTCCAGGTGTATATCTCCCCTATTTTGATTAGAGTTCTGCTTGGTTGTAGTTCAAATGCTAGGAGAGCTATTTAATACATATAGAACTTAGATGATTTATCTTAGGGGTAAATTTTCTCTTAAAAATGTGATTTCATTCGTACGCAAATGGTTATTTTTTTTTTTAAGGACTAAATGATCAGGGAACTAACTGACATTATTTTACCAGGGTGGACTGCAGACTCTCTTAAAATATATTAAAGATCAGGATCCCGATAAAGTATCTGTTGGCCTTGCATCTTCCCTGGACACAGTTGCAGAACTGGAGTTGCTACAGGTAATTGCTATTCTATTGACACCTCATATGTCAAAATATATTTTTGACTTAGTTATGTCGATTGTAGCAATTGCAATGCTGTATTTACTTTGGTAGATAGCCTATAAACTCAGTAATATAAATTTTATGTTACTGGAATAATATCTAAATGCTTCTGAACTTCATATTGTTGATAACAGGCTCCTGGATTGTCCTTTTTGTTGCCTGAACAGTACTTGAAATATCCAAGGTAAGGTTTCAGTTAGATTCATTAGTTGGCGGTATGTACTTCCTTATTACAAGACAATTATATGCAGATCATCTTCGTCCATGTTGATTTTCTCCTTTTTTTTGGATGGAAAATGATAACACATCTAGAATAAGAGAAAAGTACACCTAAATGAACTAATTGAAAAGATTGCTATACACATTATAAGAATTGTAAACACAAGTTGCTCGTCATGTGACTCCTAAATTTAATGTATTTTATCCTTTTCGACTTGTCTTTACAATTCACATGGAAAGGTAAGAAAATTTTTTTAAGAGGAAAGATCTATGTCCTTTCCCTAATCCCCACTGTATAAATTTTAGCTGTTTAAGCTTTTAGTTCTATTGTTTTAGATTGTTGAACCTTTCTTCTTATTGTACTCGTAATTACAAGAGATAAATATGTCCTTTACACTCATGATCTGGATGATCTAATTTAATTATTATCCAGATCACCTATCAAATTATCTAATCAATTCCACGCACTTTTGTTCTTTTGTTTCTTCTATCTGATGCATATGTTCTAGCTTACTTTGACACACACATTCAAGCACATTATGCAGACAGCTATAAGTTGCTGCCTTTTGTTATGCAGGCTAACTGGGAGAGGGATGGTTGAACTTACGATTGAGAAAGGAGATGGTTCAACATTTTCCCCTGAATCCGGTGGGGAACAAAGGAAAACTGCCACGATCCAGGTTTGTGAAATTAAACTGCACCTACCAAAGTGCATGCACATATTTATGCAGAAGTTGTGGTTGTAAACTGATCAACTCCTCTGCAGCTGAGTTCGTTGTTTCTTCTTCTAATAGTGCTTTTATATTTGACCAATTTGTCAAATTTCTTCCATTGCCTATGCACCTCCTCCCATAGCAAAGAAGATGAGACTAATAGTTGAATTGTTGCTAGTTGAGTCCACTAGCTTAGCTACTACGAGTTATTCTGCTGCGTCATTTTTATTTTCATGGAAGTTCTTTTAAATGTACGATTACATAAAGCTTTCTATTCTGAGAGAAATCTGAAAGTGACTTCTAGTGGCTGCAACATTTGAATCTGGTGTCTTTTCTCCTAGAAACCAATTCAAAGTATTATGTAACCTGTTTTATATTGGTTACATCTTATAGTTTTATGATCCAATACATTAAATCACTATTTCGTTCTTACAGTTGCAAGATTGTCTGTCAATTGCCGAACCTATGCATATAATATTTATATTGGAATGACCACCAAAGTCGTGCACTGATGAAGTAAATTAGTATCTGGTCAATGGATGATAATTGCTCTATTTTATTAGTCTCATAGTCATAAAATGGTTGCAGGTTGTTCTAGATGGGTATTCAGCACCACTGACAGCAGGGAATTTTGCAAAACTGGTAAGGTAGTTGATCCTCACCTCCGCCTCTTGATGCAGTTTCTGATATTGTTTTCACCTATATATGTTTCGAGTTTCTTGGGGTAGCTTAATTATTCAAGTTGGTTTTCTGATTATCATGTAAGATCTAAAAAGTTATATTCAAGTGACATTGGCTCTTATTCTGTTGTAGGGATTAGATACACTGAAAAGCTACTGGGCTATTAGAATTGATGCTTCTAGGTCTCACTTTTGGATTGGTATTTTCTTCCAAATGACACCTAGTCTAACTAGGCTTAGGTAGTCATGAGTCTAGGATTGTTAAATTGGTTGAGTATATATTATCAGACCATTAATATACCCTCTTCTTCTTTAGTACCCAGAACTTTGAAATAGAAATCAGATTGCCACTTGTCACTTTTTGGTTGAGATGATGCTTGAGGAATTTTATTTTCTTGTGCTCTAGGATTGATAGAATATGAAAGCCTTATGCCAAGTGTTTCAGGTGATGGATGGAGCCTATGATGGGGCAAAGTTAAGCTCTACTGATCAAGCAGTGCTTACGGATAATGGTCGTGATAAAAATGGATATGATGTTCCCTTGGAAATTATGCCATCTGGGCAGTTTGAGCCCTTATACAAAACAACCTTAAGTGTACAGGTATACACAACCAAAAAAATGTGGCTCAACACACTTACTATTTTTCATTAAATATTCTATCTGACTGCCTTTTACTGTTAAGGACGGTGAGTTGCCTGTTCTTCCACTATCTGTGTATGGTGCGGTTGCTATGGCACATAGTGAAGACTCTGAAGAGTATTCAGCACCATATCAATTTTTCTTCTATTTATATGATAAAAGAAATGTGAGTTTCTTAGCATCATCCTAATTCTTTTTACAAAGTCAACTAAAATAATGTTTACTTCGTTACGCATTGATGTTGTAAAATCTTAAGTGTATTCTCCAATTCCTCACCTTATACTTTTCATCTTCTTTGTATTGTGAGATAAGTTTTTTTGGCTTATTTTGCAGGCTGGCCTTGGGGGTTTATCCTTTGATGAAGGGCAATTTTCAGTTTTTGGGTATGTCCTTTAAACCTCAAAGTGTTATTATCATTATGTGATATAATTGGTACTTCTGTATATACTTTTCCTATATACAGATACACAACAAACGGGAGAGAGGTTCTACCACAAATTAAAACAGGGGATGTAATTCGATCAGCCAGACTAATTCAAGGCCGCGACCGTCTGCTACTGCCTACTGAGAATTGACTTCTGTTGTAGACAAAGTTGTCTACCAGCCTTACACACTCTGATGGTATGTTCTTGCAATTTCTAGCACTATTCATTTGTAAATTAAGGAGGCAGTGAAGTGTACCAAGCATTCAGCATTTCATTTTGTAGTTTTCAGTTTATATGATTTTACATTCTTGTATCATTTTGACTGTTGGAAAGATCTCTATGCTACCTTATATACCTTGTGGTTGTAATTTTCAATGCCCATAGTCATTAGTTAGTCCCACTGGAAAAAAAAACATAAATATCTTCTACATTCCTCAACTGTTGGCCTCTAAAAATGAGTGGCCACTGGCCAAAGTAAAACAGGTTACTGCTAGAACATTAGTTGATTGATGATGATAGACGTAGCTTTCCATCCTACGTAGATTGTGGGCCACTATGGGCCGAACTGAACCTGCAGCGTGTAGATTATCTGTGGTTTCATTTGTTGGTTCTTGATTAACTGGGCCCTATACAGTCACCATATGGGCTTGGGTTTGTCATTTCATTCACACTTGCATTCCGTTCCGGGATAGTGACGTGGCATTTCTTATGTGGACTGCATTGCTCATCCAAAATCCTTCTATCAAAATTTAATACCAAATGGGAGACAATCATATGCATCAGAACCCACACTAGTAATCTACTCTACAACCATATCTAGTCGCCACGTGATAACTACAATGAATACAGTACTAGAGATAAGATTCCACTATCATACAACTGTCCGCACCGGATAATGCATATGATGGCATCGTATATAAACTCAGCACCATTCAAACTGCCAACTGGGAGAAACATTATAGGGAATTGGGTCAATAACGAACTCAGTGAGTCAACTCGGTCTGCCTGAGCTCAGTTCCTCCCCGGCCATGGCGTCCTTATCTCCGCAAACCCTTCTCTCTCTTTCGAAACCTACAATACCCAATCCGAGACCTTTCAGCTGCTGCAATTCCCTTCCCTGGAAACTAGTTCAGAGTCCAATTTTCTCGAGAAACAAACAGAGGAACCAACAACATAAGTGCTTGGTGATGAACGAGGAGCTGGATGTGATCCCAGTACTGAGCCAAGACAGTACGGACATGCAAGAAGGGGTGCTGTTGGTGAGAGAGGACGATGGTTCGGAATTGGTGAGTCAAACAAGTCAGGTGGTTGGGGGGTTTAGTGATGGAACGTTGTCGTTTGATGGATTCTCTTCTGCTCCTGCTTCTGCTATTGGAGATGGAGGAGGAGAGAATGAAGATATGGAGAAGATGACTGATAGGATTATCAATGCTTCTATTGTTTTGGCTGCGGGAACATTTGCCCTCACCAAGCTGCTCACTATTGATTCTGATTACTGGCAAGTAAGTCCTTTTTTTGTATATTATCTCTTTTGTGTGTTTTATTATATTGATTTGGAGTTTTGGTTTGTAATCTAGTTTGGTGCAGTTGAACATGAAGGAAAATATTATCCTTTTTCTTTAACCGTTGAATTATGTGGTTATAGAGTATTTGAAGAGAGAAGGATACTGAGTATCTTTGAGTTTTGTTCTTATGATTTCTGATTGAGTTTTGTTATGGAGCTTAGAAGAGGAATACAATACATCATTTGTGATTGTTTGTCTTTTTCTTAAGATATAAATGTCCATTTAGTTTGAGAAGTGAGGATGATGTCGAAAGGATATGTTAATTTAGGATAATTAATTAGTCAGCCTGATGTATAAATGGAAGTTGGAAGTCTTATTTTGAGGTGAATTAGGCCGGGAATATTGAGGTTGGGTTAGCTAATTGTAATTTTAGACCCTTATGGTCCGTGTGAGAGACAGCAAAAAATGTTATGAATAATATCTTGACTTTTTTGTTCATTGTGCGTCAAGAAGCTTGACTCTAAATTTCTGAATCATAGTCATATGTTAATTTAGGCTAATTACTCAGCCTGGTCTATAAATGTAAGTTGAAAGCATTATATTGGGCGAATTAGGCAAGGAATATTGGGTTTAGTTATCCAAATGCAATTTTCGACTCTTATGGTGTGAGTGTGAGCAAAAATGCTATGAATAGTATCTTAACTTTTTCTTAAGTTATTTATAGTTCTTAAAGAAGTTTGAATGTAAACTGTGATTGAAAATCATTGGTTAGTTTAGGCTAATTAGTCAGCCCGATGTATAAATGGAAGTTTCAGGTCTTTTTTTGGGGGGGGGGGGGGGGGGGGGGGGGGTGAATTAGCCAGGGAATACTGAGGTTGAGTTAGCTAAGTGCAACTTTGAACCCTTACGGTGCGAGTGTTAGACAGCCAAAATGTTATGAATAATATATTGTCTTGTTCTATAGTTGTTCATAGTGCTTCAAGAAGTTTGAGTGTAAATTGTGATTCATCATCATGGGGCTTGACTAGTGTGAATACGAATGTTAACTTTATGTTTCTGTTAAGTCTTCTAAGTTGCAGATTGTTACTTGTGTAGTCCTTGTAAATTCTCTTCTTCTTTTTTTTTTTTTCAAATGTCAATCTGAACCTTGGATTGTTAAATTTTCTGTTTAGGGTTGGACCATTTATGAAATATTAAGATATGCACCTCAACACAACTGGAGTGCTTATGAGGAAGCTTTGAAGACAAACCCCGTCTTAGCCAAAATGATGATAAGTGGAGTTGTGTATTCGCTAGGGGACTGGATTGCTCAGGTTGGTCTTTGTATTCAAAATAAATACTATCTGCATTTTGTTTTCTATAATATATTTCTCATTAATTGTTTTGTTTAATTATGTTTTTCAATATTCAGTGTTATGAAGGCAAACCTCTTTTTGAGTTCGACCGTGCACGTATGTTTAGATCAGGCCTTGTTGGTTTCACCCTGCATGGTTCTCTTTCTCATTACTATTACCAGTTCTGTGAGGTGATGATCATTTGACTATAGTCTGGAGTTTTACTTGAGCATTTTGTTTTTGCAGTTGTACTAAACTTATTTTGTTTCTTTGCTAGATGCTTTTTCCTTTCCATGATTGGTGGGTGGTTCCTGCTAAAGTAGCATTCGATCAAACTGTTTGGTCAGGTGTCTGGAACAGTATATACTATACGCTTTTAGGATTCTTGCGTCTTGAATCTCCACTCAGTATTTATAAAGAGTGGAAGGCAACATTTTGGCCTATGCTAACAGTAAGTGAACGTTCTTCCTACTCCACATTGTCTTCTTCCTTGTTCTCTGAATATTTAAAGCTGTATGTTGGAGCATTGCATACTGTCCTTTTTCAATCTTTTGTGCTACAGTAGCAATCATTCAAGCTTATAAATGGAAATTTTAATGTTCAAATATTTTATCATTCTTTTAATATTTCCACGCCGCTTATACTAAATGAAATTCACACTTAGGAGTAAAGTTTTTCTATTGTAAATTGTTGGTCAATGCACTGTCTCTATGTGAGGAATAATCTCACTTCATCTGACCTTTAGCCTGATCCTAAAGCTTTTGATTCTGTTTATTGAATTGTTCTAGACCTAGAATCAATAAGAATGTAGATTATGATTGATTTCCAGCTTTGAGAGATTTTCTCAATTCTCTGTTTGGTGTTCAAAGTTGAAATTCTATTTTGACTGACACAGTTTCCAGACAAGGGAACATGCTTTGAAAATTAACCAGAAGATTTCTACAACATCAAATTGATAGGCCTCAATAGAAATTTGGGCTTATATAATTACACAAAATTAACGTTATATACTCATTGTCTTGTTTACTCAGCTAGCTTGTATCTCATGTTGCCTTGCATCTGACTCTATTGACCTATTTTGTACAGGCAGGATGGAAGCTATGGCCATTTGCTCATCTTATAACCTATGGTTTGATTCCAGTAGAACAAAGACTGCTCTGGGTAGACTGTGTTGAACTTATATGGGTGACAATTCTCTCAACGTAAGTATCCAATTACGATTAAGCTTCCTTTATAATCATTGCCTTTCTATTCTCCTGCAAAAAAGGACTGATTTTAACTAAACCTGTACAGCCGCCAGATGTATTTGGGGTTCAAATTAGTTGATTAGATTGTTTGTGATGTATATTCTTCAGAAACCTACAACTTTTCATCACATAATTCTAAACCTGTGGTTTTGAAAGAGTTGAATCAGCAAAACAGTATAAATATATCTAGTCCTCAGAAATCAGTGCTGATAATGCTTAAACCTAAAGAGATTCTAGTATTTTGTGGATAGGATTATGAGGAGTCTAGATGTCTTTATTTGGTGGAACAGGACCATACTTTGTCCTCATTCTGAATTTGACCTGTTGATATGTGTTTGAAAAACACATTCCACCAGTTTCATTTTTGTTTGTTGCTAGCTAATACTTGGTCCTACAACTCCTATCTTATCACATCTATTGGCCAGAAAAAATACTTTATTCTAAAGTTGATTCAAAAATACTACAGCTCTTTCCATCCTGTCAATTTGGAATTCTTTGGAGGAATAGTCTACCATACAGATGTATATTTATATATTCATTTTAGTACTCAAAGGGTCATTGTGAGAAGACTTGTCTTTTAGTCTATCTTTTATGCTCAATGGACCAGAAAATCTTTCAACTATCTTGCTCATATACAATCTGTCTGCTAGTCTGGTTGTTGATGCTGACATTCTTTCTTTCTTCGCAGCTACTCAAATGAGAAATCAGAAGCTAGAATCTCCGATTCTCCACCGGAAGTTTCGACCAATTCTTCGCTAATAAGCCATCCTGAGGTACCCGAACCTATCTATCTAAACCAATACACATGATCAGGACTATGCCTTTATTCACATCTTTACATTTCTTTATTTTTCCATTTGACCTGACAGGACTCTGTGAAGTGAAAACAGTTCAAAACCAGAGAAATGGGGTTGACTTATTGAGGAACAATGCAGTTATGGTTGGTGTAATGTCCTCAACCAGATGCTTATTCTATGACATCAATGTCAAAATTGGGAAGCTGAGGCTGATTTTTATGTATCTATGTGTGTAAATATGTATAGTTTTGAGGTCATCAATCACTACTAACTGTAAAAAAATACATACATACATCATTGATGAAAATTCATTAGAAGAACAATTCATACACACTAGTCTCTCCTACATGTAAACACACACCTAAAATCCCACTGTCTCAACAATTCTTCATAGAAATCACTTTGACTGGAGAAAGTCTCATGTGCAGCATTCAAAAGAAAAGACCATTGACTTTTCAAATTTGAACAATAATAAAGATACATTTCACCTATGTCAGTAAATACATGAATCAAGACTATATAGACCAAATCAACTAAAAAACCAAGCTTCCATGAAACATGAAATTAAAGAAAAGTTGAACCACTGGAGAGCTTGTTAGTGGATACAGGTTGGCCCTGCTCCTTTTCAGCTGTCAACATGGTTTTGCTTTTGTTTCACTACAACAGAGATATCATCAATATTGCAAAATTTCACATAAAAATCAAATTTAATATTTATTTATATATAAAAATAATAACAAATAAACAATGTTTGATGAAATACACCCCCACCATAAACAAAAATCATCCAATTTTGTTATCAAGAAGTCGACATAACAGAGAGCCGACTAGGAGTTGGCCGGAAATTACACCACCGGAGAGTCAAACGCCGATTGGACCGACACAAAGCTCTCCTAAGAACCTCATCATTGCCACTCTTCATCTTCATCATCTTGGTCACCAGTTTGTGACTAGGAAGAATAGAGCCATGGAGACTACACTTATTATGATTCCGATAGTTGAGACACGTGCAGACGATTCCTGAATGTTTCGAGTGAAGATCGTAAAAGGGTTTTCGGGTCCGTGCCCGATCCGAAAAGTCGGAGCGGCGGTGGTGGTGGAGGTGGTGTCTTGGTCTCGGAGGAATGAGTGGGTTTTTCATTTTCAATGGGTTTGGTGGTGTTGAAGGCATTTTTGGGGGGTTTTTATATTTATAGAGAGAGAGGTGTTGTGTGTGGGTTTGTGATTGGTTGACTTGGATTTTTTTTGGACTTGTGAATGGAGACTGACTTTAAATCGACCATTAAGGAACTGACACAACTTAATTGGTTTAACAAGTCTAACTATTCTAGTTTTGGGTGTTTAGAATGTTCTAACTACGAACTTTCTTGGGGTAGATTGTAATTCTGCATTTGTAAAATGTGATATTTGTGGAAAATGGCACAAAGAGTAGAATTACCTTTAGAACCTCAATAAGTACAAATTACAAATATCACAAATTGGGATTATATTTGAATTGAATTTAAATAGATTGAGTCATAAATTGGTCTTGATCATTGAGTAGCTCAATAAACGGATCATGTAATATAAATTTGGATTGACTAATTAAACTATTTAATTTTTTTAATTATATTATTATTATTTTAATAAAATATAATTTAATATTTAATGTTATATCTCTGATAAGTATATATGATATTATAATAAATATTTATAAAAATTTTGATTATATTTATATAGTTTATAGTATAAAATTATTATCTAAAAAATTATAAATTTTAATAATTTAATTTTTTTTTTAATTAATTTTCAAAATTGGTTAGTTAATGGTGACATATAAAAACTTTATTTTTTATATACTAAAAATATAAATAAAATAGATGATGTCTAAAAATTTAAAACTGTATAAATTAAGGGGCCAAATGAAAATTTGCGGAATTAGATGAAAAATTGCATAGTTGAATTGAAAGAGTTAAAATAACAAAATGTTGTAACTTTATGGGACTGAAAGTTAATTTTGCTTAAAGAAAGAAGAAATTGATTTTTAGGTGAACAACCTTACCTTTAACTTAATGAGAGGTAGACAGTTAATATAACGAGTTAATTTTTCTCTCAAAATCTTCTGAACTAGTCATTTTAACTTATTCTCGAATCAATAATTTTTTTTTTAACCGATCAAATATTTTGATATGAAATTTTTATATAAAAATAAAATATTTACTTTAAAATATATTTTATTTTTAAATAGAATTTTACTATTTGAATTTTTTGTGACATATTTTCCTAATATATTTTGAATTATTTTTCTAAAATTTATTGTTAAAAAGACTTTTTTATTTAAACATTTTGAACTGGGAGTATATAAAACAGAACCAACGTAAATTAGGAGCCTGATTTTTTTTAATATTATTTAAATTTTTAAATATTTTTATAAAATTTCACATTTATTTTTCCAAAATAAATATATAATATTTTTAAATTTTAATTACTTTTTTTAGTTGATAATTTTTTTTCAAAGTAATTGAATCAGTTTATGTTCACCGCGAAACTATATATATATATATATATATATATATGGATTTATTCATATAATAATTGAATTTTGGTTATTATCATTGAACTTTTAAGTCAATTTATTTATATAATTTATTTTGAAAAAGTTAGTATATTTTTATTCATAAAAACAGAAACAACTAAAACTTCAAATAAAATATAATAAACATAAATTCCAAAAACGGAAAAACATCTCCAACCAATAGAAACCAATAAAAAATCTTATAAAACTCTTTGAAAAATATACTCAAAAGACATCATTAAAATAAAAAATAATAATTACAACAAATTAATAATAGCATATAAAAAAAATTAAAAAAAAAAAAGAAAGGAAAGAAAAGAGTATCACCCTTCAAATTCAAAACAAAATTAAGAAAAGTTTAGATTAAACAAATAAAATAAAATGACAATACAGTAATAAAATAGATAACAAAAACCAAACTCTCAATAAACAAAAACCATTAAAACCTAGAATAACTAATTAAGAATAGTATCAAAAGAAACACAAGATTCCACTGAAACAAAATCTAAAGCGCCGATCTTCCATTCCAGCCGAAACCGCAGGAAAGTTTAGACTGCGACATTAACCATTTATAAAATAAATATTTTTTTAAATCAATCAGGCATACAATATGAAACGGGAGTATTATAAATATATAATTTTCAATGTGATTTTTATTAGAAATCAAATAAAAAATATTTATTTATACTATGATAAAATAAAATATTCATCTATAATCATTTAACAAATAAACATGAATTTATTTTAGAATATAATGGGTTATATATATATATATAAATATAAGTACAAAATTAACTAAATTTTACTGTGACAGCTCATAACCATATACCTTAATCGAGTAACCCTGAAAATAAATTTTGATAAATATAAAAAAGAAGAAAAGAAAGGTAAACGTTCGCATTCCATGTCCCCAAACATATATATATATATATATATATGCTTTTTATCTTTTTGTTGATATGCAATACTATCATATATAATGCATTTCTATTGTGAGCATCTCTAAGCTCACATTATCTCATAGAAGTCAAGCACAAGCAAATCCTACTAACTATCCATGCTAGTATAATAATCATTACATATTATAATAATCATTTTTGTTTTATATATTGATCATTGGATTTGGGTCATACCCGTGGGGATAATGATCATTGGGGTTGGGGTCTTCGCCATTAAGGAGATTTCGAGTTGAGGTTGGCGTCTCGCCATTAAAAAGATTTTGAATTGGTTTGTCTCGTCATTAAGGAGATTTTGATTTGAGGTTGTCTCGCCATTAAGGAGATCTTGAATTAAGTTATCTCGCCATGGTGGAGTTGTTCACCTAAAAGAGATTTTGAGAAAGAAAGTAATTTTATGTGGAGAGAGAGTGTTGTCTTAATGACTTGTAATTATTATTTCTCATAGTAAAGTTGTTATCTTTCCGTGGTTTAGGAAATTTGCCGAACCACGTTAAATATTGCATTTGTGTTTGGGCTGATTGTTTTTTTTAACGACAAACCCCCACCCTGGTAGAACCATGGTTAGGAATCTGTCGCCACACAACAAATACAGTCGAATAAATCAAAATACGAAAAATAGTAATAATATAGTCCATAACAGTCCAACAGTCCCAAAAATAGATAAAAATACCAATGTCCAACAATGTCCAATACAACTCCTCAAATAAAAATCTCAAATACAATCCAGGAATCAAATGTACGAAAATATCCTAAGAATAATAAAAATAAAATAGAACGTTGATGCATGCCGTGATCCGTAAATGAGACAGCGCCTAAACAATCGGGGTACCTGCACTCAACCTCGAATTTATTCCCAGATTACAGAATAGGAAGAAATAAAGAAAAACGTTAGACTATGAATTAGTCTAAGTTAGCGCTCACGTTCCAACATACACATACAGAGTGACCTAGACTCGACTCTAAACATGGGAGTACACAATGCAAGGCTCTATAGACTCCCTAGAGTCCACTACTTCAGCCAACACACCAAACATCCTACCATTCAGCAGTTTATTGTTTATCTTTCTTTTAGTCGAACCCAAATTATCAATTATCCACTTATTCGTTCAAATTCAATTATCATCCTAAAATAGGCTCCTAAAATTCACGATCTAGGATACTAATATTCTTATAGGGCGCTAGGATCCTAATATCCTAAACCAGATTTTTAGTTTAAGCTTTCTGTGGAGGTTTCGTCATTAAAATTCCGTATATAACAGTTTAAGTCCAATTATTTAACCTTTAGGATTATAGTTACAACTGACCGAAATACCAACCAATTTGTGATCACTTAATTAAGTCCAATTCAGGCAACAAATACAGTTATTTACCATCCATTAACAGTCCAGTAACACAAACCAGCAACCAGAACAGATTCTTAATTACAATTTAACAAATTATTTAACAAAATTGTGCCCAAAGCAGCTAACAGTGGAAAACGGGATTACAGTAGCAGTACAGTATGGCCGAAGCCCAGTAAACAATATCAGTATAGTAGTTTCAACTACAATCAGTGTAGGCACTTCAAGTCAATTATTTCAGTAGTGAGGATCCTCTATCCCTAGGCATGCCATAGATTTTACCAATAGATTGTCTAAGGGCAAAACTCACAGTTTTGTTTGTTAACTTTTTAGACCAGATTATTTAGGTACCAATTATCAATTTCAGTGTATAAATTTTATGAAATCCGGGTACAGTGCAGTCCTATATCATTAATTTATTAATCAATAGAATGTTTATCGTTTATTAATATCATGATTAATCAGGGCAGTGTAGGTAACAGTTTACAAACCAGCAATACACGACACATGCATAAACAACCAACATACAGCAAGCAATATTTCGGACTAAAAACGAACCACTAACCTAACCACAAACCACGACAGTCCGAGCAGAAACCATCCTAAGCCGCTGCTTGATCAGCCTCTTCGTCCGGTGGTCCTATAGATTGTTACACAAACAAATAAGTACTACTGCAGCGAAGCGAAAAAAAACGATTTGAACACCGGTTCAACAGACCAGAACCAACCCAACTAAAAACCCTTAAAACTCATATCCGAACCCTAACCCCCTTACTGTGATTCACACCACCGTGATTACGATTATCCTCACGAACTCAGATTACGAACGCTTAAAGTCTTCCGACCGAACGAACCTGAATGGCAGAACCCACTTAAAACCTTGAAAGAACAATTTTCGTGAGGCAAAAACCTAGAATGGTACGAGGAAACTTACCGAGAATTAATGAGAGGATTACGAACAGAGAGAGAGCTCTAACCCTAACCAAGCCGCGAACAGAACAGAACAACACCTGAATGAATCCGAAATCAGGACCGGAAAGATGTAAGAAGACGGACAAATCGAAACAGAACAGGACGGAAAGACTTACCCAAAACACGATGAAACTCTGAACCAGAATCACTTCGCCGGCCTCCTCATAGAAGTCTCTCTGCCTCTCGATTACGTGTTTGAAGAGTGATAATGAAACCCTAATAGAAACCCTAACGTTAAATACATATATATAACATGCCGATTAACCGACTAACCTCCTCTAACACCAGAAAATTGTGAATTAACCCCACTGACTCGGAATAATTATAAATTTAACCAGAATTCTAGAAAATTTCCAATTAAACCCCTATATTTCGACACACACTACTAAGCCCGAAAACGGTCCGTTACATTTTTATTGAATCAAACTTGGAACTAGGAATAAAGTGGGATAGAACCGGAATTTTCCTAACAATTAACAATTGAGTTTTGTCAATTTGTCAAGACAATTAAATAAGAGACAATCAAGACAATCAAGTCAATCAATCAAGCAAGACAATCAAGTGCCAAATCCACTTAGTTTAAACAACCTAACTCAATGAGAATTTAACCAACACAACGTTTTCATTACTTTGGTCAAGACACAAAGCATTTTTTTAACAAGAGATCAATTGGCAATATTTTTAGGTTTCTAAAGTTGCAAAACTCGAGTAAGGTCAAATACATTTCAAAAGTATATTCATCAAAACAATACTCTATCCTTATAGCTCACTATCAAAAGAGTTTGATTTATCTAAAACCCATTTATAAAAAAAAATAGATTTATTGAGGGGGGAAAATATCACTCGTAATGATGCTTCATAAGATTTTTAAGACCATTCAAAAGGTTCCTTAGATCATGAAACTTGATTTCCAAAAACTGAATTCTTTTCGAGAGTTGAAAACTTGCAATATTGCGAACATGATTGAACACAAGACTATGCATCTATCGGACCCCTTTAAAGTCTGCTAAGACCATGATAGTCAAGTGAACATGACCTACCTATCATTATATATATATATATATATATATATGCATGTATTAAACATGATATAAACTTATTTCATAACTCAATCCATTTATCTCTCGTGAAATGATGCAAGAAATGAGGTTACTTGTTCTGCAAGTAACAATCCAAGACACTTTCCAAAATTTGGATCAATTCAAAATATGATTATTATAGTCCTAAAATAATAGTCATAAGAAATAATTTATAAGGTTTTAAAGACAATTCAACCAGCGGTCCTTAGTTAGGAAATTCACCTTCCAAAAATAGTCTGTTTTCGTATACTTGATGGAGAGTGAAAAATCTTGAAATCATATGGATAATATATTTATATTTGAAAGTGTATATAAATAAACTATAGCCGTAAAACTTGTTTTCCATAAATAGTTTGTTTTCATATACTTGATGGAGAGTGAAAAATCTTGAAATCATATGGATAATATATTTATATTTGAAAGTGTATATTTATACTTGTTTTCGTATAAAGCTTTAATACGAGTCCATAGCCGTAAACAAATACTAAATCGGAGGTTGGATGAATAAAAATTAATGTGTTTTTATATCCCCAAAAATCTTAAATTTTCCCTATCCTAAGGTATCTTCAATCTGGTAGGAAAATCAATCCAATGATTTATTTAAAAATTATAAATGAATAATAATATCATTACGAATCATAGTCACCGACAACACTCAAATCGGAATTCGAACTAAGGAATTGAAAGTCCAAAACATTCATATACTTGAAGGAGTTTTTGAAATCCAAATATAAAAACATACCCACTAATTTAATTAAAAATAATAAATAAATAAATATACTAAAAAAATGCATGTCCGCAAACGTTACCCAAATCGGAGTTCAAACGAAGGAGAACGAAGTTCAATGCAAAAATTAAAAATAAAATAAAATAAAATAGAGACTAACAACTACCTGTGCGAGTTGCAGGAATGGGGATCAACCCCAACCAACACGCAAATAATAAAACAAACCAAATTAATAATAAATATCCCAAATAAACCCAAAAATAGTATGATAAAAATAGCACAAATATTACACATTATACGCTCGGTCACCTTAGGAAACACAAAAATGAAACAGCAAAAATTAGGATGGTTAATAACACTGATCTAATTAGCTACAATCAACCATCATATAAAAGAAGTTTTCATGTCCAACTTCCAGTAGCTTTGCTTATTTTTTATCAACGACTTCTTTAAAATCCTCCACTCTTAATTTTTTAGAAACTAGTAGAACTCGTAAATAGTAAACATTCAACCATTCTTCTCTAAAATTCGTAATTTAAAGTAAAGATTCCTTCAAATTTTCATTCATCATGCAAATAAAAACATTATTCTTTTTATTATTAACAGCTAATTCATAAATTAAATGAAAATTACCCCGAACATATCACGCTAAAAATAATTACTAGACAAAGTAGATCTCTATAAAAGTTAAATAAGAAAGATCATTTTAGAAGTATAAATATTTCAGTTAAGGTTGAAAAATGAGCGGAATCAGTTCGCGAATAGTTCGGACTTGACTCGTCTAAAACTTCACTCGAAGTCTGGTTTAAACAAGTTTTTAATGAGTCGAGACTGAATCCAAACTTAATCAATATTAAAAAATTAATAAATTTCAATCGAATTCGAAATTAAATTTTCAATAAATAAATCAAATTCAAGCTTTTAAATAAATGATACGAGCTTGAAGTCGTAATTCCAGCCCAGTGACAAATAGAAGAGGAAATAAGGAGTCTCTTTTCCTACCTCCCTTTCTTACTAGCAAAGAAATACACTCTTATTACATAGGAAAGAGAGTAATTAACTAACCTCATCCATATAATAAATCCACCATTCAACATAATCATAAACTTCCTAATATTTATCAACATACACCTGCACTATTTTTATTTTTCTTCCGAATATAATTATGGATCAACTTATAAAATCTATATACTATCTTTAACACTTCTTCTAAACCAACCTCCATCCAAAATCAATTAAATATATCCTAATCTTTTTCTAAATGAATTTTATTTTAAGGTATAATTTTTTGAAGGACCATATATATTTTATTACATCATATTCATATCCATCTATTCTAACATAATTGATGCCACATCTAATTTAATGGAAAGTAATAGGCCGGCGCTTTGATTTTGAAATGTGGAAACTAACTACTCACTAATCAAGAATAAAGTGTCAAAATTACACACCTGACTGGCTCCTTTCATATTTTACTTGGCTCCAAACTCCTCCATCTGTCATATACCTTATTTCTTCATGTAGGGTCAATTATTCCACCATCTTCACTCTTTGTTTACACTACAAATTATCATCCCTATATATATATATATATATATATATATATACACGGTTATTTCCAAAAACACCCCATTTTTTCAAACGTTTCACTTTGAGTACCCGATTTTGAAAGTATTGAAAAACCACCCCAAAATCAAAACCACTAGTGGTTTTTGATATTTTTGTGAGTGGTTTTGGTGTTGTTTGAGTAGTTTTGAAATTCAATATGTTTAATTTAGAGATTCGGAAATTTTCTAAAATCAAAATTACTCATACAACACCAAAACTACTCACAAAATTACCAAAAACCACTAGTGGTTTTGATTTTTGGGGTGGTTTTCTAAACCTTTCAAAACCGGGTGCTAAAAATAAAACGTTTGAAAAAATGGGATGTTTTTGGAAATAACCCTATTTATATATATATATATATATATATATATTATATGATATGATATATAGTTTAATGTGGATAGAAGTGTCCATCTTTTCATAGGACACATGACTTCTACCCTTTACATGATCTCATGATTATCAAACTAAATCATGTATTATCATCGCTTTCATTTCGTGTAAGCTTTTTAGAATCTATCGACTATTTTAGGTTACCGAATCATGACATGACATATATGCAATTATGTGTAGTTTGAAACTTACATGTACTCAATTCATATCTTGATATATATGAATATATTCACATCTTTTTAAACCATATACATCTTAATTTATAATTATGTATTTCACTTAAGATTTCTAGCTGGATTTATATCACTAATCTGTATATTAATTCTTGTAACTTTAGAACTAGAAAGTATGGAATCGAAGGTCCAATATACTGAAAATTTTGAAAATTTTAATAGTGGTGTGTAAGATTAGTACTCTTGAAACTGTCCAAACCTATTGAAAAATATAATTGTGATTTGTCAGTGAGTAGTCAATAAATAATATTTATATAAAAGTATAATTCTAAAAATTTTATGAAAATTTAGGATTTTTGTCCATTTTATATTTCAGTCTAAAAATATTAAAATTTTTGAAAAATATTCATCAAATTTGGTAGAATTTAGAATGACAAATCTAATAGTGATGCTATCCATAATTAATGGTGAAATAAAGGAAATTTAAAATTATTTAAAAAAATTTATTTTTTCGTTTAGCCATCAATTACCGAAAAATTATCATGTTCATATCTTAAAATTCTACTAAATTATCAAATTTCATTTTTAAAAAATTTTAATATTTTTTATTTTATTTAAAATTTTAAAAATATTTAAAATGAAAAAAAAAATTATGGAATTCTTAAGATGATCCCTTTTATAAAGGATGATAGTTGGGTTTGATTTTGTAGATATTTATTAATTGATTATACACCATTGTCAAAGCCAAAGTTAAAAAAATATGGAGGTAAATTAAATAGGAAGATAATGGCACACAAAATTGATGATGATTTTGAATTGCATACCAAAATCAAGCATTGATAAAAAATGAAAAAAAGAAAAGTAGTTTTGTACACTTTACTTAGAAAGGAATGTGATTAAAGGGGTTTTTAATTTGTGTGGTTTAAGATAATGATTCCCATTTTTATGATAGTGAAATGGTCCCTATAGTCAGCAAAAGAGAAAGCCATTTGTGAGGTAGCCTCTTCTTGTCAATTTATTATCACCTCTTCTCTCATGGAATATACTCACCTATCTCCATTAGAAAATGACACCCAAACTTCATCTACATCAACATCATCATCTTCAAACACTACTTGTACATGTGCTTTGTATATGTATATGTGTATCTACATGTATGGGTATCTTTCATGACAAAGATGCATCTACTATCTTATTGGTCTACTTAAAAATAAAACTTTCTTAATTTTTTAAAAAAAATACATCAATTTCCTTTTTCCCCGTATTTTACCGTGGTCAGGTAAAAAAATTAAAATTTTTAATAATAAATTTTAAATTTTGGTGGAACTCTAGAAGACGGTCTAATGGAAGTAGTCCATCGATCATTTATAATTGAATGAAAAAAGAATAATAACAAAAAATAAACTTTTGATAATTCTTAATTTTACCAAATTTCTTTCGGTCAACTACCCATCCTCGAGAGATCACCACTATTAAAATGGTCTTCTCAAACTTTACTAAAGTAAAAAAAGTTGTTTATATTAAAAATTTCTAACGTTTTTAACCTAAGAGACTAATATTGTATTTTGGAAAAATTCCAGCGGTGAGATTTCTTTTGGGATTAATCCAAATAAAAAGAAAATTAAAATACATATATTTTGTTCTTAGTATCTAAATGTTGGAATCTTAATTTTCAAAGTTATTTCCATTTGATCAAATAGGTTTAGATTTTTCTTTTAAATTGTTGGTCTTTGGATAGAAAGAATTTCTTTTTGAATTTTCTTTTCTATGAAATATCTTTGTATTTGTAATAATCATCTTGATAAGCTTAGATTTGTCTGTATCAATGAATGTGATTTTTTTTCTCTACCAATAATGAAAGGTTATTTTTACCTATTTAATAAACGGAATATATTTATATGTTATCTATAAATATCTAAACACTATAATTATCATATTGTTAGTGATTGATAATAAAAATGAATAAAATTAGTGGTTAAATTATGTAATCAGAATACCCATTATTCCAATAATAAAAATAATATTCTAAAATGTGGAATTTGAGATAAATTTAATTCGATTCCTTCTTCTTTAATTTGATTTGAAGGGAGTATTATTAACCTGTCAACATGATTCATGACTATAAAAGCTGATATATATATATATATATATATTATAAAAATAGTTTTTTTTTTAATTTTATTTTTTTAATGTGAAAAATCTAACAATCAGTATATGATTCATGATAAAATTGGTCCCCAAAATTGACTAATATGATTAAATATTAATCAAATAGAAGTGCAATCACATAAACATTACTATAACATGTAATATCAAACCATAATCATCCATTTATACATTCATGAAAATCTGCAACAATTTACTAAAGTTCTTCAACAAAAGAAATTAATAAAGTCCTAAACAAAAATAGTAAAATATCATGATCTTCTGATCAGATCTTATTTTTCTACAATAATGAAGATCAAATATATGTATATTTTTCATAAAATATAAAAAAACTAACTAAAAATACAATGCATGGTCATCTCATCTCCTCTACTCATCATCAATACATTTCTACATGTACACTTGATGATCAAAAGAAACCATATGACTAGTAATCAGTACTCTAATTATAATTAATTAATCTTCCCCTAAGTATCAAAATCCACAGCTAATAAAATATATTGTATAGTTTTATCAACAAGTGTAATATGGAATATGGTTATATTTCTATATCATATACATATATAGAATATATCTTGTACCTTTCTTCAATAACCTAACTATGTATATTTTTTGATTGATTAATTTATTTTTTTTTAAATTTAATAATAATATTAATCAAGTGTACCAGTTCATGCCAGGTAGCTGTTGATAAGGTTGACGAAAAATTCCATCTCCAAGTGAACCCAACAAAGATTGTTGATGCAATGGTGGCGATGGTGTCTGTGGAATTTGATTAAGCAAAGTTGCTATTGAACCATTGTTGTTGATGTTGTCACTACCATCTCTTGTTTCATGTTCACTACTTGTCTCTCCATGAAACCTCTTGCTTGTTGTTGTGTTGTTGTTGATGTTGTTATTGTTGTCTTCTTGGTCTTGCCATGAAGGTAGAGTTCTTTTGAGTGAATCCATTGTCAATTGCTTTGATGAAGTTGTTGATAATGAAATCGACCCATTTAGATGATGTTGTTGGTGTTGATGCTGATTGATGATTCCATCGAATAGATTGGTGGTGTTATTGTTGTCTAACAATGCTCCATAGGTTGTGAGGTTGAGTCCCTTTGGAAGATGAAGCTTCGTTGAATTTTGTAACATCATTGATGGTGGTGGTGGAGGTGCATGTAGCATTGAAATTGAACCCATCATGTTCATTTCGTGATCTAATGAGTCTTCTTTATCGTGATCTATTGGACTGTTGGTGTTGTTCTTCTTGTATATCCGGCATAGCACCCAATCGTCAAGCTTAATATCAAACACAAAATCATATAATTAATTTTAAATAAATATTTTTTTTTATTATAAAATTAAATTAAATTAAATTAAATACCCGGAGAGAATTCTTTTTATTGGCCAAATCACATCCGGGAGGCTTGTTAATGACTTTATTATTATCGGCGAGTCGATACTCATGCATTATCCAATTGGTTTTGATGCCTTTAGGAGGTTTACCACCATAAAAAACAAGAGCTTTTTTAACTCCGACTTTTTGTGTACCGCCAGAAGTCAAAACTGGCTTATCAGTCCCCGTCGCTTTCCAATATCCAGAAGTCGCCGCTCTGTTTGGCCGCGCTCCGTTTGGATACTTTCTATCTCTTGGGCTGAAGAAGTACCACTCTTGTTCTCCAAACGTCGCCTTAGCTGTTCCATGTTCCACAGATATTAGTGTTTGTTCGACAACGTGTCCATTAAATAAATAATATTTATATATATTTACCGGGAAGCTCCCAGGGGTCGAATTTGTAGAGGTCGACTTCGGCGATGATGGAGACGGGGAGAGGGGAGGAGGAGGCTTTCTTTTTTAAGTAGTGGACGACGAGTTCTTCGTCGGTGGGGTGGAATCGGAAGCCTGGAGGGAGATTGGGCTGGTGGTGAGTGGCGGCGGCGGTGGCGGTGGCGGTGGCGGTGGAGGAGTCTGTGCTCTCCATTTTGATGATCTTTTTTGTTATGGAAATTGATGATGATGAAAAAGAGAGTTGTTTTTATCAGAAATGTACATATCAAAGATTTATCGTATGGAGTAGGCATGGCCATTCTTTTTAAATGAGTGTATATAGAATCACGACTGCGACAACAGATGGGCTGTTGTTCACTGCGGTTGAGGTTATTGTACGCTGAGGGTAACAGCGAATGGGATTGCGACGCGTCAGATGAAAGGCGAGTGATTGGGCCGTTAATGGGCCGAAACGTGTAAGGGTGGAGGTGAAGGAGAGAGCGACACGTGGAAGGGAGTGTGGTGGGGTCCAGTGAGCACGACGAGGGAAATAGAGAGTGAGTGAGTGGTGCGGTGATGTGGAGAGAGAAGATGATGAGGATAATAATAAGGGGCTTTACGCTTTGGATGTCATGCTTTTGTTATGCAAATCCCACCAATGCTTAAAAGACATTTTTAAAACTAGTTAATGACACCATTATTATTACAACTTTGCTTATGCTGTTATATTTTGTCCCCGCTAATAGCTTGGCTTCGATTCTTTCGCCCTCACACTTATTTTAATATTTAATGTTTAAATATATATTGGGTAAAAAATATTTTAAATGAATTTGAAAAAAAAAAATATTTATTTGATACCCGTATAAAATAAATTTTAAAATATTATGTATGAAAGTTATTTATAATTGATTAGAATATTAGTTTTTAATTGTATTTATATTTGTAAATAATTTTATAATTTATAATTATTTTATGTTAAAATTAAATATTCACTTTCATAATATAAATAATTTAATAATACAATAATTAATTACTATCACTGTTTAAAATACTAATATGATATTTTTTATTTGAGAATTGTCTATTTTAAAAAATATAAATAAATTAAATTAAATTATATAATATGCGTTAAAATGATTTTCATAGTTATTATAATTGTCATAATATTGGATTATTTTTTTAAATTTATTTTAGCAATATAGTAAAATAATAATAAACAAATAATAGTTATTATTTTTTATTTTAATTTGTGAAAATAATTTTATTTTAGTAAAACAATACATATTATTTTTATTTAATTTATTTTTATTTATTAATTAATCTACCCATATTTAAATAATAATTGGAATAAATTTTTAATATATATAATAAAACCACTATTTTCAAATTATTTGGGAATACTTTATTTTATATCATGTTATTACTCAAATGGTTGTCGAAGCACATTCTACATGCACATATGTATGTAACTAGTACCTTCCAAATTTGGACTTCCCACAATCTTTAAACTAGAGAGTATACCTACTAGCAAATCTCTACCCCACATTTATATATATATATATATATATATATATATATTACGAGATGTTATTTGTAATCAGACATTACTAAGAAAATAGTTTAAATGTATAAAAATATGTAGCTTAGTTTAAAACATTATTAACACTCTAGAACATATAAGAACATTGAGAACAGAACCTGAGATGAGATTGATACGTTGAAGGTTCGACACGTAAGTGAAGATGATAAGAAAATAACGTGAAAGATTAAAAGCAAAACAGTTAAAAACAATGAGTCTGATGGTTGAGGTTTTGACCAAAAAGAAAATCAATGGAGGTGGATCCATTTGGTGGGGTCGAGTGTTGGTTCCTTCGTAGACCGAGTAGGTCCCACTCCATGTCACTTCTTGCCTTATCATCATCATCAACAGGTGGATCCCTCTCTATGTATATCTCACATTTCACATCTCGATTTTTATTTCATTTTTTGAATATTAGTGTAAATGTGATGTGCGTGGATGGTGGGATTAGGATTATGGGTTATGGATGACATGGCATGGACATATCATATAATATAAATATGGCTCTTTCTCAACTACTTGTAATGATGTTGAATTAATTAATTAATCACAACAACAACCACAATTGAAAATTGTATGAATGATAAATCAAATCAACTCCATGGCCCACTAGGACATCAAAATATCGTATAATTTAAGAATATTATACTATTTCTTAACAAATTTTTAAACGGTGAAAATTAGTTTTAATATTAGTTTAATTTTTATTTATTAGCTTATTAATTTTAATAATAAAAATTAAAATTAATAATTATTTAAAACTTAAAAATTCTAGAAAAGTATAATTTAATTAATATTAACTAAAAAAATTAAAAATAATTAATAAATAAAACGAATTAGAATATATAGTTTTTTTTTCAAATGTTGCAAAAATAAATCTTTAAAATTAAAAAAGCAATTTTACAATAATAAAAGTGAACAAATTTAAATAATTTTTTTAAATATTTAAAATATAATTATAGATCTGCAATAAATTTTTAAAATTTTGGTTTTCACATATAATTATTTTTTCAAAATATTCTAAATTTTTACAATTTATAAATTCCGTGAATTACGCTTACAGTTTTTGAATTACGATTATAATATATTGAATGAATTATGAAATGAGAATTAAAGTTTAATTTTGTAATTTTTTAAAAATATACCTATAATTATATACTAAATATTTTATGGCTTAAAACAAAATTTTCCAATATATATATTTATAACTTTTGTTTTTATTCTTAATACTAATCAAATTGTCAATTTAGTTTGTTGGGATGCCTTGAATCACAAGGAATTCCTAATTACTTGGATTATAAGGATTCCTATTTTGGAAGGATTCCCTTTAGGAAGGATTTCCTATTTTGAGTTTAGATTTATTTCCTTATTGTTATAATCCTTATTTGGAAAATGATTTGGTTTTCCTAATTATGATTATTTGGTATTTCTTGTAAAGAGGAAATAAATTAGGAAAGTATATTTGGTGATCATTATAAATAGAGCTGTCTCATGAAGAAGTAATCATCTCATCCCAACCTTCTGGGTGGTGATCAAGGATTGGGAGTCATAACCCCAATCATCAAGAGTTGGCGCCTCTACTACCTTCTAGGTATCCGAAAGTTGTCTGACATAGATAGCACCATTGTTGATACAATGGATGGTTGGAGAAGACGTTCTATCTCTGACAATTTAAGGCATCTCGTCAGGTTTGGTTATTCCTTCGATACAATTGGTTAATTAGACTATTGCTAGTCTAGGTAGAGTGCACGATAGCATTGGAGAGAGAGTGTAGTCTGAAAGACTTGTAACCCTTATTTCTCAATAGTTAAGTTGTTATCTTGGTGGGGTAGGCACATCGTCGAACCACGTTAAATCTCTTGTGTCTCTTTTCTACTTTCCATACTTTGTTGTTTGTTTCTACTCTGGTTGGTGCTATTCTGTCTCCTCTATCCCTAACAAACTGGTATCAGAGCATAATTTGGGATTAGTCATGGCATCAACATCATCAACAAAGCTGATTCATCATTTTATTGATTTGATCATTGAACTTGTGGCTTGTGATGAAAGAGGGATATAATGAAAATCCCTAACATAGTTAATATTTAATTATTGTAATAAATTTAGTTAATTATTTTTTAAAAAATATCATGCAACAACGTATGACACATCAATTTTATTATTATTATTATTATTATTATTATTATTATTATTATTATTATTATTATTATTATTATTATTTATAAGGGCCCATGAAAGAATCAAAACATTGCCCTAATTTATATACCCTTATGATTTTGTGGATCCCACTACCTAAACAATAATTAATTTATAGTAAATGAAAATATATTCGACACTAAATTATTATTCAGTTACAAAACATTTGGTTATAAGTTATGTGTCAACTTCTGATGTTCAAGGCAAGCCTAACGTGGCCTTTTTTTTTTTTACTATATATTCATGCATGTGAGTGAGAGTGCAACTATTATTTCCATGCATCATTTTCTCTTCTTTTTGTTATTCGATGCTTCATTGTTTTTGACATCAGTGGTTCTCAACACAATTTATCGATTTTTTTCTTTTATTTATTCTTTGATAACTCATGTCATTATCTATGACTGCTTTTTTTTTTTAAATAAATTATAAATGTTTTTATGTAGTATATTGTATTTACGGAATTTGTTATTTATTCTTCACATAAATTTAATTCCAAAAGAGGTTTTGAAGACAAACCCTAGTGTTACGCAACAATAAAAGGCTTAAATTTCTCTTCCTCCAACAGATTTGGACAATGTCACGAATGCATGACTCTCTTAATCTTAATACACGTGATCTAAACTTCTAGTTAGTTCCATTTTTAATGCCCTCACGCAACCCCAATTCATTTGGATATATATATATATGGTTATATTTTATTTTATTATTTAAAAAATATAAATTTAAGTTAAATATAATTTTAAAAAATTATAATTTATTTATTTTATCCGGATTGAGCTTTTTGAAAAAAAGAAAGAAAGAAGAGAGAAACAATTTTTAGAAGTACAGTAAATACAACCATCTAACATTCATTATATTAAAAATTAAATTAGTAATTTTATTTCATTGATGTTAAATTTTTCTTGAAACACATTAAAAATAATAATTTTTATATTATTTAAAAATATTCAACTTTAAATATTTAATGTTATTCTTTTATATTTCTAAAACAAACGAAATTAATTATAAAAAAAATCTTAACAATTGATTTTAATCCGTATTCGGCATTCTAATTTCCTATTTTAATAGTTTTATTTAATCTAACTATTTTATATTTAAAAAAAAAAAAATTACGTTTCAAACATGACAAGTTTTAAAGTTACTTTAGATAAAAAATTTATATAACTTGACTAGTACTCAAATGATCAGTTCTAATCACAATGCATGGGCAGTGATATGGATTGATTTATTATCAAAGCCCTAGATGATGTCAACTATACAAATCTTTATTTTCTTTTTCTCTTTTACTCATCTATGGGATGTTAATATTGTGATCGCAATATTTTAAAAATTGAGGCACGTTTCTCTTATGGCACAAATGAGAAATCGATACTTGCACGTTTTGTATATTAATTTAATCATTGAGATTGTGATGTAAATAAATATATACACATTGTCCAATGTATCTACTTGACCTTGGTCATAAGGTTGAGTATAGATAGCTTATAATATGTGTATAGAATGACATAAATGAGGTCATGGTCAAATTTCTAAATTAGGGTTGGGAATTTTCTTTGTGTATATTTATACGGTATTGATACTTTATCTAGTTATATGGTTTTGGGTGAAATTTTACTCAAAGTTATACATTTCGTGTGTGGAGTATGAAATCACTTTAATTTAATAATTAGTCTATTAATTTGAATTATAAAAATTTAAAGTCAATATATAATTTGGGTACTTGTATTAATACGGTCTTTATCTCCTTGTATATACGTATGTACAATGCATACTATTGGTTTATTTTAGTTGATGCTAAATAATTTAGGATATAAATTACTGCTTCATGAAGTATGTAGATATCATGAAAATATGTAAATATTTTTATGTTTTTATTGTAATTCAAATACTAAATGATCGGTACTATTTTTGATATTAAATTTTCAATTAACTGTTTTAAAATAACGTTAACATATAGCTATTAAATTAGATTTTGAATTACCCGTAAATTAGCTATTGAATTGAATATTTATATTAATTTTAGTTTTTAAATTAACTCTTAAATATAAAATTATTAAAAGGGTTATTTTCATTTTTGTTATTTTATAACTTTTATTTACGTCATATAACCCAACTTTAAAAATTTTACAATAATAATCTTCCCAACTTTCACTTTTAAAAAATGAACTAAATTGACCATTTTATCCTTATATGAAGATCCTTTTCACTGATCTGTGAAGGTGTGAAGGTGGTATGTGAGGAGAACCTTCACATATGTGATGGTCTATTTTTTAAAATCAAAATTTGAGTGGCTCAAAAATATAAATAAACTTCTATTGGTTTAGTTTTAAATTTTCAAACTTTATTTGGTTTATTTTATATAATTTTCCCATATTAAAATTTATTTTATATATATAAATATATTTCAGAAGATAATAGATGTAATTAATTAAAAAATAAAAATTAATAAAATAAAATACTATTAACATTTGGATTGAAAGCTATTAAACAATAATTTTTTTAAAAGTTTTCGTAAACACGAATTAAAACGGTAAATTTTATTTTAAAACACCCATTGTTTTGAAAAGCTAATGCATAATCAAAATACTAATCAAAAAACATTTTCAATATTTTCAGATACACTTATAAAATTCACTTGTCACTAGATAACATGTAAATATGTAATATAATAGTAATTTCTTCGGAGTATAAATTGGATTGGTGATGAGAATGGTCACACGGTTTGAAGAATTGACTTACAAATAATAATAATAATAATTATTATTATTATTCGAAATTTTTAAAAAAAAAAAATTGTTGAAATATTTACTGGGAGCATTGAAAAATCTCATAATTCAATTTGAATAAATAAATTAGGAAAAAAAAAACCTTTACGGTCGCCACAAAATAGCAAACCCGTGGGCTTTTTAAACGGATGAACTCGTTAACTGGACATGAACCATTCGCTGGTTGTTCAGAGAACCGGCCCATCTTTAAGTAAAAATAATTTAAAGAAAAAAGAATAAGCCCAAACCTCAAAGAATCCAATAACATATCTAAAATGAGCTTCTTCTATTGGGCCGAACATAATTTGGAGCCCAATAAACACAAAATGGACCCAACTAGTCTAATTTATCGTGTAGATGACGAAGTGGAGTGACGTAAGTGCATGCGTGTTTTAAAGAACACAACACAACACAACATAACATAACATAACATGCTTGTGAGTTTAAACATCTTAAACTCAAACAAACACTCTAATCTAGTAGTCTATGATATAGTAATCATTCAAGCCGTCCATGACTTTATGGATATTTTGAAAGAATATACTTTTCTTTTGGAACTTCACTTGAACATTTTCAATGTTGTTAGGCATGATATTTTCCACGTGTGACTAATCATATCTACTCTTTTGATCTAATCTCTCCCGCTTAAAGATATGCATGAACTCAATAACCAATTAATCATCAGTATGTACACATACTTGTACATACGGTTGTGTAATATTCGTTAGATCATCCTTATTCAAAAACTCGAACAAAGACATGTATAATTATAGGTAATTAATAAATTATAAATTAATTTTGAAAAGTATAATATATTTTAATTAATATATTCTACTCAGAAATTTTAAAAAAATAAATAAACAGTATTTATTTTATATTAAAAAAATATACCAATATTTTATTTTTATTCATTTGAAATTTTAAAATAAATTAATAACTCATTCATAATTTATCTTAAAATTGAAAAAAAAATTTAATAACTAAAATAATCTTAATGTCTCTCATTAAATTTCAGGCATATTTCATATTGTTTCATATATATTTTATAGACCATCACTGATTTGGTGAATTTGTCTTTTAAAAAAAATTCATAAAGCTGTAAAGTTGAAGGTATATTAGTTATTTTGATTAATTTTTAAAATTTTAATTTAAAATTTATAAATTTAAAATAAAAATTTAATGGTTCAACAATTAAAATATAAAATTTATAAGATTCAAGTTTTGTGAATTTTCCAAATATTAATAGTAATTTTTTTAAAAAAAATGACTTTAATATACACTTTAATTTTATTTTCAAGTTAAAATTTAATATTTAAAAAAATATTTTTCGATTTGAATATTTTTGTTGATATCTTAGAATTTTCTTCAACTTCATATCATTTTAAAAAGAAAAATAGAGCAATTATAATCCATAATATTCGAATCTGTAGATAATGATTGAAAAAATCTCCGCGTAAGCATTATTCAACTTTAATACAATTGGTGGAGAACAACTTTATTCCTTAATTTCCACTTCTAGTCACTTTTTGCTAAATGATTGACAATTCGTGCCATGGCTTCTTGACTTCTCTCTAATTTTTTTAGATTTTTTTTTTTTTTTTTTTTTGAAATTATCTTCAAGAAATTGAAAATATCAATGGAATTTTATTTTTGTGCTTTTGTAATGTTTGGTATTTTCAACATGGTGCAATGAACTTAACTTAGGCGGTTCTCATTCACAGCACTATTATAATAAGTCATGTGTTGAGTTTGGACATATTTAATATAAATGTCAGACATATCTTGTCGTTTTGTGGTCTCATATTATGACAATTAACAGAATTCGTTGAACCATATGCTATACAATACAGATCTATTTTCGGAGTTCAATTTGATATTTTCTTTTAAATATAAATAAATTAATTACAATCCATATATTAATTAAAAATAAATAAATAAGAAATTGCTTAACCGACAAGCTAGAAACAGTTGAACAGTTGAATCTCCAGTTCAGTTCAATGACGTGGAGGCAGATTGATTGACCACACGTGCAAAAAATACTAAGTCTAGTAATCAACAGAGTCAATGCATATCTCTATATCTCCATCTATGTAAATTATGATCTGGCAACTGGAGAATAATCTGAAAGTACATTTTGGTTTGGACTAGGTTTTATCTTTTAACTTAGCTTTAAGCTACTTATCACAATTCGACCAATCATTTTACACCACATGGTAAATCTATGACGGCTCTTTTTTACTAGATAAGATTTTCTTGCTCACCTCATAATTTCGTACATTTTTATTTTATTTTTAATATATGCCTTACAATTTACTTGGCTAGTATATATATATATATATTTATATATACAAGTCAGGCTGACATAAGTTGACGATCATCATATCCACAAGCAATAATTAAACTTGTTGATAAACATGACATAACTTCACCTGTACCATTAAACATCTCAATCTACAAATAACGGCAGCCACCATTCTCACCACCACCAACTGCCACCAAATAAATTTAATCAATCAAATATATCTGCAAATGTTGATTTTCTTTTATTTAAAAAAATTTAAAAAAAAAGTCAAAAAATAGAAATAAAAAAGCAACAAAATTATAGATGACATTAGTGAAAAGAAACTACATCAACTAGTTCCTATAACAACAATTATTGTACTTGGTGTGGAATCCCACTGTCTTCTTCTCACTTTGAAATCACATCAAACTAATGTGAGATTACATTACATTAACATTAAATTTGTTTTTGCTTTTGGTTCTGGTTTATATTTCTGTCCATATGTTTTTTTCTTCAATGACCTAACACCCATAAATGGGTCAATTTTCAACTTGCCCATTTGGTGCTACAAGCCAATTATCCACCTCCCAAACATTTCCTTTTTTGGCATCTAAACCCTACCCAACACAACACATTTTAACACCTTTTTTCGCCCAAAAGAATTCCATTATTTACACATCTGCCATCCCGCTCTCTATCTACTGTTGTCTGTACCCGAACCCGCTTCCTTGACTCGGGTATCGAAACCCGACTCCATACGGGTCTACCGAGTTGTTGAACCCTTGACTCATCACCCCTTGTTGGAAAAACACCGAGTTGTTACTAGATTTGAGTCCGCTTTGAACTTCTTCTTCGACTGAGTTGATGTGATTCTGGTGTTGCGGTAGTGATGGCACGTAGACGTCGTTGCTGATGTAACTCGTCATTCCTTGACTCTGTACACTACCCGGAACGAGTTCGCTCACCGAGTTCAACCCTGCTAAACTCGCCCAGTCGAAGTTACCGGAACCGAGCTGTGAAAGGTTGATTTTCTCGTCGTTTTGAAGGGTTTTCAACGAGTTGACACGTGGCAGAGAGAAGAATCGGTCGTCGATTTCCGGTAATGACTCCAATACATCGTCTAGATGAGAAGAGGAGGATGAACATGAACCATTGCTCTGTTCTTTGCTCGATACGCTGCTTGTGGGAAGAGCCTTTTGAGCGCTTGAATTCTTTTTATATATTCTGCATAGAACCCAATCATCCAACTGCAAAACAAAAAACAAAAAAGAAGACCAATTTAGTCACTCTGTTCACTCCCCTGTTTTTGTTGAATAAAACAGAGCATGTGTGTGAAATTACCCTGGAGCTTCCATTTTTGCGAGAAGATTCGATGAGGCGATACTCGTGCATAATCCAATTGGTTTTGGTTCCTTTGGGTGCTTTACCGACGTAGAAGACGAGAGCTTTTTTTATACCCACTTTTCTACCTTCTGTAGTGATGATTTTATCAGTTCCGGTCGCCTTCCAGTATCCGGACCCGGCAACTCTGTTGGGTCTTGACCCGTTTGGATATTTTCGATCTCGTGGACTGAAAAAGTACCATTCTTTTTCTCCAAATATCGCCTTACCTGTTTAGATTCAAAAACCACCGTTAATCAATCCCCTGTTTTTTCTTTTTTTAATTAAATAATAAAATATTCAATTGAAAACTCACTTGGAAGAACCCATGGATCGAATTTGTACAAATCGATCTCTCCGATGATTTGTAGAGAGAAATGCTGTCCAGCGACTTTTCTACACAGATATTGAACAAGAAGCTCTTCATCAGTCGGGTAAAACCGGAAACCCGGTGGTAAATTCAGCTGCAAAAGCGGGTCGATTTCTGGAATACCCATTTTTTCCAATTCACGAACCGAGAGAAAAAAACTTTTTTTTTTTTTTTGAAATTTAATTGTTTTGTTTTTTTTTTTCGATCTCTTTTTTTCTTTTTTGAACCGTGTGTAGCCGACGATATATATAGAGAAAAAAATTCACAGGGATAAGTACGGTCGTCCTTGTCTTACTGTTGTGTTAGTGGGCCCCACTCCCAAAGCTGATTCCACCAAAAACCGCCACGTGCCCACATCAAGCGGCCGACCTTATCCTATACTGAGTTCCATCAAGGTGCATGCACCATCACGATAAAAACACAAGTGACTCACCGCTGAACTCGACACGTGTCCCCCTTCCCCTTCTAGAACATTTTACATCGAAAGGCGTTTTTCACGCGTGGGACATGCCACGTAAGCGTAATATGTCGGACACGTGCTGTCACGTCGACACGTGTCTTCAAGTTAGGCTTGAATTTTGTCATAACCATAGTGTGTTCGATCGAGATACAAAACAATTACTTAAAGGTCTCCAAAATGCAACACGTTAGCACATAATAAAAATTTTCATTTTCCAATTTTATTTTTTCGTTCGGGTCTTGTATTAGGGTTTCTTTCACTCAATAACCTCCTAGCCCTTTGACTTATATATTTTTATTTAATCAAATGTCTTATTTGTCTCCTCCAAGGAGGTTTAATGGCTTAATGATGTATGTTTAATTTAAGATAATGTTTTAATAAGATTTGAAAGAATTAGAATATTAGGGTTTGATTGGTTTGGTTTCTAAATATAGCGTTGATTAAAACGTGGAGAGATATGGTTGGTCGTTGAATAAATAAAGAGTTGTTTGGTAGGTCAAAAGTGGCACGTAGAGATTTATATCATACAAGTATATACACACAATCGTATTATGTTGACATGTGTGTATATATATTTTAAAAAGATTAGGTTTTGTTGATAATTACTAGTACTAGTAGGTTCTTGTGTATATTTTGTCAAATATTGGTAGTAAATGACACGTGCATATAAAAATGTGTGTGAAATGGAACCACATGTAAAATAAGAGATAAGTTGGTAAAGTAAAACATTGCAGCTGTCAGTTGTGTAATGTGTTTAGATTATGTTTGAAGCCACCTAATAAACTTTTATGTTCTTGCTGTCTTTTGAATCTTTTTCAATCTTCTTTAATTGTTACACGTGTGTGTTTGGCTTTTATTTCGTTTGTTTTTATTAAGACGGTCTAATGATTGAAAAAGAAAATTACATTAATGAAAAATTTTAATATATAGTTTTAATTCGAAATATAAGAGATAAAGGTTAGGTCAGGTTGCATAGCATAAAGAATCTTAAATGGAAATGGATACTGTGCAGTGTATTGTATCAATAATTTAATGAAATGACTAGTTGTATATGATTGGGACAAGTTTGCAAAAGTGATTATTTATTCCTAATATTTCCATATTCAAAATATCATTGGCTTTTCAAGATTCGGTCAAAACATACTTTGCTTAAACAATTTAATTATTCATATTATACGTATAAGGTATGTGTCACTGTTATTTATGTGCATTGCATGTTATTATGCTTAGTTGTGAAATGGTAGATATAAACATAACATATGGTTCGATGTATACATATTTAGTATTTATCGGAATCGACATTGATCTAAACTGATAAGGATACATATCTCACACAGTTTACACTCGGCAAATAAACACATTTGGTGCTGGACTACGAAATATTACGATGGATTATATATTCCACGACTCAAATAGGAGTATAAAAAACCAAATATTTATATTTATATTGGAATTTGTATGGTAACTCCATAAATTTATTTGTATCCGAATAAATAAGTTAGCTCGAACTCTATAAACTTTATTAAAATTTTAATAAATTCAATTTTTTCAAATTCGATTCGTTTAATTTGTTTAATTTATCTAGTAATTCATTTTAAACGAGTGGCTCATTTAAATAAATTCAATTTATTTAAATTTTTTTTAACATTTCGTTTAGTTACTGCTTGTTTAATATTTTTTTAAAATTTATTTAATAAAATAAAAATAAATTAATATTATTATTTTTAAACATAAATCATAATTCATGATAATAATAACGGAATAATAATAGTGATCCCACGATATTATTACCATTCATCAAAAAAAAATCATAGAATAGATATTTGTTTTTATTTATTTTAAAATTTTAAATTTTATTAATTTCATTTTAAATTAATTTTTTTAAAGAAACTCTCTCCGTCTATTTTTAGAGAAAATATTAATTTGGCATGTGATTAAAGAAAAACAGTTACTTTTCAATATTATGCATCATTAATTCATCATTTATTGTGATATAATTGTGTAATATTAGAGAAACTGATACGTAAAATTAAAGTTAAATAAAATATATGTTAAATATTTTAAATTAATTTCTATTTTTTAAAAAATAAAATTTTCTAAATGAGTAATAATAATATAATATATTAGATAAATTTATTTAGAGCATCTCCAATGGAACGTGAGCGTGAGATGATATGGCCGTGTAAAATAGAAGTCGTGAATGCTGATGTTGCAAAACTTTTATTAATAGACAATATAGTTAAAAAATAGTCATACAGTGGTCACCGTCTATCATTCTTCCTTTTTAATTTTAAATATAAATTTAATTAAAATTAAACTATTTTATTATAACAAAAACAATTTGAAACACACTAAAGATCTAATTAAATAATATAAAAAAGTTGAGTCAGCATGTTTATTTGACCGTCTAAAATAAAAAGTTTGTTGGACAATGTCTATTTTAAAATTTGATACGTCAGCTGGACATTCAAAATAGACGATACCATTGGAGCTCTACTTTTTAAAATATTGTCTAGTTACTGACGTGTCCGTGGAGAAATTGTAAATAGACAACTAGTTATAATTGAATCAAAATAAAATAATAAAAAAAATTCCGCTTATAAATTAGATAAAAATTTATTAAATTCAATTTATTTATTGAATGAAATAAAATTTTATTTATAATTATTTATTTAAATATTGAGCTGAGTATGAACCGAAATTGACCGTTTCTCGAACCTAGTGTTTGTTTGCATCTATAGTCGTGATATGAACAGAATAAATAATCCACATATAATATTTAACGATCATTAAAAGTAGCTAATTGTAAGTGAAGAATATGCCGAAGGAATCCGGAAAAGTAGATTTGTAGTTTTGGTTTGGTATTTGAATGAAGTCAAAAGTAAGACAACATACAAAGCCTCCATGCAATGCAGAACTGGGTTTCTCTCTTTGTTTTTGACTTTTTATCTATCTACTTACAACAAATCCAATTGGTTTCTCCACTTTTGATAAGTTGGAATATTTATTGATTATTACATCAAATAAGTACATAAAAATTCCATGTTCCACAGAAAGATCAAAATTTCAAATTCAAAGTTGCAGAAAGAGAAATGCGATTTTGTGTCTTGAAAATATTTGAATATTCTTAACTGCAGACATTGTGTTCAATATCAATATGTCTTCAGTAGCAGTTAGTTTTTATGTTTTTGTTTTAAGTCAAACTATTAGCCTAGCAAATGACAGCAGCTACAAACATATGACGACTTAAGACTTAAAAGTTAAGACTTAAGACTAGTTGGGGTGTCTTTTGACTTTCAAGATTTGAAATGTGTTTGGATTGGATCCATTAAAGATTTTCTCCATATAACTGTGAGTCTGATTGGCTGTGTATTAGAAGGGACGTCACTATTTAAACATGTGTGTAGTTGTAACTCACAAAAGCTCAAACGACCAGCTTACATAATAAAACGCTGTAGTCTTATATTGTCCACCTAGAATTCATATATGGGTCTTTATATTATTTTAACTTAAATTAAGATTAAAATTCAATATGTTGAGTGGGGACTAGGAAGTAAATAAGACCAACAATACAACACATAAGAGGAACCAAGTGAAAATAATAAACCTAGGTATCTGAACACATTTGGAAGAGAAAATAAAATTTTTTATTTTATTTTTTTAATTCCTTTTACAATTATCAAAATTAAAAGATTTGAAATTATTAACTATATTATTCATTTATACATTATTTTTTGGTATGGCTTTTGAAAACTCCAAAGTTAGATCATATTTATCTGAAGTAATTTAGAGATGACTGAGTAATACATGAGAGGAATTTATTTATTCATTTATTTTAAATATACTTGTAAAGATATATATTTGGTGGTGTTTTATGGGGTTAGCAGTGAAACTTTAAACATATCGAATGGTGACGATACTTCACGAGGGAAGATGCTCAGTTACTACTAATATTATCTATATGCACGTGATTATGTGAAAGTCAAAAATTCGAGAACTTTAAAGTTAAGTGTGTTTAACTTGGAACAAATTGGGAATGAGTGATTTATTAAGAAGTTCCTTTGAGAAATTTTTTTTAGGAAGTATGCGAATGAGGATCAAGTATACTGAATGTTTTGTAGTAATTTATGGAGTTAGCAGTTGGTCTCGAAGTGAATTTTTGAAACTATACTCGTTTTATAAAAATAATTCAAAACTACCCTATTTTGAAAAAAATTTCGAAATAGAATTCAAATGTGAATCAAAAGTGATTTTGGAATTGCAAAAGTTGTTTTTAGTATGGGGTCGGAACATCTATTGATTCAGAGTTGATTCTTGCTTAGTTCTTAAATGGTTATCGTACCATTTTTGGTATTAGAACGGAAGAGTTGGGAATAAATGAAAGTGTTGTCTGTGCCCGCAGCAAGAGTTGGTGATAGATGGAAGTGTCGCTTATGCCTATGACGATAGAGTTGTCGATAGATGAAGATGTCGCCTGTGCGTGCAATGACTTGGTGATGGTAATTATACATCGTCAGAATAAGACCACGATTTTGGCGATATTGCTCTGAAGTTAAAATATCGCGACTTTATATTTCTTTGTTCACTATAAATAGATGTTGTCCACTGTATGCATTAATTCTTGATGAACATAACAATTGTTTCTCGTATATTCATAAAAGAATATAGAAAATATTGACAATTGCAAAATAAACACTTTTCTTCTATGATAGTTTTCGTTTCTTTACATCTATTGACTCATCTTCCAACATTAACTACTATGCAATTCTCTTCCCTCATTCCCAACTTATCATTTCCAATTTCAAACCCTCCTCACTTCACTCGGCAGTAACTTTACCGTTCGGTGTCTCATTCTCGACTTTCTACTTCCCAATTATCGAAGTCTCTTCACAACTCAAGTTCCATTTTTTCAGCTTTTCATGTCTTCTGCCGTTACTCTCTATGTTTCTCAACTTTAGTAAAATTTTTAAAATAAAAAATAACAATTTCAAAGATATTCCCTTTATTTTTTTTCAACCTTTCATGCATCTCATATCGGTTTTTCTATCTCATTTATTTAAATCACTTTTTGTTAAAAACACTATGAATGTTTATTGATTTGAAGCTATGCTACTCATTTCACAAAATCTGATAAAATCATTGTCTATATATTTAAATATCTCGAACCTAGAAGCAATTACATAGTTGAAATCGTCTTAAATGTGAAGGTTATATATCATAAACTACGAAAACGGTAGCCATCTCTCACGAGGGAGAGTCGTTGCCCGCGATATTCTCTATACGTTTTATATCATAAACTGTAAAACTAAATTATACTTATTTGCAAAATGTTAAACGTGAGGAGGGTGTAAGCTATTTTACTCTAAAATACGTATAATTTAGACATATAAATAATTAATTGTGAAAAGAAAAAATCTAGTCTAAAAAGCGGAGTGATATGCATCAGTTCAGTTCTCCATCCAATCATGGTCTGTTTGGACCATGTGTCATAAATTCATCTTCATCTGTTTGGGCTACATGGCCACTGTTTCAAGGAATGCCTGCCCTGCATGTGATGTTTTACGTGGCATAGAAGATGATTTTTGGGCTTTAATTTTCGTAATTGATGGACCTGATCATAGTCCAGCCCAGCCCAGCCCGGCCCAGTTTTGCTTTGCTTAGCTTTCCACGCCCAAAGGAGTTTAGAATAGACGATTTCTCAGTAGTTTACAACTCAATTACTACATCACATGTTCTTGGGTTCGTGCTGTCTGATGTCAGTAGCCTACTCACTTCACTTGTATATTCTCTGTCCACCATGTGTTTGTAAATATCCCTCAATGACTTTGTTTATGGCTTTTGTATGTATTGTTAACTGATACAGTAGAATTTGGTTGTAAATCACATATAATCGTAATTAATCGTTTATCTCACTAGCAACAGTATAGTTAACTCTTAATCATTTAATTTAATATCCACAACCACCAACATATCATATAAAGTCCCCTGTGTATGTTGACGACTTCTGTCACAAAAATGTCAGTCTTCTTGCTTTTCTTCTTTGCTATACTTGTTCAAAATTCTCATTCTTTATCTTCTGCTGCTGAAATAATCGGTGAAGGAGAAGAAGATGTGAAAAGATTTGATTTTCCAGATGGGTTCCTCTTTGGCACCACCACTTCTGCTTACCAGGTAGGTATTTTCTGGATTAATGGAGTTTTTGATTTTGCTTGTATTGATGTTTTATATGATGTAGGTTGAAGGAGCATATCTTGAAGATGGTAAGGGACTCAACAATTGGGATGTTTTCACTCATGTTCAAGGTAAATTCTTTGCTTATATAAAAGCTGAGACTTTAAGGCTATTCAAGATGTTTATGTTTATGGTATTGTTTGTTTTTATCAATTGAATTCTGCAGGAAACATAGTAAATAATGATAATGGAGATGTTGCTGATGACCATTACCATCTCTTCTTGGTAACTTTGTGCATATTTTATTCTTAATTGCTTAATTGCTGTTACCTTCTGCTTCTTTTAATTTTGGAAACTTTTGTATATTCAATCAGAAAGACATTGATTTAATGAGTTCTATTGGGATAAGTTCATATAGATTTTCACTTTCATGGGCTAGAATTTTACCTAGTAAGTCTTTGCTACATTTGATTAACACTTTGATTTTGTGTACTCATTGTACTATTGTTCTTAAGCTGTTCATTTAATTGAGTACAGAAGGGAGATTTGGAGAAGTTAATGCAAATGGGATCAGATTTTATAATAATCTTATAGACAATCTCTTGCTTAGAGGTAATTAATTAACATATTTCTTTCAAAAGTTTAAATAGATATTAAGTATTGAACATGGTATTTCATATGTTTATTTTGATTGCTCTTTTATAATCCACATCCTTTTGCAGGAATTGAGCCTTTTGTGACCATACACCACCATGACTTCCCACAAGAACTAGAAGACAGATACAATTCTTGGCTCAGTCCTCAAATTCAGTAATTCTCTCCTCTTAATTACTTTATAATCAATTATGTTGGTGAGAATCTCTCAAACTTAACAATGCAATGATGCAGGGAAGATTTTGTGTACTATGCGAAAATATGTTTTGAGAATTTTGGAGATCGAGTGAAATATTGGATAACGATAAATGAGCCAAATTTGTTCGCTGAAATGGCATATATGAGGGGCCGGTATCCTCCAGCTCATTGTTTACCTCCATTTGGGTTATGTTCTACTGGAAACTCTACAGAGCCTCTCATTGCTTTGCACAACATGTTACTCTCTCATGCCAAGGCTGTCAAGCTCTATCGCTCTAGCTTCCAGGTATTTAAATCATCTTGATCAAAGTGTGCTACTACATATTCACCACTAGAGTTCCTTTTTTCTCTAGGAGACAATCATCTTTTTTTCTAAGTTAAGCTATGTAGTTCTAAGGAATGGTGAGGATTTATTGATCAGTGGTTTAGCTATGGAGTTCTAATGAATGGAGGGGATGTGTTGTTATAATTATGCAAGTTAATGTTAATTATATGTGCAGGAAAAACAAGGTGGATGTGTTGGTATAGTTGTACATTCATTTATGTATGAACCGTTGAGAGATGAACAATTCGATCAGGAAGCTGCTGAAAGGGCATTCGCAGTTAGGGTGGGCTGGTAAGTTGATATCTCATAAGTACATTTTCAATGTTGATCAGTAATTTAAATGCCACTATTTCAGATAAAATTCATTTGGAGAACATTTAATATTCATTCAACTAGTACATCATTCATCTATAATTTAGATCTAGATTATATTAAGTCAACCTTTTTAATTAAGAAAGTCTGTATCAATTAGATATTAGTATACTTGTTTGATCATAATAGATTCTTTCCAGCTAATAAGCTAATTAAAATATGTGCAATGATTTTGTTGTACCTGGTTGCGTGCTATTTTCATACCAGTTTTCTCAGAAAAGGAGATATTAAGTCAATAATGTGTACATATATCACATATTATTATTGATACAAGCAAGTTGTGATAAACATATAGTTTTCTCTAGAGTCATGATGAGCATGAGTGATTATTAATTACATAATCTACTGGTTGTATATCCACTTAGCATAAAACTTAATGTCAGCATACATACAGGTCTGAATAAATTATTGCCTACAGGGCACTTGACCCCCTGGTGTATGGAGACTACCCTAAAGAATTGCGACAGTATCTTGGGAACAGTCTACCAAATTTCTCAGAAGAAGAAACTAAACAAGTCAGTAGAAGTATAGATTTCATTGGTATCAATCATTACGGATCAATTTATACAAAGGACTGTCTCCATTCTCCCTGCCCTTGTACCCAATTGCCTTGTCCTGGAGGCGGAAGCTTCGCAATTGCAGGATATACATTCACCACAACAGAGCGAGATGGTGTCCCCATTGGAGAACCAGTAAGTAAACATTATGACAATACAAGCTACTTTTGTTATGAAAAGCTAACAAAAAGACTTCTTCTTTGTCGATATAGACAGGCGGTCCGAGATTCTTTGTAGTACCTGAAGGTTTAGGGAAACTTGTTGACTATATGAAAGAAAGATACAATAACATGCCCATGTACATAACAGAAAATGGTAGGAGACACATCTTATCTTATCTTCCACTTGATAACATTACATAGAGTTGTTTTGCTTATTTGACTACATTGTGTAGGGTATTCTCCTCCACCAGAAACAAATGAAGATCCATTACATGATGTCAAACGTGTTAAGTATCATAAAAGCTACCTTTCAGCTTTGGCAAGAGCAATAAGGTAGTAAAGTTTAGCTGATCTGATATTGTGTTTTGACTTTGAGTTACTATTTATGACCATTTTATGTTGAATTCAATTCCATGAAATGTGCAGAAAAGGAGCTGATGTTAAAGGTTACTTTATATGGAGCTTGATGGACAATTTGGAATGGACAGATGGGTTCTCAGTAGGATATGGACTTTACTATGTTGATCGAAAAACCCTTGAAAGAAAACCTAAACTTTCTGTTTCATGGTTCACGAGTTTCTTGACCAACAACAATAGCATTGCTGTTTCAGATTTCAACAGAGCTGAAATGTGATTAAATTTATTTGAACTTCATTGTATACAATGGCTCCATTGCAAATAGCCATGTGAAACGTTGTTGATAATCTATCCATTTGATTATTTTAGTGTATAAAACAAACACCATCCTAATTAAAAAATCTTTAAAAAAAAAAGAAAGAAAAGGGTACAGTTCTTGGCTTCTAGTCCACAAACCAAAATATCTAAAGTTTTACAGATCTAACTTCTATCATTTTCATTGCAAATTGACCCTCTAAGACACAAAAATAAATGCACTTTAATTTAAGTGTACTGAAGAGTAACTTTAATCTAGAGTTCAAAATCCATCTGACTCCTTTATTATCTCAAAATTTGTGCTGCTAATCACCGAAGAGAGAAATAATGAGACCAATCTCCAGATTTTTTGTTTTGCTGGCTCTGTTCCAGCTCTGTAATGCTGCTAAAATTTACAGTGCAGAAGCAGAAGAAGTTGTCAAAATATCTGATTTTCCAGATGGGTTTCTTTTTGGCACTTCCACCTCTGCATACCAGGCATTTTCTTCACTCTCTGCTGCTTCTTTTCTTGTATACTGATAATTTATTTATTTATTTTTAAATTTTTTTTTTCATTGGTGAAGGTTGAAGGAGCATATCTTGAAGATGGTAAGGGACTAAACAACTGGGATGTTTTCACTCATATTCAAGGTAACACTTTTTTCACTTTTCCAGTAAAGTTGGAACCTTTTTATTGTTTTTGTCTTTATTGTCTTGAGTATACTGCTGTTTACGATTTTATTATTAATAAATATACAGGAAAAATAGTGAATAATGACAATGGAGATGTTGCTGATGATCACTACCATCTTTTCATGGTAACTTTAATATTTTTTCCTTCAATTTTGAGTTTTTGACCTTGTGATTCATTGATAATGGATTGATGTTTAATATCTTCTTTTTGTAGGAAGACATTGATCTAATGAGTTCTCTTGGAGTTAATTCATATAGATTCTCCATTTCCTGGACAAGAATTTTACCTAGTAAGCACATGATCTTTTGTTTGCAGATACATTTTTGTTTGATTATTTGGTGGTTGAAAGTGATGTTATTGAGCTTGATTCAATTGTAGAAGGAAGGTTTGGTGAAGTAAATACTAATGGAATCAGATTTTACAATAATGTTATAGATTATCTCTTACTTAAAGGTAACATCTTTTGTCATATTCAGATTCAGACACTGTTAATTTACAGCTTCTTATTCAGGATTTACTGAACAAAGATCAAACTTGCAGGAATTGAACCATTTGTTACCATATACCATCATGCTGTACCCCAAGAACTTGTAGACAGATATAACTCCTGGCTCAGTCCTTTGATTCAGTAATTAGCTAATCTTATTCTCTCTATTGGTTCAAGTTTTAGTATCAACAGCTACTGCATCATAAAACAATAAGTTTACATTCTTGCAGGGAAGATTTTCTTTATCTTGCAAGAATATGTTTTGAGAATTTCGGCGATCGAGTGAAGTATTGGACAACATTAAACGAACCAAATCTTGTGAATGAGATGACATATATAAACGGCTGGTTCCCTCCAGGACCATGCTCACCTTTTCGTGATATATGTCCCTCAATGTATTCTAATGAGGAGCCTCTCACTGCTCATCACAACATGCTACTCTCTCACGCCAAGGCTGTCAAGCTTTATCGCGAAACCTTTCAGGTGATCATTCATGATCTTGAGATTGATTCATTTAACTCATTCTGTTTGTTTAATTTCGGTATGTGTAAGCCTACAGGAAAAACAAGGTGGATGTATAGGAATAGTGGCGAGTGCACAGATGTTTGAACCATTAAGAGACAACGAATTGGATCGAGAAGCTGTTAATAGGACACTCAAGTTTAAGGTTAGCTGGTAAGATGCTATAATCAAGCTAAGTTCAACTGATTTTGTGATCTCTACTTTTTAGATCTTCCATCTGATTGTTTCAGGACATTGGATCCATTAGTGTATGGAGATTACCCTCCAGAAATGCATCAATATCTCGGTAAGGACTTGCCTAAGTTTACATTAGAAGAAACAAAATACATCAAAGGAAGTATAGACTTCATTGGCATCAATCATTATACAACTCTCTATGCCATGGACTGCCTCCATTCTCCCTGTAACTCTTCAGACTTCAAAGCCATTACAGGCTTTTCATTCACCACTGCAGAACGAGATGGTGCCATCATTGGTGAACCGGTAATACATACATATATATACATGCCTTGTTATGATTTTAGTCTCCATCTAACTATATCTCTACTTCTATTGTATTGGATTCTTGCAGACTGGAATGAGAACTTTCTTTGTTGTTCCACGAGGCATGCAGAATATGATTGATTTTATTAGCAAAAGATACAACATACCGCTATATGTCACAGAAAATGGTACATTATATACTGAAAATGTTTACATCTCTACATACAAACTACAATACATGTGTGCTAATAACAAATGTGTTCCGATTTAGGATATTCAACCAAGCAGAAAGAGAATGAAAGCCTGGAGAGTCTTTTACACGACAAACAACGAATGAACTTTCATCAAACCTATCTTGCAGCTTTGGTTAGATCCATAAGGTAAGTTGAATACTAATTTTACAAGTTCTAAGTGAAAGTTAGTCATCTCTTGAAATGTTTCCATTGATTAAATTGATAGAAATGGTGCTGATGTGAGAGGGTACTTTGTGTGGAGCTTGATGGATAACCTTGAGTGGATATATGGGTACTCATTAAGATTTGGATTGTATCATGTTGATCGTCAGACACTTAAGAGAATCCCCAGGCTTTCTGCTAAGTGGTTTCAGAGTTTCCTCAACAATGACAACAGTTCCAGGACTGATTTCCTCGACCTGAAAATGTATTATTAAGTTCACAAATCATTGTATTGAATAATAAATTACGTTTGGCCTCACTGAGAAACAAAGTAGGCCCCAGTATTTCTTTCTTTATGCATTGTACATAAATAGTGGTTATCCATGTGCAATTATTATTATTATTATCATTTTCTCTGCATTGAATAATAAATTACATTTGGACTCTAAAGTTTCCCTTTGATGAGATCGATCTTGTTAAACTGGTGTATTTTTCTAAGCAGCAAGAATTTGAACATGTATTCTATGACAGTACTTGGGCGGTTGCCGATTACTATTTGATCTTTATATAAATGGAGATCAAACTTTAATCAGGAAACAAACAGACACTATTGATTGGCAACTGGGTTCGTGTCCATTGCATACTGCAGAAAACTCTTCGCATGGAGACTTGCTAAGAAGATAGGAGTCCTGTATATATTGATGAAACAACTCTGAGTTATTAGTTTCTATTTCCTTCAGGTTAGATCTGGAGAGGTGTTGTATTATTTTATTTTTATTTTGTTTATTTTAATATTATAAATAATTTATTTTTTTTATTTAATTGGTTTTCATAGATTATTTCGGAAAAAAAATCCATCACAATTAATTAAATTTAATAATAATCAATTTTAATTATCAAAATAAATAATAAAAAATTTAAGTGATATAATACCATAAGGGGCAAATATGCATGTTTATGTATTTAAGTGGATTTGCATAAACTTTTTCTGGAATTTTACGTTTAAAACGAAGGTGGGAATATATTATAATTTAATAAAACCTTGACTTTTTAAAAAATTAGGAGCTATTCCGCATCTGTGTCTCTTCTCTTACCTTCAACCGTCCGACATAGCTTTCTCTCCTCAACCTCCTGTCTCGTCGTCAATCAACCATTACTCAAATATCACTACCGTTATCTCTCTTTATGGTTTGCCTAAAATGAAACTCTTATCAATGAGCGTTGTCAATAACTCTCGTCGTCTACTTTTGTGGTATGTTTTTTCTAACACTAGTAGTTTCAATCCCCAGTTCTTTTATCTTTAACTTAGGAGTCACTATCACTCGACAACTCTATCATTGATTGATATAATTAGATGATTGCTTTTTCTCAACAAAGGTACCGTTTACAGCTCAGTTCACACTAGTCAGTACAACTTTTTTTGAATTTAGTGTAATGAAGAAGAAAGTGACTAAAAAGCATGGCGGAAAGCTCCATAGACCGAGGCTATATGGGCTTAGGCCTGTCAAAAGATGTCCAGCGGTCTTTACCCAAGTAGATTCAAAGGTCCCACTACCAGTCAATCATGCTATCCTTACCTTCCAACAAATTAGTCAATCACGCTATCCTTATCATTCAACCAACCCCTTCGATTCCGCTACTGCAGCAATATATAATCTCGACCCTTTAACTTGATGCCTACAGGTCAATTTCTTTTCTAGTGATGACAAGAATCCGCAAAATACTTCTTACTTCAAGTTTTGATTTGATATTTTGTTCTTATTTTTATTAGGATTTTTATTTGGTCTTTATTCATTTATTTATTAAATGTTGACTTGACGCTTTTAGCGCATATTATTCAAATCGACAATCAATGCAACATATAGAAAATTTGGAAGGCATACCCCTCATATTTATTTATATACTATTTTATCTTTTTTTAAATTTTGTCTTATTGTATTTTTACTAATAAAAATTTTGAGGCAACTGTTGTTGTTTGTTTTCACCTTTAAATTCGGATTTTTGTGAGGCATAATGTTTATTTGCTTCGACTTATATAAAATGTAATAATATTTACATACAAATATATTCTACCTTATTTATTAATACTATGGATTTATAAAAAAAATTGATAAAAATCTAGAATTTACAATCAAAATGTATGAATTATTTATTTATATATTTTTTTTTATAGTAACTTGGCCTCAAGTATTGATGCTAGTGAGGATAGAATTCAAGTTGAAAAAGTTACAAGATTTGAATGGGTTAAACGAGTTAATGAATAAACAGGTTAAATAGGTTAATGCATAAACTGGTTAAATGGGTTAACACATAAACATGTTAAATGAGTTAATACACAAACACGTTCAATAAGTTAACAGATAAATAGGTTAAACGGGTAATCGAGTTGCACGATTATAAATTTTGAGTTATTTAACCAAATTAATCGTGTCGATATGTTAACCCGTGTATTAAGGGTAAGTTTGGATTGGTGGTATAGAATGGAGCGAAATGGAATAGAAAGAAGTTGAAATGAATGGAATTGAGCGAAATGGGAAAAAATATATCATTTCATTGTTTGGATGAAAGTATGATGGAATGGAAAATGTTTATCATTCCATTGTTTGGAAAACTTTAAAAAGTGGATGGAATGGAAAGTTTTTAAGTATACTAATTACTATTACAATCCTAATTTTTAATTTTTTAAAAATGTTTAAAAGGAGTAAAATGTCACTTAATATAAATAACCATTCCATTCCATTGCTTTTCTCCCAATTTGGGTGGAAAGGAATTTTGAGGTTGTGATAGAATGAGAGGGGATGTATACCACTCCATTTCATTGGTTTCCATCCAAAAATATATAATCCAAACAATGGTAAATTAAAAAATCTCATTCCATTTTTTTCCATCCCATCTCGTACCACCAATCCAAACTTACCCTAAATAAATTTGTGTTAATTTGAAAATTGCAACTCGTTTATTAAACGTGTCGAGTCGAGTTAAATATAAACGTAACACGATTCGCTAACAAGAATTGACACCCCTAATTGATTCTTATAAGGTAGTGATGAGCCAAAATGGAGATGCAAATAGCCAACAATGGATAGTCTTAGATGATGTAATCCTTGTTGATTTAGGAGATCATGCTATGATTGGTGAAGAAGGTCCCTATTTTTGTAACACTAGACATCAAGATTTCTTTAATTATAATTAAGATGCCAGTATGGTAGAAGCAACTACTGATGCTAATGAGGCAAGGTTCGGAAATTCTCTTAAATGCTCAATATTCACTTCAATAGCCAACAATGGATCTCCAGAGAATTAAAGTATGTCTAAATATCTATCATAAAAGGTTTATGCCTAGACTCAAGGGTATTCGGCAGAATATGAACGCCCATAGTTTTAATAGCCTGTAGAAGTTAGAAGCCATACTTTGTAAAGAGCATAAAATAATACTTGATCAAAAGAAACTACTATTTTACCAGAAATTAAGAGAGAACCGGATCGTTAGTAGTGACAAAAATACTGCTTTTTTCATACAGCAACTTCAATACATGGTAATAAAAAGTTTGTGGGAGCTCTCAAATCAGACCAAGGGAACTAGGTTTCGATCAATTTGTTCTTAGTTCATAGGTAATTAAGTTCTTGAAAATAAACTCTATGTTGCAGATGATTTGCCCGACACATATTATGTTTTTCTTGCCTTTTATCCCCCCTTTAAATAAATGCGCTCTCTTCTTGTAACACCCGAATCCCCGACCCGACGGAAAGGGAACGCGGAGGCCGGATGTCATATGCAGAAGACAAATAACGGAACATACAAATAACAGATAGACAAAGAAATGAAACTCATGTTCAAATCTGAAAGACAGTTCTTATAAATCCAAAACCAAATTTTAGTTGAACTACAAGTTCCAAATGAAAGACAATTACTTAAAAATATCCCAAGGGTACTTAATCTGAAAACAAATCCAAAACATGTGCAGCGGGTTCAAAAACAGAAATAAATCCAGCAATATAAACTGATGTGAAATCCAAATCTGAAGAGGATGCCATGTGAATGCTCGATATTAGTGATATCCTGCTATCCCATCTGACTGTCTGAACTCAGCAATTCCATTCCCAAAAAGGGTTTAAAATATACAAAACAAAAATAGAAACAACGAAGGGTCAGACTATCGATGTCTGGTTAGTAAGCCAATGCCCAACAAACACATATAGATGCGTCTTATTAAACAGGATAGTATGTCATGTTTAAATGCAAGTTAGTTAACAACCAAGGGTACAAACAGAAACAAACAAGTTGATTATCAAACAAGTTATCCCAAATACAATCCCCTTTAAGTGATCTAGGATAAGTGATTACATATTATTTCAATTACCGACTAAAAAGGGATTAACAGATATCAAATTATTTTCAGAAGGAAGACCGTAACCGAATAGTAGTTCGGTAAGCAGTCCGGTAGGTTATTCGGTCATAGAGCATACTAGACTTATCGAACTGTAATTCGGTAGACATTCCGATAAGCTATTCGGTCAGAGAGCAATTATACGATTCCAAGGGGAGTTTAAGTGACAGTTCGGTTTCTATTCCGGTATGAAACTCGGTCAGAGAGTTTCAAGTCTCTCAGACATGCCAAATTGTAATTCGGTACCTAGCTCGGTGAAGAGTTCGGTCAGAGAGGTTGAACAGTCTTCGGAGGTTCATACCGAACTACAGTTCGATAACTTATTCGGTAAGTAATTCGTCCAGAGAGTGAATCTAATGATCTCCAGGCTGACCGAATTGTATTTCGGTAACTAGCTCGGTAAGGAGTTCGTCCAGAGACCATCCTACGTCCAGTTTTCCAGTTTTAAGTGACAATCCGGTAACTAGTCCGGTAAACAGTCCGGTTACGGACCTTGGGCACTTTTTAAGCCTATTTCAAGTTATGTCGCTCGCCAAATCAAAATCTAGCTATCCAATTGGGCTAATCCTAGCATTAACAGCCAGTTAGGAGTCATATTATACACTACCCAATGTTAAAACCCAAAAGAAAAACTAACATCAAAAGGATCACACCGAAAACATGACAAACATACATAATCAAAAGCAGAACGAATCCAATATCATAGTGTTGAGATTACCCATTTATTTAGGTGTTTAACTTACCAGGCCTATCCTTAGTCTAATAACAAAATCGGGAACAAAACAGACAGATAGGGTTAAACCTTCAGAGATGGATCAAAGATCCCAGAGATGATGTTGCACATCCAGAAATGAGCCAAGCTCCAGAAATGATGCCGTCGCATCCAAAAAGTGGTTGGCAATCAAGGTCATATACGCTTTCGCGTATCAATGTATACATCTAGTTTTCCCTAACAGCATGCTGGTCTTATCGTATTAACCTTAGGACAGGACTTTAGCAGATTACAAAATTCAGATTTCAAATAGCAGACAGATAACAAACGAATATGGACATAAATTCATATGTCCGAACATGATCAAATAATAGGGCAGCAATATTCCCAAGCAAATTATATCAAATGCAGCAGATTAAGTATTCAATCATAGATTTCAACTTATTTTAGTTTAACCAATTTGCAAACAAATCAAACAAAAGTGAGGGCGTAAACATGACTACTAATCTTATTCGCTAATTCCAAATACCACCGAAATTACTCCGGTTGGCGATCCCCAACTTGGTCTACACCAAATCAAGAATAATTCATAAATTCCCAAATTGAAAGAATTAGGGTTTTACAATAATCAAAATCAAATTTTCAACTAAAACACCAAAGACCCGAATTTTTTATATACTAATTCTAGGGTTCTAAAACCCAAATCAATTTAGAATCAAACTCCGGTTCATCAAATCCCTAATTTAAACAAAACCCCAAATTTGAATAGAGACGATTTAATTTAAAGGAAAGAGAAATCATTACCTAATTGAAGAAATCGAAACTAAACCCAAATCCCAAGTGCAACTTCAACAATTAAAACTTTGGAAATCGTAGCTTTGAAATCCGCGGAGAGGTTTTTGGTTTTGAGAGAAAAGTGATGAACACGTGAAAGCCAATTTTTTTAGATTTTTGTGAATAATGAATCAAAAACTCTTCTTTTCACTTTTATATGGGTGACAAATATCGCCCTAAATCCACATGTTTATAAATTAATTAAAAATAACCCCATTTATAAAATAATTACAAAATCATCTCAAATATCAAATTATTTTCAAAACCAACCCAAAAGTCAACTTAGTCAAATCATTTGATCAAACCGAAAAAGTCAACATTTTTAAAAAATGCCTATTTTACCCTTAAAATGAAAATAAACAAAAATTTTTAAAAAAATTCAAAATTAAGCAGACGAATAGTCCCAGATTACGAACGTGACACTTCTCTTTATAAGTCATTTGATGCTAAGAAGTTAGAAATGCGGTTTTTGATTTGGCACTTAACAAAGCTCCAGGACCTAATGGTTTACATGCTGTATTTTATCAGAAATTATAGGAAGTAGTATGCAAATTTGTTATTAATTTTGCATTGTAGTTTCTAAATCATGGTGTTTTACCGGATGACATTTGTGATACTTTAATCACTCAACTCTCTAAATTTAAGGCTTCATAAAATATGAAGCAATTTAGGCCTATATATCCATGTAATGTTAGTTTCAAAATTTTTACCAAAATTATCACGAACCGTGTGAGAAAAGTTTTTGCTAGTATAATCTCTCCCATAAAATGCAGTTTTAATTCTAGGTAATAGTTGCATGACAATGTTGTAATCTTTGAGAAAATAGTCCACATGATGGATAAAAAGTCCAGTGGCAAATGTTGGATGGCTATCAAGGTTGACATGGAAAAAGCTTTTGATAGAGTTAACTAGCATTTCATTAATGACTATTTGTGCTTGGCCTACTTTAATAACCATTGGGGAACTCTCATTTCTAAATGTTTAAATGCCTACAATATGAGAATTCTTTAGAATGAAACTCCATCTGCTTCGTTTAAGCCAACCAGAGGAGTGTAACAAGGGGATCCATTCTCTCCTTATGTCTTTGTTCTAACCATGAAGAGATTAGGACATTTAATCATTGATGAAACCGCGCAGGGTGATGGAAACTCTTTAACCATTTACATACCTTCCACCACATCTATATTTATGCTAACCAGATGCTTGTGTAATTGTCGATACGATATAGTTATTCTATCATTTATCATGACAACCTTGGTGGTTAAAAACATGTCATAAGGACACTTATCCTAACGTATAGTTAAAATTTTTACCGAATCGTTCCTTCAGTCATTCCTTATTCAAGTTCACTAGCCAATTGATCAAATTTCTTAGCTCACAAAAATACAAAACACCATTAGTCAAACCCTCAATTTTATTTTGATTATTTGACCAGACTTGGGTCTTTTACCGTCTTTTTTTTTTTTTTTTTTTTTTTATCTTTACTTGCATTAAATAGAGAACCACAAAAGTCTTAAAGCTACCTTACCACCACAATCATTCATGTCATAGATCACTACCACCATCATTCGAGAACTACCGCCGAAACTCTTCATCTCTATAACTATTGTAGACCAGATCTTGACAACACTTGCCGATTTTTTTTCAGCTTTGACTTTCTATTTCATAGTTCATGAGTTTCTCGACCAACATCAATAGCATTGCTGTTTCAGATTTCAACCGAGCTTAAATGTGATTAAGTGTATGTTTGGGGCTGCGTATGATTATGAAATAATCACTTATTGGGTGGTGAAATATCAAACATATCCTTCATCCATCCTAAATTTACATTCATACAGTATTGGTCTATATGTAAATTTAGAATGGAAGAGGAACATGTTTGGAATTTCACAACCCATAAGTGATTATTTTACAATCAAAAGCAGCGTAAACATATACTAAATTTATTTGAATAGAATACTTCATTGCAAATAGTCATGTGAAACGTTTTTGATAATGTCGAAATGATTGGGTTTTTTTTTTTATTTTTAAAAATTATACTTTTTCAAACGTTTTACTTTGAGGTATTAAATTTGAAAATTTTTGCTAAACCACCCAAAATTAAAAGAATTAGTGGTTTTACTAGTAAAATAAGGTGGTTTTGGATAATTACGAGGCTTTATTCATTTTTAAATTTTTATTTACTAATTTTAGATATTTATTTTAAATTATTAAAATATCATAATATTTCAAAATCACCCCTCCAAACTCCAAAACCAATACTTACTTTTATTTTGAGGTGATTTTATAAAAATTTTCAAATTTATTGACTTAAAATAAAATATTTAGAAAATTAGAGGTCTTTTTTGAAAATAACCCCAAATAAATCATTTGAAATGATATAATATTCTATCCATTTGATTATTTTAGTTAATGAAACAAACATTATGCCAATTAAAAAATCTTGAGTTCTCGCCTCTAGTCCGCTAACCCAAATATCTAACTTCTCATTTTCACTGCAAGTTGACCGTACACAAAACAATAATTGCAATTTAATTTAAGTGTACTGAAGATTATTTATTATTATTTTTTTCTAGATTGAGTCACAATCCACCTGACTCTTTAATTATCTCAAATTGTGTTCTGTTAATCACCAAAGCAAGAAATAATGAGACCAATCTCCAGATTTTTTGTTTTGCTGGCTCTGTTGCAGCTCTGTTATGCTACAAAAATTTACAGTGTAGAAGCAGAAGAAGTTGTCAAAAGATCTGATTTTCCAGATGGGTTTCTTTTTGGCACTTCCACCTCTGCATACCAGGCATTTTCTTCACTCTCTGCTACTATGAACTGATAATTTATTTGTTTTTTATTTTTATTTTTATTTTTTCCATTGTTGAAGGTTGAAGGAGCATATCTTGAAGATGGTAAGGGACTAAACAACTGGGATGTTTTCACTCATATTCAAGGTAACACCTTTTTCACTTTTCCAGTAAAGTTGGAACCTTTTTATTGTTTTTGTCTTTATTGTCTTGAGTATACTGGTGTTTACGATTTTATAATTAATAAAATATTCAGGAAAGGTAGTGAATAATGACAATGGAGATGTTGCTGATGATCATTACCATCTTTTCGTGGTAACTTTAATACTTCTTCCCCCAATTTTGAGTTTTTAACCTTGTGATTCGTTGATAATGGATTGATGTTTAATATCTTCTTTGTTTAGGAAGACATTGATCTAATGAGTTCTCTTGGAGTTAATTCATATAGATTCTCCATTTCATGGACCAGAATTTTACCTAGTAAGAACATGATATTTAGTTTGCAGATATTTTTTTTGTTTGATCATATGGTGGTTAAAAGTGATGTTATTGAACATGATTCAATTGTAGAAGGAAGGTTTGGTGAAGTAAATACAAATGGAATCAGATTTTACAATAATATTATAAATTATCTCTTACTAAAAGGTAACATCTTTTGTCATATTTAGATTCGGACACTGTTAATTCATAGCTTCTTATTCAGGATTTACTGAACAAAAGCTCAAACTTGCAGGAATTGAACCATTTGTGACCATATTCCATCATGCTGTACCCCAGGAACTTGTAGACAGATATAACTCCTGGCTCAGTCCTTTGATTCAGTAACTATCTGATCTTATTCGCTCTATATGTTCAAGTTTTAGTATCAACAGCTACTGCATCATAAAACAAAAACTTTACATTCTTGCAGGGAAGATTTTCTTTATCTTGCAAGAATATGTTTTGAGAATTTCGGCGATCGAGTGAAGTATTGGACAACATTGAACGAACCAAATCTTGTGATTGAGATGACATATATAAACGGCTGGTTCCCTCCAGGACCATGTTCACCTTTTTGTGATATATGTCCCTCAATGTATTCTAATGAGGAGCCTCTCACTGCTCATCACAACATGCTACTCTCTCATGCCAAGGCTGTCAAGCTTTATCGCGAAACCTTTCAGGTGATCATTCATGATCTTGAGATTGATTTATTTAACTTATTATTCTCTTTGTTTAATTTCGGTATGTGTAAGCCTACAGGAAAAACAAGGTGGATGTATAGGAATAGTGGCGAGTGCACAGATGTTTGAACCATTAAGAGACAACGAATTGGATCGAGAGGCCGTTAATAGGACACTCAAGTTTAAGGTTAGCTGGTAAGAAGCTATAATCAAGCTAAGTTTAGTCTCAACTCAAGCTATCTAGATTTTGTGATCTCTATACTTTTTAGATCTTCCATCTGATTTTTTCAGGACATTGGATCCATTAGTGTATGGAGATTACCCTCCAGAAATGCATCAATATCTCGGCAAGGACTTGCCTAAGTTTACATTAGAAGAAACAGAATACATCAAAGGAAGTGTAGACTTCATTGGCATCAATCATTATACAACTCTCTATGCCATGGACTGCCTCCATTCTCCCTGTAACTCTTCAGACTTCAAAGCCATTACAGGCTTTTCATTCACCACTGCAGAACGAGATGGTGCCATCATTGGCGAACCGGTAATACATACATACAGGCCTAGTTATGATTTTAGTCTCCATCTAACTGTATATCTACTTTTGTTGTATTGGATTCTTGCAGACTGGAATGAGGACTTTCTACGTTGTTCCAAGAGGCATGCAGAATATGATTGACTTCATAAGCAAAAGATACAACAACATACCGCTATATGTCACAGAAAATGGTACATTATACAGAAATGTGTATATCTATGCATACAAATTACAATACATAGGTACTAAATAACAAATATGTTCTGATTTAGGATATTCAACCAAGCAGAAAGAGAATGAAAGCCTGGAGAGTCTTTTACACGACAAACAACGAATGAACTTTCATCAAAGCTATCTTGCAGCTTTGGTTAGATCAATAAGGTCAGTAAGTTGATTACCAGTTTTACAAGTTGTGAATGAAAGTTAGTCATCTCTTGAAATGTTTCCATTGATTAAATTGATAGAAATGGTGCTGATGTGAGAGGATACTTTGTGTGGAGCTTGATGGATAACCTTGAGTGGTTATATGGGTACTCAATAAGATTTGGACTTTATCATGTTGATCGTAAAACACTTAAGAGAATCCCCAGGCTTTCTGCTAAGTGGTTTAAGAGTTTCCTCAACAATGATACAACAGTTCCAGGACTGATTTCCTCGACCTGAAAATGTATTATTAAGTTCACAAACCATGGTATTGAATAATAAATTACATTTGGCCTCTGAGAAACAAAGTAGGCTCCTGTTTCTTTTCTTTATGCATTGTACATAAAATAGTGGTTTGCCATGTGCAATTGTGATCATTTGGATCCGTAACACCACCACCACCACCACTATCAAACTTCACTTCACTATTGATAGCAACGCTTCTTGAAAAGTCAATGATTGGCTATAAATCTTAACAAAAACATGATTGAAGTATCATCGACACAGATTTTTTCATCTTGCTGAGTTGACATCCACTTACTGTTTCCAGTCCAGCAACACTAATACATAGTGCTATGTTGCTGGTTTTCTAACAGAGAAAAGTGATACACAGAAAGCTTTTGTTTATTCTTCTTGCTCTGTTTAACCTCTCTTCTGCTGCTAAAATACACCATGGAAATGAACAAGAAGATGTTAAAAGGTCTGATTTTCCAGACGGGTTTCTCTTTGGCACTTCCACTTCATCCTTCCAGGCATTTTCTTTTCTCTCTGCTTCTTCACTTGTTTTAACTTTATTATTTCTTCATTGACTATTTATTCATTAATTTATTTTTCATTGTGGAAGATTGAAGGAGCATATCTTGAAGATGATAAAAGCCTAAGCAACTGGGATGTTTTCACCTATCAAATTTTTTTTCTAAAACTGGATTTAGAAATGTTTATATTTATTAATATTAATCAGGAAACGTGGCAAATAATGCCAATGGAGATGTTGCTGTTGGTAACTAACTACATTTCTTTTTTTGTTCTTTTGTTTGCTTATATATCCACCTGCTACTTCATATATTAATCAGGAAGACATTGAGTTAATGAGTTCTCTTGGGGTAAATTCATATAGATTTTCCATTTCATGGGCTAGAATTCTACCAAGTAAGTCCTTAGTTCTATCTATATGTTACTTGTTTGATTATTTGGTGATTAACTGATGCTATTAAGCTTAATTTAACTGTAGAAGGAAGATTTGGTGAGGTAAATCCTAGTGGAATCAGATTTTATAACAATCTTATCGATAATCTCTTACTCAGAGTCAGAGGTAAGATGGTTTTCACTTCATGTCTTGCATTAGAACATTTCAAAAAACATAATTTTAAACTTGCAGGAATTGAACCATCTGTGACCATATACCATCTTGATTTACCACAAGAGCTAGAAGAAAGATATGGATATTGGCTCAGTCCTCTTATTCAGTAAATATCTGTTTTAGTATTGATGCTGTTAGATAATTAAGTGAATCCAGAAAAATGCTTATATGAAGCAATATATTCTTTGCAGGGAAGATTTCCTATATTTTGCCAAAACATGTTTCGTAAAGTTTCGGAGATGGAGTTAACTATTGGACTACACTGAACGAACCAAACCTTGTTGCTGACATGACATATGTAAAAGGCCGTTTCCCTCCTGGACTGTGTTCACCTTTCTCTAATAAGTGTTCCACAACAAATTCCAACAGAGAGCCTCTCACTGCTATGCACAACATGCTGCTCTCTCATGCCTAGGCTGTCAAGCTCTATCGCGAAGGCTTTCAGGTGAGACTAAAATCAGCTTGAAAGAGATTGGTTTCCAGAGTTGTGGCTGATTGAATCTTAATATGTATACACCATAGGAAAAACAAGGCGGAAGCATTGGAATAGTTATTGGTGTACAAATGTTTGAACCGTTGAGAGAGAATGAATTGGATCGAGCAGCAGTTAATAGAACACTTGCTTTTAAGGTCGGCTGGTAAGACTCTTGTGAGTTACTTCATGTGAATTTCCAGTCTGATAATTGATTTTAGGTATACAACCACATTTAGAGCATCGGTTGATCTGAGCTGAGTTTAGGATGTTGGATCCTTTAGCACATGGAGATTACCCTCCAGAAAATGCATCAATATCTTGGCGACGAAATGCCAAACTTCACACCAGAAGAAACCAAATACATCAGCGACAGTATAGATTTCATTGGTATCAATCATTACGGAACACTCTATGCCAAGGACTGCCTTTATTCAACTTGCAACTCTACTGATTTCATGGTTTATATGGACATTGATGGAATGGATTCATGGCTTCTCAATGAGATTTGGACTTTATCACGTTGATCGTCAAACACTAGAGAGAATCCCCAAGCTTTCTGCTACATGGTTCAAGTCTTTCCTCAACAATGGTACCCATCATGGACTCATTTCAATTGCTGAAAATGGGGATGATTCTAATCAATTGTAGTTGCATTTAAAGCCTTAAAAATGCAATCTTTATTTAAATTTATCAACTTTCCAATTATCAAACCATTGATGATATTGAGGTGAAGAATAAAACCTTTGTCAGACAAGAAAGGCCATCTAACTGACATGAAGACAAAACAGCAGAACAGAGACTGTTAGTTGATATAGACTGGTTGGTAAGTTAACATGTGTAAGAGATACGAAAGTCGTTTTGTTTGTGTTGTATAGTGTAGTAAAATAAACCACAGAAGACTCAACCACCTCAAAAATGTAATCCAAAAAATGAGCTTCGGAGTGGAAATAGCGATGGCGGTGGTGGGTCTATGGAGCGTCTATTTACGGCCTCGGATGATGAGATATGCCGTCGACATGGTCGATTTCTTGGTCCACACAGTTCAACGTATGCTCACAGGTACACTCTCTTCTTCTTCTTCTGATTAGAAAATTCGTATTTGTATTCGATGATTTTATTTTGATTGATTTTTCACATGAAGATGTGTATTGAGAGAGTTCGGAGAAGATAACAATGTTGTTCTTAATCTTATCCATTTTGTTGACCATGAGTTGTGCTCAATTTTTGGGTCAATATTCAGCATTGGCTTCTTCGCTTTATTGATAAATAAGCAAATCACATCAGACAGACATATCAATGGTTATCAATCACCATATTCTCAATTTATTTTTAAATAAATAAATAATTTATTTCTTAAAAAAAAATCCCTTATGGGGATTAAAAAATGAATTAAATGAGAAAAAAAATACAAATAAAATGAAAAAATAAACAATTGTTGTTATGCTGAATTGTTCTTCATATCAGAATTTTTTATTTAAACCAATGACTGGCAACGTCACCTTCCTCCTACGTTGATGCTCTTCAATTTCAAGCTCATTCAAGCTGTCAATCACTATATCCGTAGCACTTGTCACCACATCCGACCAATTCCTATCACAAATCAAATCAAAACACTAATCAATCACATTAAATAAACCATATGCCTTTAACATTATATATATATAAACATTACACGTACCCTTTATAGGAATCAAATGCGAGTCCAACGGTGTACTTAGCCTCTTCAAGAGCCAAACTAAACCTACGAATGTCACTACCACTACATTTCCCATCATCGACCACACGAAGCTCCGACGGCTTAACATCACAAAATATCGGAATAATCTTCTTCTTGGTCTCCATCATCAATGCCAATTCATGTAAACAAAAATACGAGTCACAATAATTCGGCGAAAAAACCGCCACGCCAATTTTACAATTGGAAACCGCCCGATTGATGTGGTCGAACAATTTATCTCCCGGTTTCATATTCTTGTTGTCGAGGAACGGACGGAGGTTCAGTCGGAAAAGCTGGTCGTAAAGGAGCGTGGCGATGGTGCGTTTGGTGTCGGTGCCGCGGTGGTTGATGAAAACGTCGCAGGGTGGTTTGACGTTGGTCGGTTTGGTTTGGCTTATTCTCTGGAGGATTTGGCGTTGGAGGTTTGTGATGGTTGCTGATGGTTTTGATGTTGCTGCGCGGTTCATGGTTAAATGTGGGGATTGATTGTGTTGTTTGTGTGGTTGTGGGTTGGGTTATATAGTGGGAGGTATTGAAGGCTGCGAATTGACTGGGCTTTGATTTTGACTACTCTTTGTTGGGAAAGTATTGTTGAAAAGAACAAGTGAATGTCTTTGAATAACTTCAACTGTGTGCTGGAGCTTCGATTTTTATAGCCAATTTGAAGACTATACTGATGTTTCACTGCTTTCAAAGATAAATGAGCCTAGATATCTTCTGATCACAGTATTAGGGGTGTTCTTGACCTCATAATCCGATTCATTAATTTAGGAAAAGTCGAATTTTTACAGATTTCGATCCAATTTTGACTCTATGTAAATCGTTCCCACAGATCGGATAAAATGTTATTTTTATTAATTTTATTCATATTACTAAATACCTCATGTTTATACCTCTATACAAATTATTTTGGATTCTTGTCATTTAAGAGTTGGCAAAAAAAGTAGTCACAACAAGCAAACTATCAATTATTACTCTAAATAATATCATTATGAGTCAAAAATTGAAAATATATTTATATATTTTTAAATTATATAATAATAAAAAATCTAATTCGAAATCGAGGCGAAATATTTAAAAAGTTCCCTAGGAATTCATTCGGGTCAAACAGATCGAACCCGTCCGGTAAACACACAGTATAATTACAGGCCCAGACAAACGCAGACATGTCTATTTAATAGTGCCTATTTTGGACCACTGCTCCTTCATAAATAAATAAATAGTTTATTCATATATATAAAATTATTAGATGGTGAAATGATTATTAAAAAATTTATATCTAAAAATCGTTTGTGTTTTGAATTAGTTGTAGTTAATAAATAATTATTTGTGGAACAATTGAAAATAACCTCAAACACATGAATAACAAAAAAAAAAAAAAAAAAAAAAAAGTGAAAAGTAAATTTAGTAGGGACATTTTGTGTTGTAGTTTACTACTGTGTGTTCGATATATAAATTTTTGAAATAAAATTTAAAAATTTTAAAAATATTAAAAAATAATGTCTACAAAAGAAAATTTGATTTTAAAATTTTATTAATTTATAATAATATATTCCTACTTTGAAAAATTAATTATGAAATAAAAATAAATTTATAAATCATTCAGAATTAAGACCTAATTTAAATTGGAATGTTACCGTAATACTTTAAATTTATTTATATCATTTTAATTTTATTATTATTATTATTAAAATATAAATATTATATCGATAAAATATAAAAATTATATGAATTTGTGGTAGTATAATTTAAATTATTTTACCAACAAACAAGTTTATAAATTAAATAATATTTATAAAAAATACCAACATAATTAAATAAAATATTAATCAACATTCATTTATGAGCCCAAGCGGATGTATAGACTGAGATTTCAGTTTATTTTTAGAATAATGGGTTAGGGTTTTATGGAAAGCAAGAGGAAAGGGATAAGCTGTGGAAAATAAAGGATGATAACTAGAATCATACAATTCAAAGTAATAATAATACGAATTTGACTATTATGTTCTAAGTTGGTAACTATTTTTTCCTCTTAAACAAAATCAAATCAATTTGATTCAAAAGCTATTGAAATGTATTGAAAATTTTCATTTATTTTACAAAATTAGTCCTATTTATGTAAATAATTTTTTTTTAAAAAAAATTACTATTGATTATAACAATATTAATTATATATAAAGATAATAATAATAATAAATTTTTAAAAGTATGTTTGGTGTTTAAAATAATAATTATAATGATTATACTTGTTTAAATGCATGTATTAAATCAAAAATATATTTTTTAAAAAATAAGTTATTATAAAAGAAATTATATATATAAAATATTATTATCGTGAAAACAACCCTATGGTAGATTTTTCTAATTTACTCTTATTATTTCAATTTTTAAACTTGTATTTGTAGTTAGTATGCTTCTGATTTGACATCAGTAGTGGAATGGAAACCTATTAATTGCTTGGAAACAAACAACTCGATCACTATTCTTTTAGTTTGAATTTTTCTTAAAAACATGTGTCAATATATCTCTCATTTCACTTTGACGACAGAAATTCCAATGTCCTATCAATATATTTTATTTGCTTACAGTTGAATTGAACACGTCATTTTCTCCTCTTGACTTTGAAATCACTTTCAATGAAATTCCATTCGCTATATATAATATATTCAACTTCTATACTGATTTTGTTTTTAATACAAATAGTTTGATTATTCATCGTATCATAAGGTGGTCAATGAAGTTTAAATGCATGCATTGTTCTTGCTCTAGTGTAGACAACGAAACTACTTAGAACATTCCATGCAAATGAGTGAGATTGACCCAATTAAGGGGAAAAAAAAAAAAAAAAGTCTATTCAATTGAAATTTTTAAATATGTAAATTAAAAAAAATAAATTAAAATAAACATCTAGAGATTTTTCAACCAATTCTATGGCGACGGTGGTGGTACTAGTTTGAATACATAATTAAATATATATATATATATATATTTAATATTCGAAATTGGATTAATATGTAAGAACATCAATCATTTAAATTTTAATAAAAATAAAATTGAATCAACCCAAACGAATCCCCTATAGAATCCCTCAATAATTGGGCTTAGGCCCAATGTTCTCATATTGGGCCTGAAGGACTTGGGGCCCAATCTCAAGAGAATGAAAAATATTATTTTAGTGCATGCATATTCGATATCCTACCAACTAAATAAAAAATTAATAATAATAATTAGGTGTGAGTGTGTGGATGGACAAGAATAATTAGCAAAGCATTAATTAATAAGGAAATGAAACATTTGTTGAAAGAATAAACATAGGTGGTTGTAACTTCATATCAACTACTATAGATTAGATTAAGAATACAATAATTCAACCAAATGGACCTACACTAAACTATGTTAATTGTGTTTGGTCACTTTGCCAAAGTGTCAAATGTATATTTATACATGGACCGACATTTATGTAATAAGTATGACTGAGCAATGCATGTGAGTGAAACCTGAAAATTGAAGTCACATGCAAGCTTTTCATGACTCTATTTCAAGTTACAATAATTTCACCGAATACGAAATTACCACAATTATATTCTCGAATTTAAATTCTGTTTCAAATAATAATAATTAAATATAAATAAATAATGTAAAAATACACCAAATTAGAACTCATTAACTATTTTTTTTAAGTTTTAGACTAATTTTAATTTTTTTTTTATATTTATAATTTTTTTTAAAAAAAAAAATTGCAAAATTAAACTTTTAAATAAATTAAAAAAAAAAGAGATTCTCAATATATACTACAGGAAAGCAGACAAAATCAAACATGCTTTCCGGTATTATAGGCCGGGAAACCAAAATTTGCTTATCGGTGCTATACACAAGGAAGTAGCCTTGAATTTCGCATGTTTTCTACTTCCTGGTATTACACACCAGGAAGTAGGGAAAATTCAAGCCCGCTTCCTGGTGCTTGGGAAGCAAATTTTGACTTCTCAGTATTACACGCCGGAAATAAAGCACCAGGAAGCAAATTTTGACTTCTCAATATTACACGCCGGAAATAAACTTAAATTTTGTTTGCTTTCTGGTATAAATACCGAAAAATTGCTAGATATATTTTTTCATTATAGTTTATTTTTTTAAAAGAAAATAAAATTTTAATTTTGTAAAAATTTTAATATTAGTGTAAAAATATAATTTTTTTTAATAAAAAAACTTAAAATGAAAATGACCATAAATAATTAGACATGAAAGCTATTTTTCAACCTCCAATTAAGCTTATAAGGTCATCATGTTAGGTACGAACTAATCATTAGTTTTATTTACTTAATGATAATAAGATAATAAACACATAATTAGATCAATTAGTGTATTTTTGGTCAATATTAATGCATTAATTTTCAATAATAATAATCAATGTCAACAGTCTAGCTGGATCACGTAGATAAAAAGTCATAAAAGTTCCCACATGAAAACAACATTTTAGAATTTAAGACAAAGGGACAAAGAAGAAAAACACATGAGGGAAAGTCAACTACTTTGGTCTGAACCAAAATGTGTAATAAATATTTCACTTCTGAATCAAAACATGTATACAATAGTACAGTGTTTGATTATTCTTTGTCCACTTTCACACTCAACCACTGAAAAGATAACATGCAATGTAATGGATTGTGACAGTGACAGTTTAGCTTCAAACATCTTCACTTCTCTACTCAACATAAAAGTAAACAACAAAAACAACCTCTCAACCAACAACCAACAATACCTTAGATTCAAGCTCTGCTGATTTAAGTGGGACCCTGTTTGAAACCCCATGTGGTCTGATTCAACATATACAATATGGTATGAAGAAACCGATCAGCTTCTAAACATTCACATTCTCTCTGTCTGTGTCTGTTTCTGTCTCTTGTTCTCTCTCAATGGACTCGAGAGCTCGGATTGATTATGCTCTATTCCAGCTCACACCCACCAGAACCAGGTAGTGTATATATGTATATATATATTCACATTATGTGTATATATATATATGGTGTTCTGTTTTGGAGTGATTGGTTAACTTCTTGTTGTGATGGTGAAGGTGTGATCTGGTGATATTTGCTGGTGATTCAAATGAGAAACTGGCTTCTGGGTTACTGGAACCGTTTGTTTCACATCTGAAAAGTGCAAAAGATCAGATTTCTAAAGGAGGGTATTCAATCACTCTTCGTCCATCTGGGTCTGGTGCTTCTTGGTTCACAAAAGCCACTCTTCAAAGGTCTAAACTTTCTTTTTTTTTTGGTCAATAATTGTTCCAATTACAGCAAATTTGTACTTTATTTGAAAAGGTTTTATTGAATTGATAGTTCTGAGTTGATATTTGTGTGCAAAATCATTGCTTGGATGGTATTTAGGTTTGTGATTAATTGTAGTTGACATTAGTTATGTCTTTTTAAACAGATTTGTGAAATTTGTTAGCTCACCAGAAGTTCTTGAGCGGTTTGTTTCAGTAGAGAGGGAGATAGTACAGATTGAAAACGAATTGAATGTTGAAGAAGCTAAGTCAAATTTTTCATCTAAGGTTAGTTTAAATCAGGTTCAATCTTCTTCTTTGAATAGTTAAAATCATAAATATTGAATCTATATGATTGTTGTTGCGGTGAATGTAGTCAAGAAGTGAATACAATGGAGCCAGTGATGATGTACCGGAAGAAAATTCCAAGTAAACCATTCTTTGCTTTGCATTTTGGTTGTACTTAAATGACAGTACATTGTTTGCTTATGTGTTTAATATTGCTGTGAATTGATTGTTGGCTTCTGAATGATGGGTAGGGTTCGTCTTCAGCGGGTTCTGGAGAGTAGAAAAGCGGTGCTGTGCAAAGAGCAAGCAATGGCATATGCCCGTGCTTTAGTTGCTGGATATGAGCCTGAAAATATAGATGATCTTATAGCCTTTTCTGATGCTTTTGGAGCTTCGCGTTTGAGGTATCAAGACTAATGAAACTGGTATCAATTAGACCATTTTTTGTTCACTTGCTGAAAAGTCTGTGACCGGTTTTGTGTAGGGAAGCATGCATTAATTTCCTTGAACTGTGCAAGAGAAAGAATGAAGATTCGATGTGGATGGATGAGATAGCCGCAATGCAGGCATTCCCTAGACCAGAATTGCCTTATCTTGCTACATCAGGAATCATACTTGCTGGTGAAGACAGTGATTTAGGTGGAAAACAAGGCGGTCCTGTAGATGCATCAGTATCCGACACAATGAGTCATGGAAGCTTTGACATGTCAGCTCAGATGACAGGAGATGGGAAAGTTCAAATGCCGATGGCTTGGCCAAACCATATGCCTCCTTACATGCAATATCAAGGCTACCCTTATCCTGGAATGCAATACCCCCCTCCATACTACCCAGGGAACATGAGATGGCCACCGAATTTGGATGATCCTAATGAATGGGAGACAGATGAGCGGAGAAGTCATAAATCATCTTCCAGGAAGAAGAAGAGCTCTTTGCATAGAAGTGTAGAAGGTTCGAAAAGAGATGAGTCGACTGAGCCTAGTGATTCAACATCTGAGAGTGAGTCAAATGAAGAAGTGCAGGTGCATAGAAAGAAGCATGGGAAGAAGTCCTCAAGAAAGGTTGTTATCCGAAACATCAACTACATTACTTCAAATAGAGATGGAGAAAGTGACAGTCATTCTGAGGAAATGTCTGATGAGGATGAGATTTCGATAAAGCAGCAGGTTGAGGAAGCGGTTGGTTCATTGGAGAGGCGACATAAGTCTTCCAGAAGGAAGCAAGATGGTGTCAAACACAGGAGTGGTGTAAATGGTTCTAGTGATGCTGCTGATGGAGGAAAAAGGACTAATGACTGGGATGCTTTCCAAAACCTTCTACTGAATGATGATGACACAAGTCCTCAAGGGGAAAGATCATATGCATTTGACATGGAAACTGAGCAAGTACAAAAACAAAGAGCTGTTTCCAGCGACGCATTTGTTGCTATGAAGTCAAATGCAGGTAATGCAAGTGAAACTCACATGGCTTTTGATGAAAATATCAGACCTTTTGTTAAGACAAGGGAAAGCACATATGAGGAGGAATTGTTTTCACAGAGAAATGGCAATCAAAGAAACTACAACACACAACACAGTCTAGGTGATTATGCTAATGACTCTGCTATGATGAAAAGACGAAATGAAGGAGATTGGATGATCAGCAGCCAATCAGGCCAGTCTGCCAATTATGATGGAAGTTCAAGCCGAAAAACATTTGATGGTGACTATGCTTTGGCTGGTGGTGGTTCCAACTCTAATAAAAAGGAAGCTCTAGTTGATGACTCTTTCATGATCCAAGCGCTGCCAATGGCGAATGATCAATCTGATTCTCATGTAAGGACAGCAGCTCCAGATGTTATGGAGGCCACCCTACATGAACATGGAACATCAGAAGTATCACGCAAGCTAGAAGCTTTCAGTACTAAGGAGCCAGATGACCTTTACATGGTTCAACATGGATATGATTCAGCTGAAGAGACTGGTGTAGCAGCTTGGACACCAGAGATGGAATATGAGAATAACATTGTATCTAACTCCAATGAGAAGAACTCAAATGGCGAAACTACCAATGTTGATAACAAGGTACCTTCTAAAGGCAATAAGGGTACTAATACTAAAAGTAGAGGACTTTCTGATGGAAAAGTCCCTGGTAAGGACTCAAGGTCTAGAGTTTCAAATGGTTCCCTTAGCAGGAGCAAATCAGATGTCACGTCAAGGAGCAGGAAACCGACTCCTGGAGGCAAATCCTCAGCTCAGAAGAGTAAAATTGATAAGGTATTGAACATTAACCTTCAATTCACTGATTGGGAGAATAGTCTTATAATCTTAAATATCAAGACAAAATATTTAACTTCTTTTACTACATATACAACAGGAGGAAGAAAATAGAAGGAGAATGGAGGAGTTACTGATCCAACGCCAGAAGAGAATCGCTGAAAGGAGTGCTTCTAGTGGCAATTCATCAACATTGAGGAAGACAGTGTCAGATAGTAAGTCATCAATGACCTCTAATGCAAAGACTGGAATTCAGTCACCAGCAAAAGAGTCAGCAAAGGTACAGAAACCGGTCTTCAGGAGTTCAACCATTGATCGACTCGCAGCCACACGAGGAGCTAAACAGCCAGAGTCAACTCAAGCAAAATCAGAACAAACTAAAAAGACAGTCTCAAAGGCAAATGGTGCTGCAGCTGCTAACAAACTAAAGAAAGCAGCTGGTGCTGAAGTTAGGAAATCAAGCGCAAACAAAGCCAAACAAAAAGAAAAACAACATGTCCAAAATGCTGTTAATGAAATACATCCTACTGAATCTGATGTTCAAGATAAGAAGGATCGCGTAGAAGTGACCGCTGCATCACCAGATGTGTCAGCAGCACATGCTCAAGCAACTCAATTGACCGATGCCACTGATGATTACAAAGACATTAAAGAGTTGCATAGTATTCCTTCAACTGAGAAGCCGGAGGAAGTTAAAGTATTTCAAACAAGTACCATGAATGGCACAAATCAAAATCAGAATACGAACAACTCTGAGATTCCAGAACCAGCAGTTGAAGAGTCCTCCAAGGGACATCCTGATGTCTATGAAGATAAACGAGCTTCAGAATATCAGGGTTCATATAATCCTGAAAGGACATTAAGTCCTACGCCTGCATTGCCTAACAAGGACTTATCTGCTCCAAGTAATGGAGAAAGCAAGGCAACAAATCACAATGTAAGTTTCCGCTCTCCTGAAATTTCAGAGATAAAAGTCTCCACTCCTCCCCCAAGCAGTGAAATGAATGTGGAACCATTCCATTCAAGAAGGAAATGGAACGAGGAAGGGAACTCTCCCAAAGCCGTCAAAGGTTTTAGGAAGCTTCTCATGTTTGGAAGGCGAAAAACCATTTACATGGCTTGATTTTATAGGTATGTATGCAGCTTTTTTTGGTTTGCTTTGTTGGTTGTTTGAGAGCTGAAGATGGAGCTCTATGGATTACATTGTTTGATAATGTAGCCATCATATGCCGTCATATGGCTATCAGGGAGTGTCAGATAGCTCTTCTCATGCATAATAAGGCTCCAGAGTTTTTTCCATTCCGAGAGACTGATTCAATAGTGTAATTTCATTATTATACATTCATGTTAGTAATTTCATTTTTTTGGACTAAAATGTTGTGAAAATACTTTTTATATAGTCCAAATGAAACAAAACAACTGTCCTATAAAACTAACTTGTCTTGCAAGGAAGGAAAACTCAGGAATGGTACTAAAGTCCTATCTTGAAGTTTTACTGGGTTCCATCCTGAACTTATTAAGTTTAGCAACTACTACATCATATTCTGGAAGCTTTGGATGCACATGAAAAAGCTTCAATTTCCGCGACGAAAGATCCTTAATCAACTCCTTGCTTTCATTCTGGCTTCTGGGTTCCAGTATCTGTAAAGAACAACAGTTCTGCTGTTCAAGTACAGGTTTTGGAACCGAACATGCTTCTAGTCTTTTCATCTGAACATCAACGTTTGTCTCTCGGTTGCAACTACTGAAACCTATCTTTTCTAAGGCCTGCTGTTGTGAAGTTTGTATGTCCTGTCCAGATAAGAATATTTGGCATCAGAAAACCTGAAAACCTGATGTTTTTCAAAGACAAACAAAACAGAAACCAAGCAACAACAATCAACTATATGTACCCACCTTCTCAAATTCGGAACCAACAATCTGCTTGAAATCCTGAAACCGAGGTTTAAGATTATATTCCTCAGCTATTTCCTTAATCAGCTCTATCTTAACCTCATCTGATACAGAACCAACACATAGATTCTTCTTGAGACTTTGATTCACCATATTCTCATTACACATTTTGATATTACTTTCTTCAAACCTACAACCAAATCGATCTCTCAACAGCTTCCGAAACAAGTTCAGTTCAGGCAATTCACCACATCTTGACGCCGCAAACACTATACTTGAAACTGCTTCACTGACATCACTTGACAAATCTTCCAATGCACTACAAAAGGATCAATTGTAAACAACTAAATCCCAACCAAAATCTCCAATCTAATAACAAACTGGTTTTGATGTACCTCTTTTTACTAGTAATAACACCAAGGTTGGAAGCAATGCAGACACAGAATTCCTTAATTTGATCATATGCAACCAATAAACACTTGTCCTTGTATAGCTGCTTAACCTGAACATTAAATACAATGATAAATGAACAATGGTAAGTTATATCACCATATCTTATACATAACACAATACCTTGTACAATGCTATTTGAAGCTGATCAGTGTTGAGAAGCTGAGCAACATCACTTCTTGAGTACATAACAATACACTCTTTTCTCCTCCTCTGCACAATTAGATTTTCCTGGATTTGTTTCAACGCCCTCTTCCTGCAATACAATGTTTTTAGATTAATTAAGGATTGATAAAATGAAGTTTTAAGGGTCAATCAAATACCATTTAGCTGTTTTTCTCCGTGTTGAGACATTAGTCAACCATTTCAACGCAGTGTGTAGCTTATCCATCAATTTCCTTGTTTGAGATTTCTTGTCCTGGAAGTTATGTACAACTATTGCTGAAACTAAAACAGCTGGGGACTCCATTATAGCTATTGAATATTATTGTATAGAAATTCATTTTATAGTACTTGTCTTGTTTATCGATTTTAGAATGCAATCAACTTCATATGTAAGTAGATTATTCACTGTGGCTGCAAATAATTTTGTTCTATTTTTAGTGACGATTTTATTTTGTTTCGTTTGGTAAATGAAATATTTATGCAAAGGAGGAGACTTGAAAAGATCTTGACTTGAAAACGGAAACCGGTCAATTATAGTAATCCAGGGCCCCACATAAGACACGTGGCAGGAATCTATTGCTTCTGATTAACTGGACACGGTGGGGTGTTGTCGTTTCTTGTGTATAACGCTTCAATTTGGAAGATGAAATATCGGCCGTTGGATCTAAAAGATGGATGGAAGTGGAAATCTGCTTTTTGTAAATGGAAGCATCCAATTCTCTCACCGACAAGTAGTCATGGTAGAAGTGAAAATATCAATAATACCCTTTTCAACCAACTTTACGTTGGAGCTAAGAAAATGGAAATTTTGAAATATCAATTTTTACTGGTTTTTTTTTTTTTATCGTATGATTATGACTATAGTTGTTCCATTATCAAATTATATAATATAATTTAAAAAAAAAAAATAATCCAATGTGTATTTTTTATTTAAATGAATAAATATGAATCCAGCAAAAATACATCACAATCAAATTTTGATTCTATGCTTTTCAGTTGGGTTTTTTTATACGTAAAAATAATAATATTATTATAAAAAAATATTTTTTATTTAATATTTAAATAATAAAAAATAATTTTATAACATAAATAATTACCATAATTGAAATCCAAATAAATTAGAAATATTTGATTTTGAGATACATTCAATCCATCCAAATTGAATCCACTTGAGTTGATTTTTTTTTTTATTCCAATAAAATTATTTTTATTTTTAATATATGTAAATTAAATCAAATCTAACTTTTATTTTTTATTGATAATTTATTTTATTTTTTTATTTCATCACTTATCTAACCATTAATTAGATTTATGAATAAAATTATCGGATTTATTTTAAATTTAAATATTTATAGATTTAAATATGAATTTAAATTGAATTACATATTTTAATTTAACTTAAAATTTTGTTTTTAAAAAATAAAATTATACTTAAAAATTTTCATATCATTAATTATAGTAAATATTATATTTAAACTACGTTATTTAATTTTTAAAATTTTAAATCAATATGAAAAATATATAAATATTTAATTTTTTTAAATACTTTATTTTTTACATATATCATCTATTCATTTTTATCTTTTCAGCTCCAATTCTCCTTCTTATGTTCTATTATCAATAACTTACTATTTTCTATTACAATGGCCAACTAACATATTTCTCTTTAAAAAAAATTTAAAAATAATTTTAATTTTTTATATATAATCAATTCAAATTAAAAAGATAATTAGCATCAATCTTGAATAAAATGTAAAAATACATATATAATTGTATATTCATTCTGATTCATACCTTTAAATGTTTTTAATTATTAAATTTTAATTGTACATATTGTTACCTTGTCAAATAAACACTTCGTGTTCATAACTTTCTTCTAAAACCAACCACACCAACCAAAATTTCAAACTAATTAAATTAATTTTCTATTTAAAACTAATCTTTTTTCAGATTAACGTACGTTTAGACAAATTCTACCATTTACGATATAGACATTACATCAATAAGGGCATTATTGGAATTTACATATACAGATGAAATATTAATGTCATCGGTGTAACATAGCTTTCTCAAACGTATATTCTACACATTTTTTTATTTTAATTTAATTATTTTCTTTCGTCTTCAACACACACAGACATTGATTTTCTATATTAACAGACACTCACGCACACAAAGAAATCGGAGACCACAAAATAAACCAGATAAACGAGAAAACCGACGTGGAAATCAGCTGCGACTGCCATGGCTTCGAAGCTGCTCTTGATTACTGTCTTCGTCTTCGATCTCATTGCTTTCGCTTTGGCTGTCGCAGCTGAGCAGAGAAGAAGCACTGTGAGTCACTTTTTCTTCTTTTAATTTCGTTTTAGTCCGTATCATTGCTTCGTTCTTTAGTGTATGTGTGTAGATTCTGCTCGGTTTAAGCATGATTGAGTTTCGATTCTGTAAATTGTGTGAAGTAGAGTAGTGACGATTATACAGTTTTTGAATTGTTTGATTTGTTAATTTGGAAACCGCAATCGTCATTTGTGTTTATTTTGAAGTGAATTCGTTAGATCTGGTAATGGAAATGGTACTGTTACTGTTATTGTTGTGGTGTCCAAATCGTCAGATCTCACTCATTGGACTTCAATTTAGGAGAAATGAACAGGCACTATGAATGAGCTGATAATAGTGGCGGAGTTTTGAGGATTGATTATATGATGTAGTTTTTGATATAGTTTCTTGATTTGTGAGGTTATTTTGTTTAGAGCTTTTAGTGCAGTTAGATCTAACCATTTGAGTTGATAAGAGAATTGAATATGTGAATTATGATCTGTTTTTCTGTTCTGGTTAGTGATGAGCTGAGATTTTGTTTAACAGGCCAGAGTTGAAGGAGATACAGAGAAGAACTATAACTACTGTGTCTATGACAAAGACATTGCAACCGGGTTAGGCGTTGGATCATTTCTGTTCCTCCTAGCCAGTCAAGCTATTATTATGGTGGCAAGTAGATGCTTTTGCTGTGGAAAGGCTTTGAGTCCTGGAGGTTCAAGAGCTTGGGCAATTGTCCTTTTCATAGTCTGCTGGTAAGCCAAAATGTGAATAGAGACCTATTTACCTGATCAATTTTTGCGTTGATTTAGATAATGTAGTATCTTTTAGTTGATTGTAGGTTTGTTAATTGATGTTTATGAGTATCTTCTACAGGGTGTTCTTCATCATTGCTGAGGCATGTTTGTTGGCCGGTTCAGTTAGGAATGCTTACCACACCAAATACAGGACTTTCTTCGATGTAAGTCGTCCCTCTTGTGAAACTGTGAGAAAGGGTGTCTTCGGTGCAGGGGCTGCTTTTGTTTTCTTCACTGCCATCGTCTCTGAGTTCTACTACGTATGCTATGCTAAGGCCAAGGATAGCTTCCAGTCATTTGGCCCTGGAGACACTGGTGTTGGCATGGGAACTTACAAATAAACGTCTTCTTAAGCTGATATCAACCATCACCTCGGTTAGATGTGTTCTTGATACCTTATATTCATTAATTTGCTTACTTGAGCAGGTTTTTCGAGTTTCATCTCATGAATTCTGTTTGTTAATAGATCAATATTCAAACTTGTATTCATGATCTGTTCTTTTGTTGATCTCATTTGTGCTTTTATCAATTTTTTGAGTGTGACATAGGTACAAAATAATAGAGAAATGTATTTTTCTTTCGCACTTATACCACTTGTAATATACTAATGAACAAGTTTCATATTCTTATGCTGTTGCTAAGAATCTATGTAGTAGATAAATTCTTCTGTACTATTCTTGTGGTTTCCATTGTATGGAACATGAGTTGTTATTCTGTCCTTTTTTATTATCTTAGAAGCCAAGTTTTATTGGCTTTTTGACAGTTGAAGAACCTGATTTAAATTTACTCTGTTTGTTGTAATGACTTAATAATGTTCTATATTCTCTGCGACCTCAGAGAACTACGGGGACATTAGATTTTAGAAATGTATTATCGAGGGACAAGTATACAGCTGATGTGTGCACTGCCCTTCTTATATCTATAGAACATTGAATAACTAAAGCCCAATCATATTTGACTGAAGCCCATTGTAGTCTCCATTGTCCACATAAGTGAGCCATTTGTTAGCTACTACTAGATGATGAGTGTGAACAGTGAAAGAAAGCAGAATGGACGGTTCAAGAATTCAATCACAAAAGATCAATAATGGAGACCCAAATGGAAACGTGAACATCGTGTACCAATTCCGTTGAATGGTGGAATCGCACTAGTCGTCGTCTCTATTCACTGGCCCATCCAATCCACTCAAATCGTCGCCATTCAGCAGCAGATTCAACTATAAATACATCTGCTCTCTCCTTCTCGAGTCCTGTGTATTGTGTAAGATCGATAGACGGATCTCGAAATGGCGGAGAAGAAAACAGATCAAGGAGAAACAAGTCTGTTTTCTCCGTACAAGATGGGAAAGTTCAACCTCTCTCACAGGTTCGTCGAATTAGGTTTTCTTCAATCTTCAGCTGATCGGTTAAATTGGAGGTGTAAGACAATAATGGATGTGTGTGTGGTTGCAGGGTTGTGCTAGCGCCGATGACGAGATGCAGAGCGTTGAACGGAATACCGAATCGGGGTATGGCGACTTACTATGCTCAGAGATCGACGCCTGGCGGCTTTCTCATCTGCGAAGGCACCGTCGTCTCTCCCACCGGTCCCGGGTATTTTCGTAATTTCCTTTCTACATTATAATGGATCGCGATTTGACAACTCCCTCCCTTCCCTCCCACTCATACTCCATTGTTGAACAATGTGGGTGTCGTCGTCGGTCCCGCTTCTGTTATGGGTGGGACCCACCAACCAACCAATTGCATTTGTGCCTTGTAATTATTACTATATATATATAGCATACCTTTTTAAATAAAATAAAAACAAAAGGCTTATTTTCATATTGCTGTCCATTTTATATATTTTTATGGTTATTTCTGTTAGCATGCAAATATATATATATATATATATATATATATATATATATATATGAATGAATGATCATGCCTCCAGTTTTAGTGTTTTAATTAGGCTCCGATCAAGATTTTTTTTTTTTTTTTATTTATTTATTTTTTTTTTTTTTAAAACATTGCTAGTGCTAGTTAATTGGTTAGTATATGATCAGTATCTGTTTGCTGCTCATTTGTTCTCATATTTTGAGTGTGTCCGAGCCTCACTCTCACCGCTAAACTATGCCCCAGATGTATTGGGTTTTTTAGATGAATTAATTATTGATTAATTGGCAATCACCAGGTTCCCTCATGTGCCGGGTATATACTCAGAGGAACAAGTGGAGGCATGGAAACAAGTAGTGGATGCAGTTCATGCTAAGGGCAGTTTCATTTTCTGTCAACTCTGGCACGTTGGTCGTGCTTCTCATCCTGGTACATACATACATAACTTACAATATACGTGAAGATGTCTTATGATGATATATAACTGAGACTCTTGTGCCTGCTTTGATGATATATATGTATACATAGTTTATCAGCCTGGTGGTGCTGCTCCAATATCATCAACAGACAAACCAATATCAAAGCGATGGAGAATCCTACTACCAGATGGCAGCTACGGCATCTACCCCAAACCACAAGTCTTACAAACCCACCAGATAAAGGACATCGTCAACCAGTACCGCGCCGCAGCAATCAATGCCATTCGAGCAGGATTTGATGGGATTGAGATACACGGCGCACATGGCTATCTCATCGACCAGTTTCTAAAAGACGGCATCAACGACAGAACAGATGAATACGGCGGATCTCTCACAAACCGCTGTAGATTCCTAATGCAGATAGTCGAAGCAGTATCCGTAGCTATAGGAGCAGATAGAGTCGCAGTTAGAATTTCCCCCGCAATAGACCACCTAGACGCCATGGACTCAGACCCACTTGCTCTAGGATTAGCCGTGGTTGAGAGACTCAACAAGCTTCAATCCAACTTGGGGAAGAAACTGAGTTTTCTTCACGTGACGCAGCCTCGCTACACTGCTTACGGACAGGCCGAATCAGGCAGGCACGGGTCTGAAGAAGAAGAAGCTCATTTGATAAGGACGTTGAGGAAAACGTATGAGGGTACTTTCATGAGCAGTGGTGGATTCACCAGAGAGCTGGGATTGCAAGTAGTAGCTGATGGTGATGCTGATTTGGTGTCTTATGGTCGGCTTTTTATCTCTAATCCTGACTTGGTTTTGAGGTTTAAGGTCAATGCACCTCTCAATAAGTACAATAGGAAGACGTTCTACACACATGATCCGGTTGTTGGGTATACGGATTATCCGTTTCTGAAATCAGAATCGCGGCTTTAATTGTAAGGTATGATTGTTTTCGTGTTTAGCTTTGTTTATATATGAAGATGTGCTGTATGGTGAGAATAAATCTGGTTTTTAATGAATAGTTTGATGTATAACGTGTATTAAATAGTAATGTTTGTTTAGTTCTTGACTGATAAGAAAAAGAAAATTTTTATCATGACTTTAGTTTGTCTTTATATTTATGAAATTTAATCAAATTATCTGATTTAAAATTTTCAATAATATTCGTTCTTATAAGAGAGGAGTAAAAGATTTTGGAACCATTAGATTTTGTATGTTTATGTTTGGTATGACTTATATAAGCATTTTTATAACTTTCAGTATTCAAAAGCGTATTTTCCAGTACTGTCTGGTTAAAAATCCAGAAATGCTTATAAGCTGGAAAATTGCTTTCAGGGAAAACATCTCGGTTGGTGTTTATGTGAAAGTGTTTCTACTTCTCTACTTTTTCTTTTAGAAGTAGAAAACAAGGTTTTTTTTTTTTTTTTTTTTTTTTTTTATCAGAAGTAAAAAACACAAGTTATCGCTTATAGTTTATTTTGGGAAAATCTTGTGTGGGACGGTGTTACCGACAATAGAATTTTCATTTAAAATCTGACATGTATGCACTTCAAGTGAGAGAAATTAACATTTTATAGCCATTATTATTTGATGACTGTGTAATGTATTTTTATTAATTATTTCACTTAATTTATTATAAAATATTAATTTTAGCGTACATATTAGATTTTGAATGGAAATTCTACCGGTAGGACTATTCCACATAAGATTTACTCGCTTATTTTTATTGCCATGATTGACTCATAAATAAATAAAAAAAAAAAAAAATTATATAATAAATAGGAGTATTAATTAAAATCATCCCTCTAATAACGTTATTTCAGGTTAATAGATTATAAATTTTTATTTGGAATATTTATTATTTTATTCGATTGAATTATTTATTAAAATTATTTTTATTTTGATAATTGGCATGTGATTAAAACGTGATTAACCTCAAGTTAAAGTTAAGAGTTTGGCTTTGTGATCTAATTTTAATATGTAAGTTATTAAATAAATTATTATATTAATATATTATTTTAATAATAACTATATAAAAATAAATAGATTTATAATATATTAAATTTATTTATATTTATTAATCTCGTAAGTTTTTAATTTGAAGATTCGTTCATTTAAATTAGAATTTGATATTGAAGGTTCAAATTCAACTAGTTATCTCTTTGTTTAAATTTAAAATTCGAATTTAGAAATTACTGAAAAGCCCATTAATTATTGGGTTTGAGGGCCGATGGGCCTCTTCTATTTCTCTTGTATCATCTTTGAATACCTCCAATTGGGCAGTATTTTGTTTTGGGCTTGGGCCAGATTTCCCATCTTTATAATCTTGATGGAATTATTTATCTTGACAATTTCATAAATAAAATATAATATGTCAACGTGATTAGGAAGCAAAATTGTTTAATAATCTCATGCTTTATGATGTAAGCTAACATCCATGATAAACTTTCAAATTAAAAAACTAAAAAAGCCTCAATAATACACACTAACATGTGTTCTCCAACTAATAATAATATTAATAACAAACCCTTCAATAAAAACTGCTTAAAATGGCTTACAACATTGTGGAATCAATTCCACACCAATTGCACATAAATTATTATTCAACAATCCAAACCAATAAAATTACACCAATGAATCCACCAAATACAATAAAAATAATTTCACCAAAACCAACACCCCCTTCAATCACATGAATTTCCACATTTGGATTTAATATTTACATTGTACCAACTCTCCATTTTTAGCTATACCAAGCTTTTATTCCATTTTCACAATTTTTACCTTTCTCTTCAAGATCTTGATTGGGTTATAAAAGCTAGAACAGGATTTTAAACCCATCTGCATATTTTCCTCATTGAGAAATCTATAGTTAAATGTTTCATTATAGGAAATTTTTGGAGATGATCAGTCTTTTGATTCACTTGAAAAATGAAAAAGTTGAATGTTTAATTTTGATTTTGGTACTATTTGTTACCATTTTGTTTGTGTAAGATTGGTGAATGATGTTTTCCCGTCATGTTTAATTTTGGATCATATTGAATTTTTTTTTTTTTTTAATTGTGTAACTATTCTACAAATGACTGACACAGTAGTACTACAGTGCACATGCAAAACCTTCAGTTGACATGTCATTTCATTATCCTCTTTTATCTCAATTTCCATATATAAATATCTACACAACAATCTAGCTCTGTGTCCATAGCTTCAACAACTTCACTTGTCTAATAAATTATCTCTTCTTCAACATTAATTGCACTCTCATCCACTTGTGTAATCTGTAATTATGATATAATGAAAAATGAAATTTGACTTTTTATGTTACAAGGTTGAAATTTGGTTATGTGGGTTTTGGTTATGTTATCTGAATAAGTAGCAAATCTTTTACAAGCTTTGAACAGGCTGGTTGGAATCCAGACATGTGGTGTGTCTGAGTTTAGTTTATTAAAATTATGATTTTAATTAGAGGTGTTATTATGTATAAGCCATGTTTTTAAGTTATTGTTTATGGAGAGAAGGTTTTAGGTTTGAAGTTTGAACAGCTATGGAGTGGTTTAAAATAATGGTTGAAGAAGCTAGTGGGAGATTTGTGTTTGTGATTAGATTATGTGTTCATGCATGCATATATATATATGCGTATCTAGACTAGAGATGATGGTGTGTATCCAGAGTACATACATGTTGCCAGGTTATGTATACAAACAATGAAGAGTGTTATTTATTTATTTATAAAGCGAGTGACGTGGAATTTAAAAATGATTAGTATAGTAAAATTGGTTCAAAATGGCAAATACTTAAATAGTTGGCCATTCATTTGACTTTCGAACAACAATCCCGATCATGTCCCATAACTATCCAAATGTCAGCCTATCATGCCTGTTACGAGCATACTTACCGAATGTGTTACTCCGGGCAAAGTATGTAATTGTTGCGAGCATTCAGGTGGAAAGTAATATGTACATGGACAGTGACACGTGCAAATCCACGTATACTATAAAGGATTATTTCTAGGAACATTTTATTTTTTCAAACGTTTTATTTTAAACATCCGGTTTTGAAAAGTTTTGAAAAACCACCTCCAAAATCAAAACCACGAATTGTTTTGGTATTTTTTGAGTGATTTTGGTGTTGTATGAGTAATTTTGATTTTAAAAAATTTTGGAATCTCCAAATTAAACATATAGAATGTCAGAACCACTCATACAATACCAAAACCACTCACAAAAATACCAAAATCACTAGTGGTTTTGATTTTTGGGTGGTTTTCCAAAACTTTTCAAAATCGGGTGCTCAAAGTGAAACGTTTGAAAAAATAGGGTGTTTTTAGAAATAACCCATACTATAAATGTGTATCTGAAATCAATGAGAACACAATTTGCTTCTCTGCTTCATTTTCTTCATTGTTTCATTTCTTTCTGTTTCTGCTTCTGCTGTACTCTGTTTCGTAGTTGTTTGTTTCAAGATCCAAGATTTCCAAGTTACCAGGTTACTTTCTGATCCGAATTTATTTTCTCGTTAATATTAAACTGTTTTCTTCTACCTCACTTCTATTTTATTTTACAACACGTTATCAGCACGAGTATGCTCTCTGGTTGCCGTTTTGCCGGATCTTCCAGATCATAAAGTGTTTGGTGATGATGTTTTCTTTCTTCTATGTGTTATAGGAAATTTTGGAAATTTTTGGAAAAATACCATTATTCACCTGAGTTGAATAAATGGTGGATCTGGAAAGTTTGAAATGATAATATTATTCACCCGAGCTGAATAATTGAATTTTTGAAATTGAATTCTGGAAATCTGGAAATCTAAAAGAATGTGTTCTTATTTTGTAGAAAATGAAAAATCTGAAATTTGACGAGCTAGAAGTTTCTGGGAGAAATTATATGAAATGGTGTGATGATTGCGAGTTAATATTAAAAATCAAAGAATTATTTGGGACCCTCAATAAGGAGGTGCAAACCACTGACGTTGAAAAATATAAAGCAATGTATATACTTAAAACACATCTGGTTAAGGATCTCAAAAATCCGTATATGAATATTAAAGATCCTGCAAATCTTTGGCAAGCTTTAAAATCCAGATATGATCGCCAAAAGGAAATCATGTTGCCTGAAGCACGTGATGAGTGGGCCAATTTAAGGTTCCAAGATTTTAAAGGTGTGAGCGAGTATAACTCCGCCATGTACATGATTGTGAACAAATTGAAAATGTGTGGGGAAACAAAAACAGACCATGATATGTTGGAAAAGACATTTACCACTTTCCATCATTCTCAGACTCTTTTACATCAGCAGTATCGTGAAAAGAAATTTGTGAAATATGATGATTTGATTGGTTCATTAGATCTTGCTGAAAGACACAACCAGCTGTTGCTGAAAAACAGTGAAAGACGCCCTGTTGGCACCCAAGCATTCCCAGAAGTGAATGCATATTATAATGAAAATTTAGGTCGTGGTCGTAGCCGTAGTCGTGGCCGTAATTCTGAGCGATGGAATGATTATGGAAATGGACGAGGTGGTCGAGGATCTAGAAATGGCCAGGGACGTGGTCGAAACAGGGATTATGGACATCCATATCATAATCCAAATGCTCCCCAAAAGTGGAATGTTTACAATTCTAGTTCTAGTAAAGGGAAAGAAATTCAGGAACCACCAAAGTTCAATTGTGGTCCTTGTTATAGATGTGGTTCCCCCACTTGTTATTCAAGAACTTGTCGCGCTCCCAAACATGTAGTTGAAGCTTATCAGAAGCTGAGACGCGAACAAGAAAAGGAAAAGAATAATGAAGCAAATATGGCTGATGTTTTTGGCGATGGTTATACTGGTCCTGTCGACATATCAAATCTGGAAACTGCTGATTTTTTGAAGATCCTGATGGGAAGATAGATCACCTGATTGGTGATGGAACCGTTAATTACAAGTGAATGTATTGTCTTATTTTAGAATGAAAATAGAGTGGAATGTAATTTTGATTTTGGTTGTAAATATTTGTAAATATTAATAAAAGATATTACATTTCCATTCAACTAATTTTGTGTGTTATTTTATTGAAGTTATGAATTCAAACCAAGAAATGGCTTCACATGGGGATATCTGTCTAGCCGATAGTGCTACAACCCATACGATTTTGAGAGATAGAAAATATTTTCTGGAATTGATTCCAATTCAAGTTAAAGTGAATACCATTTCAGGTCCAGTAGATCTGATCGAAGGCTCCGAAATAGCTTCAATTATGTTACCAAATAACACTGAATTGGAAATCGAAAATGCATTATACTCTCGCAAATCCAGAAGAAATTTACTCAGTTTCAAGGATATACGAATTAATGATTACTACATCGAAACAGTTGATGAAAATGGTATTGAATACCTGTGTATTGTTTCAAGAAAATCAAGCCAGAAGCTTGTAGTTGAAAAATTACTCATTTCATCATCTGGATTATATTACATAACCATCAGGCATGTTGAAACACACGCTATTGACAACCAGAAGTTCTCTGATCCCAGAATATTCCAGCTTTGGCATGATAGATTTGGGCATCCGGGATCCACAATGATGCGAAGAATAATAGCGAATTCAGAAGGGCATCCACTGAGAAATCATAAAATCCTACTGAATGATAGGGACCTGTGTATCCCATGTTCACAATGAAATTTGATAACGAAACCATCGTTTACGAAAGTAGGTTTTGAATCTCCATCGTTTTTACAGAGAATTCAAGGAGATATATGTGGACCCATTCATCCACCTAGTGGACCATTTCGCTACTTTATGGTATTGATAGACGCATCTGCAAGATGGTCCCATATATGCTTATTATCCACTCGTAATGTTGCTTTTGCAAAATTGCTGGCACAGATTACTCGATTACGAGCTCATTTTCCAGATTACCCTATTAAGAGTATAAGACTTGATAATGCTGGTGATTTTACGTCGAAAGAATTTGATGAATACTGTCAAGTATCTGGGATTGATATTGAACATCCAGTTCCACACGTTCATACCCAAAATGGATTAGCTGAATCATTAATTAAGCGCCTTCAATTAATTGCGCGAACATTGTTAATGCGCTCAAGATTACCCCGTTTCTATTTGGGGACATGCTATATTGCATGCTGCAGTTTTGATTCGTATCCGTCCAACTGCTTATAACCAATATTCCCCATTAAAATTGGTATCTGGGAATTCTCCTAACGTTTCACATTTGAGAACATTTGGGTGTGCTGTATATGTACCCATTACCCCAATTAAAAGAACGAAAATGGGGCCGCAGAGACGTATAGGAATTTATGTGGGTTTTGATTCCCCATCAATTACCAGATATTTGGAACCAATGACAGGAGATTTGTTTACAGCTAGATTCGCTGACTGTCATTTTGATAAAAGTAATTTTCCATTGCTTGGAAAATGAAATGATTCTTCAGAAGAAAAATCTGAATTAACCTTGAAGGTTCCAACTTTGGCGCATATGGATCCACGTACCCCGCAATGTGAACTCGAAGTTTAAAGGATCCTACATTTACAAATGATAGCTAATCGAATGCCTGATGCATTCAATGATACTTCGAAAATAATCAAGTCTTATATTGAAGCTGCTAATATACCAGCAAGGGTAATTGTCCCAGAAGGACGATCTCAAAAGACAATAGCAAGCGAAACTCCAATTCCCTGCCAGAAGCGTGGTAGACCCCCTGGTTCAAAAGATACAATTCCACGAAAACGATACAAAAATGAACTGGATCCTAAAACCACATCTGACGAAATTCCAAAAGTTGATGAGATTCCTGAAAATAACCTCCCAAAAGGAGAAAATAATACGAGAATACCAGAATAAAAAAATGAAGAAATTTCCATAGACTTCATCCAAGAGACTTGGAATCGAAATGAAACAATCGTTGATGATTTATTTTCATATTCAGTGGCAATTAGTATTTCATATGATGATTATGAGCCACGTGATATCTAAGAATGTAAAAATAAGCATGACTGGAAAAAATGGGTAGAAGCAATCCAGACAGAATTAAATTCGTTGAATAAACGGAAAGTTTTTGGACCCATAGTTCAAACACCTGAAGATGTTCAACCAGTTGGTTACAAATGGGTATTCATTCGAAAACGAAACGAAAGAAATGAAATTGTGAGATACAAAGAACGTTTGGTTGCAAAAGGATTCTCACAAAGACCTGGAATTGATTACGATGAAACGTATTCCCCAGTCATGGATACAATCACATTTCGATTTCTGTTAAGTCTTACAGTTGCTGAAAAACTGAAAATGTGTTTAATGGATGTAGTTACTGCGTATCTGTATGGATCACTTGATTCTGATATTTACATGAAGCTCCCAGAATAACTGAAATTACCTGAATCTCATCGATCAAAATCTCGAAACTTGTATTCCATAAAGATACAAAAATCCCTGTATGGATTGAAACAATCTGGGAGAATGTGGCGAGTATTTGGTTAAGGAAGGATACCAGAATAATAAAATATGTCTGTGTATCTTCATAAAGAAATCAGAGTCTGGGTTTGTCATTATAGCAGTTTATGTCGATGATATAAATATCATTGGGACTCCAGAAGAGATCCAACAACTTGCTGAATATCTGAGAAAGGAGTTTGAAATGAAAAGAAAAAACAAAATATTGTCTTGATCTGTAAATTGAACATAAATCAAATGGAATATTGATTTATCAATCAGCATACATTGAAAAGCTTCTGAAAAGATTTAATATGGATAAAACCCATCCATTAAGTATACCCATGGTTGTAAGAACACTTGATCCCAAAAAGGATCCATTCCACCCAAAGGATGATGACGAACAATTACTTGGTCCTGAAGTACCATATCTGAGTGCGATTGGTGCGTTGTTATATTTGGCTCAATGTACGAGACCAGATATCTCGTTTGCTGTAAATTTATTAGCAAGATATAGTTCTGCACCAACCCGTCGTCATTGGAATGAAATCAAACATATTTTGCGTTACCTGAAGGGTACGAAAGATTTGGGATTATTTTATACAAATTTTGATAAATTTCTGGGTTTGACTGGTTATGCCGATGCTGGATACCTTTCGGATCCGCATAAAGGACGTTCTCAAACTGGCTATATTTTTACATATAATGGTAGTGCGATCTCCTGGAGATCTACTAAACAAACTTTAGTAGCCACGTCCTCGAATCATACTGAAATTTTGGCATTACACGAAATCAGTCGAGAGTATATTTGGTTGAGATGGATGATCCAATATATCCGAATTCATGTGGTATCTCCGAAACTACGAATGGGCCAACTGTAATCTTTGAAGATAATGCTGCATGCATCGCCCAAGTTCGGGGAGGTTACATCAAAGGAGATCGAACCAAACACATTTCCCCAAAATTCTTCTACACCCACGAGCTTCAGAATACGGGTCAAATCGATGTGAAGCAAATCAGATCCTGCAATAATCTAGTCGATCTATTAATAAAATCGTTAACAACATTTACGTTTGAAAAGCTGGTTTACGAGATCGGAATGCGAAAGCTCTCCAGATTAGAAAATTAGTTCTATGGGTGTTGTAAACAGGGGGAGAATTTTGTAAAATTGGATTCACCAACTGTACTCTTTTTCCTTCGTCCAGTTTTTATCTCACTGGGTTTTTCTGGTAAGGTTTTAACGAGGTAGTTCATAGGTGGAATCCAAGGGGGAGTGTTGTGAGCATGGAGGTGGACTTCCACCTATGAAGCATGCAAGTAATATGTACATGCACACTGACACGTGCAAGTCCACATATACTATAAATATGTGTATCTGAAATCAATGAGAACACAATTTGCTTCTCTGCTTCATTTTCTTCATTGTTTCATTTCTTTCTGTTTCTGCTTCTACTGTATTCTGTATGGTAGTTGTTTGTTTCAAGATCCAAGATTTCCAAGTTACCAGGTTACTTTCTTATTCGAATTTATTTTCTCGTTAATATTAAACTGTTTTCTCCTACCCACTTCTATTTTATTTTACAACAGTAATTTCATTATACAACCATACCGAGTTCTTTTTCGAATAATAAAAAAAAACTAACTAATTTTGATATCGTTTATAAAAAAAATAATAATTTATTGTGACGGAAATGAATATAGATAATCATAATGTACAACTATATACAATATTTAAATAAAAAAATATGGGTAATTTTTAAAAACATAAGAGTTCTTAAACTTTATATTTTACGTGTTGATTTTCATAACTTGATTAAAATTACACATTTTAAATAAATTTATATTAAAATAGTAACGGTATATTTGATGTTTATCAGCAGGAATCTATCTATATTATAAGTTATCTTATTAATTATTAAAAAGACAATGGACTACCAATGTATTTAGACAAAGCGTATCGGAGAAACTTCGTCAGTTTAAACTCATGACTAAATATGGAGAAAATAAATGTCTAGACTTTTTGAAAAAGTGGATTTAGTAAAAACTTTTTTGATACATATAACCAAATGCTACTCTCTCGTACCTATCAAAAGAGAGGAAGAGAAAGAGAATGTATTGTTGTTTGCTAATCTTTCCATTTTACGGTGGTTGACCATTCGCCCTGCACTAGTACTGGTCCATGTAAATAAAATATCGGAGAAATATTCGATAGAGATCATGTCAATAATATTAACTTTTCTTTTCTCTTTTTCTATACTTTTTAAAGGCTCATGGCGTTCTACTAATGTCTCTCTATTTGAGTCATTATTTGCTTTTTTTTTTAATATATTTTTACTTCATCTCTATTTTGTTATTTCATTATCCATGGTTTCTCTAAAGTTATTGTATTTTTGCAGCAAACACCTATTCGATTAGGTCTCTTTAAACTACAAAATTATTTATGTTGTCATTTATATCTTATTTTTGTGATTACCCTAGGTATATTTGTCATGGTTGTCTTTCATGTCGTGTTTAAGATTAGTGTGTGATGTTTCATTCAAATCCTTTGAAATTTGTATAAAATATTAGTCAATGATTGTCAGGGTTTTATTTGTCTTGCTATTATGTGTGGTTATTATTTCTTAAGTGTTATGGTAGGGTTTCATTTAGTTAGTGTTGGATGTCATTTAATTTATTCTAAATGAATGCTGACATTGGAATCTGCTATTGCAGTAGTAGAATTACGTTTAACAATATTATTTTTGTTATACCTGATTGCACATCCCCTAATTAAGGTATCTTTTATTTAATTTTTTTTGTCATGTTCTTTATATATTTTGTAACGTCTAATCGGGGGGCAGGGTCAGATGTTACATATTCTACTACAATGAATTTTTATTTGTGTTGTCCTATTTTGTCATAGTATATTTAATATTAGTTTCTACCAATGGGATATTAAATGTTTCTGATTTCTGTTGTGTGCGGTTGCTTTTGTCCTTGTTGCTACGTCAACATTCAAGTCAGGAAATATGTTTGATGCTTTTGATTTCTATTCTATATTGATGATTTGTTGGTACTATTGATTTATTGCTAGTAGATGTCCTCCAATATTGAATGCATTGAGTTTGTTGGTTTTATGCCATGAATTACAGCTAGGATTTATTATAGCTAACTTTCAATTATGCAAAGTGTGATGTTTAGGGGTGTAAACGAGTCGATTCGAGCTCGAGTATACCCAAGCTCGACTCGACTCGTATAAGATTTTGTCAAGCTCGAGCTCGTTGAGCTGGCAAAAATCGAGCTCAAACTCGAATAATAATCAAGCTACTCGAACTTGACTCGTTAAAACTCGTTAATTTTTCACTAATATTTTTATGATTTCATATCATTATTCTTGACTCGAATTGGATGTACTCGAGCTCGACTCGGCTCGTTTACCCCTCTAAACCTTACTATAGTAAAGCTCGATAAGTGACGGGTGTCGAATCCGTCAATATAAATTTAACCTATAATACAAATAATTTTGTAGTAAACAGGGTCGATCCCACAAAGAACGGAAATCAATAATTATATGAAATTAACTAGGGGTGTAGAATATATGAATAATTAAACTAAAAATGAAATTAACAGAATAAAACAATCAATGATATTTAAACATCCAGCTAAGTTAACTTATTCAATGTAGTATTGATCATCGAAACTAAGTATGTATATGCAGTTTAATAGTCACAATTATAGCTATTGACAACGTGCCTAATAACCAATCATTTCCTTAGCTATTAGACTGACCGGGTACGACCCTTCGAATCAATCACTAATCTAAAGTAGACCGCACTAAGAACTAGAAAAGACCCGTGACCATAACCAATTGAATCAGTACGACAGTTCTTGAATTATGATTATGCACTCTCAACATTACCTAGGTCAAATTAACTACGAGCTATTTGACATGCAATGTGTTAATTCTAATTAACCAATCAATTGCGCACTTAATTAACTAATTAGAATAACATGTGCATTTAACCATGCCCATAGAGAATACACAAATATTAAACAAGCATATAAATTAAAATACATTTCTCACGACACGTATAATTGACTTAGCTGGATGAGACTAGTTTAGCACCCCATGGGCATAGCAAACATCATCGTCTCAATAAAATTGCGTATAAAGAATGAATAAACATAGCGTTTTTATTGAAAACTAAAACTCCTAATTCTGATCATTCAGAGTAAATATATACTATGTTACAAAACTGAAAATCATTAAAAATCTCTTCATAATCCTTATTTAAAAGTTCTAAATTCAAAACATAAAAATCCTATCAGTTTATTTCTAAATAGGTCTTCAGATGAAATCTTGTTGACTTTGACTCTGCTTTAACAATTGTTGTCAATAATCCTCAAAAACCTTCATATTTGTATAATTGCCTCCAATCTGTCTAAAATTACAAAAACAAACAAATTAATAGTAAATCTTCAATAATGTCTAAAAATAATAAACAAAATAGTGCAGGAATAATGTCAATTTCATGTTTAATCAATAAGGCTCGCGAGCCTTACGAGTCGAGTAATATAGAGCTCAAGCTTGACTCGTTTCAGAAAAAAATCTACTCAAGCTCATGAACAACGAGTCAATTTCAAGTATTTTTCGAGTCAATCTCGAATAGCTCGTGAGTATCTCAGCTCACTTACATCCTTAGTGATGTCTGAAACTTGGTTATTATCTTGTCCATATTTTTGTTGATTTATACTATTTTCCGGAGACAAGTTGGACCTAATAGCCATATTAAATGCTTATGGCCAAGTGTTAGCCTTATTTACCGCATTGAATGCTTGGCCAAGTAATGCCCATATTTTTGTTAGTCTCATAGGATATTCACAAATGGTGGTTAAATCTATAAAGTTGATTTGTTATACTCATTTTTTTTTTTATCTTTCTCTAGATAAATTATCAGGTAACCAAAATTTGTGAAGCGCGATTCTTCAGCTCATTTTTTTCAAGCTGGTGAAGCGCTCCTTACACTAGTAAAGTTGTGGAGAGAGTATATTATTAACTTGATTAATTTTTTGAGATTTTAATTTTCAAAAATTTATAAACTTAAATAAAATTTGGATAGTTTATTTACTTAAAATTAAAATTTGAAAAACCCATATCTTACATTTATATATATATATATATATATATATATAAAAGTAAAGAAAAAAAATTATTTTTTTCTTAAATTCAATATCTAACAATACTAAGGATATTTTACACCACCTAAATTTATCAATCAAAATCGTAATTTATATGACATTTTACGTACTAATATTTTATCAATTACCAGATAATTAATAAGATTTTAATAAATTGTCTATAATCATTTGAATCATAATTTTAATGGTAAATTTTAACGGAATTATTCTAATAGGATTTCATTTAATTATTACTATTTCAAATTTTTTATATAAAAATCTTATGTTTATTGTAATATTTTAACTATACATTTTTAATTAATTTTCTCCTATTAAAAAATATTAAAATAAATTAAAAATACTATAATATTCCTTTTAAATAAATAATCCTTAAAAATTTTTAAAAAACATTATGTATATAACTCGAAATTAAATATTAGTTGAAATTGATAATTAAAATTATATATTAATAATAACAAAATCAAGGACATCCATGGAAGAATAAACATATATATTTAATGAAGCTATATAAAATAATATTATTATTCACTTGGGCAAATGGTATTATTGATGAAGATTAGCTAATCAATGGCATCATTCACAATATAATAATGAAATATATAGTTTAAAGCCAACCTATACACATGTTTTGCTCAAATCAAACACCACATTTGAGCTTTTACTGTATAAATAAATAAATAAATGTGTTGCATTGCATGCAAGTAAATTCTTTCTCAGTTCATGTGCATGAAAGAATGAGTTGTTTGTGGCTTTTTGGCTGTACCATCACAACATATACCATTGTCTTAGAATAGTGATTTTCTTAGTATGTTTGTATTTGAATATACATGACACCGCAATTATCCGAACATTATGTAACACTTAAATTTAAGGAGGATGGAAGAGTTTTTAATTGATTCTGTAATATTATTTTTCCTTAAATGAAAACTGTTTAAATATTTTAATTTGATTAGATAAAATATAATTAATATTAAAAAATGCTGAGTTGGTTGTGGGGGAAGACCTCTACAAATAGAAGTTTAAGTTGTTTGTGTCACCTAATCTTCACATTTATTATCCGCATTATTATTACAGATAAAAATTTCTCCACACCATTTAAAAATTTAATGAGACTGTGTAAATCAGAAAAATTGACAGTCCGTGACAGATACTCTTATATTTAAAAAGCTCTTTTTATTTAGATAACATCAAAAGTTTAAAACTGGTTCATTAAAATTATTGAGTACTTATTTGAGATTAAAGTATATAGAGAAATTTAATATAAATATAATTTTTAATATAAATATCCAATATTATTATTTAATTTAATATAAATACTGAGAAGTTTAAATATAAAATTTTTATATTTTATTCGCACATCTTAATAACATAATTAATTTTATCTATAATTTTAAGAATATTTTTTAATATTATAAAAATTTTGAGATTAAAAATTAAAATATTTTATACGTTTTAATAATATTTTAATTTATAATAGTATATAAACAAACTCCATGAGACTTTCTTAAGTGAATTGATAAACCAAAGTCAAATGTTTATACCATCCATATTTATCTTCTAAAAAGAATTCATTTATAATTGAATTTATTAATAATATTATCACTATGTTAATTCATAAAGTAAAGTGATGAAATAAAATAAAGAGAATAGCACACGAATTAATTGTTATAGAAAAATCAATAGACTAGTTGTCAAGAAGTATATGTTAAGAAACACATTCACATCAGTTAGACATGTTCTTTCAATCATTGAAACCTTCTCTTAGATGTTAAATAACAATAATAATTAAAACCAAAATTAAATTTAAATTAATAAAAGAAAAAATAATTCTGTACAATAAATAAACAAATACAACAACACCTAAAGATCTCGTAGTTCTTGACCATGGAATCAAGAAAATGGCCTCTCAAGAATTGTTTGTACAATTCAAACCATAACAATAATCACAACTGGTAATATCCTAATCATTCATTAATATTCTTATAATTTATAATTAAATAATTTTAATATTGGTTAATTTATCAAAGAGAAAAAAAATAATATTCTCTTGTGGTGGTCTCGGAAATATTATGTAAATTTCAATTTAATCGGTAGAACTTTGCGAATTAAAAAATATCCCAGTAATTGTTAATTTTAAAAATTCATTCGAGATTTGAATTTTTTTTGAAAACTTACATTAATTTTATTTTTTTTAAAAAAAATTTATATAAAATGTTAAAATTTTTAATAGGAATTTTTTAACTAGAATTTTAACAGTTTATAACTGAACAAAAAAAATTTAATGAAATTAAAAATTGTCAAAAATTGAATTTTTTCTATTACTTTTCTTCCGTTTAACCATCAATTGTCGATGTACCACCATGTTTTATAAAGATTCACAGTATAATTTTTTTAAAAATAAAATTTAATATTTTTTATTTTATAATAATAAATTACAAGTAATTTTTTTAGAAAATTCCAAACCTTACGGTGATTTTTAAAAATTATTCCTATTAAAATGCTATTTTAAAATAATAATAATTTTATTTTAATTTAAAAATAAGGTGACATTAATTAAAATTTATTTAAATAAATAAAAAAGAAAAAGAAAAATCGAAAAGGGTAATAATTAATAAGAACTGAAGATGGTCCCGAAAACAGTTGAAAGAAGCTATGGACTGTCAACTTCACTTAACAGTAATGGGCTGGACACCATTCGTGACGCGCGTGACTTTTAGTCGGTGCTTTCTTTTTTTCCTTTTTTATTTTAAATAAAATTTACCATTTATCTCCCTATTGGGCCTAATCAAAGCCCAACAAAGGCCCATTAGTGAAAACCACTATTAACCCCCCAAAATCACTGTATAAATCTTCTTCAATCCACGATTTGTTGTGGGTGAAATTAGACTTTAAAGACTGTTAATGAAAATCATGTCATTACTTTTGGTAACTTAATGATGACATAGGGTTTGAAATAAACTAAAGGTGTTATGAAATTAATAGACAAAAAGAGAAAGACACAAATATATAAAGTCAATTGTGTTAGGAGAAGATTTAGACAAACATATGGACTTAGGATCTTGTTATTGTTCACTATCAATCACCATTGTTTAAGATTCCACCTATGTTATTAGGTAATTCCATGAACTAACTAACTTCTCTTCCCTTCGTCCATTTTCCTACCACCTTTTCAATAATCAAAGAGGGGATAATGGGAGTTTTAATTTTTTTTAAAAATATTCCTTCAAATGTGAAAATATTTTATTCAATTAGCATTTATAAGTATTTTTAAATAAAGTAAAAAATAAAAGTATTTGTATAAATTATTTCAAACATTCTTAAAATTGGATTGTTTGAATAATTTTCCATTTTTATATATAATATATAGTTTGATTATTTAATTATTTTGAATATATTTGCGATTATTAAATTTTTAATAAAAATGAAAAAAAAATTGAAAAGTATTTTTGAAAAATTAAAAGTATTTGTAATAGTTAACGAAATATTATTTATAGTAGTTTACAAAGTCACGGATCTTTTTCACAGGTTTATTTAGAAGTCTGAAGTCAGAGATCTGTTTATCCAGAAAACGGTTGAAAATCCGTTTAACTGATTTGTTTTTCTCTGAGTTAGTTAGTTAGACTGAGTTAATTTTATTATAAAAAAATTATTATTTAATAATTTAATTATTTTTAATTAATATTTTTATAATATTTTTAAAAATAAAAAAATAATTAATATACTTTTTAAAATAAAAAATACGGATATTAACTTGATTGTTTTATTAAATATTCATATATAATTAAACAAATTATAAAAAGGAAAAGAAATTGACTAGAAAAAAAAATTAGAAAAAGAAAATTCTATCATGGTTCATTCAGAAATACAACAGCCAGCAGAAGAAAACAAAAAAACCAAACAAAACAAAACAAACCAAAATCTCTCTCTCTCTCTCTCACACATCTCTCCACACAAAAACATCACCAAACCCCAAACTCCAAAACTCTCTCTAAACTCAACACAACACAAACAACACCACATACACACACTTGTTATTGTTCTTCTTCATTTCATCGGATCTGATCCTTTCTTTCCTCACCTAAACGACACTATCTCTGTCGTTTCGGTGGCGGGCTCTTTTTTTCTTTCTACAAATGGGAATAATGCCCACCCACCCGCCACCAAGACCCGTTCTCTTCACTTCTCGACCCGACCCACTCCTTCCATGAGTACTTCCGGAGGAGGAGGAGGAGGAGGAGGAGGAGGTTCAGCTGAAGACGACGAAGAAGACGAATGCTTTTACGAATCACTTGACCGTCTTGTCACTCCTTCCTCCGCCTCCGCTTCTAACTCTTGCTCCATTTCCTCTTCCTCTTCTCCTTCTTCCTCCTCCGAACCTGAACCCGAACCTGACTCCGACTCTCCCAATCCTGACTTCCCCATCGCTGTTCCTAAATTCCCTATGAACCTCTCCGCCGCCGCTAAGTACGACGTGTGGATCTCCCAGCCCACTTCTGTCTCCGAGCGTCGTTCCCGCCTTCTGCGTGAAATGGGTCTTAGTCATGACCCTTCTTTGACTCGGGTCAAACCGGGATCCGATTTCTCAAGATCTGTCTCCTCTGATCAGCTGGAGGATCAGCAACAAGATCGAGATCGGGTTCAGATTCCCAATCCGCCTTCATCCTCTGGTCAACTGCCTACTATGGTTCGATCAAAATCTGATGGTGCTAAGAACAATACTGCTAACGATCGACGTCATCATCATCACCGGCATCAGTTGTCAGTTTGTTCTCCTTCTACTTCTTCTTCTTCAATTCTTTCAATTCATTGCTCTTCTTCTGCTTTAGATTCGCCCCATCGTGTAAATAGTTGTAACACTCGTGTTGATACTACAGCAACTACTAGTACTAGTACTACTACTGTTAATGATACTATTAATCAAAGTCAAAATCAAGGTCTTTTCCGTGGACTTATTTCCACTAAGTCTGGAAATGCTGTTACGAATAATGGGAATGGGTCGTCGCCGTTGTCTTTGGTCGCTGCTGCCACTGCTTCATTGCTTCATAAGCCTCCATCTGGAAGGCCGTCCAAGAGGGTAGATGGGGATCCTAGTGAAGAGGAACCGGAGAGTAATGGGGATCAACAGGTCTGTTTGATTCGGAATCTGGATAATGGGACTGAGTTTGTGGTGAATGAGATTAGGGAAGATGGGATGTGGGAGAAGGTTAAGGAAGTGGGGACTGGGAGGCAGTTGACTATGGAGGAGTTTGAAATGTGTGTGGGGCATTCTCCAATAGTTCAAGAGTTGATGAGAAGACAGAATGTGGAGGATGGGAACAAAGATGGGTTCACCAATAGTGTGAATGGAGCTAGTGGAAATGGAGGCGGCAGCGGTGGGGGTAGTGGGGGTGTTAAGTTGAAGAAGAGGGGTAGTTGGTTGAGGAGTATTAGGACTGTAGCCAGTAGTGTGACAGGTGTGCATAAGGAGAGACGGAGCAGTGATGAAAGGGATACTTCGTCGGAGAAGGGTGGGAGGAGGTCAAGTTCTGCTACTGATGATAGTCAGGATGTCTCATTTCATGGACCAGAGAGAGTTAGGGTGAGACAATATGGGAAATCATGTAAGGAGCTTACGGCATTGTATAAGAGTCAAGAGATACAGGCACATAATGGGTCAATTTGGAGTATAAAGTTCAGTTTGGATGGGAAGTATCTTGCTAGTGCTGGTGAGGATTGTGATATTCGTGTTTGGCAGGTTGTGGAATCAGAGAGGAAGGGAGAGTTGCTGGAGAAGCCTGAAGATGCGCATTTGAATCTGTTGCTCTTGGCTAATGGATCACCTGAACCTACTTTGCTTTCACCAAAACACATGGATAATCCTCTAGAGAAGAAGAGAAGAGGGAGGTCATCTATCAGCCGTAAATCAGTGAGCTTGGATCACACTGTAGTGCCGGAGACAGTGTTTGGGCTTTCAGATAAACCTATTTGTACATTTAAGGGACACAGTGATCACGTGCTTGATTTGTCATGGTCTAAGTCTCAGGTTAGTTTAAATTACTGTTTCTGGTAGATGTGATTGTATCTTCCAGTTTTATTATATGTAGTTCAATATGTTCTGTTCTGTTTGATATTTGCACCTTTTACCTTATTTATGTTACTAGTAAATCTTTTAAAAGCATGTTGTACGAGATTGCCGTAGTTATGCTGTAACTCTTGTGATCTGTGTCATTCTGCTTATGTTTGACAGTTTAGATTCCCTTTGCACATAGTTGATAAGGCATACCCATTATTCTATTTCAGTTTAGGTCGACTAGATAGGATTTGAAAACGATTTTGGACGGTTAGTTTTATGAATGCAACAGTTAAGGAATCTATGCTAATGCATAGTAACTTGGTGAAGCTCCTTAGGTCAGGATATATAGGTAACGGTTTGTTGATATTATCATATGCTTATGAAACAGAAAGATGTTTGGGAATCTTACAGAATTATGGCCAAATGTTTGTCCTGTGATGCTACTCGAGGAGTTACGATTGGACATAAAGTTGTTGGAGAGTATCTGTTATAGATTCGTTTGGTGATTTTGCAAATCATGAATTTCGTGCTATATATGTAACTCGAGAAACACACACACGTAACGCATTTTGCCCTTAGTTCTGAACTCCTTTTGTTTCACCATAAGTTATCAAACCCCCCATAAACTTCTTCAGACGGTTATAAGTTTCCTTTTAAAACATGTTAACCAATACAAAAGGTCAATATTTATAAACCATATGATAGTTTTAAGAGGAGTTAAATTGAATTTAAGTTCCAGTTAAAGTCCAATCGGCTACAAAAGTGTCGACATACACTTTGCAGACATGCTTCATATTCTGGAGGGATGGGTATAAGCTATCTAGTAATTATGTGAACATCCATTTATATTAGTTGATTGATAATTACTAACTTTTGTTCTTTCAAATCTATAGCAAGATGTCTGAGGAATTATATATTTTGGCAAGTATCTGCTTCCGGTTGTTTTCCAACTGGATTTATGCTTAAATGTTTAAATTTAATCATTAAGATCTTGTTTCTGCAGTTTTTCTTGATATGCTGCAGGAAGCTTGACCTTCGTGCCATTTATCTCATTCTTTGTTCTCACAACATAATATATACTTCCTCTGCTTTTTTTTTATGTACTACACTTTCTGTTTGCACACTATTCGAGACCTAATTTTAACGGTAAATATCTTTAATTATATACAACTAAAAATTATAAAAATTTTATATTTAAAAAGTAGACATTAAAACGATTAAAACAAGATCCCACTTGAATATATTTTTCTTTATACGTAAGTAACAATATAAAAACAAAATTGATGAATGAATAGTAAATACTATTCAAGTGTAGCACATAAAAAAAAACGGAGGAAGTATATATATATATATTTCCCCATAGGTTTCTAGCTATGTGAGACAGATCTAGGATGTAATAAGCTTCCACTGCCTTTTATTAGTATTTGATACCAACATATATCTTTCTCCTGTAATCTTGTTTGACATGGGTTTTCACCTTTTTACGCTGCCCATTTTTACCAATTTGACTACTGAATCAGCAGCTACACTTTAATTGTTTCTCCATCTCCCTCTAGTTCTTTTTTCTTTTTCCCTAGAGGTCTACGAGTTGTCTGATCTTTGATTTAAGCATTGATGGAGATTTTTCCTGGTCAAGTGATTGCCATCTTTGTGCTTATAATATATATTTTTTTTATGTAGACTGACATGGTAAGAATGTGTATTTTTTTTATTTCAGCATCTACTTTCTTCTTCAATGGACAAAACTGTGCGTCTGTGGCACTCATCTAGCCAGACTTGTCTGAAAGTATTTTCTCACAGTGATTATGGTAAGTGTTTATGGCCCATTTCCCTTTTTGCTTTGCTTCCTATTTATTCTCTTATTACTAGATCTTATATCTATTTTTGTTTGTCTTGATAGTTGCTTAGATTTGAACCTCCTTTGTTTCTTTGTCAAAAGTGTATGGTTTCCTATTCTAATCTGCATAGATACCTAAAATTCAGCTCCGTGATAAACTAGAGCAATTGATTAGTTGAACAATTAAAAACCACTTTCTGGTTCATCCAAAAGTATAATATTTTCTTATGATCTTCTTTTGGCAGAATCTCAAGCCTGCTACTTTTCTATTTCTTATTCTTTCTCTGTTGAATTAAAGTTAGATGTGAAGTGCTAATCATACTTTTTATCTTTCAAACCTGTCTTGCCACAGTAACTTGCATCCAGTTTAATCCTGTTGATGATAGATATTTCATTAGTGGATCCCTAGATGCTAAGGTTCGCATATGGAGCATTCCTGATCGTCAAGTTGTTGATTGGAATGATCTGCATGAGATGGTCACTGCTGCCTGTTATACTCCAGATGGCCAGGTTAGTACAAATTTAATATTATAGCCAATCGGTTTATTTAGTATTCTTGGAGCCTGCAAAAATTAAATGTGACTTAACGAGTTATTGTTGATATTTTGAAGGGTGCATTAGTAGGTACTTACAAAGGGAGCTGCCATTTATACAATACATCTGGTATGTGTCAATAAATCTGTGTTTATCAAATCCTTTTTTATTCCAGTTTATGTCTCTTTTATTGTTATTGCAAGTTCCTTTGCATCCAAAATTAACATTATCTATTTGTGATAAAATTTTCAGAAAATAAGTTGCAACAGAAAAGCCAAATTAATTTGCAGAATAGGAAGAAGAAATCTCATCAGAAGAAAATCACTGGTTTCCAGGTAATTTACCAATGCTTACCCCACTATGTTTTCCTTTGATGATATATATTGAGCTATGAAAGGAAAGTTGCCATGCATATTTTGTTAAACATAAATTGTTAGCTGGTGGTTCTTTACATGCCCCTGATAATTTCATACTGATTTCTAATTAGCTTTCACAATTCAGTTTTCCCCAGGAAGTTCATCAGAAGTGCTAATCACATCTGCGGATTCTCGGGTTCGGGTTATTGATGGCATTGATCTAATACACAAGTTTAAAGGTAAAAATCATATGCAACGTATTATTTTTCCTTTTACCGTCATTTTTCTGCGTACTCTTGAAACCTGACTTACTCAGAACAAGCTAGGTGCCTTCTTCCCCTTGCACCCGCATAGTACCAGAATTTAGCCTATGAACATTATAGGTATGGTTTTTATGGTGTGGACTTATGGTTGGAGATGGTAAGGATCTCCTTGCTGATTAGGGTGAAAAACTTTAATATGAGGGCAATGATGGTTAATGCTCACTAGCCGGCTGATAGCTGTGTCAATTAGGTGCTTTTAGTTAGAACCATGATTGAGATTTGAGAGTTCTGGAATGGATATGGTAATGAACTGTGTGTAGAGAGTTTTTACTATATTTCTTATAACTAAGATGGTTTATACTCGGTTCTTCTTGGAATCCTTGGTATTGTGCCTGTCAACTTGATTGTGAATAGAGATCACATTTCCTTTTATTTATTTATTTTTTTATTTTTTATTTTTTTAATTTCATGATTGTGTTACCCCATGTGTTAAAAATCCTGTTGGCGACACTAGAAGTAGAATCAAGTATGACTATTTGATGTTTTGAAAGAAGTTATGAATAAGGAAATATTTGGACTAATATTCTGGGCATGAGATTGTTACAAATTGCTCAAATTACCCTGGTGAGTGAGCTAACCATGTCACTTTGCATTGCCTTATGCTAAAAGTGTTTCATATTATTTTAGTTACAAGGGCAAGCTAATAGCAAGTAAAAAACAGAAAACAGTTCGAGTACTTATTGTACTGGCCAAAAAAATTGAGCTTCCACTAATTGAAATCAGTTTCAAGAGTAATCTATAGTTGCTTATTATTAGATCTGTAGGCGTAATCTATTAATTTTTGTGCCGAGCAATACATTGAGATCAGAAGTAAACAGCTCTTTTTTTTCTTTTTGGGTAAACTTGCACTGTGAATCATATAAGATAGGAGGACAGAGCTTCTATGAGGAAGTTTGATCTCTTCTTCAAAGCCACAGAAGTGTAAAATATTTGTTAAGTAACTTGCACATATACAAAGTTGTTTTGCTGGTATGTCAAAATTGTTCTTTGAAAACACTATTGAGCGAGATTTATGTGATAGGAACCTTCACATATGCGTATTCTCATATCAAGTTTTTCTTTTCTGAGAGAAACATGTGATGTTCATTTCCAGAGTGTTCTTATTCTTGACAGGGTTTCGCAACACGAATAGCGAGATATCTGCCTCTGTGACAGCAAATGGAAAATATGTAGTCTCTGCTAGTGAGGATTCATATGTATATGTGTGGAAACATGAAAGTGAGTCGCGACCTAGCAGGAGCAAAGGTGTTACAATCACACAATCTTATGAGCATTTCCATTGTCAAGATGTACTAGTGGCAATTCCTTGGCCAGGCATGGGCTACACATGGGGGCTACAAGATACTTATTCGGGAGATCAGAATGGTTTCGACAACAGTTTCGACGACTTCTCCACTGCTAACCATCCACCTACACCGGTGGAGGATTTCAGTGGAAATGACGGTTCACAATCTGCATCTGGTTGCACCAATAGTCCGCTTAATGGAACTATTTCAAGTGCTACCAATAGCTACTTCTTTGATAGAATTTCCGCAACATGGCCTGAGGAAAAACTTCTTATGGCTGCCAGGAACAGAAGTCCTCGTACCAGTGTAGATTTCTCGAGCGGGTTAAACCCGAGCATGTCAGCCTGGGGTATGGTGATTGTAACTGCTGGCCTTCGCGGGGAGATTAGAACTTATCAAAATTTTGGATTGCCAGTTCGGATATAAAGAACGCAGAATATAGTAAAAAGGAGAGGAAAGTGAAGCTTGGGGGCTGTAAACCGGTCTGAAAATAAGCAAGGACTGGTATATACCCGCTACATGGTGGTTTTAATGTGTACAGAGAGGTATTGGGTGAGAGGTATTTGTAATATTAGAGTTCCATTCTTCCTTCTTTGTGCTTGTGTGCTCATTGGAGACAAAAGCACATTCTGATTGAGCATTGAGGAAAAGAAAATATAGATTTGTTAAAAGTGAAAAAAAAAAAGGAAAAAGAAAAAAAAAAAACTACACCGTGAATTTAGATACCGATGCATTTCTGATATCGGGAAATTGTAGAGTTATGAGCATGGGAAGTTCAATGAAAATTCTTTCATGATTCATTCACTTCTGCGTCTTGTTGAGTTCACTGTTCTGCAAATAAAACTAGTTTATGTGAGCTGCTTACAAGTGGTTATGTTGCAATTTTGTGTTCTAATGTTCTGTTCAATAAAATATCCAGAAACATCTACAACCCATACTATACAATGCAGACAGAGGTAGTGTTAAAATCTGTCAGAGAAACCATCAAAAACCCTCATCCAAAACACCATTTACTTGTCCCCCACCACTGCCTATCCATTTCAATCTGTTCCCTTTCTTACAGCCCATAATGCAATTACTATTGAGACTGCTTTTTTTACAGATGGGACCAAAATATCCCAACTCTAGACCCCATCAACTTGAATATTATAATATACAAATATCAGGAAATCTAAAAACTGAAATCTTATTGGTGGCTGGAAATAGATATGGCAGATACATCCACTGGTAATTATCTTATCTCGTCTGTGACCCCCATATCTTATATGAAATCTTATTTTGTCAATGTGTATGGAATGTCTGGCTATATATAGAGTCTTCAGTTAATATCTAGTTCAATCACTACCACTGTTATTGTGCAATTGCAACTAGTGGAACTTGGTAGTAGTAGAGGTTAGTCAGTTCAGTAAAAATATCTGTTTAGATAAAGAAAGTGAGACACCCCAGTTGAAGTTTCACATTGCTTATGGCTCTCCAAGCTGCTTCTTTGGTTTCTTCTGCTTTCTCTATCCCCAAAGAGGTAATAACATTTTTGAAAAATGTGTCTTTGACTGATTTGTCTAGAAGAATTTAAGTTTTCTAATGTTTGGATGCAGGGGAAGATTAATGCTTCATTCAAGGACTCTAGTCTTTTTGGAGTTTCACTCTCAGACCATGTGAAAGCTGACTTCAGCTCTGCTGCATTGAGAAGCAAGGTAGCTACACTATTACTTTTCCTTTTTGATTCTTGGTTTGAACAAAATCAGTGGTTTCAGTGTTGATATGGGTATTATCCTTGTATGATGATGTTAATGATGAGAATTGTAAATCTCTGTTGAGGTCTTTTATTATGCTACTACTAGATAAATGACATTTTGGATTCTGTCTTGTAGAGAGACGTCAAGCAAAGAAATGGAGCTGTAAGAGCACAAACTACATCTACTGCTAGTCCGGCTGTCAATGTGTCTTCACCATCAGGGAAGAAAACGTTGAGAAAAGGGAGTGTTGTGATCACTGGTGCCTCTTCTGGACTTGGCTTAGCCACAGCTAAGGCTCTAGCTGAATCTGGGAAATGGCATGTGATCATGGCCTGCAGAGATTTCCTCAAGACTGAAAGAGCTGCTAAATCAGCTGGCATTGCTAAAGAAAACTACTCAATCATGCATTTGGATCTCGCTTCACTTGACAGTGTTCGCCAATTTGTTGATACCTTCAGGCGATCTGGACGACCTCTTGATGTATTGGTTTGCAATGCTGCTGTTTACCAGCCAACTGCTAAGGAACCTACTTATACTGCTGAAGGATTTGAACTTAGCGTTGGAACTAACCATCTTGGTCACTTCCTTCTTTCCCGTTTGTTGCTTGAAGACTTGAACAAATCTGACTACCCATCTAAGCGTCTCATCATTGTTGGTTCAATTACAGGTACTAAATAGTTTGATTGCATTAAGGGTACTGCATATCTATTTATATGTACTAACTGGGATTATTTATATGTAACTAGGGAACACAAATACATTGGCTGGGAATGTACCTCCTAAGGCCAATCTAGGCGACTTGAGGGGGCTTGCAGGCGGCTTGAATGGACTCAACACCTCATCAATGATTGATGGAGGAGATTTCGATGGCGCCAAGGCATACAAAGACAGCAAAGTTTGCAACATGCTCACAATGCAAGAGTTCCACAGGCGCTACCATGAAGAAACTGGCATCACTTTTGCATCCCTTTACCCGGGTTGCATTGCTACAACAGGCTTGTTCAGGGAGCACATTCCCTTGTTCAGGCTGCTGTTCCCTCCATTCCAGAAGTACATTACCAAAGGGTATGTCTCTGAGGATGAAGCTGGAAAGAGACTTGCACAGGTAAATTGCTTTCACCATTAGCCTTAATGTCATTTGTGCTGTGTCCTATTGGCAGCATTACTCATGATCTTTACTGGTTGTGCTTCTGTTAGGTTGTGAGTGAACCCAGCTTGACAAAATCAGGCGTTTACTGGAGCTGGAACAAGGACTCTGCTTCCTTTGAGAATCAGTTGTCACAGGAAGCTAGTGATTCAGAAAAGGCACGCAAAGTGTGGGAGATCAGTGAGAAACTCGTTGGTTTGGCCTAAATGAGAAAGTTCAAAAGGGTCTTGTCCGCCAATCTTTGCTCTGTGAGAGGATGATGCACCTGAGGTTCAGTGCTGTGCCAAAATTGGGTTTTGTAGAAAATGTTTTCTGTAGATGTAGATGACTGTGGTTTGAAAAATGATAATAAAAATGAGTCAACCTTGATGCGAAGAGAAAATATTCATGCAAGTGAAATCTAGACAAAGTAGATCCATATTGTTCACTTTTATTTTCTAATTACATAACTATTTTGATATACATGGTTCATACATGGTTAAAGCTTATACACATAAGTTGCATAGCAACAAGTAACACAAACTGGGCAGGTGTGCAAAAGCCATTTCATGCTTTGTACACCAATTCTGCATAACTCATACAAGAAGTAACTCAAAGTTCATAAGCAGGGAACCTAGCTTCGGATGGTTCAATCATGTCCAGAAAGAGATAAGCCATTCCTCCTATACCTTCGAAAAGAGAATAGGGGCGATCGCCGCCGTGCATCTTACCTTCTGATATGAGTTTCTGTGCTCTATCCAGTAGAAAGCAAGTAAAAGCTTTGGCCTTGTATAAGTACTCAACTTTTCCAGTCAGTCGGTAGAGTGCCAGGAAGACATAGGTGTTGCCACTTATGCCATGACAGATTCCAACTCGCTTAAGGAGACCCCTTTTCCATACCACCTCCCCTGCATCCACAGCCGCTTGCAGAAACTCCTCATCTCCAAAAATCTGATAGTTTCATTATATATTAGCAGTTTCTTGAGAGTTATTTTCTTACATAAGCTTCATCATCTTACTCAACTGAGAAAATAGCAAAGATTCTACAGATATAATTGCCTGCTTATTAGAGATGATAAACCTAAGCAGAAAATTTTAGCATATGGTTGATAACTTGATGCAAGATTGTATTGCTAAATGGTTACCTGAGCTGCTTTGACGAGGGTAAGAGTGACCCCTGGAGCACCATGGCACCAATGTACAAGCCGGTCTGATTCGCTCCCTTCACTGGAAGGATAGTTTCCACTGGGGAATCGGTTCTTTATCATATAGCGAAGTGTACTCTTGACATCTTCCACCTCATCAGGTTTCAGTTCCATGTCCAACAAAACATGCATAATCCCAGCTAATCCATGAGCAGCACCCCAGTATTTCTTTCTATGCCATTCATACATTAGTGGATATCTTCCCTTCTTTGACAATTGTCTACCAGCCTTTATTATTTCATCTACAACAGCTCTCTGGAAAAATGTTAAAATCCAATCAACTGTAGGTCAATCAAACTCTTTAACAAGAAAAAACTGCTGATAAAAGACTTCAAGACAACTTTACCATGCGGGTAGTAGATATTGTGTCTTTACCAATATGCTTGTTTAAGAAAGTGCAGGCCCATAAGAATCCTGCTCTACCGTACAACAACTCATTTGGCAGGTCACTAGAAAGTTTGATCTGCTTTCAGAAAAAAAAAAATTCCATCTATGAAACAAGATAATGAATATGATCTATTCAGGTTTAATTGATGAAGAGCACTAGATCATCAAGATAATGAATATATATTGAATCAAGTACCTCCTTAAATTTAATTAAGTAGATAATGAATGTACATAGTACCTCCTTAAACTTAGCTAAGTAGCGACTGAGTAATCGTTCATCACCAGCATGCTTTGCTACGACAGCACCAAGAGCACAAACCCCAGCTTGCCCACATATAAATGTCACACGACTACTCATATACATAGCTCAGAGGGTGGAAAACAAAAGTCAGAAAGGACTTCTATCATAGTACAACAGGCAAGTACTTAAAGGCCAAACCAAATTATAACAAACTAGCAGTTTGTGATATGATCATAGCAGTTCAACACCTATCCTCAGTCAGTTAACAGACACACACTTTGCACTTTGCAAATGGAATCAACTTCTCCGCAACCTCCATTGGCATCAAATAACAAAAGAAACCTATCTGGTTGAGTCAATTTATCATTGGGTGCAGCATAACAACAGTGTCAATTTAACAACCTCAATAGTGTAACACCATCTTATAATTTCATCATGTTCAAATCCACAGTTCACTGAAACAAAGGCGATTCAAGCATTTTCATACATCAGCAACTCAACTCTATGCCATTTCCTTCTACTAAGCTCTCACCTTCACTATACAAAAACAACCTTATGAATCAAATAACACACATAATTCACTGAAACTACACAAGTTTTTATTATTCAACAAATTCGACTCATAAAAAGGAACTATCACTAAACAAAAAAAACATATAGACATACAATTAACTGCAAGTAGAAAAACATAGTACCCAGAATCAGAAGCAGAATCGCAAGCATTGACAATCTGAGAGCACAATCTAAGATCACTCTCATTCCTGGTAATTTGAAAGGCTCTAAAGAGTAAGAAAGCAGTTCCGAGTGCACCTGTATACAAGCTATAATCTTTGACACGTTTACCACTAGAACCCCATGTCTCATTCACAACCTTCAAACAAAAATTTCCCAAAAAACAACAACCCATTATCAGTAACGAAACAAAGAATAGAAGAGTAAAGAAATTAGTTGAATCACCGTTTGTTGGAGAGAGAAAGCAGAGGACTTGAGAACAGTGTTTGAGAGCGTTGTGTATGGAAGATAAAGTAGGTTTGTTAGAGAGTCTTTGTTGGGTGGTGATGTTGTGGTTTCCGGTACAAAGTCAGGCATTTCGTTCGTGAAAAACCGATCGGCCATGACTCCAGAGATGAAAACAGCTGTTATTGCTCAGATTCTTGTAGAACCGAACCGCTTTTTGTACGTCACACTTGTCACTTGCTTGGAGTTTATGGAACTATTGCACGTCTAATCTATTTGAATCCAATCAAGATATTTTGTTGCGTTTTGGAGGACCAACACTTTATGAGAATCCATTCTATGTATCACCAATATATTCCATGTCAATTCAGTAGGCCAACCTTTATATACCATTAGATTCGAGCAATGAAAATGATTTTTCTTTGTTTATTAAAAACATACACAAGTACTAAAACAGGATGTTAAATTTAAGTTCAACGTTACAATTCAAAAGAGTACATATCAAAGAGGTCATTCATGAACTACATTAAAGCTGATAAAAACACAGCAGAAGCAAGATTGAAAATCTAATGTCCAGGCCAGTGAGTCCAATCAGCTTCACTACCAACACGAGGTATACTATTAACCCTATTGTAGACATCAACTTTGAAATTGGCACCACATAGAACACCTTCACTGTCTACTCTTGGCATAGCCTTGACTTTATTCATTGGATGCTCAAAGCTCATCAGCCCTCCTCCACTCAAGAACATACAACCTGCAACAACCATGGTAAGTGTTAAATCACTCAATAAATAAACACTCCAATACCATCATCACTTATATTTCATTCACTCATGATCTATAATTTTACCTGCAGGGAAAGGAGCAAATGACTTAGCACAACCTGCTTTGATAACCTCCAAATCATCAGAGATAACAACAGAACCATCAGCTGCAACACCCCAGTAGAGCTTCACTCCACCATCAGACCCCTACACAACACAATACCACAATAAGCACAAGTACTCTTAACACAAGCAACATAACAAGAGATAAAGTGAACTGACCAGAGCAGCAAAAACAGAACCAGCTTTGCTGTCATAAACAACAAAAGCAAAGCTACCATCCAGATCCTTAACAACTTGATCAGCCGGATAAGGACCACGATCACGTAAAGTCCTATAAGCTTCAATGACAAACATGGCTTCATTAGTCCCTTTAGTCAAACCATACTGTCTGTTCAACGAGAAAAGATTGTTCAAAGACCCCATAAACAGACAGTAAATGTCATCACAGCCACAGAACAGCCTCTGCTCCTTAAGCGATAAAGAAGGACCGTCAGGCTTAACATAAGCAAGAACAGCAGATTGACCAAAGTTGATAGAGAAAGTGTTGTGAGGATGGTGTGTCATGAAGTCATGAAGCGTTTCCTGTGGATTTTTGGGTTTCTTTGAAATGGTTTGTGAAACTGGACTGTGCAGCTCCTCTGGTGGATTCGCAAACGCTTTGTGAAAGATTGCCAACATGATTGTGTTTGTGTTTGATTGATTGATAGAAAGAGTGAAAATGTTATTGAGGATGGTTAATGTTGGTATTTATAGAAATAGTGATCAAGTCAAGATTGTACAGGTGGTGATATTATCTTGGTGTGACAGACACTTGTGATTCAAATGATAAGAATCTCTCTACTTCCAAGGAAGTCTTATCTTCTACTAGTTTCATTTCACTTTGTTGTTTTTTATATTAGTATTTGCTATTCTGGGTTTGGTTTTGAGGCTATATCTGGACAGGGAAATAGAGGATAAAGTTTGGTATGGTGGGGTTTATCCAAAACTGATGGAAAGTGACACCTGCTATCAGTGCCTTTTTTTTTATGTGAATACTGTGGATGAATTGGACTCTGGTGTAGCATCTTGTTTTTGAAATTTCTGATTATAGTTTGCAGATGAGCTCAATCTATCCCTTTCTTTTGTTTACCAAATCCAATATAACCAATAATATCATCATTAAAATTATATTTGAAGTCTAGAACAATATTAAAAATAATCATGATTTTTAATTAAAAAATAAACTATTTATATTAGAAAGACTTTATTTTAGGAAATGTGTAACAATTTCTACTCTTAAGAATTTAAATTATCAAATTATCAATTTGTTTTTAATAAAAAATCAATTAAAGCGGATTGTAATTGAAATAATATAATTATTATTTTTATAAAATAATATAAAAATTAAAATATTAAAATTAATATTTTATATATTTTTTGGGATGGTATATTTTATAATAAAAATAAATATTATATTAGAAAACTTTAAAGTAAAAAATTTATAATTTATTCAATAAATTATTATTGTAATTTTTTTATTATATTTGAGTGAATTCGATTTTAATATTTTATTTAAGTGCAGGATGAATTTCTAATTGTCAAGGTGACAAATATTACTCTTATATAATCATAATACATGAATAACCACTATAATATATATATATATATATATATATATATATTTATATATAAGTAATACATTTATTGAGGTGGGAAAAAAAAAGTTATAGAGGTGGGATTATCCGCCTTAGATTTGGTTTGATACAGGCTTTGGGATCTATTAAGAAGCCCATATTATTTGGGCTGGACTTGAAGTAAATGGATATGGGTTTCAGCCCATTAACACAAAGTCTTCCCCTACAAATGAAGCTGATTTTCATGCAAAGAAGAAGCTGCTTGTTTTGTTTGTCTGTTTAGCCATCAAAAAAAGACACAAAAACAAATCAACCAAAACAAGACACGACACGACACAAAACCAAAGTACTAGTACTATGGTGTCTTGACGATCATGTGAACCGATAAGCAAGGTCTCATTTCACAAAGATCATGGTTGGTTTCACACATGTCATGTGATGTACGAATCGATGACACCTCACACATGTGGCACCATCTCCCTATCATGTGCGTGTCTGCTTTCTTTGACTTTGTAAGAATCTCTTATCTGGCCCATCTTTAGCTCACTTCAGTTCTGTGTCTTCTTCTTCTTGTACACAAATCCAATTTGAATTCTTCTCACACTACATGTATATATCTATCTGTATTAACCAGATAAATCTTCCCTTCGGATCATCACTGTATGTATGTTATAAAAATCACTGACTCTTGAATATATCCAATTTAAATAATATGACAAAATGGATCAAAATTTTGAAGTACTGATATACATGAAATATTTATGAGGACAAACTATACATAATAAATAAAAATAAAAATATATATATCTTTTACCACATGAAGTGGTTTTAATAAAACAAAAAAGTATTTTCCATAATTTTTATTTCAAAATCTGAATATTTTTACCAATATTTTCTTTTTAAATATTTAAATTAGACTAAGATTAAGCAATACGATATATAAATAAAAATATAGATACTACGGAAAATTAAGATATTACATGGGTCGGATCCAATATAAACCCATATTTTGTCGGGTCCAAAATATATGTGTGCGAAAAAAGTTTGAAAATAATTAAGTAGAGAAGTCAAAGTTGGTAAGATGACGTGGAATTTCTTTATTTCTCATGCATTATGTTTAGCATATAGTCTATACATAAAAGTATATTCCTCTTCTGTAAAATAGAAAATAAAATTACTGACATTATTGACATTTTTTTTCTTATTAAGACTTTTACTTAAAATAAAATAAAAATTTAAAAATAATTTTAAAATTTTGAAAATAATTATAGTTTCTATTTTAAAAATTGGAATGAGTTAACTTATTATATAGTTAAATGAGCTGAAAATATAAATATACCATATTCTTAATAATGATAATTTTCCTTCCAAATTTTGTTATTTTTTTTTACTAATTACATTAGTTTTTTTAATAAGTGTAACGATTTAATTTGAGTGGTATAAAAATAATAAAATTGTCTTAAAATTTGTAAAAAGAAGACATTGAACTGATGGAAAAATTTAAAATTATACCTTTTTTAATTCCTTTATAATATTCTCTTTTAATCTTTTAAAATTTGTATTATTTTTCTTAACTATATTTTAACATAAAAAAAATAAAGAAACAACTTTTTTCAGTAATTTCAAGAAAAAAAAAAAAAAAATCAATCATTTCATTTATTAATAATTTTAAAATACAAATAGAATTAAAACCCCAATTCTTTTTACCATTTTTTGAAAAAATAAAATATATTTTATATACCGAAAATTTTATTAATTATTAATTAAAAATATTATTATTTTTTTTATTATTATATATATAATTTTTTTATGTAGAATACGGTAAAAAAATTAAAAAATTCACATTATAATAAAAATAAAACATTTTTAGTACACTACTATTATATATCTGCCATCATTTAATAAATTCATCCAAATTTTAATTTTTTTAATAATTTTCAAAAAATATTTTATCTAGTAAAATAGTTACTTTTGATTTTTAATAAAATAAAATAAAAAATAATTTAAACTAAATAATTTAAAACTAAAATAGCTCTCATTTGAAATATTTTTTTTGAGTAAATATTTTTATATAACTATTAAAATTATATTTTTATTTACAAAGGTTCATATTATTTTTTAAAAATATATTATCAAGTGTATTATTATTATAAATTATTTTCACATATCCTAATTTATTATTATATTATAATTTCTCTTAATAAAAATTAAATACAAAATAATTCTAATTTCTTTTAAAATACTATAATATAATAAAAAAAGTAATAAAAAAACTCATGAAGATTCAAGCTTAAAAAATAATTATAATAGAAATGATCTATCTCAAAAATTTAAAAATAAAAAATATTAAAATATTATCATTTCTTTTTATCAAAAAATTACCATTAAATTCGTCTTTTAAAACTCTACTTGTACAACTTTTTAAAAAAAATTTAATATTTTTCTGATAGTAATAAAATAAAAAAATTAAATTAAATTAAGTTAATAAAATAGAAAAAAATTCGAATATTCATAAAATTTCAGAATTATTCTTAAAATACTAAAATTTCCAGTTTATATATCTCATTATTATAAACTATTTTTTCTTAAATGTAATACAAAATTATTATTTTAATTTTTTTAAAATAAAAAACAAATTGACATTATTGTGAATTTTGAAAAGGGTCCACCATGTGGAAGATAAATACAAATGCATACGTACAATTAATTGATGGGCTTTAGGCCCCACTACAACCCATTTGTACGGTTTCCTTTTTGTCTATTATTTTTAATTTTTAATTAATACAAATCATAATTTATTAAATTAGATTTTATTATGACGTATTTAAAAATATATATAATCATGACATTGATTGATTGATAGACATCATATGGTCTGGGACTAGATTTCATTTTCGTAATATTTTTACAATATAATGTTCGATTATATTCAAAGATAATTGTTCTTTGCAATCATTTTTATTCTGAAACAAATCAGAAATAATTTATTATTCTACATTATTATTATTATTATTATTATTATTATTATTATTATTATTATTATTATTATTATTATTATTAATACACTTGTTAGGTTAGGTCAATTTGAAAACGATACACTGTACCTTTTGTTTACATTTTGAAGTTAAATAAAACTTGTTTATGTGATTCAAATGAAAATGACAATAAATATTTTTGTCCCACTACATTTGATATTTCTTGTCCAATATAACATCAACGTCACCAAAACTCTACCAACCATATATACAAATATCAAAACACAAAAATATATATTTTAATTATATTATTATTTTTTATCATATTCAAAGTGACTCCACAGTTAATAGGTCAAATTTAAGATACCCAAAATCAAATAAAATTTTAAATAAAAACCACAAAATCACACTCTATAATACACAGAATCATGCAAGTTACGATACAAACAAGTAGGTATAACAAAAAGTCTAATTAAGAACATGTTAACTACACGTTCACATGTTTTTTATTATCAATAAAATGATTATTTTTGTGGTCTGAATTTTTGTTGATTTTGTTTGGTTTTGATAAGTTGTTGAACAAAAATTGATAATTAGTCGTGAAGTTTTGGAAGAAGGAATATGCCCACATGATCATATTTAATTATATGAACTTTTAATATTTATTTATTTTATTATTTGTTTTGTTTATGTGACACCTAAAAAGTGTACACCAAACATTATATTATTTTAAATAAGATTTTATATTAAATTACGTTGAATAATTACTTCATGAATAATGCATCATGGTTCATGCAGTGTAGATGTTATTAATTTAATTAATCAATCCTTATTTTTTAAATAAGGAGATGAAAATAGATGTTTTAACCATAATTTTTGGAGATTAGTATATAGTATTGAATCGAATAAAAATCTGTAAAGCATGATTGATTGATTCTGAAATAATGTGGTTAGGGCTATGGTCTATTGTGGACTTTTAAAAGACAGAAGAGGTCCAAATTCAACTAATCTTAAATAATTAGATTGAAAATGTCTCTTGCTTATCATCAGTTGATACACACTTACTTAATTTGTTTTAATATAAAATAAATCAACAGCCGAAATTGATAAAAGATTCCTTTTGTTAAAATTTTGTTTTTCATGATTGATATGTAAAATGTATATATAGACACATGGTAAAATGGTTCAATCTCCATGCTTCTTTTTTTTTTTTAATCTAGAGGAATAATACCACACTGCCTATAGCTTACTTTAATTATGGATAGATAGCAATTTATAATTGAATAATAAATAAATAAAAATAAATATATAATAAATAGGTAATAAGGGTAGATTATAAGAGTAAATTATGTATCATTACTCAATTTAAATTTAATATTTCTATATATTTTTAAGGATTATATTTACACTTTTATAGTTAATAACATAATATATATATATATATATATATTATTTTAATCATCTCAATTCAATACTAATTGATAAATTAATGAATTAGTGATTATTTCACTCATTTAAAAAAAATTAAAAAATTGTGAATAAAATTATATATATGTATATATATATTATTGCTTCAATTTAAATAAAAAATAATAATAAATAATTAAGTATTAAGAATAGGGGATTGTTATTTCTCACCACTATATTACTAGAGCTAACATTTTTTTTCCTAATATAACCTTTTAATATTCTTATATAAAATTAAACTAAATTGTATTAAATAATTATACAAAATAAATTAATTTATTTTATAAATATTTTTATACATATTGTATCATTTTTCTATTGGTGAAATACAAATATTTTTTATCCATTTTTATTATGTTTTAAGAAATATAATTTAATTTTATTATAATTGATTTGGAAATTCTTTGAGAATTCTTTTTCTATATATTTTCAGAGACAAAACAATTTTATATAAATTTATAATCGAAAATTCAATCAATCTTCAATCAACAAGATCGTCTAAATTGTTTTGAGTTTTTTATTGAGAATTTTAAAGAGTTTGTATGATGATGTGATTTAAATTAATTAATTAGTGGAAAGAGTTTTGGTTTAATTAAAATATATGAAGTAGTTGACTGAGCTTGGAAAATGAGTATGAAATTAGATGGACGAATTCAGTTGTTTTTCCCTTATGAAATGTATATATTTGAGACAATTTCTCTTATTTTCAAGGCTTAAACATAAATTTGGAGACTAAGAGTCATCAAGGAAGAAAAGCGGAAATTTGAAGCAAAAGGGATCGAAAAGAGATGGAAAAGAATATGAGAGAATGATCACCGAACTACACCCCGAACTATATTCCGAGCTACAGCTCGGTTCATAAGGAAGATAAGAAAATATCCTCTCTATCCGAAATAGCTACCGAACTTCACATTGATATTGGTACCAAATTGCAGCTCGTTAAAGCAAGTGAAGAAAAGAAAAGAAAATCATTTTGTCTGAATTCCACACCGAGCTCATTACCGAACTACAGTTCGGTAGTTACTTGAGAAGATTAAAGATCCTTCTGTCCGAACTTAACATCGAATTGAAGTCCGAAATAAAAGCTCGGCATGAAGTTGAACCTATGAGTATCGTTCTGTTCGAACTAAACACCAAACTGGCTACCGAATTTGCAGTTCGGTACGATTTGAGAAGGAATATTGCATGCCGAGACTGAACTTGATACCTAATTTTATACCGAAATGCAACTCAGTAATAATGTTGTTACGAGTCTTTTGTATTTTTAGAGTCATTTCAAGTGTGATTTGAATTGTACCATAAATACTTATTTTAAACTCTTAGAGATGGATCGTGGATCATTTTTGTGACACTCTTACACACTTAAGAATTGAGTAAGAATATAATTCATTTTTGTTCTTTAATTTCTCTCAAATCTTCAAGTGGATTCCAATAGAAAAAGTGTAGATTGGAGTTCAATTCACCAAGACCCAAGAATTCAAGCTCTAGATTCATCATCTCCATTACAAGTTTCATCTAATCCTTCACTTTTACTTCCATCTCTAGAGTTTTGATATGGATCTCTTGTTGAATTGTGATTATATTAGTTTACCTATGCTAGACTAACTTTGTAGTGGTTGAATACTTGTGGATCTAGATAGATCTTGTGATTCTTAAGTTTTTTATGTGCTTCCATGGTGAATTCTTTAATATAGCATATTTTGTGTGTTAAATGCTTAAATCATTTGATGAAAATCAAGTGATAAATCGATTTAATCTTGATTGAAGTTAGACATAGTAATTTCATGGTTAGATCTAAGAATTAAGAGTGATTAAAATAAAACTAGACATAGTAAATTTTAATCATCTCAATTGGATTGTATTTCATAATCATTTACTCAACCTATAGATATGTAATTGTTGTAGATGATAATTTGATGTTAGAGTTTGAAAAAACCTAATATTGATGTATTTCGATCCATGTTATATTTTAGTGTTTCAAGTGTTTGATAAAATGTTTAAGAAAAGGATCAAGTGTCAATTTAGAAAAATAAGTGTTCAACGATGATCTTCTCGTATAGTTTTATCCATTATAAGTGTGTTTGAATTATTTTAATCAATTTTTACATTTTTGTCATTAGTTTAAAATTGAGAATTGTTACAACTAAATAGTACATTGATTCATTCAACTCTTGATCAACAATTTAAGTGTAATCTTTTGAGTTCAATATCTGTAACTACTATGTTATGATAAGATAGATGTTGCTTGGCATATTACATCATTAAACTATGTCAAGATATTAACATCATAAGATATGGATGGATAACTGGTGGAAATAGTTTTGACTAAGTTAAAATATGATGTAATTGATTAAAAAAGATATGATTTCATTAAATGGTAAGAGGAGTTTTAATTTAATTAAAATATATAAAATATTTGTTGTAAGATCACGTGTTTTGTGTTTTTGTTTTTTTTTTAAAGTGATTGAATTGATTAAAAAAATATGATTATATTTATTATTAAAATAAGGTTAATTAAGTAATTTTAATATTATTTAAAATAATTTAAAATTTTATTATATTAAAATTAATAAAATAAAATTAAAAATATTTAAAATAATTATTTAAATATATTAAAAATACTTTAATAACATCTTGTTGGGTTATTATTAGTGGGGTAAAATATGATTATAAAAAAAAATTAATTTAAAATTTAGTGGAGAGAATGGAAATAATTTTATTTATTTATTTTTAAATTGCTATATAAAACTAAAATAAATTTGTAATGATTAGGGGAACTAGGTGTTGAAATTATGGATTGTCATGATTACTCCGCGATTAACTTACTAGTCTTAGGCTATCTCCAACCACACTCCATATTATGTCTCTAAATTAGAGTTTCAAATAGAATCTTTTCAACTTTTTGAAACTCCAAATTTTTTGATCTCCAACCATAAAACTCTAATATGGAGTAAAAATATATATTATAATAATAAAAAAATAATTATTATAATTAAATAGTATATTAATAAGAGTGGTAATAATATTGAACTCAAATGAAAGGATATTTTAAATCCTTTACAATAATATATTTTTTATTATTTAAAAAATAAAATAAAATAATTCATCTATAATTAAAATTAGAGTTAAAATATAATATAATAATTATGTTGTAATTGAAAAAAGTGTATTGGCAGTTTGATAAAGTGAATATCATATATGGAGTTTCATGATATTAAAATATATTAAAACTCTAAATACTTTATTGGAAAATGAGAAATTGAAGTTTGGTTGGAGAGATTTTGAACTCTATAATAGACTTGGTTGGAGATAGCCTTAGAATCTTCAAGACTTTTATTAGACTTATATAGAAATAACTAAATAAGTTGAGTTATTAGGAAACTTAATACATACAGAAATTAGTTGAAAGGTAAAGTGAAGTATTTAATCAGAAATGAATTCCTTAATGTAGATGAACAAAAGATTAACAGTTGAGTACGCGTAAATTATACTGGTATAAAATTTTATAATATAAAGGGTACTGGCTTTTTAGTAATTGAAATAGCGATTTATTATGTTAAATTAAATATTAAAATAATTACATAAAAATAAAATACTAAATAAAAAATACATAGAAATAATATATATAATATTTTATTTTACCGTATGATTTATTTTATTTTTGTAGTAATATTAATTTTGGATCCATTTTTGGTGAAAATTTTAATTTAAAATTTATATTAAATAATTTTGAATTAATTAATTGTTTAATTTAAAATTTTTTAATGACATTTGATAAATAAAAATAATTAGTACCAACACTTTATTATAAATAGAAATTTTTTATATTACTAAGAGTATTTAATATTTATACTTTTGATAAAAATATTTTTTTAATTTTTTTTAATTAGTTATTTATGGACATGGCTAATTAAAAATATATTTAATAAAAAAATCCCTTCTATAATTAAATTGCTAAATCACTAATGAAAAATTTAATTTCTATTTAAAATTGTATTGGTCAAGCATACGTATAAATAATATATTAAAATTTTAATGAATATGATGTATTAATAATTAAAAAAACTATAAATTATATAATTTTTATATATGATATAAATATTTTTAATAATAAAATTATATATAATATAACGTCAGTACCATTATTTAAATTTTATTTTAAAATATTATCAATTCTATAAACCTATTTTAAGTATGATAATATAATAAAAAGAAATAAAGTTTTTATATTATATTCTTTAATTCTTCCAATATAAATTTATAATATATATATTTTTACATATTTTTAATTTGTATACTATATAATCTATATGAATATAATATTAAAAATTAATAATTTAATAATATACAATTTTACCATCTAATTTAAAAAATTTAATACCTTAAATATTTATTTAATTATTTAAAAATTAATTTTGAATTATCTCCTAACTTCATCCGCAATTATAACAACTTAGAATGATAGGTCCATTTAAACTCAAACATTTGGAATTATATAAGTTTTCATTATCATTTATGAAAGCACTCAAAATTTCGGTGAAATAACACCTAATTACCTTAAGAAGAAAAGAAACCAAGTATAGGATTTTGAGGATTGGAATATTTATTTTTATGATTAATATATTTATAATTTATAAATTATATGAACCATGCAATTTAGATATAGTATAAATATTAAACTATCATAATTTCAAATTCACTCAACTTGGATTACTTATAACACAACATTAAATAATTCCAAGAATTTACTTTAAAAGAAATTATTATTAATTTTTTTTTTAAAAAATTAGTCGTTCAAGTCAAGTTATTACAGCAAAATATGATCTGTCACATTTTGTCTAAAACTCAAAATAGTCGAAAAAAAAAAAGAAAATTTAAAAAATCAAATACTATAAAAACAAAATAAAATAAAAAACATAAAACATAAGATGGACCCCACTACCCACCCAACACAAGTACTTCAAATCGTACCCAATATATCACATTCCTATAAATCCTCTCTCGCTACTCATTTCTTCCACACCACCACCACCGTCTCCTCCGCTCCAAAATCTGAACACCCATTTGAATATTTCGTGTAAAGTTTCCACCTTTAGTCCTCTGTTTCCTTCAAGGTACAAGGTTAGCTATTGTATGGCAGTGAGCTTATTGGGACATGAGGTATCTGACCTCTGTTTGGGGAAGCCAGGGCTGAGAGCTCTTTCCATTTCCTCAACTGTCGCAGAAGCTCTCTCCGCTTTGAAAGCCTCCGGTGATAGCTTCATCAGCTTGTGGAGCTGCAACCATGGCAAAAGCAGTGATGAAAATGGTCATCTTTGTAAATGTGTTGGAAGAGTCTGTATGGTTGATGTGATTTGTTACCTTTGTAAAGATGAAAACTTGTTGAATCCTAACAAAGCTTTGAAGGCTCCTCTGTCTCTCATTTTGCCTGACTCCTCTGCTGCTTCTGTTGTTACACATCTTGAACCCTCTGCTAGGTATGTGTGTAATCAAGTCAAATTTCATGTCTTTTGATGTTATGATCTGTATTTTGATTGTTTGATGTTTGATGTTTGACTGTTGTAGCTTGCTTGAAGCAATTAATCTGATGATAGAAGGAGCACAGAACTTGGTGGTGCCAATAAAGACAACAAAGTACAGTTCAAGAAGAAAACAGAATCAAAACAAGCTTCTTTCACCAACAAGCTCAACAATTCACAATGGTAGAGAATTCTGCTGGTTGACACAAGAAGATGTTATCAGATTCCTCCTCAGCTCAATTGGTCTGTTTTCACCAATTCCTGCTTTGTCAATAGACACACTAGGTCTTATCAGCAGTGAAATCAATGTGATCAACTATGATTCCCCAGCTACATTAGCTATAGAGGCAATTTCAGCCTCTTTAATTGACCAAACCTCAGTAGCTGTAGTTGCCAATGATGGAATCTTGATAGGTGAAATCTCACCCTTAACATTAAGTTCCTGTGATGAGACAGTAGCTGCAGCTATCACCACACTCTCTTCAGGTGACCTGATGGCTTACATTGACTGTGGAGGACCACCAGAAGATTTGGTCAAAGTGGTGAAAGAGAGATTGAAGGAAAAAGGACTAAAGAAAATGCTGGAGATGATTGAGAAAAACTCAACAGATTTCATCATGTCATATCTTTCATCTTCTTCAACAACATCATCATCAGATGAGGAGTCAATTATGAGTTCAAAGCTGAGGAGATCAGGTAGATCAATGAGCTATTCAGCTAGAATGGTGAGAAGAGCAGAAGCAATAGTTTGTCACACAAAGAGTTCACTTGTAGCAGTGATGATCCAAGCAATTACACATAGAGTGAGTTATGTTTGGGTGGTGGAAGATGACCATAGTCTAATTGGCATTGTTACCTTTTCTGACATGTTAAAAGTTTTCAAGGAACATTTAGAGCACAACATGGTTTAAAAAAAAGCTAAAAGGAGGAAACTGCAACCACTGGTGTCACTTGCTTTAATGTTTGAAGTCACTTTTTGAGGCCAAAGACAAGGAGAAATGGCCAAATGAATAAATGTGAATGAATGAGTGACTGTAATGTTATGTTAATTAGTAGTTTGTTGTGTTAGCTTTTTTTGTGATGAAGAGGGTATTGTTGTATGAAAGAGGCAAAGATGTGTTTGGTTTTGACAGATAGTGTTTGAAGTTTGGTTTGGACTTATTTACATATTTTGATGTGTCATGTGGAGAGGAGATCAGTGTCCACATGTTCAATATGTAGAGAAGTTGTTTTGATTTTAGTATCTTCAAGTTGTTGGAATAGATCTTATCTCTGTTGTTGTGTTGTGTTCCTGTTTTATTTTAACCATCAAAGTACTGATATTCTGCATTTTACATCAGAGCTGTCAAAAAATCTGACAGCTATCCAATTAAACAACATTAAACACTATTCTACACTAATTATTACACAAAAAATGTAATCTAGCAAAATAACAAGAGCCACATATTCATCATCAGCTATAGTAATCAATTCTCTAACCAGACGCAATTTTCATATCCATGAAACAAGAACAAATCAGGTTATGGCAAATGAGATGCTTTTGGATGATACTTTCTATTTGAATGATAATTATAAAGCTAGATGGAGACAATGTTGATGCTTTTCTTGAATTGAAATGAATTGTCAAGCCAAATGGTAGGTTTTTGTCCTTATAACAAGTTAGTACTTATTGAATATGATATGCAACTGACTTTTGTAGTCTAATTAAGAAACAAAATGGTGACCCATGCAAATCCTTACAAATTTTAATTGATCAACTTTGGTTCTATATACCAACTTTAGTTAACATTCAACATTCATTATTTCAATTGACATAACCTTCTTGAATATGTTTTTTCATAATCATAGGCGTTAGAAATGACATTTCAACCATTTCTTCTTATTCATTAGAATAATAATTAGTTACAGACTGTTGGATATGTTAGGGTGTGTTTGAATAGACTTTTAACTTACAAAAGCTGTTCACTGTAAGTAGGAAACTAGTAATACCATTTTTATGAAAATAACTTGTCATTCTTTTTTATCTGCCACAAAGCAAAATAGATGCAGTTTCAAGATTAGGTCTGATAATCAGTTGCATGAAAGAAAAAAGCCAAAAAGTAATTGTAGTAGAATTAAAGGAGCAACTTCACATGAAAATTGAACATAAATGAGTTGTGTCCATGACAATATGAAATGATTCTCTCTATTATGTGGAGTGGGTTCACTTCACTTTATGTCATCACACCATTTCTTGCCAAGTATATGATTTTTGATTTTTCAAGCAAACTTCCTAGACACTAGCCATTTTGTCTCTGTGCTTATTTAAGCACTTATTTTGATATACCAAACAGAACCACAATAAGTCATGTTTCTATATTCAGATAATTTGACGCTATTTCAGCTTATAAGAAATCCAACAAAAATCAAGAGAGTGATTGTATATCAACTAACAGAAGAACTACATGAAGAGGAATAGAACTATCTGGACTTGATTACTTAAAAGTACTTATCACAACATGATCATACTAGGAACACTGACAGCGAAACTACAGCGTGCTACTAAGGCTTAATACAATAGTGATTGAGGTTGCATTTCATAGATACAAACTTATAGAAGGAATTCGAAGGAGAACATGTTAACTAGTGTTCATCAGTAGAAAAAATTACAGTAAGAACTAACCTCCATGAAGCTGGTGTGATTTGCTATTACGGGTTAGTTACTTTGCGAACAGTGACTTGCCTCATTATCTTCTGTTTCTTGGATAAATATTTCAGTTGGTTCAAGGCATCCTCTTAATGTGTCAATACCAAGTTGGGCGCGCTCATTATCGCCAAACCCAAATAATCTTCCCTCATGAGTGACCGCCACAGTGTGGTATAGACCAGTGCTGATTTGGGAAACTCTGTGAGCTCTTAAGCTATCGAGGATTCTCGGTCTCATCACTTTGTCAGACACTCCCATGTCTGGGAAGCCAAGGCTACCAAACCCGGTCCAACCGAAGCCATAGACTGAGCCGGTATCCACTAGAACAAAAGTTTTTCTCTTTCTTGCACATACCTAAAAGGAGAAAAGAAAATGTTAAATGCATTTGTTCAATGACAATGAATTTTCTTAATAAGACCAGTTAGCAGCATGAAGTTTCCTTTTAATTGATGTTGCATTTTTTCTGTAAATTGAACCATTATTGATTACTTGGAACTATTTTTAACAATCCTTATAAAACCTGACAAGATTTTTTGAATATGATATATTTGGCATTTGATGGTGGGTAGAGGTTTGATTTAAAAGCTATAAATATAGATGGGGTAGGAACTGATCTATCACAGAATACTTAGATCCCAAATTGTAAAATAATGAATGACCTTTAAACTACTATCTATACTATATATATAATGGAAAACAAAATTCTATCAACAAATAAATAATCCATCAATTTACAAATTTAGTAATCTACATCCATTTCGAAGAACTTCAATTGAAAACAATATTGACTATAGTCCATTCGAAATCGCAACAAATTATCCTAAACCTAGGAAGAGGTCATGTCATCTTAGCACATATTTTTGCATAGGAACTTTATAATATTGAAAGGTTTACCAAACGGTAATTTACATTAACATTTAATCTACATATGTAATACTGGTAGTGAAACACAATTTATAAGGAGAAGCATATCTTTCACTTTCTAATATTTTCCTATTAATGAATGAAGAAACCTTGTTATAATGTTAATGACAAGAATATCATTACCCTTTTAGATGCTAAAGCTAAGTAATCATTCATGTCACTGATTTTTTTTCCCCAAGACATTTACTCTCAGGTTTGCAAAATTTTCACCATACTAGGAAATTCGCACTTAAATGTGAAGATTTTGGTGCTAAAGCCAAATTGTTTAAGGAGGCTCCATGATTATAGGTTGTCCTACTAGCTTAATTTCGATTATTGAGTAATTCCCTTAACTATTAAATTAACTCTGAAGTTACTCCTCAAAGTAGTTATTTAAGGAAAAAAAAAAAAAACTATATAAACAAACCATACCTGCACTGCAAGGTGGCTCTTAAGGCTGCTCAAGAGTTCTGGAAGTGTCTTATCATTCTCATCACCATGGCCCAAAGCTCCGCAATAACCCTTGCCCCAAGTGTATACCTACATCCACAATACATATACCAATCACGTGAAAAATGAAGACATATGAGAAGAGAAAACAAATCATATTGGGGTCAAGACTAACATATCCATTGGAACCAAGTGCCACTGCATGCTCGTCACCAGCAGAAACACGAACAACATGAATGTTCTTTCTTCTAAATGTTTGGATCACACGTGGCTGCAACTCATCATGTTGTTCTCCATGTCCAAGACAGAAATTAGAACCAGAGCCGAAGGAGTAAACTGCCCCGTTGTCAGTTACAGCTAGGACATAACCTGGACCTGCAGCAACTTGAGCTACAGAGCCAACACCCTTAAGTAATTCAATATTTGTTGGTGTTGGCCTATCTAGATTGTCACCATGACCAAGTTGGCCATGGGTGTTGGTTCCACATGTATAGACGTGGCCTTCTCTTGTGAGAAATACGGTGAAATTAAGTCCTGCAGCAACCTGAACAACTACCATCTTTTTAATTTGGTAACCTCAAAGCTCATAAATTGTTGTAAGATATATATGGCATGATGGTAGCCAAAGAAACCACAATATATATATATATATATATATATATATATATATATTATAGAAACATTCCGTAGCTTTAAAAAAAAAGTCAAATTGCACGCTGAATGAGATGATCCATATACCGACTAAACAATTGAAAAAATATAGCAACTATTACTATTATTGGTATATATTGAAATGTGATCTGTTAAATCTACTCAAGTAGCAATTTCATTTTCACAACAGACCAGGCGAAAGAGCCATACCTGCTTGCATGAAACCCCTTCCAATGCTTCCACAATCCTAGGTCTGAATATTGGACGACTTGTATCTCTATGCCCAGAGCAAAATGATGAATTATCTCCACATGTGAATACCTGTATCACGATTCAAGAGCATCACATGGAAGAAAAACACTTCAGTGTAAGAGAGACTGTTGTGGCAGCAACAGGACAAGATACAAACCTTTCCGGACTGCAAAACAAAAGCAGCATGGTTTTGGGATGCTGAGACTTGGACCACTTGTGATGCTAATGGAAAATTAATCCGAGTAAATGCCACACATTGAGTTGTCTCTGAACCATGACCAAGAACACCGCACAAACTGGAACCACAAGAGTAAACTGATGAATTGCTGATTAACAATGTGTGATACCTTCCAGTTGTAATCTGCATCTGCTGATAAAATAAAAAATCACTAAACACAGTTTCTTTTACTAGTCTGTTGAAGGACTAGGGATAATAAGAAGAAAGGTGCATCATAAGAATAAAATTATTCTCTTTCTTTTTTAAGGAAACAATAGCCTATTTTTAGCTAGAGAATTAACATACAGTTCCAATTCCACAACGTCAATCACTAAATGCAACACGAAATCAATATCACATTACAAACTAAAATGATTATTATGATGGTTTATCATGGTAAGATCTCAAAAGAAATAAATGTTGACCAGAAACAGAACATAAAAGTGAATCCAAGAGAAAATACATTGCCAGCTGACGTTTCAACTGTCCCAGATGAATGTTCCATGGACTGCAGAAACCTCAGAACTCGCTTCCAGTTCCCATTACAGCGATCAAAGAGCTCTCCCTGCAGTTCTAAACTCATTCCCCCAAATATGCAATGTGATGCACAAAGCTGAAATGCCGCAAAATCCACCAATGATCGGAACTTAAGAGGATATAACTCATGACTGCCCCCAAATGTTTTAGAAGTCAGCTCTAAACTAGTTAGATCAGCGGCACTAAGCCTTCCCCTGGTTAAAATCTCAACTATCAAATGAGCCGGTAACTCTTCAATGGAAACAGACCTATAACGATCAGCCATTTCCAAACAATATTCTACCCTCACAAACGCCAACTTCGTTTAAAAACTCAACCAAATACTAATAACTCCACGTTACAAAGCTATGAATATCAAATTTTAAGACGAAATCTTAAACACTTAAAGCAACATATAAAGAAAACATCAGAAGGCAAAAAGATATGATTAGACAAAAATTTAAGATGTAATTGACACACTGAACGAAAATGACAAAACATCAGAAGCTGTAGATCACGATTTCTTCACAAACCAAACCAGAATATGCTTATTTCAAAATCACAACTCCACCTGCAAAATTCAGCAGAAGGAATCAGTCAAAAACTACTCAGTGATCACAAGTGATATCTTTCATAAAAAAATTCAAGACTTTGCCAAACATTCACTGAATTCAAACTAGTTAATAACATGAAACCAATCAAATCACACTGAAACTTGAGCTAGGGATTGAAATGAAACTTTACCAATAAAAAGGTGCACAGTTGACGACTTTATGGTGCCGATCTCAGCTTTGGTAGCTCTCTTTCACCGAAAATTGGAAGATTTAAAAAAATTGAAAATTCCGATTTAGAAAAAGTTAGGGTTTTGAACACTTCCTCTTTTATCGTTGTTGTCGTTTGTGGAAATGTTATTATTTTTTTTCAAATCAATTGAAAACAGGAACAAGAGAAGGAATCTACGTGGACTTCAGTGAGTTTCTATTATGTTTTTTTTTGTGCGGCTGTGTTCTGTTGTCTGTCAGAGAATGTGATTCCACGTGGAGAATTTTAAATTCGCCACGTAGGAATACTTCCGGACGTTGGCGTCACCATCGCTGTTTTATAACTATTTCAACGACTTTAGAATTAGAGAAATAAATACGTGTGCGAGTAGAGAAGAGGTTATACTCGTGAACACTACGTGACACGTGGTAATGAAGTTTTTTAATATTTGACTTGAATAGCCGCGACAAATGATGTCCACAAGCTTTTGGCGCGTGGAGGTGTTACATACCGATTTATTCATCCAACGATAGCCTGTTTTTACATATAACCGGGTCGGGTTACATCGGGTCGGGTTAAAATAATGCCTATTCTGCAAAATTTGAAGATCGGCTTTGGATTCGGAGTCGTCTCGTTCATAAAACCCTAATCGAAAGAAAGTGAAGGTTAGTCGCTGAATACGATTGTTCTCTTCTCTGTCGCTGGATGCTAGTGGATTATGCATGTGAATTGTGATATTATCTGTACAATTGCTCGACTTTTTCTCACCTGTTATTGTTGTATTGATGATACTTGTTTTGTGTAATTAGGTCATGGAACCAAATGAAGTGCGAGCTGCTGAACACGAAGAGGATGAAGAAGAATTCGTTTTGCTTGATCTTGAAGATCTATTCGGGCAATTCGACATTCCAACGAATGCGCCTTATACATTAACCGTACGTGGTAAATCAACAAAAATTAATGTTTGATGTTTTAAATTGAATTTGTGATTTGATATTTATATAACATTCTGGTGTTGTGTGTTATATGAGTAACAATTGCCTTTTGGTATTTAATTTATTACTTGATTCATTACCATGTCTTTTGGGTGTAGAGTGTTCATGTTTGGAGCTCTTATTGAACATGGGGAAATTGTCCAGTCTAGTGTCCATTGCTAGATCATTGAAGCTTCATTTTTTTAGTTTCTTTTGTTTGTTTCTACTTTCATACTGGCCAGATTCGAGTATTTATATATGAGATAGATGATGACATCATCTTCCTTCTCATTTGCATAAACTCTATCTCAAATAGCTGTGCCTGCATAAAACACTTTGGCTGTTGGTCAGAAGAACTAGACGATTTTGGTTCTTTGGTATTGACTATTTTATTTTGTCTTGCAGAATCTGGATACTATGAATCCAATAATGATTATCGACGGAAGATTTAAGCTGGTGAGTTGGTTGTTTATGGTTTCCTGTGTTTAGACATTCGCTCTCTTCTCAGAATCCTGAAACCAAAATCTGATAGCAAATCAAAGATCATAGCAATTTGTTAACTTTGATTGTGATCTTATTTGTATTGGAATACTGCCGACTTTTTTGAGTTTAAATAGTTATAACCATCTCTGCACTTCTATCTGTTTATTTTTACTAATATAAAGTTTGGGAAACCAAGAGATGCATCGCACTTAAATGTTTTCTCTTATTGGATGGTTGAGTCACTCTCTAAGATATGGAGTATGATTTGATATATAATTAGAATTAACTCAAAAATTGGTTAAAATTCAATGAATTTTTTGGTTTGATTTGTTTGTTCCTTTTGGATGACAGAACTGAATGATTTTCAGCTATTGTGTGATTTATGGGTATCAATCATTATGTCAACTCTCAATGCTTTGCAGATTGGAGAGTATGAAGAAACAATTGGGACATGCTTTGTTCTCTCTGAAGATGGTAAGACACGCTTCTCATTTTTCCTGCATTATATAAAAATATTACTAGACTAGATTTAAAAAAAAATACTAGAAAGATTGTTTCACTTCTAAGTGTTAATCTAGTGCAATCTGTAAAAGTTGTAGCATTTGAAGTTAATCCTCCCTCCCATTTGCTGTTTTCTTGACACTTGGAAGATCTACTATTTCTTTTGCATGATATCTATCTATAGTTGACCGACTTAGCCTTCAATTTTCAGTTGTGTTTGAAGAACTTTATCCGCAGTTAGTTGGACTAGTCATTCATGCAATGCAAGTCACTGCATCTTATCCTCTAATTCTGTTTTTAGAACGGCATAACATTATGTCTTCAAATTGTCTCTGTTTTCTTTCTTTTGGCTTATGCATGAATAGGGTACTTGGACATTGTCTGATCCATAGCAGCACTTCAACTTGCGTGAGTGACATCTCACATATCATTGTCCTATCTGGTCTTATCAGTAAATGACTGAGCATCATCACATGGATTTACTATCATCAGACACTGCCTTTCTTAAAGTGAAACAAGTGTTCTGTATTAGAGTTATATCTCCTGTTTTTTTGAGCTTATGTATGGACCTTTGACAGTTTGAGCTAATCCCATTTACTTTTATTTTCAGGAGATGTGCAAACAAATAACGAAGAAAGAAGACCATCAGAAAAAAGTCCTGCTACAGGAAATAGCACACCACCTCCAAAACAAGCTTCAGGGAAGCAAGTAAAACCAGTGGCACGTCTTCATAAGATTCTAAAGTTCAGAATTTTACTCGACGATGAAGTTCAAGATGCAGTAACCAAACAATTCCAACATGAAGCGTCCGAACCATCTAATTGATTTTCCTTAGGCTAACCCCAACTGACTAAAGTTTTGAGCATGCAGTTCTCCCATTAAAGAGGAAACGAACTTCAAGCATTATTATCCTCTCATCGCAGAAGTTTCCATGTATTGCAAGCACAAGGTGAAAGTAATCTAGTAGAACTGTGTGAATCTGTACATATAGATAGAACTAGCTTGATATATAGGAGGGCTGTGTGGATTTAGCAGATCATTGTTGTTCTAACATCTGATGAAGTTCTAGGTGTTTTCACCCAAATATAAATTGTTTTGGATAGTTCTGGTGAAGGACTATATTTGCATATTTCCAACTTATAGGGATTTTCTGATTCAAATTATTATTATACTTTTTACATTTTGTTGATGTCTGTATATTTTACTATTTCTTAATCATTTCCAGTACTGATATGAGTTGGAAGTAATTATTTTGTTTTGTTTTGTTTTTTTTTTTGGAAAATTTATTTTTAGAAAATAAACACATTTAATATAATATAATATAAATATATATTCAATTTTTTTTATAAATTTTATTTTAAAAAATTTTGTAAGAATAAGTTTTAAAAAAATTATTGATATATTTAAAAGTATTTATTCTATTATTAATATGTAAAATTTATATTATATATAATATTTAATTTATGAAAATAGGATAAAATTAATGCATTGAATTGAACCTCAGAATCAAATACAGACTTTTTTATGTATATAACCCCAAAATTTAAATTATATACTAATCTGCTCCAACCTTTTGTTTAATTTCCAAAATGCTCCAACCTTTTGTTTAATTTCCAAAATGCTTCAAATTGCAAAACGTTGGGGTGCGTTTTGCTGGATTGAAGATGGTGTGTGTATTCTAATTTTTTGCAGCAAAACGTTGGACAGCGTTTTGGTAATTTGTAGCAAAACGCATGACCTCGTTTTGTGCAAAACGCAGGAGGTAGTTTTGCACTAATTTTTTTTTGCAGCAAAACTACCTCCTGCGTTTTGCTGCAAAATTGGGTGGAAAAAAGTTTTGTTATATGAAGTTAGATATTTTTGGGTGGAAAAAATTTCGGTGCGGATTTAGTTGTAGATATTTTTGGTATACTAGTTAATGTTTTTTTTTTTTATATGAAGTTACATATATATTTTTTAACTTTGAATTTAATTTACGTTAGTTGGAAAAAAATTTTAATTTACGTTAGTTGGAAAGGTACATTTGATATGTTCATTTTCTTAATTAATATGTTGTATGATTGATTAAATAAAATTTGAGGTGGACTTTAATGAAAGTGGCAAAATAGTTATAATAAGATAATATTTATAATAGGTAACAACAATAAGAAAGTTACAATAAACACAAGATTGATACAAGTAGATTTCATAAAATAAACATTAGAAATACCCTAATGTGGTGGCTAACTTATTTCTTCAAATAGCGTTCCTTATTTGGACATGTATTGCGAAAATGTCCTTCCTGTCGACATAAACCGCACCTTTTGGTTTGAGATTGCTCTTGCATATCCATTTCAGTTCGGATCCGTAATGTTTTAGGGCGACCTTTCTCTGTTCTTTTTGTTTCCGGATTAGGGATTAAGTTCGGTCCATAGTATGCAGGCCAACTGTCTTCGCTGCCAATGTGAGGAAAGTCCATGGCATACGCACTTTTTAGATTTTCAATTTTATACACATCTGCAACATATGCACCCCAATCTAAGTTCTGCGAAGCGATTGCTGCGTAAGCATGTTCACATGGGTATCTATGGATTTGAAACATTCCACAAGAACATGTCCAATTATGAAGGTTAACAGTAAGCTGTTTTTGACTCCCACCTGAGGTAGAGGGTAGGTATTGGACAGTTAAGAACTCTTGTGTTCTTCGAGATGACAGCTGGACACGGATATGTCTTGCGAGCTTTTGGTTGTTTGCCATTACCTTTATTAACTGTTGAGACCAAAGGAATCCGCTGACAGCTTGAGTATCTGCATCTACCCCTCTGCGATCAAACAATTCAGTAAGTCGATAATATGTTGACTTAACCAGTGCTATTATTGGGAGATGACGCGTTCCTTTCAACACATTGTTAATGCATTCAACAAGGTTTGTAGTCATCTGTCCATATCTATGATTGCCATCATAAAATTGAGTCCATTTTTCTAACGGCACACGGTCCAACCATGTCTTCCTCTCTAGCTCTCCGGCAACTATTCCATACCAATAGAGGAAATTTTTTTTAGTTGCAGCATATCCTACATATAAGAAACATATGTAAAAACCTTAGAAGATATTTTGTTATTTAATTGACAGAAAGTACTAAATTTACCTGCATTTGTCACTGCTTTTCGCAGTTGTATGTCCTTGAATGACTTGTGATAATTGGATGCGAAATGTCGGATACAGTAGCGATGGACAGCATGTTGTGGCACCCATTCAATATCGATAAGTGCTTTACAAATAGAATCATGGCGGTCAGATATGATGCAGAGATTATCCTGTACACACACATGTTGCCTGAGATTTTTAAGAAAGAACTCCCATGAACTGTCATTCTCCGACTCAATATGTGCAAAAGCCAAGGGCAATACATTGTTGTTACCATCTTGAGTCACAGCGATTAGCAGGGTGCCTTTATACCGTCCAAAAAGATGTGTGCCATCGACTTGAACTATTGGTTTACAATAGGGGAAAGCTTGAATGCATGGTGGGAATGCCCAGAAAACTCGACCAAAATACATGAAAGAGTCGCAGACAGTGCCGTTTGGAAAGTATGCTGTATTGACCTCTATATCCACAACTGTACCTGACATTACTTCTTTCATAGCAACTATCCAGCGAGGCAATTGATTATAAGAAGCATCCTAGTCTCCAAATAATTTCGTGATTGCCTTTTGCTTTGCAACCCAAGCTTTCTTATATGATGGCTGGTATTGATAACGTTGGTCGACATCAGATATTATTTGTGTAATGGTTGTTGTAGGATTGTCAGCTATTGTACGCATAATGATCGAGCAAATAAAATCGGAATCTAATTTCCGGTGATCTACTGTCATGGAATCAGTATTACAGGTATGCGGTCCCTCATACCTTGTGATCTTCCAAAGATTATCTTTCTTTCCTAATCTAGCTCGAACTTTCCACTTACAACCTGAAGATTTCATCTTGCAAACACCAGCATATTTATGACCCTCCGAGTCCTTCACTAAGAAGTCGACGTTACGACGAATGCAATAGTGTTTCAGAGCAAGAACCAAAGATTCTTTATCAGCAAAAGTCATACCAATGACTATCTCCGAATTTGGATCTTCCGCATTATAGACTGGCACGTTGTCGCCTTGTGCTTCAGCAGGTTCTTCACATAGATTAAGACGTGACATGAATGGCATTGTTGAATGCTCTCTTCTTAGTTGACCGTGAGATGTTCTGATATGTAAGTCTTCATTATCACTCTCGTCATTAAGTGATGGGGCATAATTGACATCATCCTCCTCGTCCTCTAAAGCTTCATCATCCACAATGTCGTCTGTGGTGTACAAATTAAATTTCATAGTATTAATATGGAAAGACATATCATTTAAAAGAAATTGCTCATAGATGTTCATGAAACATACCTGCTTGAACCCTTGTAGGAAATATTTCATTTGTAGCATTTCTGTATGAATCAACAGCAATTGGTCCCTCATCTGTAGAATGACGATGCATGAGTGGTTCTTGGTGACCAGTGTACATCGTTTGTTGGCGACTAGATGCCTCACCCTGAACATGTGTAATTGCCGGCAATTCTGTTGTTGATGGACCAGCACCAGAATGGCCAAGATGTCCAGTTTGACAATAATCACCACCACTGTTAGTTTCAACCACTTCGACCATGACCTCTATATATTGAAAGTAAGCCGACGACATATCATAAGCGTTGAACATTTTTGTAACGTCTGCATCAGTTTGAATCTTCAAAGCAGTCGCCACCATACCTCCAGCTGTATTTCCTATCAGCATGCGATAGACAATTTTTGAGATTCTCTGAGACTCACTCAACTGTAACAATCCATGGATATGAGTTCCTATTAAAAGCAAAACGCGCCACCCCGTATTAACAAAACGCGGGGGTGCGTTTCGCTGCAATTGTGATGCTGCAGCAAAACGCGGGGGTGCGTTTTCCGCAAAACGTTATCGTGCGTTTCATTTTTATCAACACAAATCCCAGCAAAACGAACCCCCTCGTTTTGATATTTGGAGCATATTGAGAATTAATCGATTCGATGAAGCAGATCGGTAATTAATGAGATTGGATGTATTACATCAAAAACCATCAAATACACAAGTTTTGAATAATTAATTTTTTATAATTAAAAATTAAAAATTTGGATTACGTTTAATTTTATTGATTTAAAAATAAAATTAGGTAAAAAGTTTTTAATTTCTATCAACTAATCCATCGGTGGACAGTAAAAAAATCCCCAGCACGTACTAATACTATCATTTCCTTTCCTGAGACGGTTCAGGTTTTAGGGTTTTCAACTCTCCTCTCGTCTCGTTACGTTCTCAACATATATGCAAAACCGTCCCCGATCTAAAAACCCTAATCGAAGACAATGACCACCACAATCGACGGCCAATCTCTCATTAAGCGTCTAGCTTCATGCAACAAGTCAGTTCGCGACAAAACTCTCGACATCCTCCTCAAAAAATGGCTTCCTCATCGAACCGAGCTCGACGACGACGACATGAAGAAGCTCTGGAAAGGTCTCTTCTACTGCGTTTGGCACTCCGACAAGGCACCTGTCCAGGCCGCACTCGTTGACCGCCTCTCCTCTGTCCTCCCTTCTCTCGACCTCCCTCTCGCCGTACATTACTTCTCTGTCTTCCTCCTCACCATGCGCCGTGAGTGGACAGGTATCGACGCTCTTCGTTTGGACAAGTTTTATTTACTTATTAGACGTTTCTTGCATTACTTGTTTGTCGTGTTGAGAAAATCTCGTTGGGATTTGGATGTTGTGAAGAGATTTATTGGAGGTGTTGTGGTTGATAATTGTTTGTTGGCTGATGATAAGTTGTTAGGTAGTGGTGTTAGTTATCATGTTGCTTCGATTTTTGTTGATGAGATTAAGCCTTTTTTGCCTTTGAAAAGGGAGGTTTTGGACGAGGTGTTTGGTGTGTTTGTTGTTGTTATGGGGAGAGTGCAGGATAAGGTGCTTGTAGGGAAGATTAAGAGTTGTGTTTTTGATGTTTTGTTGAAGATGGGATGGGGTTTATTGGAGGGGAAGAAGAAGGGGGAAGGGGAGGTGGAAGATGATGTGGTGGTTTTGGGGACTGTTGGATTGGTTATGGGGTTTTCAGGGAAGTTTTATGAGATGGGTTCGTCGGTTGAGTGTTGGCAAGGGAATAGGAAGGTGTTGTTTAAGTTGCATGAGGAGTTTTTGAAGTTGGAGAAGGATTTGGCTTCTTCTGGGATTGAAGTTTCGATTCCTGATGTGAGTTTCGATGATGATGAAGAGGAGGAAGTGCCCACTTTGGTTCCTATTGTTAGTGAGATGGAAGTGGGTGGTGAAGATGGTGATGGGGAGGGATCAGCAAAGAAGGCTGATAAGGGAGGCCGTGAGAAGGAGCAGAAGGTTAAGAAACCTAAGAAGAAGAAAAAGACTGCAGAGGGCTGTGTGGTTATTGCAGAAAGAGCAATTTCTGCAAATGGTGAAATTTCTGTTGAAGGAGGGGAATCTGATATTTTGTCTTTCAACGAATCTGTGATATCAAATCTCCAAATGCAGTTTGAGAAAGTTGCTGCGGAAGTGGGCATGGATGATGGCAACGCCATCGCAAGCTCCTTAGATCTACAGAATGGTGCAGTTAATGGCACTCTCCAAAAGAAGAGGAAGAGAGCAAAGGGACGGAAACATTCACAAGCTTCAGAGGAGGCGATCAATCAAGCAGATGAGGAAGGCAGTGGTACTGCTGGAAAGAGTGAGAAGAAGGTAAGATTCTCCATGAAGAACAACTTAGTATGGAAACCTCAAAACCCAATGCCTCCACAAAGCTTGAGACTACCACCCTCAGTAACGCCTAGAGGGAGTGCACTCAAGAAAGGGGTAGCTCCAGGCCCCATCAGAGAGATGCCTGTTGTGATGAAAAAGCCGAAACAGAGAGCTAAAACAGTGAAGAAGGTCCGGAAGGTGATCAAAATCAAAAGCTCTGGCATTAAAACTGTCAAGAAGTTAAAATCTCTTTCGACCTAGAAAGAGTGTAATTTTTGTAGCTTTTGTTTTATCTTTCTCATACTTGGCTAACTTCTATCCAAGGTGTGATTTTTCCTTTTCCATAAATTCTGAAACGCTTCAAATACCATATTCCTTTTTTTTTTTTTCCAAAAAGAATCCAAGTAAATTGAAGGTAGCTTTTATGTTTTGATTTGTACTCTTAAATATTTGTTAATCAATTGAGAAACAAAATTTAAAATCAATCTGCTGTGATAATTTGGTTTTGTACCTGCTTACTTTAGTCTCATTATGGAATCAAAAAGAGGAATTGTTGTTGGTTCATGACCTAGTTCATTCTCAATACACCAACGGTAAAGAATGAAAACGACCCCAAGAAAATGGAAGAAAAGAAATCTCCAAAGTATGTCATTACACAAATAAACAAAACAAACCTAACAACAGCAACAGAACATGATCGATTGCAACACCATAGTATATATACAGCACCAACATAACACAATTACAAGTCTTTTATCTTCCAATGTATGGTGGCAATGTTTCTTGAATTTCCATAGAGCTGTGGCATGAAATATAGTCAGTGGTTGAGGGAGAGGAGTGTTCCAAATCCACCCCAGATGGTGCCTGTGTAATACATCAAGACAATTATTATAAGAAGCCAGAGGAAATGAAATATTCAAAAGTTACATACATATCTGGAAGCTAATGAAAGGGAGAGCTTAGTGTGAGTGAGTACCTTTGCTTGCCAATGCACTGACCTATTTCCATCTACTGAAAAGTTCTTGGATATGTTGGAACAAAATTCCAACTTAAGTTTAATCAAAGATGGGAATATGGAGTGATAATTAAAAGAGCAAAAGAAGACTGGACCTTTTAATTCCCTGAGAACTAACTTCTTCAGACGTGGAAAAGTTAATTCTAATTCAGAATCGGATTCACTTTTATGCTCAAAAATATATTCTAGTTTGCGACAATCAACGATTTTAATTTTTTCCAAATTCCAAGCGAGAGAGAGGGGCAATAGACTTTTAAGTCTTTTACAGCCATGCACCTCCAATGCTTGAAGATTCGGTAAGCTCAAGAGTTGTGAAGGTCCCTTATAGATGCACTCTAACTCATCCATATTCGCCAATATCAATTCCTTCAAATGTGGGAGAGAAAGCTCTTCCTCAAAGACCACCTTTGCTGTGCAGGCCGCAATAGCTAGTGTTACCAAATTCCTGGAAACTCTATAAACTTGACTGATGTTTGGAATCTCAGTTACTACTATTCTCAAATCAGGTACCGTCTATCATTTCAAATGTCCAAATCAATTTCATTAATCATTCGGAAAATGGTTAGATATGAAAATTCTAGTTCTTGTCATAATAAAATAAATAAAGTACCTGGATGTTGGCTTCAAGTTCAGCAACTAAAGATTGAGTCCACTTGAGTCCGGCGAGTTCTAATTGTTCCAAAGCTGGCCAAGTTGAAGTGTACTTGTCTGAGCAGAAGTTGATCAAGTTTTCCAAAGACACAAGTTGTAATAGTCTCAACCTGGGTAGCACCACGTCATTTCCGTCTCTTGAAGCTATACTTGTGCTTTCCTCTACTTGTATCTCCACAATGTGTTCTAACCTAGAACAATATGAAACTGAGAGTTCTCGTAGTTGTGTCAAACGTCGAGCAATATCCAAAGGAAAGATATATCTCAACTTGTGACACGCCTGCACATCAATAGAAGTCAGTTTTTGCAGACTAAGTTGCTGGGTGGGACCTTTCCATATGCTGTGCAGACTTAGATACGCGAGACTTAAACTTGATAAACTTGCTAGTAAAAGAGGATTTTCTTTGTTTCCTTCTTGCAACTGAAAAACATGTTCTAGATCAAAACAATCTGCAATGGCCAAATCCTTCAGCTTTCCGAGTTTCTGACAAAGATAAGGTGGAAATAAGCAACTCTTTATTTTCCGGCAAGTTTGAATCTTTAGAGTTTCCAAGCTCCCAAAAAACCCACATGGAGGATTTCCTCCCTTACAAAATTCAGTTAGATCGTCCACAGATGTTAGGCGTAAATCCACCAAATGGGAGAATGCAGTGGATGGCACATGCTGCTCTATCATATCAACGATGCATTCCAGTCCTTTGACTTCTAAAAGTTCGAGGCTTTTCAACTCAACTAAACCAGCTTGATCAATGCATGGGACAATATTATGGGGGCATCCATCTATGGCATGTAGAACGAGATATTTTACATTCTTATACAATGATTTAAATGCAAATAATGAATCCCCTTCACTGTGTGAGATCGCTAATTTTCTTGAATCAGGATATGATCTAGGGTAATTATAGAACAAATTAAAATAATCATTCACTGCTATTTCATACTTGACCAGCTGTAGATTTTTTACCAAATAGAAATCTTTTAGGCGCCTACTTCCAAAAAACCTACTACTCATAATACTAAGAGAAAGTAGGGTCAAGCAAGACAACTCATTAAGCTCAGCAAGAGTAGCATATCTTGATGTTGTGTGATGGTAAAGATCACTGTAGATATATAACTGTTCCAATCGAGATAATCTTGGTATCACATCAGATGGAATTTTTTCCAATATCATTGAGAGGCAATTTCTTAAATCCAATATTCTTAGTCTATTTAATTCCTTGAGCTCTTTCATACATCCATCCAATTGAGAATTTTGTAAGCTAAGAATCTCGAGTTCTGCCAACTTTTTGAGAAAAAATGCGTCCTGTATTTCACATCCAATTAGCTGCAGAGTCACTAGATGACTAAGTGATTCAAATGACTTCAATGAGAGCTGGACTTTCACCAGTGTCACAACTTTTAAATCCTTCATCCCTTTTAAAAAGTTTTCACCAATTTCAAGTTGAGCATGCTTAGAAGAATAAGAGCCCAACAACAGTATCAACAGTCTTGGACAAACCAGATCATCAGGAAGAACTTTGATTTCATTTCCGATCAAGGAGATTACTGTGCAATGCTCCAGGCTTAGATGCTTCGGCCACTCAGTCAATCCCAAGCCAGCTTTAACCAGAAAAACATGCTCACCTTTTGAAGCTATCCACAAAGCCACATCACGAACTATATCATGCATCTTCACAAATCCTTCCTTCTCATCTAACAACAAACTTGAAGCTTTAAGATTGTTTACAGTTGTATGCACTTCGGTTCTTGCCCCGTCTATTGAGTCAGTGTCTTGATACCAACCTAGCCCATATCCATATCTAAACAATTCCTCCACATTAATTTTGTGATCTTCAGGAAACAATGAACAGAGCAGGAAGCATAGTTTTGTTTCCTCACTTTTCAGGTAATCATAGCTCCATTTTATAACGTTATAAACTTCCAAATCTACATTTTCCACCTTCACTAGTCTGGATTTTTTTAACTTTTGAACCATGGTTTTCCATTCGTCGGCAGTCTTTTCTCTTAAAGCGCTTCCCACAGTAACAATGGCCAACGGTAGACCTTTGCATTCTTTAGCAACCTCTTCAACCAACTGATTCAAGGTGGGGAAGTCATCCTTCAAGCCAGCTTGTCTCTTGAGCAAAAGCAATCCTTCTTCTCCAGCTAAAGCTTCCAATAGAATCCGCACTTGACAAGCCATATTGATACATACTTGCAGCCGGCGAGTAGTTATAAATACTTTGCAACGTTCCACAGGAATTCCTACAACATTCAAGTCCAGCTTTGTCCATACATCATCAAGAATTATAAGAATATTTTCCTTCTCAGCCCTTAATCTCATAGACAGTCGTTCTGCTCTTCCCTGTTCGCTTTCCTCTCTCAACTCCAAACTGAAAAAGTCTGCTATTTGACCTTGAATGCCTCTGATGTTGGGATTCTGAGAAACAACCACCATCAGAACCTTCTTGAACATGTTATCTTCCTTGGCTTTACTGGCCACAGCTTTCGCCAGGGTAGTCTTACCCACCCCACCCATTCCGTACAATCCTACAGGATTTGCTTTACCATCTTTTAGTGCCTCTATCACCTTATTGTACGTTCGTTGGTTGGATTCATAAGGAACAAATTCTTCGGATGAATTCAAATTCCCACCTAGTAGAGGAGCGCGGTGAGAGATAGTCTCGAACTTTCCTTCATCTATCAATTTCAGCACCTTTTCTTTTTTCCTCTCTGCATTCTTAGCCAATTGATACCTTTGCTTCCAATACAGACATGATTGTTTTTCTCTGCCTTTTCTTTCTGTATTCTCAACATCTGCCACAACATCCATCACATCCTCGACCCACCTTTGCACATCCTCCTCAATTTCTTCAGTGTTTGTTTTTGCTCTATCTATTCTATGCTGCATATCCTCCAGTCTTGATCTCAAGTTTCTTGCTTCTTCACTCAAATCTTCAACGATGCTCCTGAAACGGAATAAGTACTTGATGCGGCGGCTAGCTGACTTCACCAACTCTTCTCCGATTGCAGACAAAATCGAGGTTCCGAATTGTGTCAAGATTTCCATTTGATCTGATGTCTTAAGTTAGTTACAGTTTCAAGTATTGTATTAAAGATTTTAACTAGGAGAACATCAGCATCTAATTTTCAAGTTGTAATTAAATATCTACAGACCTCAAACTAGTACATGAGGATGTTAACATTTTGACAAAAGCAGGAAATATCTATTGCCTTACACATTCTTACCTAGGCTATCTAAGAAATCATTTTCACAATAAAACATACTATCTATGATGAAGGTCAAATATATATGAATACCACTGCTAAGACACGACAGAAAGACATCTATCATATTATCCAGTCATTCATACAAACACCAGAAAATAACTACTATAAATTCAATGGAGAACCCAAGTCTTTAAACATAAAAAATGGAAAGGTGAAAAGCATAGCACTGATTTCACACACCTCTATATAGAGTTCTGCAATTGTTGTCCTCAATTGGTGTTGAATAAACCCTAATTCCTGAAAACACACATCAAAAAGTTTAATTCATATCTGATTTACAGATAATGGCGGAAACACTCATAGACTTCCATAAATGATGAATTTCTTAGGAAAGAAACCTATTTACTCTAAGCATAAAAATAAAAAGCATATTAATCATTAATTACTCAAAGAAAAGTTACCCGTTTGAAAGCGCTATTATCCAATGTTAATAGTATGAATTGTTTTCATGTGATGCATAAATGAGGTGGGAAATGAAAAAACTTCTGAAATGTGTGAATGATAAAAAGCATTTGATTCCAAATCACTAGACACAGGGTAGCACAAAAACCTTTACATTTCCCAAGTAAAGGATATCCAAATCCAATCAACTTAGCCCAACATTTTATATTGGGCTGTTTACAAAAGTAGGCGAAAAAAAAAATGAATTAAGTTTATGGGTCATTTTCAAGTTTCAATCCAAAACTAAATTTACAAAGTTGCTATTTTCATTTAATAGGTCAGATTGTCTATTTTGCCCTTTTTATTATTCTTAAAGCTAAAAATTGAATTTTAAAAATAAGAAAATTTAATAAAATCTTGAAGTTACAATTGTGTCCTCCCCTTATTATGTGAAATGACTCATCTATCCATATATATTAATATACATGTAAAAAGAACCCTGATGTATATCAGCTAAATCGTGAACCTAATCCCTAATCCATTGTCGACCTCTTCATCGAAGAATATCAAAATTGCTCCTTAATCTACAATTGTTGTCTTATATTTGTGCACAATTTACGATCTCTAGAGCATTTAGAGATCTATTAGTGGATTTGAGCGAATCTAGTGAACCCTAATCTAGTGCGCAGCAGTGTCGAACTACTATTGTGCGTTCTCTAAACGGTGGTCTATTCTTTGTAATTGATGGTGTTGTTTACATAGGTCTGTTGAGGTTGATGTTGTTGTATGATTCTGATTGGTTAAAACACTACAGGTTAGTTCAATTTGTGTATTGTGTTGAGGCAATATAGTATTTTGAATGGTTTGCATTAAGTTTTAATTGTTGTAGGGTATATTAGTGGTAGAAGCACTAGATAAAATCAAAGTGATTATGTTTTTGTTTGGTGTTTTGAAGTTATTATAGTTTGGTTTAAATGGAAATTGGTGGGGTGAATTTTTTATGATGGAACTTAGGATGGTAGTTCGTATAAGAGAGTTGTCTCAGGTGGTGCAATTTTGTTTGATTCTACCTTTGATGGACGATCTAGAGGTTGATAATGATAATAGTGATTGAGATTTAGATGATGACGTTTCTGGAAATAGTTGTGGTGGAAGTACAGGAAGTAGTGATCATTGGATTTGGGAGATACCAGGCATTGAAAGTCAAGGTTTCAAAGAGACACATGAATATGCTCTGTCAACGCCTCATGCTTTACATGGTATACATCCACCCTCACTATTCAAGAGTAAGGAGCTTATGAGTGTTGCCATTGGTAAACATGCTTTAGAGAATAAGCTATCTATTTTTGTTAGAAATTCTAATGGTGTTAGATTTGAAGTAAATTGCACAGAGCTAATTAAGAGGTGTGACTTTGCTTTTAGAGCAAGAAGACCTTATGTGAATTCTCCTTTTTGGCACGTGACGTATTTCAATCCCAATTGCTTTTGTCTATGTGATCCAGACAGAGTTGATAGAAGAAAGCCAAGTGCTAAAGTGATTGGTTCATTCTTTTCCTCATGTGTGTCTAATAATAAATTCAATCCCCTTACAAAAGATCTTTGATGGAGACTTAATAAAATGTGATGGAGACTAGATGACTTGTGACAGAGACTCGATAAATATTGAAGAAGACTAAATCACCCATGGTAGAGACCTAATAAAATGTGAAGGAGATTAAATGACTTGTGATAAAGACTCAATAAATATTGAAAGAGACCTAAATGACCTGTGATAGAGACATAGTAAAATGTGAATGAGACTAAATGACTTTTGATAGATGCCTAATAAAATGTGAAGGAGACTAAATGACCTGTGATAGGGGGCTAATAAAATGTGAAGGAGACTAAATGACCTGTGATAGAGGCCTAATAAAATGTGAAAGAGACTAAATGACCTGTGATAGAGACCTAGTAAAATGTGAAGGAGACTAAACGACCTGTGATAGAGACTAAATAAAATGTGAACGATTGGTTATCTAGAAAGAAAATGTATATATTATCCAGAAAAATTTTAATATGTTGCGAATGATTGTTTTATTCATCAGTAAAGTCTATAAAAAAAGTACAAAATAATTACATGTCCATAACCCCATCAGTATTACTATGTTCACCACTATATTATTGTCTTCCCTTGGAGGGTGAGAGACTCTGCGGCTGCTGTTAGCAAATTAAGGTTGGGAAATGTTCTTTCTAGTAAGTTATTCATTTTATAACAGGTGGGAGTCTAATTACCAGTGAATTAAACCCTCAATTTTTATTTATATGCTCATCACCATCTTAATGTTGACATATGTACAATAAAAATAACCTATAATGAAAAAAAAAACCTACTGTGATGCTTCTTGGAAATATCTATGACAGAGAGAAAATAACATATGATGCAAATAAACTCTTCTGTGATGTTTCATAACATTATCCGTGAAGGAGAGAAAATTACATATGATGCAAATAAAATCTTCTATTATGTTTTAAGGCCTTATTCGTGAAGGAGAGAAAATAACCTGTGATTGAAGCAAAAAGAAAACACGATGTTAGTAATTTAGGCCTTAGACGAAGATTTGTTACTCCTAACAAACATTTACTTATCTTAGAGAATTTTTGGCTTTATTTAGGGAGCATAAAATCGGCAGTGAGGGTTATGGTTCGATTTTATAGTGATTGCAATGTTGGGTTAAAGTTTTAAGTTTAGTTTAGGATAAAAATGTTTTAGTTATGGTTGAAATTGGCAGTAGTGGGATGCATTGTGGTTGTTGGATTGGAAATTTGGGTGTTTTGTGAGAGCATTTCGTTGTTCCCAATTTATAGATTTACTGAGAGTTACATAGTTTTAATTAAGAGTTGAGTGGAGAAAAGTTAGCTTTCTTTTGGGAACTTAGATTATTGTCTTTGGATAGGTGATTATATGTGATTGTAATTTGTTTCTACTTTTGATAATTGGTGGATACAGTCTCTTCCTATGTTCTGTTTTCATTATGTTTATGAAAATTTGTTGTGTTGGCTCATAATGTTGGCTTGTTTGTAATTTGTTTCTACTTTAGATAATTGGTGGATACGGTCTCTTCCTAAGTTCTGTTTTCATTATGTTTATGAAAATTTGTTGTGTTGGCTCATAATGTTGGTTTGTTTTTAGAAAGTTATTTCTTTTGAAAGAACTGTTGATTTCTCTACATATGTAAGGATGTCTTACGTTTGTACTAAAAACATAGGCGTGGAATGATGTAAGGGTTTAGTTATTTTCATGAATTTTAGCTTATGGTGGCATGGTGAAAAAACATGTGTACCCTTGTCTGCTAAAAAAGAGATCATAGGATAATCATATTAAGGGAGCAACTTATTTTTGCAGTGATAATCTCTTAGTTGTAGTAATGTTCTTCTTGACTTTTTTTTTTTTTTGCGAATTTTTATGTACATTGCCCTAAAGTTTTAAGCTGACCGTTGTTTTTGATGTAGTAACTCTTGCGGGCCTAATTCATGCAAGATGATCAAAGATATCGCGATCGAATGGTGTATTTGGTTATTGATTGCCAATGGTAGAGGTTGGATAGATCCGTTGCATCTTGATATCATGAGACTTCTAGTGAAGCACAACCATAAGTAGCATCAAGAAAACTATGGTGCATAAGAAGAAGATTAAGTTCAAGATGTTTTATATGAGTAGTATCATGATAGAGTATTGGTTGTAGCTTTAATAGCTTTTGTGGAATATTAAGAAAATTATATTGATATATTTTTTTTAACATAATTTGGTGCAAGCATATAACTGAACAGTCAGATAACACTTATATTGTTAGCATTTTTTAAAATGTTAATTACCCATATTTTAGAGCCATGTTTCTAGTATGGAAAAGATGCAACTACATTGTTTGTGTTATTAAAGATATTAATGAGCAATCATTTTGCACATCAAAGTTGAGACTAACTGAATTTTGTGGAAGACTAACTTACATGTGATGAAAACTAACTGACCTGTGATGCTGATTAACATGCGATCGATATTGCGGAATTAGCACGTTAAGAGTAACTAGAAAACTGTAATGTAAGGTGACTGACCTATGATGAAAACTAATTGAACTATGATGCAGACTAACTTACTTGTGATGAAAATTAACTAATCTGTGATCCAGACTAACATGTGATGGGAAATATTGGAATATGTACATTAAGAGTAACTAGAAATCTGGTATGATGTAGGAAGATTGACTCATGATAGAGACTATTAAATCTTTGATGGAAACGAACTAACCTATGATGAAAACTAACTGACATGTGATGAAGATCAACTAACATGTGATGATGACCAACTTACCTGTGATGCAACTAAAACCGAGAAACTGTAGAATAGGGAAACCCTTTTTATCTTGGTTACACCTATGAGGACACTTGATATTGCTTATAAGTGTACACACTTAATTTCTTATAGAAACTAACTCCTCAAATTTGCATTTGCCTTCATCACAGGTTGTTTTCACTGCATCATAGGTTTTCATTTCATGCATCACATGGAGAATACAGTGGTCGGATTTGTCTAAAATTCAACAAAAATGTGTGAAAATATGTGCTTTACATACCCTACAAATTTCAAGCTATTTTAACACAAATGGTTTTTTATCCCTTTAACCTTAACTATATTATAGTATAAATAATGGAAATTTGGGTTGATTGTTGTGAGGAAGTGCAAATATACATGGCGGATCCAAATTCTCTTATCCACTTTAACATGTTCATTGGTTATAGTAATATGGATAGATATTGATAATGAGAGTCCATGCTTAATTTCTTACAAAAACTAACTCCTTAATTTCGCATTTTCTTTCATTACAAAAACTAATTTCTTAAAAAAACAAATGAAAGTAGGAATAATAGTGCTCCCTAAATAAAGCCAAAAATTCTCTAAGATATAATAGTGCTCCCTAAATAAATCCAAAAATTCTCTAAGATAAGTAAATGTTTGTTAGGAGTAACAAATCTTCGTCTAAGGCCTAAATTACTAACATCGTGTTTTCTTTTTGCTTCAATCACAGGTTATTTTCTCTCCTTCACGAATACGGCCTTAAAACATCATAGAAGATTTTATTTGCATCATATGTAATTTTCTCTCCTTCACGGATAATGTTATGAAACATCAAAGAAGAGTTTATTTGCATAATATGTTATTTTCTCTCTGTCACGGATATTTTCAAAAAGCATCACAGGAGGTTTTTTTTTTTCATTATAGGTTTTTCTTATTGTACATATGTCAACATTAAGATGGTGATGAGTATATAAATAAAAATTGAGGGTTTAATTCACTGGTAATTAGACTCCCACCTGTTATAAAATGAATAACTTACTAGAAAGAACATTTCCCAACCTTAATTTGCTAACAGCAGCCGCAGAGTCTCTCACCCTCCAAGGGAAGACAATAATATAGTGGTGAACATAGTAGTACTGATGGGGTTATGGACATGTAATTATTTTGTACTTTTTTTTATAGACTTTACTGATGAATAAAACAATCATTCGCAACATATTAAAATTTTTCTGGATAATATATACATTTTCTTTCTGGATAACCAATCGTTCACATTTTATTTAGTCTCTATCACAGGTCGTTTAGTCTCCTTCACATTTTACTAGGTCTCTATCACAGGTCATTTAGTCTCTTTCACATTTTATTAGGCCCCTATCACAGGTCATTTAGTCTCCTTCACATTTTATTAGCCCCCTATCACAGGTCATTTAGTCTCCTTCACATTTTATTAGGCATCTATCAAAAGTCATTTAGTCTCATTCACATTTTACTATGTCTCTATCACAGGTCATTTAGGTCTCTTTCAATTTTATTGAGTCTTTATCACAAGTCATTTAATCTCCTTCACATTTTATTAGGTCTCTACCATGGGTGATTTAGTCTTCTTCAATATTTATCGAGTCTCTGTCACAAGTCATCTAGTCTCCATCACATTTTATTAAGTCTCCATCAAAGATCTTTTGTAAGGGGATTGAATTATTATTAGACACACATGAGGAAAAGAATGAACCAATCACTTTAGCACTTGGCTTTCTTCTATCAACTCTGTCTGGATCACATAGACAAAAGCAATTGGGATTGAAATACGTCACGTGCCAAAAGGAGAATTCACATAAGGTCTTCTTGCTCTAAAAGCAAAGTCACACCTCTTAATTAGCTCTGTGCAATTTACTTCAAATCTAACACCATTAGAATTTCTAACAAAAATAGATAGCTTATTCTCTAAAGCATGTTTACAATGGCAACACTCATAAGCTCCTTTACTCTTGAATAGTGAGGGTGGATGTACCATGTAAAGCATGAGGCGTTGACAGAGCATATTCATGTGTCTCTTTGAAACCTTGACTTTCAATGCCTGGTATCTCCCAAATCCAATGATCACTACTTCCTGTACTTCCACCACAACTATTTCCAGAAACGTCATCATCTAAAATCTCAATCACTATTATCATTATCAACCTCTAGATCGTCCATCAAAGGTAGAATCAAACAAAATTGCACCACCTGAGACAACTCTCTTATACGAACTACCATCCTAAGTTCCATCATAAAAAATTCACCTCCATTTAAACCAAACTAACTTCAAAACACAAACAAAAACATAATCACTTTGATTTTATCTAGTGCTTCTACCACTAATATACCCTACAACAATTAAAACTTAATGCAAACCATTCAAAATACTATATTGCCTCAACACAATACACAAATTGAACTAACCTGTAGTGTTTTAACCAATCAGAATCATACAACAACATCAACCTCAACAGACCTATGTAAACAACACCATCAATTACAAAGAATAGACCACCTTTTTAGAGAACGCAAAATAGTAGTTCGACACTGCTGCGCACTAGATTAGGGTTCACCAGATTCGCTCAAATCCACTAATAGATCTCTAAATGCTCTAGGGATCGTAAATTGTACACAAATATAAAACAACAATTGTAGATGAGGAGCAATTTTGATATTCTTTGATGAAGAGGTCAACAATGGATTAGGGATTAGGTTCACGATTTAGCTGATATACATCAGGGTTCTTTTTACATGTGTATTAATTTATATGGATAGATGAGTCATTTCACATAATAAGGGGAGGACACAATTGTAACTTTAAGATTTTATTAAATTTTCTTATTTTTAAAATTCAATTTTTAGCTTTAAGAATAATAAAAAAGGCAAAATAGACAATCTGGCCTATTAGATGAAAATAGCAACTTTGAAAGTTTAGTTTTGGATTGAAACTTGAAAGTGGCCCATAAACTTAATTCAATCTTTTTTTCGCTTACTTTTGTAAACAGCCCTATTAAATATTATTATAATACGTTTCAATTATTTTATTAATATAAATCTAATTAAAAATGAGATAATTTAGTTTTTTTAACAAACCTCTAATTTTAAAACCTTTCCAACGCTCCTACTATCAGGTTTTGAAAATTAGCGTTTTGAATCAAATCAGCTGATTAAGTTGTTATTAACCAAACTAGCTGTTTTAAAAAATTAGAGGTTTGATTTTGGTCAAATTCCTCAAACCGCTGAAAACGCCAACATCTAATTAAAAACGCTATACAAACAGGCTCTAAGTTGAAAATAAATGGGTTGTATCGACTGTTTTCAGACTATACACCCGCATGAAAAAGGTTCTTACACTATACCAACAATTGCTAGAAGAAGGAAATAAATCTGAGTCACGGAAATAAGCAAAAGAATTACCAAACGGCTTGAACATAACATAATGATGATTGCACCACCAGCTGAATAAAAGTATACGCAAGTGTATAAATCAAGCATACAAATGATGATTGGAAAAGAAAAAAACAAAAAGTTAAGCATGATGTAACAGAGAGTCCTCTATTTCCTAATGAATGGTGGCATATTTTCTCGAATTCGAGAAGAAGTGAAGCATAAAATTGAACCAGTGGTCAAGAGTGCCATAGATGGTGCCTGTTGTATTCAATATAAAGACTATTATTCTAAGAAAATCACAAAGGAAATATACATACATACATACATATACATATTGAATTAGTTGGATAAGAGAGCTAAGTGTGATTGAGCACCTCTGGTTGGCCATGCACTGACCCATTTTCGTCAACTGAAAATGTCGAAGTTATATTGGGACAGTCACTCACCTTCAGTTGCCTTAAAGATGGAAATATGAGGTGGTAATCATAAGGGCAGCAGTGGAGGTGACTTTTCAATGTTTCCCGGATTAATATCTGGAGTCGAGGAAGTGTTAGTTCTAATTCAGTCTCACCTTCATCTTGAGGTCCAAATATGTATTGTAATTGGCCACAATGCAAAATCCTTTAAGTGCAACTCCAACTCCACGAATTGAAATTAATTTAATGACAAATTCATGAAAATCAAAATGAAGCAAGCAAGTAGGTATCTGCATGTTGACCTCATGTTCATTAACAAAAGACGGAGTCCAGCTGAGTTGGATATCCAATTGTTGCAAAGATGGCCAAGTTGAATTGCACCCTTTTGGGCAAAAGCTGATTAAGCTACTTAAACTTCCAAGTCATAATTCTCTCATGTTTGGTAGCACTAAATCCACATCATTTCCTTCTATCATGCTTTCATCTACATGACAATCCATTTCTGATAGAACCTTTAGTTGCTTCAAACTTCGAGCCATATTCAATATGAAGATGTATCTTAAATTAGGACACCTACCAGACAAAAAATTGTCAGACTTTGAAGGCACAATTGCTGGGTAGGGCCTTTCCATATGCTGTGCAAACTTCTTAGCTTGAAAAGCCTTAAACCTGTAAGTAAATGAGGAGAATGATTATCACATCCTTCCGATTGAAACACATTGTGCTAGATTATCACATTCTTCAACGGTTGCATTCTTAAATCAAGATATTCTACACTCTTCTACAGTGATCTAAATGCATACAGCAAATCCCCTTCATTATATAAGATAGTTAACCTTTTTGAATCAGGACATGATCTCCATTCACTTTAATTTCATACTTGAGCAAATTTAGATTTTTCGCCAAGTCCATATCTTCTGGGAACCTACCATTATAATCAATGGAAAGAGAAAGTGTGGTCAAGCAAGCAGCTCATTAAGTTCAAAAAGGGTAGAGGGATTTTTACTCCAAATATGCAGTTGTTCTAATCCAGATAATTTTGGTATCACATCAGAGACAAATTTTTCCAACACCATTGAGGTAGGTATTTAATCTAATTTTCTCAACCTATTTATTTCCTTTAATTCTTCCAAGCTACCATTGATATCAGAATATTGTATAATCAGAATCTCAAGTTGGACCAACTTCTTGAGCAGAAGAATACCCTGCAATTCACAGTCGACCAGTTGTAGAGTCACAAGACCAGTAAGTGATTCAAGTGACCTGAAGGAAAGTTGGACTTTCTGTAGAGACAGAACTTTTCAATTCTTTATTCCTTCGAAAAAATTTCTGTCCAACTTCCAGCCTAGCATACTCAGAACTCAATAACAAAATTAGCAGATTCGGACATACTAGATCACCATGAAGAACTTTAATATTATTTTCGATTAAAGAGATTGCTTTGCATTGATCTAGACCTTGATGATTCGGCCACTTGATTAATCCCAAGCCAGCTTTAACCAGGAAATCATTGGAAGCTATCCACAAGACAACATCACAAACTGAAGCAAAATAATATACGAGTATGTAGTTCCAAACTTACATACTACAACAGTGGAAACGTAAATTAAGAAAGAAATACGTTACTAGTCAATCGGTCAGATAGTAATCACAGTACGTAGTTGTACGAATTACCATCTCTTCTTCACCGGGTAAGAACCCAAATTGTATAGGAGACAAGTCGCAATTCTTCGGTATCACAACCCTTTGTTCCAAAGTGTTTTGGTTACTAAGTGTATTGAGAGAAAACCAATTCAGATCCTCTCTGCATACGAATCACGTAACTGTGATTGTTGATCTGATGGGGTGGAAGTTGAGCACCTCTCAACTTCCCACCATTTCTATCTTATCCCACCACTTTAAGTGGTGGGCTTTAAGAAGGTGGGCTGGGCCATTAGGGTGACCCACCCAAAATCCTAATTAAATCCAACATTCTCCCACTCACACTACATGTGCCCAGCCCCCACAACTGGCAATAAATATGTGACTGTCTTCAACTATTCATCATTGGATGGTTATACACGCAAATAACCGGTGTGACCAATGAACCAGATTCTTCATCCTATACCATAGGGAGAGAGTACTCGAAATTCATTTCGGGTACATCCTAGGTTCGACATGATTTCACATTAGACGCGTTTAGTTCCTATAAAGCAGTTTGATATCCTGGAGTACTCCCAAAATCACGAGTGTGTTCCTATGAACCACAACATGCGCGCATGTGATTAGTTTTTGTGAAATCAGTCTAAACCTTCCAGTCGCTCTTCCTCCAAAAGTCAATGAAAGGTAACCGACACCATAGACATGCCACATAGGCCGTATTATCATGACCATAGAAAGACATGCTAATGATACAGACATCACCCTCACAGCCCCAGATAGAAGAGATGACTGTCCTGAGGATACACAAATTAAGTGGATCTTGCACAACAAGGAACGAGGGACCGTCTCGACTTGTTCTCCACAGCGGTCAACAAATGAGCACGCACGGTATAACACATGCGTCACAGTGAATCTTGCCACAATTAAGGGTGCGTATGTTTCAAGATTGTATTAATTCACCGTGCGGACGATAGTTTGACTATCCCACAGATTCTATCGCTAATACGATCCCTAGTATAGCGACTCAAGAATCCAGTTCGGCTAATCAGGTTTCATGATAGTGGGGTAAAATCATGAGCGATTCTCAATCATTATAGAGAGAATCTCATCTTGACTACCAGTCAAGGCAACTATTAGTGTATGCTTCTTCCCAAACACTCTAGAATCACATTCATAAGCGTACAAGTCTCTCATCTTGCATTAATCCCAAGATAATCAAGGCGACTGTGCGTGCAAGTGCACCAGTCTCCAATACCTGATGACATACTCTCGGATAAGAAATTCTCAAATATGCTAGACTCCTAGGCACATCAATAAAATAATAAACATATGAACATAGACAAAATAATCAAAGATACTACAATCTATGCAGATCTAACCATCAAGCGTGCATATCAAATATATCTCTAGCACAACTTTGGCAAGAGAGTCTGCCACCATACCAGGTGTAAGTATGTATCTGATCGTTATAATTCTCTTAGTCACAATATAGTTGGCAAAATTTGACTTGGTCTCTATGTGTTTAGACTTGTTGTGATACTTAGCATCCTTTCTATATGCTATGGCCATCTGGTTATCACAATAAATAGTAACTAGCTTAGACTCATCACTTTCCAAAAATAGATCCTCCAAGAATCGTCAGAGCCAAAACACATCTTGCAAAGCCACTAAGCAGATTACAAACTCTGCTTCCATGGTTGATAATGCTATGCAAGTCTACTTCTTGCCACTTTAGAAAATAGCCTCATGGCTAAGTATGAATACATACCTAAAAGTGGACTTTCTTTCATCTAGGTCACTGCCCCAGTCTCCATCTGTGTATCTAACTAGGCGCGTGACGCAGCCTTAATGACACAGAGAGTAATTTGCGGTTCCTTTCAAGTAAGTAAGTATTCCTCTTTGATAGCTATATAACGTTTCTTTCACGGGTTCGACTAATATCTGCTTACTAGTCTAACTGCATAACAGATATATGGCCTCGTACACATAATTGCATACATCAGGCTTCTGATGGCATTCACATCTGGTACATATTCATTTTCTCACGCCATTGCGGAGTCTTAAGACATATATCAAGACATAGAGTCTACCTAGGTGTATCCATTGGCTTATAGCCAGCCATAAGAAAACGCTCAAGGATCTTTCATATATAAGGTTCTTGTGCTAATGTCAAGATCCTTCTCTCTCAATCCCTTGAGATTTTGACTCCTAAAGAATAGGCAGTCTCACCCATGTCCTCGATTTTGAAAGTAACAAATAACCAATTTCTTTTACCTAAAGTAAAAGCTTATTGTCATTACATGCCATTAAGATATTGTCAACATGTATTAACAATGTTCCAAAATTGTCTTTTGACGTTTCCACATATACACAATGATCCTTTTCTGTCATTTGAAATCCATAAGATAATATGACAGATTCGATACAACGAAGGTACCATTGTTTAGAGGATTGCTTGAGTCCATAAGTGAACCTCAAGAGTTTACAGACTTTACTTTCTTGGCCTTCAGTTATACAACTTTTAGGCATCTCCATGTAAGTCTCCTCGTCCAGTCCTCCATTGAGGAATGTGGTCTTTTACATCCGTTTGATGTAATTCAAAGTCCATATGTTCGACAAGTGCAAAGATTAGACGAATGGATGTAAATCTCACCATAAGAGAAAAACATCTCTCTATAGTCTATACCCTTTTACTAGGTATAACATTTCGCTGTCAATCTCGCATTATATCTTTTAACCAAGCTATATGCCTTCCGTTTTAACGCGAAGGATTTTCCAATGGCTTTTCTATTTGGCAGGGAATCGACCAAATCCCAGACACAGTTACTTTTCATTGATTCCATATCCTCTTCCATGGCTTTAATCCATAAATCTTTTGTCAGTGATTTAAAAGTTTCTTTCACATTCTTCGGTGCATCACCGTCATGTGAAGTCAACATGAAAGTCTCCCCTTCGATCTAAAAAATATCGTTGGGGAACTAAAATCTTCTTCATATTCAAATTGATGATTCAGGATTGCTCCCACTGCGATTAAGCTGTGGAGCCGATTCGATTGGCACTTGATTGCTCCCACTAGGAACAGAGTCCGTTTTATCTCTATTATGTTCCTTTACATTTTCAGTGGTATCAAGTCCTTTGATTCATCTTACTCAAATAAAGAAGCCTCTCTTTTAACATCACCTCATCTCACAAATTCATTCTCTTCAAACCTCATCACGTGACTCTATTTCAGAGATATACACCTCTTAACTTTCTCCTATTAGTACATATCCTTTGGACTGCTTAGGGAAACATATGAAAAAATATTTCCTTCCCCTAGCGTCCAACTTTTCATATTTACTAGAAAGATAATGTACATCGTAAACGCACTCCTAAGGTCGTACATAGGAGCGATCAATTTTCTGACCTATTCAAATACTCGTACGGAGTTGAAGTCACTGATTTGTAGGGACCCAATTAAGAATGCAAGTCACAATTAGGAATGTATCTCTCCAATCCGAGATTTTGATATTAGCTTGTGCCATCATAAATCCAACTATTTCCAGTCTATTCCTTCCCTCAGCAAATCAGTTTTGCTTTAGAGTCCTAGGAATAGTCAACTGTATATCGGTATACCTTTTTCCTGACACAATTGCTCAAATTGTTCAAATAGATACTCTTGTCCTCAGTCAGTACATGGTACTTTTCAATGTCTTATCTAATTGATTCTCCACCATGGCAATAAAATTTACGAAGCAACACAAAGCTTCAAACTTATGGGAGATTAGATAAACTTGACCGAGACAGATAAATTCATCTTATAAAGGCATAAAAATATGATGCATCCTTCCTACTCTTAATATTCATTGGTCCACTGATATCAAAATGAATTGGCTCTAGTGGATTATTAGCTCTAGTAACCTTACCAAAAAGTTTTCTAGTAGCTTTCTCGACTAGACAATGACCACAGGTTGCCATTCGATCTTGTCATAAGATCCTAAAATCCCCTCTTTGGCCAACCTGTTCATTCATTATTGTCCAATATGACCAAGTCTAGCGTGCCATGTACTCACATCGCAATCAGGAGAGAAAACAAAGGAATCACTACTATCATCAACAAATGAAGGATATGCATAACTTTCAATACCCAGTACCATAAAACCATCTTGTATTTGTCCAAAAACCAACAGAAACATCACAAAATGACAAAGTCAAGCTATCATCCTAAAATTAAAAATACAAACTTATATCCATAAGAGAGAAAAACAGGAACAGAGACAAGATTATGCCTTATGTTCGGAGTGTAGTGACAACACGTAGGAATAATTTTGGCCTCCTCACATCATCAATATACAGGAGCCTGTACTCAGCATGAGAACATACGAGTTATTCTCTACATTTATTCAGTTAGTATCTCATGAAATCTGACGATACTCACGAACACTCCTCTATCTCCAACTTCGTGGCTTATTATGCCTGAGTCTATAATCCACATTGGATTAGCCTCAGCAAACAAAAACAAAGTTGGAAATTAAAATATCACAATAGGCTAACTTTTGAAAAGGTATTTATATGTTTTGCTCAGTGCACTCACGAGCAAATTGCCCCATCTTTTCACATTTAAAACACTTAGTCTTACTCTTGTCATTCCTTTCACCTACACCATACTAGAGCTTATTCCTTAGGTTTCGGATCCGGTATAATTAAGGTTTACAAAACCCTTTCCTTTCTTTGGGCTCTTTTGGCCCCTCTTGCGCTTGTTATTCACGCGCTCACTGGTCTTAGTCATATAAAGCTGCTTCGAGGATTTAGCTACACCAAATGTTTATCCTCAAGCTCAACATGACGAGAAATATCATCAACTCCCTTGATATTATCGTTACGCATCATGTTTATCTTCATATGTTTCCAGCCGTTAGGAAAAAAACTGGATCCCTACTTGCACTTGCTGCTCATCTATGAGGACATGACTGGCTGACCAAAAGCTCTCGGATCATGTTAGCTAACTCCCAGAGATGCTGACATAAACGGTGATCCCGATTATCCTTGTCAACGTCAAAATTAACTTGTAATCGTCATAGTTTCGTGGTAGAAGGAGCAACTCAAATGTCCTATGCCGTCTCATGACCCTCATATCACATATGAGGTCATCAGCTACGCTAGAGAGGATTAAGGTCCTCACATTGCTATTATTGCACTTCTAGGACATGTACAGGCTTCCATAATATTACGCCTATTTTGTGCAATTTATCCTCGCTCAGGTTGAACCATGGTGTTTCTCAAGATTTTAAGGTGTCTACTATTCCTCGAGAATATACTAAATCTTAGGTGCCAAAAATCATAATCGTCACCATTTATTTTCTCGCACTTGTTTAACTCATCAACTATGGATTTTGAAGCAGATGCTAGTACTGTTAAACACAAATAACGTTGAGACCCATCTATGTTCTTAATCTAGCAGAATTTCATTCGATAATACTATTTCTCCGACCTAAGCAATCATAGATATAAGGACTTAACCAAGAGGGGGGATTCGAAAAAGATAGTTTGACTACCTAATCACCCTCCACATCCTCCGGTCGTAGTGATCATACCCAATCATGTTAGGGAGCAATATATATAGCCCTAAAAATACATCATATTTAGGATTCCCACATCATACAACAAGATCAGAGCGACTATGCAAAAATGACCAACAATCAACATTTCATGCATTCAGATCATTTCACAAAGAAGATAAGAATATAATAATAACCGGTTAAAAAATAATCATGGAAAAACATATGAAACAACCATAATCATATAATAATATTCCATTGAAATGATGCCTATCATGAAAATGATCATAAAAAAAAATGCATTTGCTCCATGATCTCCAAGGTCTGATTATTCCCTTGTCTCAAGGTCCTCCTCAGGATCTACTTCGGGATTCTTCCTTAAATCCTTCCAATTATTTCCGCTAGGGCCAGCATCATCGGCTTCTATCCATTTGGGCATCTGGATTCTCCTACTCCACTCTCTACCACGACTAGGAGAGTATATGGAAGAATCTTGGACTGCCAACATTGGAGAGCTACCAATTAAGCAGTTGACATCTCTTGGATCGTCACATTTCTTAATATCAATACCAATATCTATCCCTCTACATGCTTAGGTTTTTCCACGTACTCATCATCAACCTCATCATCCGAGATTAAAATTATCTCTGGAATTAAAAACAGGAAGAATCTCAACGACCTCATCGTCGTCTTCCGGAGGTTGTTGCATCGGAGACCAATGTGGATAGTCTAATATGGTAAGTGCTGCCAATTAAGCGGCCAGTTGAAGCTCCGACTACTGAGGAATTAGAGAGTGAACCATCCCTTCAAGAGCTTCAAACATCAATGCCATTAGCAATGAATTAGTGGGATAATACCATGCTTGTTCATGGGAGATCCAATAACATTTACAATAGAACCCGAGCCAATATAGATCTATCCTGTGCAAAACCCAACACAAATGCACAAAGGATGACATGTGTATGCATATGACAATAAATTAACAACCCTAATATCAATTTAAAGTGACCAAAAATAATTAACATGTAATTAATTACTTTATACTACATACACATTTTAAGTACTAAAATTAAACTAATTTAGAAACATACCAAGCAACTTCTGTAGCGCAGTGGAAAGCACATTGAATAACCCTGAGGTCTCGGGTTTGAATCCCGCTGCACAGGCCCCAACTTTGCATGACTTTTTTTATTTTTATTTATTTTATTTATTTTTTATTTATTTATAAATCTGCAGAACTTTAAAAAAAAAAAACCATCATACCAAATCCGTCTATAGTCAGAAAAATTCATAAAATATATCAACAGATTCGTTATTTCAACACGAATAACATGATATATAAATCAAATTTATATTCGTTATTCCAAGAAAAACATAATGACATATGAATTAAAAATTTTCGAAAAACACACAGTACATGAGCACAGAAACTGTAACATAATCTGCACGTTTTCATCCAAAAATTTTATATCATTCAAACAAACCGACAACTAGCATAACCATCGCTCTGATACTAATGAAGCAAAATAATATACGAGTATGTAGTTCCAAACTTACATACTACAACAGCGGAAACGTAAATTAAGAAAGAAATACGTTACTAGTCAATCGGTCGGATAGTAATCACAGTACGTAGTTGTACGAACTACCATCTCTTCTTCACCGGGTAAGAACGACCACCAAATTGTATAGGAGACAAGTCGCAATTCTTCGGTATCACAACCCTTTGTTCTAAAGTGTTTTGGTTACTAAGTGTATTGAAAGAAAACCAATTCAGATCCTCTCTGCATACCAATCACGTAACTGTGATTGTTGATCTGATGGGGTGGAAGTTGAGCACCTCTCAACTTCCCCCATTTCTATCTTATTCCACCACTTTAAGTGGTGGGCTTTAAGAAGGTGGGCTTTAAGAAGGTGGGCTGAGCCATTAGGGTGGCCCACCCAAAATCCTAATTAAATTCAACACAAACTATATCATGCATCTTCACAGACCCTTCGTCCTCATCTAAGAACAAACATGAAGCTTTAAAATTGTTTACCGTAACATGCAGCTCTGCAGTTGCCTCTACTGTTGAGATGCTATCTTCATACCAGCCTAGCCCATATCCACATCTAAACAATTCCTCCACATCAATTTTGTAATCTTCAGGAAACAACTAAGACAGGTTTTGTTTCTCTGCTTTTGAGATAATCATAACTCCAGTTTATAATTCTACATCTACATTTTCCAACTTCACAAGTTTGGATTTCTTTAACTTTTGAATCATTTTTTTCCATTCATCAGCACTTTTTTCTCTTCAAGCAATTCCGACGGTAACAATGGCTAGAGGTAGACCTTTGCATTGATTAGCAACTTCTTCTGCGCGCTGGGGAAGTCATCCTTTACCTGCCTGTCTCTTGAGCAAACGCAACCCTTCTTTGGTTAGAGTTTCCAGTTGAATCCGCCGTTGACAAATCATTTCAATGCATATTTGCTGCCTACGGGTTGCATTCTTAGCCAATTGATACTTGCGCTTCCAATTCGGACACCAACCATACAGATATTTGTGTTTGTGTTGGTTTTCCGTTTGGGTTGGTTTTCGTAACTTTATCATTCAATGCTCCGATAATTTTATCATATATTTTAATTTTTATTTGATAAAAATAAAAATAAAAATAAAAGTTTATATAGATTTTGAAATAATTCCAAAAAATTTGGGAGGATTTCAATTTTTTTTGAAAATTAAAATGACCAAATTATTCTTTTAGATTTTTAATATTATTTTAAATTTTATTTTTAATTTTTTTTAATTAATATTTTTTAAAGATTAAAAACTGAAATGACCAAATTACCTTTCCAAAATTTGCAGGAAAAAGTCAAAATAGTAAATAATAGTAAATTGGACATTCGTTGACAACAAAGTGGCAAGTTGGAAAAAAAATTACAGAGATTTTTTAGAAATTTCTAAAATCGTCATAGGTTTTTTAGGATTATTCCAAATACTTATTTTTATTAAAAAATATATTAATAAATTTTTATTGCATTTTATTATATTAATTTTTTTTTAGTTTTAACTGTAAATTACTGTTTTATTACTTGTCAAGTTTTTGGGTATTTTGGTAATCCATATTGTTATCCTATTACTTATCGAGTTTGACCAAATATACTATTCTGTGCTTATCATTATACAAAACTTTTATCCTAATCCTTTTCCTTATACTATTCTATGCTTATCCTATACGATGATCCATGTGAGCCCTAAATTTTTAATTAGCGATTTCCATCCATGTAGCTTTTCATGAATCACTAATCAAAAAGCTCCTATTTTACTCTTATAAATTTATGAGTATTACTAACATACCCTTAATAATATTAAAAGTTTCTATTTATACTAAATTATATTAATTTGATAATATTTTTATTTATTAAATATAATTAAACATTTTTAAATAACTTTTTTATTTATTTTTTGAATTAGTTGATGACTAAAGGAGTTTAGGTTTTAAATTAAAAATTCTAAAAGAAAAAATTGTTTAAAAATTAATATTAACACTATAAAAATAAGTAAATTACATTATTGTAAAAAATTACATTGTAGTAATATATTGTATTGTTTACATAATTTTACATCTAAGAGCTACTTCAATATCTAATTGTTATGAGTTAATTACACTCACACCCCCTAAACGATGGTAAATTACACACAAATGAATATTTTAGTATTAATATACAGTCACACCCCTTACCCAATAATAAAACATTGTTTAATTAATAAATTTATCAATATAATAATGAAATTTGTAGTTCTGAATACATTTATATGATGTAATGTTCATTTAAAGTTAATTTTACTTTATATTTTTACTAATTTTAATAGATAGAAGGAGTGTTAATGTATATTAATATCAAAATATTCACCTATGTGTAAATTGTAATCGTTCAGGGGGTGTGAATGCAATTAACTAAATTGTTATTACCAAACGCCCATGCCAGACTGCTACTTCAATATTTAATTTAACAGCTAATAGATAATCGTTACTTTAACAACGAACTCAACATTTAATGTAACATTTAGTGCCAAACATACACTTAATCGACATTATTAAAAAAAAAAAGTTACCTGATTATTGAAAGTGGCTATTATCTAAAGTCAACAGGCTTTGCAAATTTGAAAGTATCCATCAATTAATTACATGAAAATATGCAAAGTTACACCAAATTTTCGCTTCCCAGTACTACACACCAAAAAACTAAGTATCAATTTATCTATTTTTCGATATGTAATACTTGAAAACTACTTGATATATATATTTTTAAAATACTAAAGAGTAATATTGTTATTTTGGTCTATTTTTTGAAAAAAGTTTTATCAAAAGTTTAATTTGTAAAAATTTTAACGTTGGTCTAAAAATATAATTTTTTGATGAAAAGGCTTAAAAGTGCAAACGACGCTTTAATTATGGACAAAATCATTGGTCGATAGGTAATTGATAATTAATTGGTCGGTAATCGATTCGTCAAATTTATCCAAATCGATAATCGTTAATTTTGGTAATTTATTTATGGGTAATCTATTAATTATTCAAATGATTTGTTATTTATGTATAATTATAAATAAATAAAATTATTATTAATTTAAAAATTAATAACATTAATCCAGTCTGCGTTTGACATACCTTCTGGCTTATCTTTCTTGAGAGCCTGATGTAATTTTTTCTGAGACAAATAATCTTCGATTTGCATCTTCCAAAATTCATAATCTGATCCATCGAACTTATCAATCTTAACTTTCCCATTTTCTGCCATTGCTTCGAACCGAGGCTCTGATACCACTTGTTAGGAAATAATGTAGGCAAGATAGAAAGTTAGAATTCTGAAGAGTAAAGAACACACGGATTTTTCTGTGGTTTGGCCAAAACTGCCTACTCCACGCTACACTAATATTAGGGTTTCTACTCTCTTTTCTGAGTACATAGGGTTATCTATTTATATTCTAACTGGCCCGACAATCTGAGCCCAATATAAAAGAGAAAAAATAAAATAATTAAAGACAGACTCCACACTTAACAAGCTACTATAGGATTGGTTCTCAAAGTTGGTGGTTCTTCATCATCTTTTACCAATCTCTATAAGCTGCGAGCCCTTAGAAAAACCTTCATTTTGATTGCCCATATGTGATAATTTTCTACATTGAAGTGTGGTGGTGACAATCCATTAGAGTTGCTTGAACTCATCCTTGCTTCTGCATGAGAGACTCACTTGCAATCACACAAACCCTCATTCAACATTTCTCCCTCACAGGTACCTCTTTGTGGAGCTCTAATACCATTTGTAGAAATCAGAGTTTATATAAAGAGAATTGTTTAAAATTTGAAATCTTTGGTCATATTTTCATTCACAGCAACTTCATATATAAATACATATTTCAAATGATGTCAGTACAGAAGAAGTCTGACATCACTACGTATATTTAAAATGAGGTATGACACACCATATCCATATCCATACCCATACCATTACAAAACATATCTAATACATCAACACTAACCATAGAGAACTATTTCTCTCAATGAATTTACATTATGATTTCTCTACTGTTATATAGTGAGCTTGATAATCATTATATTACCACTTTCTTATCCATACCCCCATACATATCATTTATCATACCTATCAATCAAACTCCCATACCATCCATATCTAATATTAACCCATAACTATACCAATCATGTGCATACTACTAACTACAATTAACATAATTATACAAACCTAGGTTGCACGGACACTCATGTAAGTTTAATTATGCAGTGTCGGACACGGTTTGGACACGGACACTGCACCGACACGTGCCCGACACAGTGTCCAAACCGTGTCCAATATTTATCTAAATTAAAAAATAAAAATAATGTTTGGACACCGTGTCGACACGCCACATTACCGTGTCCTTCACGTGTCATATAACTTATAATTTGTGACTTAATTTAAAAATTAAAATCCTCAAAAGTTAGGGGTTTTGGTTTCTACGAAGATGAGCAATTCCTTTCACATTGATTCATAAATTTCATGTTCTAATTCTACTTCTAATTCTGCTCGATTGAATATTGGTTTGATTCAAGTAAGTTTTCTTGATTTAAATGATGAATTGATTGATTCTTTTTTATAATTTTCTTGCTAAATTGTTACTACAAAAGTGGAGACCATAAGCTCCCATGAGAGTGTGAAGAATATATATTGAGTAAGAAATGCATCATTTTCAAGATTTTTATTTATGTTTTCTTAAATTTTACATTGGTTAATAAAAATTAAGAATTGATGATTTAATTTTAGAAATAGGGAAATTGATATTTATATGGAGCTCAACTTTATAGGATTTCACATGATAGTTTAGTTTTTTTAATTAAATTGATGAAATCTCTTTATTATTCTCATAGTAAATTGTTCATCAAATAAAATTTGCTATTAAAAAAGTGGAGACCACAAACTTAGAGAAAGAGATTATATTGGAGAGCGTGAAGAAGTAAGAAAAACACCACTTTCAAGAATATTTAATTTTACATTGGCTAATGAAATTTAGGAATTTATGATTTAATGTTAAAATTAGGGAAATTGATGTTCATTTTGAGCTCTACTTTATAGAATTTGAAATAGTAATTTTTTATTTTTATTTTTTTTAATTAATATTCATCTTGAATTATACTTTCTAGTAAATTAGGGAATTTGAACTTATAAATTTATGCACTAATAAGTGTTTCAAATTGGCGTGTCTCTCCGTATCTATGCGATACAAACTAAACAAAATACAGTATATTTCTACTACATTAGAATGCAACTTTACTACCGAGAAAACCCATTTGAATAGTTTTAAGAACTTCCCCACAAAAACTGAATGGCTAGCGCCAAATTACAAAACCCCACGTATTTCCCATGTAATTTTGCATTAAAGAATCAAAGACAAGTATCGTCTTCAAACACCATACGAACAGGTGCTAGAAGATGGAATTAATCTCAATCACCTATATACACAGATAAGCAAAAGACTTGCCCAAACCAAACAGCGTGAACATAAAATAATGATAATGACAACACCACACTACACCAGACCAGCAGAATTAAAGTATATACAAATGTATTACTTGATGGTATAAATCAAGCATATCATAACATAGAGTCCTCTATTTTCCAAGGTATGATGGCAATCTTTCTCGGATTTGAGAAGAGCTCTCGCATAAAAATAAGCCAGTGGTTGAGGAAGAGGAATGCTCCATATCCACCATAGATTCTGCCTGTCATATATATACAATATGAAGACCATTATTATTCTAAGAAAATAAACAAAGGAAATATAAGTGTGAGTGAGTACCTGTGCCTGTGCTTGGCAATGCACCGACCCATTTCCATCTACTGAAAATGTGGCAGCCATCTTGGGGCAGTCTCTCACTCTAAGTTTCATCAAAGATGGAAATATGAAGTGATAATTATAAGGGCAGAAGTGGAGGATACTTTTCAATCTCTCAAGAAACAATATCTCGAGTTTAGGAAGAGTTAGTTCCAATACAGAGCTTCTGTGACCTTCACTTTCATCTTCATGTCCAAATATATATTCTAATTGGTCACAATGCGAAATCTTAATACTTTTCAAGACCAACAAACTTCTAGCAATATTCAATGGAAATATATATCTTAATTTAGAACACCAAGCCGCATTAAAAGTTGTAAGACTTTGCAGGCTTATATGCTGGGTGGGGCCTTTCCATATGCTGTGAATATTTATTAGAAATGAAATCTCTAAAATTGATAAACTTGCAAGTAATAAGGATTTCTTTTTCCTTTGTCATTGTCACCTTCTTCCAACTGAAACACATGTTCTAGACCATAACAGCTTTCCACTGTGACAGCTTTAAGCGTTTTAAGTCTTAAAGATGGAAACAAGCTATTTGTTAGTCTGTCGCACCAAACAATCTTCAGAGTTTCCAAGTTGTCTAGAAACCCATGTGGAGGGGTTTCTCCCTTGCAAAGTTCACGTAGGTCATGGACAGATTGTATATATAAATCCACCAAATGAGAGAGTGCTGTGGATGGTGCATGCTCCTCTGTCACATCAATGATGCATTCCAATCCTTCTTCAATATGTAAGAGACGCAGGCTTTTCAACTCAATTAACCCTGTTTGATCAATGTATGGGATAATATTATGGGGACACCCACATACACTGTTCACTTCAAGATATTCTACATTCTTGTACAGTGATCTGAATGCGTAAAATGAATTGCCCTCTACAAATGAGAAACTTAACTTTCTTGAATCAGGATAGTGTGTCCATGTCCACCATGCCGGTGTCAAAACCCATCGGCGTATGCTTCCCCATATGCCTTTCCCTGTCCAATCCGGATCATCGAGTGACACTTGAAACTTTGCAACTTTATATTTTCCATCAGATTTAAATTTTTGGATAACCCACTCCCATGAATATTAACAGCAAGTAAAAGTGTGGTCAAGCAATACAGCTCATTAAGCTCAGACAGAGCTGCATTTCCTATTATGTTGGGATTGCTCCAAATATATAATTCTTCCAAACGAGATAATTTTGATATAACACCAGCATGGATTTTTTCTAATATTATGGATCCTTCTCTTAAATCCAATATTCTTAACCTATTTATTTCCTTCAATTCTTGCAAGTAACCATCATATTCAGAATCTTGTATGCTAAGAATCTCAAGACCTGCCAACTTTTTTAGGGAAAGGGCACTATGTAGTTCACATCTGACCAGCTGTAGTGTAACAAGACCGGTGAGTGATTCAAGTGAACTCAATGAAAGTTGGACATTGCTTAAAGCCAAAACTTTTAAATTCTTCATTCCTTGAAAAAATTTATCTCCAACTTTCAGCTTAGCATACTTATAATAAGTATGTGAGCCCAATAACATAATTGACAGCTTTGGATATATCAGATCATCAGGAAGAACTTGAATGTCATTTCCGATCAAAGAGATTGCTTTGTATTGATCTAGATCTTGATGATTTGGCAACTCAGTCAATCCTAAGCCAGCTTTAACCAGAAAACCACAGTTATCTTCCGAAGCTATCCATAAGGCAACGTCACGAACTATATCATGCATCTTCACGAATCCTTTGTCTACATCTAACAACAAACTAGAAGCTTTAAGATTGTTTACCATTACGTGCAACTCTGCTCTTGTCTCTTCTATTGAGTTACAATCTTCATGCCAACCTAGCCCATATCCATATCTAAACAATTCTTCCACATCAATTTTATGATCTTCAGGAAACAAGGAACACAACAAGAAACATTCTTTTGTTTTGTCACTTTTCAGGTAATCATAACTCCATTTGATAACAGCATAAACTTCTACTTCTACATTGTCCAGCTTCACAAGTTTGGATTTCTTCAACTTTTGAATCATTGTTTTCCATTCATCAGCACTCTTCTCTCTTAAAGCACTTCCCACGGTAACAATAGCTAGAGGTAGACCTTTGCATTCATTAGCAACTTCTTCTGCCAGTTGATTTAAGGTGGGGAACTCATCCTTTAATCCTGCCTGTCTCTTGAGCAAAAGCAATCCTTCTTCTTTGGTCAGAGCTTCCAGTGGAATCCGTTGTTGGCAACCCATATCGATACATACTTGTTTCCGACGAGTAGTTAGAAACACTTTGCAATGTTCAACAGGTATTCCTACCATCTTCAGATCAAGCTTTGCCCAAACATCATCTAGAATTATAAGAATCTTTTCCTTCTCACCCTTTAATCTCATAGACAGTCGTTTTGCTCTTCCCTGTTCACTTTCCTCTTCCAACTTCAAGCTTAAAAAGTCTGCCAACTGACCTTGAATGCTTCTGATGTTTGGATTCTGAGAGACAACCACCATTAGAACCTTCTTGAACATGTTATCATCCTTGGCTTTGCTGCTTACAGCTTTTGCCAGGGTAGTTTTACCCACCCCTCCCATTCCATACAGCCCTACTAGATTCGTCTTGTCATCTTTTAATGCCTCCATCACTCGATCGAATGTTCGCTGGTTGGAATTGTATGGTACAAATTCCTCTGATGTAATAACATCTGCAGTTGATAGAGGAGCACGATGAGAGATAATCTCGAATTTTCCATCATCTACAAATTTTTGCACATTCTCTTTGATCTTTTCTGCATTCTTAGCCAATTGATACTTGCGTTTCCAATTTGGACACCAACCATACAAACATTTTTGTTTTTCTCTGCTCTGGCTTTCTGTATTCTCCATATTTGCCAGAACCTCCTTCACATCGTTAACCCATCTTTGCACATTCTCCTCAATTTCCTCTGTGTCTGTTTTGGCTCTATCAATTCTATGTTGCACGTCCTCCAATATTGATCTCAGCTTTCTGGCCTCTTCATTCAAATCTTCAAAGATGGCCTTGGAATGGAATAAGTATCTGATGCGGCGGCTAGCTGACTTCACCAACTCTTCTCCAATTGCAGACAAAATGGAGCTTCCAATTTGTATCAAAATTTCCATTTGATCTAATGTCTTAAGCTAGTTAGTTATAGTGTCAACTGAAATCTTGTCACTAGTTAGGTTCTTATATTGTATTAAAAGATATTTAGCAGGAAAAAGAGTAGGAGGAGCAGACCACAAGAGAGGATATTAACATTTGGACAAACAAAAAAAAAAATAATATTCCCTTTTTAATTTATTGTTTTAGAATAAGTTAGATCAAAGGAATTGTCTTTCAATGTACTAATTTTCTTTTAGAATAAATTAGATCAAAAGAACTATCTTCCAACATACTAACAGTTTCGGTAAGTGCAAATGATAAAAAGTAAATTCAGCCTAAAAACATTATACATGTGTTTGTTATTTCTAATTAGTTAGACACTTCAAGAAATTTAATACTTCTATTTTCATAAAGAACTTTATGAATCCTAAAAGGGAGGGTGAATTACAAAATTATATTGATCTGCTGTTTTAAAGTTGAATTACTAAAATATATAGATGCACATGACATATAGATTGACAATGGACCTTGGTAATTACAATGGTCTGTAAGAAGAAAATTGTCCACAGACAATAATGGCATAGAGAGTGAACAATAGAAGAACATTGAAATTGAACAATAAAATAATTTTCATAATATAACATAAAATCTAAAATACCTGTGAATACCACAGCTAAGACAAGACAGAAACTTATCAGCTATATTATACTGTTAGTCACAAACACCAGAAAATCACTACTATAAAATCAATGGATCTAAGTATTTAAAACTTCTAAAAAATGTTACAGCAAGAAAACTAGTAATCTTATTTATCAGGTATAAATACACAATTTTATAGACAAAATGCATAGCACTAGTTTCACACACCTTTTATTTGGAGAATTCCACAATTATTTCCCTCATTTCGTGTTGAATCAACCCAAATTCCTAAAAAAACATATAGACCATAGAGTTTAGTTTTTTTATGAATAAAAATAATGGCGGAAACACTAACCGTTGACATGAGCTAATACTTCCATGAAGTAAACAGGAAATGATTTTGAATTTTTATTGATATATAGTACAAAACATTTATTTTTTTAAATTTATTACGGTATAAAAATAATATATATGGAAATTAAAAACTATTTATGTTTAGGATTATTCCTACAAAAGAAGGATTATTCCTACAAAAGAAATCTATTTACTCTTAAAAAAATAAAAACAAAAATAAGAGCATATTAATCAATAATCATAATTATTTTTTTAAAAGAAAAAATCTTACCTATACCAAAGAAGTTGTTATCCAAAGTTATTCAGGAGGTGGAATACTTTCAACAGTATTTATGTTATGCATATACGAGATGGAAAATGATAAAACTTCTCAAATGAAAAAGTATTGTATTAAAGATTCTAACTTGAATGATAAAAGTATTCTATTCCAAATCATAAAATACAAGGCAGCACCAGAACCTTTGCAATTCACAAGTCAAGGATAATCCTCTACCAACATGGAGGAGGGAAGACAAGAAGAAGGCACGAATATTGTCTTCTTATGCTTATGTGAGATAGCCAAAAGTATTGCAAAGTTTACATTTCAAGTACTTAACATTTATAATCTGATAAAATGAAAAGGAACTGAGGAAATGACTAGTATTATTTTGGTCATTGAGATAAAATATGAGTTTCCAGGAAAGACAAATGCAGATGGAAATGTAAGCTCAAGGCAAAACGTCTTTTGTACTAGATAAATATATAAGGATCAAGTTAAAGATGCTGCTAGGTTCTAAGAGTGTACGATCTACTTTGTGCCAGACCAACCAATTTGATTTGGCATTTGAATGTGAGCTTATAGAAACAATTGAGAGGAAACAACTAAATGGGTTCTGTAATTGTAAACAATTCATTGGTACTCAAGACATGAATTTCACTCATAACAATAGTGAAAACAACTGCAAGAAAATGGAAAAGAAATCTCCAATACACACAGTATGTTATCAACACAATTATTAACAAAACATACAAAAACAGCAACAACCCAACGTCATGATGATTGCAACACCATAGTCTATATGGCATCAAGGTAATATAATCATATGATTGAAACACCAGCTGAAGAAAAGTATGTACGAAAGTAATGCTGAAAATAAACAGAGATTGAGCATATGAGATGTGAGAAATCAAAGCAGAAAATAATAGAAAGACCTTTATTTCCCATTATAAGCTGGAATGTTTCTCGGATCTCAGAAAAGCTTTGAGTTCAAGAGACTTCAATGAAAGATTTGAGTTCCCAATGGTATTTGTCAATGGGAGATTTGGACCGAGTGTGACATGACATGAGATTCCTGTTGTGATGATGTGATGAAGGCTAAGCAGTGAAGAAGCTAAAATCTGTTTCCAGCTAGAAGGTGTAAAGATGACAGCAGCAGCTCCAACTGTGATTACTAGTTTAGATTATTTAAAGAAAGACTGATGATGCAGTCCCAATTGGAGGAGCCAAAGGTAATGTGGGCTCATTGCAAACCTTTTAAAGATACACAAGAAGCTGTAACAGTACCAAACATTAAGAAACAACTGATAGAAGATGGAAAGAAATTTCCACACGAGAGTATTTGATGCACAAATAAACAAGATATACCAAACATCTTGAACATAACATAGTGATGATTTTGCAACACCAGCCTAAGAAGAGGATATATGTATAAATAATGACTGAGCATTTGATGTGCAAAAAGTTCACACGTGACTACGTATAAACACACACAGAGAGAGAGAGAGACAGAGAGAGTCCTCTACTTTCCAATATAAGGTGGCAAGCTTTTTCAGAGAGAGAGAGTTCTCTATTTTCCGATGTAAGGTGGCAAGCTTTTTCGGATTTCATAAGAGCTCTGAAAATAAAAATGATCAGCAGTTGGGGGAGAGGAATGTTCCGTATCCACCAGTAGTGATGCCTGTATGCATATATAAAATGTGAAGACAGTTAATCTTATAGCATAAGTTGCATACGCTTGGGCAGGAAGAGAGCTAAGTGTGTGTGACTACCTCTGGTTGGCAATGTACTGATCCAATCCCATCTACTGAAAATTTTGTAGTCAGCTCGGGACATTTGCTCACATGAAGTTCAATCAGAGATGGAAATTTGAAGTGAAAATCACAAGGGCAGTAGTGTTGGATATTTGGAACCATAGATAAACATAGACAAGCATAACAAACCATAAACAACCATTAACTTCCATGGACTACCATAAACATATAACAAACCATAAACAACCATTAACTTCCATTGACTTCCATAGACATACAACACAAACCATTACAAACCATTTGAACCAACCATCCATCCATGTGGAGTAGAGAACTATCTCCCTCACTCAATTTACATTATGATTTCTCTACACTTTTATAGTGAGTGAGATAATATTACATTACCACATTCTTATCCATATCCCTATACATGTCATTTATCATACCATACCTATCCATCAAACCTCATACCACCCATATCTAATATTAACCCATAACCATACCATGTCCTAACAACCATGTCCTATACTACTAACTACAACTAACACAATTACACAAATTAAACTAAATACAAAATATTTCTATTACATTACAATGCAACTATTAGCTAGTTGCTTTACTACCTAGAAACCCATTTGAATATTTTTTTTTTTTTAAGAAAAGTTTTATATTCCAACATTCCCCCTTAAAACTTTTCTCAAAAGAATCTAAATTCTCATCCATCCATAAAATTTGGTAGGTGATGATGTAAGAGGAAAAACTAAAGGTGTAATTTTCTATCTTCCAATATATGGTGGCAATCTCTCTCGAATTTGAGAAGTGCTCTCACATAAAATTGAACCAGTGGTTGAGGGAGAAGAATGCTCCATATCCACCTTAGATGGTGATGCCTGTCATATATATATAAGTATGAAGACCACTGTTATTCTAAGAAAATTAACAAAGGAAATATAAATGTGAGTGAGTACCTGTGCCTGTGCTTGGCAATGCACTGATCCATTTCCATCAACTGAAAATGTGGTAATCATCTTAGGGCAGTCTTCCACGGTAAGTTTCATCAAAGCTGGGAATATGAAGTGATAATCATAAGGGCAGCAGTGGAGGATACTTTTCAATCCCCCAAGAAATAATATCTCGAGTTTAGGAAGAGTTAGTTCAAATTTAGAGCTTTTGTCCCCGTCACCTTCATCTTTAGGTCCAAATATATATTCTAATTCGCCACAATGCGAAATCTCAATCCTTTTCAAGTGCAACAAACTTCTAGCAACATTCAACGTGAAGATGTATCTTAAATTAGGACACCTATAAACTTCAAAAGTTGTCAGACTTTGCAGGCTTGAATTAGGAAACAAGCAATTTGTTATACTGTTGCACCAAACAATTTTCATAGTTTCCAACTTCTCTAGAAACCCCTGTGGAGGGTTTCCTCCCTTGCAAAGTTCACGCAGGTCATCGACAGAGTCTATACATAAATCCACCAAATGAGAGAGTGCTGTGAATGGTGCATGCTCCTCTGTCACATCAATGATGCATTCCAATCCTTCTTTAATATGTGAGAGACACAGGCTTTTCAACTCAATTAAACCCATTTGATCAATGCATGGGATAATATTATGTGGACACCCATGTATATCCTTTACCTCAAGATTATCTACATTCTTGTACAGTGATCTTAGTACACACAAAGAATCCCCATCAATGAATGAAAAACTTAACTTTCTTGAATCAAGATAGCGTGTCCATCTCTCTGTTTCCCACCATGCAGGCGTTGATTCCCACCTCAGTTTGCGTCGGTACATGCGTTCCCACATCAGACTTATATGCTCGAGTGACACTTCATACTTCTGCAAATTTAGATTTTCCATCACATTCAATTTGTTGGGTAACCAATCCCGATAAGTTTTAACCCTAAGTGAGAGTGTGGTCAAGCAAGGCAGCTGATTAAGCTCAGACAAAGTAGCATTTCCTTCTATAGACGGATTGCTCACAATATACAATTCTTCCAGTCCAGATAATTCTGATATTACACCAGTAGGTATTTTTTCCAATATTATTGAACTACTTCTTAAATCCATTATTTTTAACCTTTTAAACCGGTTTATTTCCTTTACTTCCAAGTAACCATCATTTTTAAAACAACCATAAAGGCTAAAAATCTCAAGACTTGCTAACCCTTTGAGGGAAAGAGCATCCTGTAGTTCACACCTCACCATTTGTAGTGTCACAAGACAAGTGAGTGATTCAAGTGACCTCAATGACAGTTTTGCTTTCATTAAAGTCAAAACTCTTAAGTTCTTCATTCCTTGAAAAAATTTATCTCCAACTTTCCGAATAGCATACTTATACCCCAATAACATAATTAACAGATTTGGACATACCAGATCATCAGGAAGAACATTAATGTCATTTTTTATCAAAGAGATTGCTTTGCATTGATCTAGACCTTGATGCTTTGGCCACTCGGTCAATCCCAAGCCAGCTTTAACCATGAAACCATACTCATCTTCGGATGCTATCCACAAGGCAACATCGCGAACTATATCATGCATCTTCACGAATCCTTTGTCTACATCTAACAACAAACTTGAAGTTTTAAGATTGTTTACCATTACTTGCAACTCTGCTCTTGCCTCTTCTATTGAGTTACTATCTTCATACCAACCTAGCCCATATCCATATCTAAACAATACCTCCACATCAATTTCGTGATCTTCAGGAAACAACGAACACAGCAAGAAACATAGTTTTGCTTCTTTGCTTTTGAGATAATCATAACTCCATTTGATAATAGCATAAACTTCTATATCTACATTGTCCAGCTTCACAAGTTTGGATTTCTTTAACTTTTGAATCATTGTTTTCCATTCATCGGCACTTTTTTCTCTTAAAGCACTTCCCACAGTAACAATGGCCAGAGATAGACCTTTGCATTCGTTGGCAACTTCTTCTGCCAGTTTATTCAAGGTGGGGAAGTCATCCTTTAACCCTGCCCGTCTCTTGAGCAAAAGCAACCCTTCTTCTTTGGTTAGAGCTTCCAGTGGAATCCATTGTTGACAACCCATATTGATACATACTTGTTTCCGACGAGTAGTTAGAAACACTTTGCAATGTTCAATAGGTATTCCTATCATCTTCAGATCAATCTTTGCCCAAACATCATTTACAATTATAAGAATCTTTTCCTTCTCCCCCTTTAATCTCATAGACAGTCGTTTTGCTCTTCCCTGTTCACTTTACTCTTCCAACTTTAAGTTTAAAAAGTCTGCCAACTGACCTTGAATGCTTCTGATGTTGGGATTCTGAGACACAACCACCATTAGAGCCTTCTTGAACATGTTATCATCCTTGGCTTTGCTGCTTACAGCTTTTGCCAGGGTAGTTTTACCCACCCCTCCCATTCCATATAGCCCTACTAGATTAGTCTTATCATCTTTTAGTGCCTCCATTACTAGATCAAACGTTTTCTGGTTGGATTTGTAAGGTACATATTCCTCCAATGTAATAACATCTGCAGTTGATAGAGGAGCACGATGAGAGATAATCTCGAACTTTCCATCATCTACTAGTTTTTGCACGTTCTCTTTGATCCTTTCTGCATTCTTAGCCAATTGATACTTGCGCTTCCAATTTGGACACCAACCATACAAACACTTTTGTTTTTCTCTGCTTTGGCTTTCTGTATTCTCCAAATTTGCCACAACCTCCTTCACATCGTTAACCCATCTTCACACATTCTCCTCAATTTCCTCTGTGTCTTTTTTGGCTCTATCAATTCTTTGTTGCATGTCCTCCAATCTTGATCTCAGCTTTTTGGCCTCTTCATTCAAATCTTCAAATATGGCCTTGGAATGGAATAAGTATCTGATGCGGAGGCTAGCTGACTTCACCATCTCTTCTCCGATTGCAGACAAAATGGAGCTTCCAATTTGTGTCAAAATTTCCATTTGATCTAATGTCTTAAGCTTGTTATTTATAAGTTCAACTGAAATCATGTCACTAGTTAGGTTCTAATATTGGGTGAAAAGATTTTTAGTAGGAAAAAGAGTAGGAGGAGCAGACTACAAGAGGATATTAAAATTTGGTAAAAGAAGAAAAAATATATCTCCTTTTTAATTTATTGTTTTATAATAAGTTAGATCAAAAGAACTATCTTCCAACGTACTAACATTGTTTTAGAATACGTTTTAGATCAAAAGAACTATCTTCCCACATACTAACATTTTTGAGTAAGTGCAAATGATAAAAAGTAAATTCAAGCTAAAAACATTATATATGCTTGTTGTTTCTAATTAATTAGACACTATTTTAAGACATAAATACTTGCATTTTCATAAAGGATCTTACTCTAGAAATCCTAGGGAGGGTGACAGAACATATATAGATATTGTTACATTGTTTTAAAGTTGAATTACTTGTCAATGGACCTTGGTAATTACAATGGTCTTAAGAAGAAAATTGTCTACAGACAAGAACAGCATAGAGAGTGAACAATCGAAGAATATTGAAATTGAACAATAAGCATTTTCATAATGTAACATAAAATCTAAAATAATGATAGAATACCTATGAATAGTTCAGCTAAGACAAGACAGAAACTTATCCGTCATACTATATGTTGTTAGTCACAAACACAAAAAAAAATTTACTACTATAAGTTCAATGGCCCCAAGTGCTTAAAACTTCTGAAAAATGTTACAATGAGAAAACTAGTAATCTTATTTAACAGGTATAAATACACAATTTTAAAGATAAACTGCATAGCTCTGATTTTACACACCTCTATTTGGAGAATTCTGCAACTGTTTCCCATCACTTCGTGTTGAATCGACCCAAATTCCTAAAAATCACACACAGAGCATAGAGTTTACTTCGTTTACGAATAAAAATAATGGCGGAAACATTGATAGTTGACATGAGCTAATACTTCCATGAAGTAAACAGAAAGATTTTGAATTTTCATTGATTTACAGTACAAAACAATCATTCTTTTAAATTTACTTCGGTATAAAAAAAAGTATATACGGAAATTGAAAACTATTTATGTTTTTGATTTTTCCTAGAAAAGAAACTTATTTACTTTAAAAATAAAAATAAGAGCATATTAATCAGTAATCATAATTATTCAAAAAAGAAAAATCTTACCCGTTTGAAAGGAGTTGTTACCCAAAGTTAATTAGAAGGAGGTGGAATACTTTCAACAATATTTACATGATGCATATGCGAGATGGAAAATGATAAAACTTCTCAAATGTTGAGAAAGTATTGTTTAAAAGTTCTAACTAGAATGATAAAAGTATTCTATTCCAATTCATAAAGTACAAGGCACCACTAGAAACTTTGTATTTCACAAAGGATAATCCTCTACCAACATGAAGGAGGGAAGGCAAGAATATTGTCTTCTTATGCTCATGTGATATGGCAAAAAATATTGCAAAAGTTTAACATTTCAAGTACTTACCATTTATGTCAAATCTGCAAATGCAGGTTGAGAAAGTTGCAGCAGAAGTGGGACTAGACCAAGTACCAGAATTAGATCAATACCACTGGAATCCTGGAGAGATGAAAGACTTTGTATGGACACATGTATCAAAGTGTGTATCTCTACCTTCTTATTTCAATACAGATATGGAATTTGATTTATCTAGTATAAATGAAAAGGAGCTGAGGAAATGACTAGTATTATTTTGGTCGGATAAAAATATGAAATGTAAATAGCACTTTTTTGTACTTGATAAGTATATCCAACTGTTATTACTAGTTTAGATTATTTAAGGAAAGACTGAAGATGCAGTCCCAATTGTGGGAGCAAAAGGTAATGTGGGCTCGTTGCAAACCTTTTAAAGTTACACAAGAAGCTGTAACAGTACCGAATATGAAGAAACAACTGATAGAAGATGGAAAGAAATTTCCACACAAGAGTATGTTATACACAAATAAACAAGATATACCAAACATCTTGAACATAACATAGTGATGGTATATCAACACCAGCAGAAGAAGAGTATATACAAATGTAATACTGAATATAAATAATGACTGATCATTTGATGTGCAAAAAGTTCACACATGACTATGTATAGAGAGAGAGAGAGAGTCCTCTACTTTCCGATATAAGGTGGCAAGCTTTTTCGGATTTCGTAAGAGCTCCGACAATAAAAGTGATCAGCAGTTGGGGGAGAGGAATGTTCGGCATCCACCGATAGTGATGCCTGTATGCATATATAAAATACGAAGACAGTTAATCTTATAGCATTAGTTGCATATGCTTGGGGAGGAAGAGAGCTAAGTGTGCATGAGTACCTCTGGTTGGCAATGTACTGATCCATTTCCATCTACTGAAAATTTTGTAGTCAGCTTGGGACATTTTCTCACTTGAAGTTCAATCAGAGATGGAAATTTGAAGTGAAAATCATAAGGGCAGTAGCAAAGGAGACTTTTCATGCTAGTGAGAATCAATCTCCTAAGGTGAGGAAAAGTTAATTCTAATTTAGAGTGGGATGCCATGTCACCTTCATCTTTATGTCCAACTAAGTATTCTAACTGGCCACAATCCACAATCTCAATTGTTTCCAAGTGCAACAAGTTTTGAACCAGAGACACAGTAAAAAGATGTCTAAGACTTATGCAGCTACGCACCTCCAAGTACTGAAGATTCGGGAAACTCAAGGATTCTGAAGGTCCGTATAAAGGCACTTCAACTGATACATCCAGACTAACCTCAATGTCTTCAAACTTGGGAGGGAAAGCTCTCGCTCAAATAATACCATTACCGATCTAGAGTTTGAAATACGCAACGAAACTAGACATTTGGAAACTTTATGAGCTGGAACAATAGTCGGAAACTGCTCTTCATATTCTGCTGTTATTGATACCTTGGGTAGGGACTGATAAATTGAAGTCAAACATTTATATCTACTTTAAACACTTACTATCATCATCGTAATTTTTTCAAATAAAGTACGTACCTGGATATTGGCTTCAAGTTCAGCAACAAAAGAAGGAGTCCACTTGAGCCGGAGATCCAATTGTTCCAAAGCTGGCCAAGTTGAAACATATCCTTCTGAGCAAAAGCTGATCAAGCGCCATAACCCTAGAAGTCGTAATTCTCTTAAGTTGGGCAGCACCACATCTTTTCCATCTCTTGCAGCTGCATTTATCTCCACAATGTGCTTCAAACTATTACAACTCCCTACCGAGAGAAACCGAAGTTGCGTCAAACTTCGAGCAACATCCAATGTGAAGATATAGCTTAACTTATGACACGAATCCACATAAAAAGTCGTTAGATTTTGCAGTTTTAATTGCTGGGTGGGGCTTTTCAATATACTGTACATACTTTCTAAATTTGAGAGCCGTAAACTCGATAAACCTGCAAGTAGACAGGGATTTCCTTTGACACGTTCTTCAAATTGAAACACATGTTCCAGATTTCTACATTCGCTGACACGGGCATCTCTAAGCTTTCCCAGTCTTTGACTTAGAAAGGGTGGAAATAAGCAATTTTTTATTCTGTGGCATGTAACAATTTTCAGAGTTTCCAACTTCTCTAGAAACCCATGTGGAGGGTTTCCTCCCTTGCAAATTTCGCCTAGATCTGGAACGTTGTTCATATATAAATCCACCAAATGAGAGAATGCAGAGGATGGTGCATGCTGCTGTGTCATATCAATGATGCATTCCAATCCTCCTTTAACACTTGATAAATACAGGCTTTTCAACTCAATTAAGCCCGTTTGATCAATAGATGGGATGATACTGTAGGGGCATCCTCTTATGCTCTCCAAACCAAGATACTCAACATTCTTGTACAATGATCTAAATGCATACAATGAATCCCCATGTATCGATGAGAGCCCCAACTTTCTTGAATAAGAATGCCATTCCCATGCCCAATGACCACACATTTCACTTCATACTTGGACAAAATTAGACTTTTCACCAGATCCAAATTTTTTGGAGACCCACTCTTATAAAGTTGAATGGAAAGTAAAAGTGTGGTCAAGCAAGACAGCTCATTAAGCTCAAAAAGAGTAGCATTTCCTATTATAGAGGGGTCACTCTGAATATACAGTTGTTCCAATCCAGATAATCTTGGTATCACCTCGGCAGGGGTTTTTTCCAATATTATTGAGCTATTTTCTAAATCCAATGTTCTTAACCTGTTTATTTCCTTTAGTTCTTCCAAGTAACCATCATATTTAAAACCTTTTAGGTTAAGAATCTCAAGTCGTGTCAATTTTTTGAGTGAAAGGGCACCCGATAATTCACATTTGACAAGTTGAAGAGTCAAAAGAGCAGTAAGTGATTCAAGTGACCTCAACGAAAGTTGAACTTTCACTAAAGTCAACACTTTTAAATTCTTCATTCCTTGAAAGAAGTTCTCTCCAACTTTCAGCCCAGCATACTTAGAAGAATAAGAACCCAATAACAAAATTGACAGCTTTGGGCATACCAAATCATTAGGAAGAACTTTGATGTCATTTTCGAATAAAGAAATTGCTTTGCATTGATCTAGATCTTGATTATTTGGCCACTCAGTCAATCCCAAACCAGCTTTAACCAGGAAACCATACCCATATTCAGAAGCTATCCCCAAGGCAACATCGCGAACTATATCATGCATCTTCACGAACCCTCTATCCGCGTCTAACAACAAACTTGAAGCTTTAAGATTGTTTACCGTTGTGTGCAACTCTGCTCTTGCCTCTTCTATTAAGTCAACGTCTTGATACCAACCTAGCCCATATCCATATCTAAACAGTTCCTCCACATCAATTTTATGATCTTCAGGAAACAAAGAACAGAGCAAGAAACATTGTTTTGCTTCCTCACTTTTAAGGTAATCAAAGCTCCATTTTATAACAATATAAACTTCTACATCTACATTTTCCACATTCACAAGCTTGGATTTCTTTAGCTTTTGAATCATTGTTTTCCATTCATCAGCACTCCTCTCGCAAAGCACTTCCCACAGTAACAATTGCTAGAGGTAGACCTTTGCATTCATTAGCAACTTCTTTTGCCATTTGATTCAAGGTGGGGAAGCCATCCTTTACCCCTGACTGTCTCTTCAGCAAAAACAATCCTTCTTCATCAGTTAGAGCTTCCAGTGGAATCCGTTGTTGACAACCCATATCGATACATACTTGCTGTCGACGAGTAGTTAAAAATACTTTGCAATGTTCGACAGGTATTCCTACCATCTTCAGATCAAGCTTTGCCCAAACATCATCTAAAATTATAAGGATCTTTTCCTTTTCAACCCTTAATCTCATTAACAGTCGTTCTGCCCTTCCTTCATCACTTTCCTCTTCCAACTTCAAGTTTAAAAAGTCTGCCATCTGACCTTGAATGATTCTGATTTTGGGATTCTGAGACACAACCACCATGAGAACCTTCTTGAAAATGTTGTCTCCCTTTGCTTTACTGGCTACTGCTTTTGCTAGGGTAGTTTTACCTACCCCTCCCATTCCATACAATCCTACTAGATTTATCTTCTCATCTTTTAGTGCCTCAATCACCAGATCAAATGTTCGCTGGTTGGATTTGTAAGGTACAAATTCCTCAGATGAAATAAAATCTGCACCTGATAGTGGAGCGCGATGAGAGATGATCTCGAATTTTCCCTCATCTACCAATTTCTGTACATTCTCTATGATCTTTTCCGCAATCTTAGCCAATTGATACTTGCGTTTCCAGTTTGGACACCAACCATACAGACATTTTTGTTTCTCTCTGCTTCCGCTTTGTGTATTCTCCACATTTGCCACAACATCCATCACATCCTTGACCCACCTCTGCACAGTCTCCTCGATTTCTTCTGTGTTTGTTCTGGCTCTATCAATCTGATGTTGCACGTCCTCCAATCTTGATCTCAGCTTTCTGGTTTCTTCATTCAAATCTTCAAAAATAGTGTTGAAATGGAACAAACGCTTGATGCGGCCGCTAGCTGACTTCACCAACTCTGCTCCAGCTGCGGACAAGACGGAGGTTCCAATTTGTGCCAAAATTTCCATCTATCTGATGTCTTAAGTAGGTTAGATATTGCTTCAACTATTATCTCATCATTTGCTAGTTTTTAATTGTTGCATTAAAGATTTTTACTAAGATGTTATCATGAACATAAAAGTAAAAGATATGAAGAGCCAGTGGAGCAAGTGCTCCAATCAAATATTTCTTTCAAAAATATAATGGTGATCAAAGTCGAGGTCATGAACAAGGAGGTCGAGGAGGAGGAAGAGGAAATAAGAAAATGTCGAACCATAAAGGTAAAATCCAACAATCGTCAAGATGTAATAGAAGAGAACCAGAAAGAGGTTACAGCAAAAGATCAAATGATTGGATTTACAATAATATTTGAGTGTTACAACTATAATAAATTTGACCATTACTCTTGTGAATGTCTTAGTACATAAAGAGAGTCAATCTTGTCAATAGGAAACATAACAGTGGAGATAAACCAACCTTATTGCTGGCCTTCAGAGGGGAAGAAGAAAATAGTAAATGTTCATGGTATTTAGACAATGCTGTAAGCAATCACATGACTAGCCACAAAGAAAAGTTCAAAGAACTTGCTGACATGAAATGGAATGTTATTTTTGGAGATGATTCAAAAGTCAAAATCCAATCACAAGGTACAATTTTAATTTGATGGTAGCCATAAACTGATTCCTAATGTTTATTATATGCTACAATTAAAAAGTAATATTTAAAGCTTAAATCGACTTCTAGAGAAGGGAAAATAAATTTATATGAAAGGTTGTTGCATATGGCATAAAGATTAGAATGAGATCTTGATTACTAAAGTTTCATGTCAAAAATTAGAAACACTGAAGTAAGATGCTTGAAGACTAGTGTGGATGATGAAGCATGGTGTTGGCACATGAGATTTGACCATTTGAACTAGGGTGCACTCAAAGCTATGGAGAAGGAAAAATAGTAAAGATATGCTCCCAATTAACCATCCTAAATAATAGTTTGAAGCTTGTCTTCTTGGAATGCGTTCAAGAAGGTGTTTTCTGAAAGAGAAAGCTACAAGAACAATCAATCCACTTGAACTTGTTCATACCAATGGGTGCAGATCAATCAATTCAACCTCATTTGGCAAAAACAAAATACTTCATGCTTTTTATCAATGATATTACTAGAGTTCTATTTTCTAAAGCAAAAATTGGAGGTATTTCTTGCATTTAAAACTTTTAAAGCCCTATTAGAGAAAGAAAATAATTATGAGATTAAATCTTTGATATCCGATCGAAGATGCAAATTTACCTACAAAAATTTGAATAATTTTTATTAACCATATCGAATTGGTTGTCCCTTAATATGATCTAGATTACCCCAGCCTTAATAGGATCCAGATTTCCCCAGCAAAAAGGTATTGTAGAGAAAAAAAAAAATAGCATCACTCTTAACATGGCTATATGATGAAAACCAAAAATAAGCCTAAAGAATTTTGGGCCAAAGCTATTTCTAATGCAGTTTATTTATCTAAGGATTATCCATCAAGAAGTGTGAAAGAAAAAATTCTCTTAGTAGCATGGAGTGAAAGGAAGCTCGATTTGTCTCACTTGCGAGATTTTGGAAACATTGCATATATGCTCATGTTCCACGACTATTCCGCTAACTAGAAATATATCAAAGTGTCAAATACATCTGAATTGGTAATCACATAAGATTGAAAGGCTACAAGTTGTACAATCCCAGCCATGTCAAGACTGTTGTAAACAAAGATGTTGAATTTGAAGAAAAAACTTAGAATTGGGAGGAACTTAAAGACGACACTTCTAATTTCTTTCTATGTTCTGATGACGACAACAACCACGAGTTTGTGGTGCTTACTCAAGAAAAAACTCCACGACACTAACTCATATAGCATCACTTTTTTCTCAAGAAATTTCTTGTAGAAGACCAGAGAAGATAAGGGGTCTACGAACTCTTAGTTGAGACTGAAAAATAATCTATTTTGTTTCTTTGAAGACAATTTCTTTCCATATTTTGATGATGATTGTTAAATTCCGATGATGGACCTCGAATGAGGTTGGTCCAAATTTCAGATTCGGAGTTGTTTGACTTGTTAATGTTGTTGGGTTGTAGTGCGATGGGTCTCTTTTCACCAAAAAGCCCTAAGGCTATTTGGTAGGATCCTCACATACACTTATATACCCTTCAACTTCTTCATATCTTTTCAATGTGGTATTTTTATTCTTTATATTTCCGACACTCCCCCTCAAGTTCAACCGACCTGGCCCAGTTGAAACTTGATCGTATTCGTATTCATATGGCTCAGTTGCAACCCATATGGCCCAGTTGAAACTTACCCTTATCCGTATTCATATGTCCCACTTGCAACCCATATGGCCCAATTGCAATGTGCCTGTATTCATAGTCTTGTCAGTTTGGACTTTTTCATCTTCATTCTGGCCTGCTGTGTATGTATATCGGGCTATCCATCTCCATCATTATCTTCAAATCTTCATTATGGGCCGTGAGGCCATTGGTCCACATTGGATCGTCATGAACGGCTCTGATACCATGTTAAATTCCGATGATGGGCCTCGAATGATGTCGGTCCAAACTTCAGCTTCGGAGTTGTTGGACTTGTCAATGTTATTCGGTTGTAGTGCGATGGGTCTCCTGTCAACAAAAAGCCCTAAGCCTATTTGGTAGGATCCCCACACACACTTATATACTCTTCAACTTCTTCATATCTTTTCAATGTGGTATTCTTGTTCTTTATATTTCCAACAATGACAACCAGCTTACTCAAGAGAAAACTCCTCCACACCAACTCATATTGTTACATAAGCACTTATGGAAAAGTATTTCGTAAGGCACAAGAAAAAGGATTACGAATATCGAAAATTGGGAGTCAAGATTTTGAAAGATGCTTTGATTTCCTTGTTAGTTTTATTCAATTTCCTTGTTAGTTTTATTTCCTTTTCCAAATGACTTGTTTCCTAATTTTGTATGCTTATAAACTCTACTTAAAGAGTCTTCCGTTATGAATAAAATCAAGCAATATTTTTGTCATATAACTCCCCTAAAATTCCAGGTAGGCTACTCCCTCTAGAGTTCCAAACGGCTAAACTCGCGGTCCCTTGTCTGAAATCGGGTCAAATGACAAAGTGTCAGGTCTAGATTCTTGGTTTCAGTGCCCCACTTTAAACTTGTGAATACAAGTATGTGGATAGTACTTTAAATACAAAAGCTCTAGATGAAGGAAAATGAACAGGTGAAAGACAATTCCTCAAAGTTGTCTTAATTGATGAATCAAATGATAATTTATAATAAGGGTGTTATAGATTTTTTATCGATAATAAAGTGGTGAAGAAATTATTGTTAGGATTATGACGAGAATTTGGATATCCTCCGTTATCCATAATTGGTTGGTAATTAGTAAAAGCCTCTCCAATATAATTGGATTGGAGAGTAAAAGAGAAATATTCTGGTTGTAACTGTTGCTTTATTGTTACATAGTGAATTAATCTCTCGTCGTCCTGACGACCGTATTTTTTTCCCGTTTTGGATTTCCACGTAAAAACCTTATGTCTTATTTCTATATCTATTTATTATCTTGTGTAAGTCTATTTTATTTTGTGGTTACCAATACTCGTCTCTGCTGCAATGGATCACCAATTTGTTTAACAAGTGATATCAGAGCTAGCCGTGTCTCAACAATTATTGCTTAGCTTGCCAGAAAAGATTCAAAAGTTGCAACTATGAAGATTCAGGTCTTACGAAACAATGATTGCAATGATAAGCAAACAACAAGAACAAGAATGAAAGAAAACAAAGTAAAGATGTCCACAGAGGAAAACAAAGTTATGAAAAGGTGTCTTTCTAACAAAAGAAAAATGGAAGCAGAAGCAAAATCTTGATGAGAAAAGTGATATGGATTGTGGTTCGTAAAAGTATGTTCAAAGGGGAGACTTTCCACCTTGCTCAACTTTGAAAAGGACAAACCATTAAATGGGATTGTAGCCAGAAATTTTGTAGATCAAAGCCAATTCAAGTTGAACTAAATCCTCCCAAAAAAGAAAAATTCATGGAGGAACACCTTAATCTTGAGGAGCATTTATTTGAACTTTGATTATAAAATAAAAAATAAAAAATAAAATAAAAAATTTAAAAAAAAAAAAAAAAAACAATTGGGAATGTTTAAAAAAAAAAATTGATGGATTTCTGTTGAGTTGATACTTAGTTTATTCGAATTGACATTTTTTTATTTAAGATATTGAGATAAGAATAAATAAGTACTTTCCTATGATTGCTGTATTCCCTAATGGTATGGGTGAAGAGTGCTGGATGTGGTTTTATGTATGTATTTGACTCTAATAAATGTGTGTGACAGGTATTAAATATGGAGCGAATTAATTGCAAATATAGGTATGAGCAGAGATAATTATTAAGTCAGAGGACATACTGTTTCATCATTTGGACAAGGTGTTTTGACAGGATAATTAAAAAACATAAATATAAATATAAAAAAAAAATATATATATATATATATATATATATAAAATCACAGTTAAATGGATATACAGAATAAAACTTAGTTTCGATGGATCAACTAAAAACACAGGGCACAATTCATGGTAAAACGACAACACTATGAAGTTCACTACAATGGAGTTTTGATCTGGTTGCTCACTTGAACTCTACAAGAGTTCTCATTGCATTAAGGGCTATCTATCTAAAGTCCATTATTTCTTAATAGATATTATGAATTAAAGTACTAAGTGAATCAATCCCAACTATTCATGATAAAGAGAATAATCCTCCAATTATAGCAATTTTGTATCGGTTGAAACAAGGATAGAGGGTTTGGTATCACAAAAATAGATACGTATTTTATGAGCCACAATTATCCGCTCCTTCCTCTGTTAAAAAAAAAATAAAAAATTTACTATTTAATTATTACATTACTGTGGCAAATGTGCTCTTAATTTTCAATTAAATTTGTGTGAATAAGATTATAAACATTTGAAATAACCATATCACATGAAATAATTACACACTTACACACATTTGTATGAATATACAATGACAGAATTGGTTTCACACACCTTTATTTGGAGAATTCCACAATCGCACTTTCTTAGAGTTGAATACACCCTCAATCCTAAAACACAAATAAAAACATTATAGTTTGGAAAGCCTTAAGCATCAACCAGAACTAAAAAAGTAGCCAATCTCAGGAGAGTTACACTGTACTTCCGCAATTTTTGAAACAAGTCAAACAGTGACAAAAATAACTTTGCAGAAGTTCTGATGTGCTTATTTGCCTTTTCAATTCTGATAAAACAGAAGGGACTTGAGATGATTTGTTCTAATGTAAATTTGCCATGAAAATTTGTGTTGTTCAAAGCTAATTTATAAAGATAAATAAATAAACAAGAAAAATGATTGAAAAAGCACGCATAAAAATGCAAGAATAACATTCAAAAAGAAATTAAAACCTTACCTGAAAACAACCAAACCTAATCAAAAGACGGTGGAATCCTCTAAATACCACACTTATTACCTTAACTCAACAATAATAAACATTTGACATCTATATGATCAGAGAAATTATATAACTTTGAGATGCGTTAATTAACTATCTAACACGTATTAGAGGAGGAAATACCGAATTAAAGTCCAATTTGAATAATAATATAAAACCACTTTATTCCATATCATGACATGAGAAACAAGTTAGCCCAAATTCACTACTAATTTGAAAATTAATTAGTTCACAAGCAAAAGAGATCCTAACAATTTTGAAGCAAGGCAAGAATATCAGATGAAGAACACAGTAGCTAATGAAGTACATACAGTCCTAAGTCAGTAAAGGAAGCGGGAAAGGTTGTCATACCTGGATGGCCCACGCATTTTACTATATAGAAGATAGAGCTCTCCTTGTACCTGTTTAAGAGAAATCACAAACCCTAATTCAAAGAGAATTGAGAAGGCTATCAGAGAAAGAAATCAGCTGCTGACTGATGACTCACTGTTACATTTTTTAATATACTTTTCTTTATTTCTTTAGCGGGTGTTTCGATTGTATGGATCGTTGAAGAAGGACAAAAAGGTAAAATCAAATTAACGACACGTGCAGCAGAAATGTAAATTGCACACACGCGTGCAGAGAGTCACCACAGGTAATTTTCTTTCATCTCTCCTTTTCTCACTCGATTCTCAATTCTCTCTGACCTAGGGTTTGTGATTTCTAACATAAATTTTCGTCGTTTCTTTACAGGTACAACGACAGCTTTGTATATTATGTTACCATATAATGTTGGGTCATTCAGGTATAACTACTTTTCCCGCCATTTTAACTAACAAAGGGCTGTTATCCTCTGAACTTGAGTGTAAACTACCTACTGTGTTCCTCATCCTATATTCATATGTATCAAATTGAACTGGTTGATTATTTGAATTTTCTAATATATCCTGTGTTGGTTGGTTTGACTTCTGTATTTACTTTGCTGCTGGACATGCTTTTCTTCATCTAGCAACTGTTTATAATGAGGCTATTGAATTAATCTTAGATTTTCAAATCTGTTAGGTTTGGTTATCGATTCAAGAAACCATAGAAAATAAATTATCTTGATAAGGAATTATAGACCTGTGGTGAATTAAAGATCTCTGTAGTCTTCTCAGCCTAGAGCTCACGCTGGCTATTCGATTCTTGTCTATCTTTGCATTCATTTCCAATCTTATTTATAGTTCTACCCTACTAGGAATCCTAACTTCTATTGTAAGGACTATTTTATTCCTTCTAACTAATACACCACTCTTGGAATCTAACAAAAAAGTCACTACGGTTAGTTCCAATGGTAATATTCTTAGCTTGCTTACTTAAGGTTCTTAAGGATATTTTTTCCTTGTGAATTATATTTGGAAGTAACAAATAAGCAATCTAAGAGAATTTGCGCTAACTTGTATTGTGTCTCATGTCATGACATGGAATAGGGTGGTTTTATATTATATTCAAATTGGACCTTTTAAGATGTTGTATTTTCACATCGTTCAAAGCTTTATCTTCTCATCATATAGTTATCATATTTTCAAATACTAGTGGTTCTTCAGTTAAGATTATAAATGTGATATTTACTAAACTCCACCATCTTTGGGATTACCTTTGGATCACGACTGTTTCCAGGTAAGATTTCATTTTCTTATGTGTTATTCATACCATTTTCTATATGTTTTTTCTTTTTCAAAATGCCTTTGAACAATGCAATGGCTTTAATGACAGTTTATGTTAAAAAAATCATCTCAAACTCTTCTTAATTTTTTCTGCATTGAAAAAGCAAATAAGCACACCAGAACTTCTACAAATTTATTTTGTCATGGTCTCTCTCCCTTGTTTCAAAAATTACAGTAGAACTAGTATAATGTGACCTACCTGGGATTCTCTAACTAACTAATGTAATGTTTTATTTATGTTTTTATATTCAGGGTTTATTCAACAGCAAGGAGGACAATTTTGAAATTCTCTTAATAAAGGTGTGTGAAACAAATTCTATCATATTTATATAGATGTGTTTAATATAAAATCTTATTGAGAGAATATGTGCTACCTTGATGATGTTAATGATGTTATAATTAAATAGTAGAATTCTTTTGTGATAAGATAAAGGAGCGGGTAAAACAACCAGCATTTTATGGCTTAAAATGCTTATCTCTTTAATTTGAGGACATTAATCTCCTGACTTGTGTCGTAATGATAAATTTCAATAGTCAAGTGTAATAGTTCCATTCCATTAGAATCTTGTTGAGATTATCTAAGTACTCCATCGTAGACTACTGTAATCTGCACAGTAGAAGAAAGAACTTTGTCTAAATTCGAAATCTGCACTTATGAAGAAATAACTTTTTTTCCTTTAAGTAGAGTCTATTCTCTATACTCTTTGTTTTGTGCTTGGCCTCCAACTTCTTCTATAGACTTGCTGCTGGAGTCTTTCTCATCAGAAGTTATTTTTGATTCTTAGCACAATTAAATGATACCACAAGTTTGTGGGTTCATAAAAATATCAAAGAATTCTTTCAAGCATGCTTCTTCATTGCAGTCATAATTCCCTCTCCTATAAAATATATCGAACTTTCCTGTGGTCGAACTTTAAAATTTTTAAAGGTTTTTTCATCAATAGTTTTTAATTTATTATGATTTTTTTTTTCTAGTTTATTTTATTTATGCAAGAAATTAATTTTTTAATAAAAACTCATCATAGAAGTTTTAATCAATAAAAAGAATATTAAACAGCCTTCCAGTTTCCTGCACCAACAGGTATAGTGCTTATACCCTTTTTTTCTTTTTTTTTTTAAGTTCAGACCCATGAGTCTGTTATCGCGCAAATAGGCATGAACCTGTCTATTTGAAAGTGCTAGATATATCCATATTTATAGGTAGGTACCTTATCTATACCCGAAAATTTATAGGGTTAATATGAAGTGCATGGATGAAATTGTTTGTTTGGGCATAGCATCTAAACCTGAGCAGTTATCAGTCTCGGTTAACAAAAATGTAAAAATTCTAAAACTATAGGAGTAATCAGTCCTGAGAAAAGAATCATCAATATCAAACTAATACACTAGTGGAAGATCATAAGCATAGAATAAAACTAGAAAATGATGAGGTTATTGGTGAAAAAAATATTACAAACTAATTAACATCATACCAGATGGAAATTTTAGTAGAAATTGGAAAGTCGATCTTGTCTGCTATCGGAGGAGAGTTGATGAAGTCAGCTGCCTGCGGGGTTAAATACATATTCCATTTCAAAGGCACCATAGAAGATCTAAGTGAAGAAGCTAAAAACTTGCGATTAAGACTAGAGGCAATGCAACATAGAATCGATAGGGCAAAAGCAAAAACGGAAGAAATTGAGGAGAATGTGCAGAGGTGGGTTAAAGATGTAGGGGATGTTTTGGCAGATGTGGAGAATACAGAGAGAGAAAGCAAAGAAAAAGATAAGTGTTTGTATGGTTGGTGTCCGAATTGGAAGCAGAGGTATCAATTGGCTAAATATGCAGAAAAGAAGAAAGCAAAAGTGCTGAAATTGGTAGATGAAGATAAGTTTGAGATTATATCTCACCGTGCTCCACTATCGGGCATAGATTTCGATTCACCTGAAGGATTTGTTCCTTACAAGTCCAATCAACCAACTTATGAGCGAGTAATGGAGGCTCTAAGAGATGATGAAGCGAATTTGGTGGGATTGTATGGAATGGGTGGGGTTGGTAAAACAACCTTGGCAAAAGCTGTTGCTAGTAGAACCAAGCAAGATAACATTTTCAAGAATGTGTTAATGGTGGCCGTGTCTCGATATCCCAACATTAGAAACATTCAAGGTCAGATAGCAGACCTTTTTAGTTTTGAGTTGAAAGAGGAAAGTGAACAAGGAAGAGCGGAAAGATTGACTAAGAGATTGATAAGTGAGAAGGAAAAAACCCTTATAATTCTAGATGATGTTTGGGCGAAGCTTGATTTGAAGAGTGTAGGAATACCTGTGGAACATTGTAAAGTGTTTTTGACTACACGGCTACGTCAAGTATGCATCGACATGGGTTGTCAACTGTGGATTCCACTAGAAGTTCTAAGCGGAGGAGAAGGGTTGCTTTTGCTCAAGAGACAAGTAGGCTTGAAGGATGACTGCACTACCTTCAATGAATTGGCAGAAGAAGTTGCTAATGAATGCAAGGGTTTACCTCTGGCTATTGTTACTGTAGGGAGCACTCTAAGAGAAAAGCCTGCCGATGAATGGAAAGTAATGATTCAAAAGTTGAAGAAATCTGCACTTGTGAATATGGAAAATGTAGAGGTAAAAGTTTATGAAATTATAAAATGGAGTTATGATTACTTGAAAAGGAAGGAAACAAAGCTATGTTTCTTGCTCTGCTCAATGTTTCCTGAAGATCACAAAATTGATATTGAGGAGCTGTTTAGATATGGATATGGGTTAGGTTGGTATCAAGATACTGACTCAATTGAGGATGCAAGAAGAGAGTTGAATGCAACAGTAAACAATCTTACGGCTTCAAGTTTGTTGATGGATGCAGGCACAGGATTTGTAAAAATGCATGATATAGTTCGTGATGTCGCCTTGTGGATAGCTTCAGAAGGCGAGCATGTTTTCCTGGTTAAAGCTGGCTTGGGACTGACTGAGTGGCCAAAGCATAGATGCCTGGAGCAATGCACGGCAATCTCTTTGATTGGAAATAACATCAAAGTTCTTCCTGATGATGTGGTATGTGCAAGCCTGCAAATTTTGTTGGTGGGCTCTCTTTCTTCTCATTATGCAAGGCTTGAGGTTGGTGAGAGATTTTTTGAAGAAATGAAGTATTTGAAAGTTGTGACTTTCTTAAAAGTAAAGCTTTCAGTAAAGCCACTTGAATCGCTTGCTAGTCTGGTGACGCTGCAATTGATTGGTTGTAGACTACAAGATATCTCTTCACTCGGAAAGTTGGCACAACTCAAGATTCTTAGCTTGCAAAATTCTATATTTGATGAATCTTTTGCAGAACTTAAGGAGTTGAATCAATTGAGGATGTTGGATTTAAGAGATTGTTACTTGACATTGGAAAGGATTTCTGCTGCTGCGATACCTGAATTATGTCGATTAGAACAGTTATACATTGGCTGCAACTCTAGAACTCCAAAAGTTAAAGGAAATGCTACTCTTTTTGATCTTAATAAGTTGCCTAACTTGGCCATGCTTTCTATCAAGTTGAATGAAAGTAGCCTCCCAAAGGATTTCTATGTGGTCAAAAGTTTACACAGCTATGAAATTAAAGTGAATCAAAAGTTTTCACTTAGATCATTTCCTTTCCAAAGAACACTATCAATCAAACAAGTAAAAGGGGATTCATTGTTTGCATTTGGATCACTTTACAAGAGTGTGGAATATCTTGATTTGAAGGACATAGATGGATGTCCCCGCAATATTGTGCCAATCATGGATCAAACAGGCTTAACTAAGTTGATAAGTCTTGACCTCTCATATGTTGATGGATTGGATTGCATCATTGATATGACGCAGCAGCATGCACCATCAGCTGTGCTCTCCCATTTGATGCATTTACATTTGTTCAAGGTTCAACATCTGAGTGAATTTTGTAAAGGGAACCCTCCTGACAGGTTTCTTCGAAACTTGGAAGTTCTACTAGTTAAGTACTGCAACAAGCTAACAAGCTGTGTAGTTCCAGAGAGACTAGAAAAGCTAAAAGATGTGACCATCATTGGATGTGATAATCTACCATATGTGTTTCAATTGGAAGGGATGGCCAAAGAAAATCCTTGTTCACTTGCAAGTTTATCATATTTAGGCCTTTCATTTTTACCAGAACTGCGCGACATATGGAAAGGGTCTATGCTGCAATTGACATTGAAAAGTCTGACAACAGTTTCTGTGTATGAGTGTGAAAAACTGAGATATATATTCACATTGAATATTGCTCGAAGTTTGGCACAACTACGCAGCCTGTCGATTTCAACTTGTAAAGATTTGAAGCACATTGTGGAGATAAAAACAGATGAAAGCAGACATCTCAATGAGGCTGCAAGAAATGGAAATGATGTGGTACTACCAAACTTACAAACATTAACACTTCTAAGATTGAACAGCTTGATCAACTTCTGCTCCGGAGGGCATAATTCAACTTGGCCAGCTGTGCATATTCACCTTCTATTTCCATCTTTAATCAAGCTTGAGGTGAGAGATTGTCCCCAAATAGCTACCGAATTTTCAGTAGATGGAAATGGGTCAGTGCATTGCCAAGCAGAGGTACTCGCTCACATTGCCGAGCAGCCTGTAATTGAGTGATTATATTTCTGTTATGATTTGTGAAAAATAACTGTCTTCTTATTTTGTGTAGGCATCGTTTATGGAGGGTATGAAACACTCCTCTCGTTTCATCACTGGTCATATTTCATGCAAGAGCTCATCTGAAATTCAGCAAAGATTGCCACCTTATGTTGAAAAATGAAGCACCTACATTGGAAAATAAAGGTCTCTCTGTTTGTTTAATTCACTGATATCTTATGTTAAAGTTTATGTTTGGTATTATGTTTGTAGGTACTTTTCTTTCGTACTACATTAATGATTATGGTGTTGAAGTATGGAACTTCTTTTTAAAAGTAATTAATTTGATATCTTGGTCAAGTAACTAAAGTATTGTTAGTTGCATTGAAGTAGAATTGTTTTGTTTTAGTTTAGTTAATGTAATTGTAGTAGTTGTATTTGGTATTTTATGACATGGTTATGGGCTTAAAGGTATGGTGTAAGTAAAGTTATGGGCTAGGGAAATTGTAGGAATGGATTTGCCAATCGGCATGGTTTGATAGAATAGTAAGCATGGACATATATCTAGTATGGGCTAGAAGGACTGATATAATGATTGTGTATTCTTCTCTAAAAGGCTGGGAGAAATCAACTGTAATTTGAAAGTATTTCTGTACTCTATATGTGGGCTGTTTTAAGGTTTCTTTATCTTGTTTTATGGTTTGTCATGGTTATTTATGGTTAGTCATGATTGTCTACAATAGCCAATCGTTCTGTAGTTTATATTTTCAACTGGGATACCAAATTGAAGAAGACGTCTAGCTATGAGAAAAGCAATAGAAATTAATTCAGAATTCTATGAAAAAAATACTTGCTTCGATATGAGTACTTTGAGTTTTAGTATTAGCTAAGCATTGATCTTAAATTCTGTGTTGAAAACCTATTGCTGAAAGGTATTCTGTTGATAGTCAAATACTCATATAGTAGGTATAATATTAATAACTCAATTTTTGAACATAGTAGCTGAGACAGTAAAATTGATGTCAAGCTGATTATGAGATTCAGGAAGATACATCTAGAGAAGAATAATACCTCTTTTAGAAGTGAATGAATAATAGTATTTATTAAGAATGAGACAAAATGTTGTGAAGAAATTTTCATTTCTTCAGAAATTGTTCATCGGGATGAAACATTGATTGTGATGAAAAATAGATTAGAATCTTAAACTATAAGAGTGCGAAAAATAGTAGGTATGCAATGTAGAGCTGCTCAAACCAAAATGGAGCAGATATGGATTTAATTGTGTGTAATCTAGGAGGTCGCTGGTTTAATTGGAATTGGCTGCAGCTATTAACTTAATGGGTGTTGTGGGTTTCTTCGTTGGATCATGTAGAGAATGTCTGCTCATAGCTCCTCTGGTGCTTTTTTTTTTTGGAAGGGGTGTTGTGACTTCTGTAATTGCAAAGGCTAGATAACAATACTTGAAATAACTTTAACACGGAGGAAAGCTCAGTTAGATCCGGGAAGACTATGAAGGACTTCAAATTGAAGACTGCGTTGACCTGATCGCGCCAAATGCAACATGACTAATTTCTGAAGATTAGAAATCCAGTCTGGTAGTGTTGGTTAAAGGTTCCTTTATTCCTAAGAACTGATCCTGCAGTTTTGCCTATGTAATGTGGAGCTGCTCAAACCAATCTGGAGCTGATATTTTTTCCTCAGGAGATCAAGATCGAGAGGTTAAGGAGATGGATTTTGTTGAGAAGGTTTGCAGGCTATAGATTAGGTCTGCGTTATCTCTAATCTAGGTGGATGTTGATTTTCTTGAATTAGGATACAGCAATCGATTTAACTGGTGTTGTGGGTTTCTGTTGTATCATGTGTGAAATTTCTGATCATAGCTCTGGTGCTGGTTTTCTGGGTAGGTCTGACTACTGTAATTACATTCCATCATATGAAGAGCACTTCAGGCTATTGTTCTACATTTAGTTACCCAGTTTTTTCCTGGATGTTCGAGGAAACAAGATATAGTTTCCCAATCAACCGCAGAAGTTGAGTTCATCCAAAGCTTTATGGTTAAACAAGCTTATGGATGTTTTGGAATTTGAATAAGGTATAGATTCAGGATTAATAAAGCATTACAGAACAAAATATCTCAATGGAATATAAGAAAACTCTCACCCTTGCACACAGTTGCATAGATTATAACCACAAAACACAACCTCACAACATAAAAGGGAAAAAGAAAGACAAAGAAAATCCAGAAAAAGAAAAACCTGACATGCTTAAATTAAGAAATCAGAACTAACTATCTGAAAATACCTCAGGAGCAAGACAAGACAGACCAGCCACACTGTACGCCTCACAGAGATTCTGAAATGGGGATTGGAATTCACAATGTCATCAGAAAATTCTTTTGGCATATCAACTAGTATCAGCTCAAGAAGTTTTCCGAGGTTTGGAATACCAGTTGGCACCTTCAATAACCGGCTTGATTCAATATGTAGACTCGAGAGAATTGGCATAGCACCATCATCTATGATTCATAGATGTCGATTCCTGGAAATCAATCCGTGCCAAACTCTTCTCTTTTTTTAAATGTGAATACTCGCTGTTGCATGCTTCAATGAAAGAAAGCTCCATTAGATTTGGCAGTTCAAGCAGACCCGATCGAGCCAAACGCAACTGGACTAGAGTCTGAAGATTAGAAATCCAGTCGGCTGATGATTTCAGATACCCAGTAGAGTAGAGACGGAGACGGCCTTGAGGAGGAGGAAGAATGAACTGTAAATCACTGCTCCACTCTAGGTCTATTGTTTCCACTTCCAAGGACTGGAGGGCTTCCATTGCGGAAATGGAAGGACATATATCCAGTCCTTTTCCTGCTGTGACTCGGACTCCCAACTTTTTCAACTTTGTTAACTTCCTGAGCTCTTTAACTACTTTAACGTCTATTTCCACAACTGCTAGCTCCTCCAATTCGGTCAAACACCCAATTCCCTCATTCACTTTCATTCCTCGTACCCGAGTACGATCATCTTCGTCTAGTTGGCCACCCAGCAGGCATCGCAGCTTCTTTAGTTTCCTGATGGCATTTGGCAGTTCACTCACAAGAGTATGCCTCAAATCCAAAGTCTGTAAGTTGGAAAGCCTGCCTATAGATCTATGGAGGACTTTCACTTTAGTTTTCTTCAAACTCAAGAAACGCAAATTGAAGAACTTTCCTATTTCTTTAGGAAGTTTTTCACCTAAAGGAGTGCCTTCCAGGTCAAGCACTTTCATGAACTTGAAATTTGCAAATGGTAATGTAGATATGAAATTACTAGGTAGCTCATCTATTTCCAAAAGGAACAAAGAATGTACCTTTGCGTTTTTCACTCTCTCTACCACTTTATCACTGCATTTGTATAATGTAATTCGCCGGGACTGTCCTAGTCGACTTAAATCTACTGCTTCCTGTTGATTCAGCAGCCGACCGAAGCCAATTAGTTCAGCATTTCTCTGAATAATCTCGCGAATCACTTCATGAACTCGAACTGATACAGCCTTCCCATCAATAGTTGTATCTGAAACCTGAACCATGCTTCTAGCTATGAGTTCATTCAAGTATATTTCTGCTTCTTTACTTAATCTGTTATTACTTTCGTGTTGAACGAAGCCCTCAGCTATCCACAGGCGAAAAAGTCTGTCACATTCTATTGTAAAGCTGTCAGGAAACGAAGCAAAGTACAGGAGACAAGATTTAAGATGGTGAGGGAGATCTTTGTAACTTTCACAAATAACTCTGTTGCCATCTTTCAGATAAATGTCTCTTTGCAAGTCAGAATCCAAATTCTTAAGTATCTCCCTCCACTCACGAACTTGATTTTTCTTTGAAAGAAGACTACCTATGGCCAGAATTGCTAGAGGTAGACCACCACATTTTTCTAGTATCTTCAAGGATAGCTCCTCCAAATGTGCAGGACAAACACTATCAAGAAATGTTTTCTTGCAGAAAAGTTCCCATGTTTCTTCAGAAGACAATTTCTCGAGCATGTGAACACGAACATCATCACCTTGGTCTGGTGTGATTTCACCAACTGCCTTGTAATGCGTTGTGATAATTATCCTGTTCGCTTTCTTGTTGTTAGGTAAAACATATTGAACATGTTTCCAAAACTCAGCTTCCCGAACATCATCAAACACGATCATATAACGATTTTCAGATAAGTAGCTTCTTAGCGATTCGCTCAGTTCTTCATTGTCCATTTTGTCTACATCTTCCTCAAGCATCTCCTTCCTGGAAGCAAGAAATGTTCTTATTAACTTCCTGAACACATCACATCTGTTGTATACTCTCCCAACGTCAATCCAGGCATAACAATCAAATAGATTTCTGGCATCATCTGACTTGTAGACACAAGCAGCAAGAGTGGTCTTGCCCAGTCCTCCTGCCCCCACCAATATCAGCACTCTCTGTTGAGTTCTTTCGCTTATCAACCAATCTATGAGTTTTCTTTCGACGGATTTGCGGCCCACGAACTCTGAGAAATATGAATCAGCCCCAGTGCTTCCAAATTCAGTATGAACCGTTCCATCTCCCGACCCTTCCACTGTTGATGTAAAATCTGAACGCTTCCTTCTATGATCTATAGCTGCTGCAACTGCAAGTGATGTCTTAATATTACTTACATCAGACACAATCTTACACCACTGTTTCAGCATCTGCGTGTAGATACATAATCTTGCAACGGTACCGGCCAGGCCAGCGCCATGATGATGTTGGGCCGCGGAAACTATATACTCTTCGATGACATCTTCAATGCAATGAGCTTCGCTGCCTATCTGTTGGACCCAAGTTTGAATCCCTCCATCGCTCTCTCCATAATCAAATGCTTCCTTTGCAGCTCTTTCATCTGCATTCCTGAGGAAAGGTTTAATCATCTCAAGCTCGTGCTTGATGCTCTCAATTTTCGGCCTTATAGTTCTGAAAGAAGTAGCTTCTTCAGCAAGCAAGGAAGACAAGTCCTGAAGAACATCATCAACTGCATCTTCTGCCATATCTCATCTACACAAACAAAATTAAACAACTTCCAATGTAATTCAGTACAATCTCCATATACATAAACGGGACTTAAACTATACTTTAGCAGACATACTTCATTAACAAAAATATCTATGACATAAACAACTATCAACCTAAACTTCAAAGTACAAGTTAACCAAACGACAAAAATTGATGTATGCATAATCAAATTTCAAATGTATTGAAAACTCACCAACTAATAATATCTTCAGGACCAAACTGACATGGAATGATGTCTGAGAGAATGTAAACCAGAAATTGAATGCAAGTGTGTGAAATGAAATCTGGATGACTGATTCAAGTAAAGAATGACTTGTAGTAAAGACAATAGAGAATAAAGAGTCTAATGACAATTTTTTTTTCTTTTTTCTTCTTTTTAAAATTATAATATTACCAATCATAAATTTATTATTATTATTATTATTATTATTATTATTATTGAAAATAAATCTTAAATATTTGAATTTTATTTATAGATCTATTTTCAATCTTTTATAAAAATTAGGTAAAAAATTTTAATTTTTAGATATAAATTTTTACTAAATTTTTAATTTCAATATTGTCATTTTAATATAATTGACAAATTTTGAAATCTTTTCAAATATTTTTAATCTGAATAAAAAATAAAATAACTGCTGAATCATTAATTTAATATAAAATTTATGTAATCGTGAATTTTAACTAAAACATGTAAAGTAAGCGATTTTTAAAAAATTTTAATTTAAATATAAAAGGGAGGCAGAGCTTATTATTATTATTATTATTATTATTATTATTATTATTATTATTATTATTATTATTATTATTATTATTATTAATAAATGACTGTCTTTAGTGAAGTAGGAAATCGATCATAAATCAGACAAACTACGTGGCAGAAGGAGAATAGAGTATAAAAAAGTATTTAGCTTAGAACTCAAAGCATCCTAAAAACCCAACACCAACCAAACTTTCGTCTTTATCAATACATCTTCATCACTGCTCACAAATCTCAACAATGGCGTATGTAGATCACGCATTCTCCATATCAGACGAAGACATCATGATGGAAGGTACCTACACCGTCAACAACCGACCTCCGATCAAAGAGATCGGTCTCGCTATTGGCCTTCTCGTCTTCGGTACCCTAGGCATCATATCCGGTTTCCTCATGGCTTACAATAGAGTCGGTGGTGATCAAGCCCATGGTAATCCACTTCTTCTTTTGTCAAATCCATTCAATACCCATTTGATTTCGTGTGATTTTAACATCTGGGGTTTTTGTTTCAGGGCTTTTCTTCGCTGTATTAGGGTCGATCTTGTTTATACCTGGGTTTTACTACACGAGGATTGCTTATTATGCTTATAAGGGTTACAAGGGCTTTTCTTTCTCCAACATCCCTGCTGTTTAGCGATTGCGTTGTGTTATTGGTCATGTACAGATCTTATCACACTTTTTTTTTTTTTTTAAAATTGTGTTTGAATAACGATGTGTATACCTTAGATTCATTAGTGTCTGTGAGTTTGAAATTGGTGTAGTACCAATTCAACTTTCGACTGTGTTTTTGTATGCTTTTGTGAAATTATTATCATATATCAGTTTGATTCAACAGCTATGGAGATTTGTATTGTATGGTACTTTTATCTGGTTTGTATTTGAGCTGAAGCTGAGCTGATGGTGATTTTACTTATTGATGATATGCTGCTGGAGGTAAGATCAATCATTGATTATTAATGAATGTCTTGTTAGCTCTATTGTCTACTGTTAGTACTGAACATTGCTATGTATAGTGGTGAACGAGTGTGTGTGAATCAACTAGTGAGCTGTAGATTGAAGTCTTCTAAATTTATTCGGTGTTTCTGAGACATCTTGTAATGATAGAAGTAGAGAAGTGTTTAAAGCTAGTGCAGATGTTTGCCTATGTACTGAGAAATTTTGTGTAGGTTGATTGATGTAGGTACATAGTATATATGGATTAGATGTATAGTGTTTTTTTTTAAGGTCTAAACTAGGGGAAGCTTCGGATTTTCTTATGAGCTATAATGATCACAGGGTTCTAATCTAAATCATTTTCTACGTGATTTAGAGGAGGATACAATTATGTTATATGTTTATGGGATTAGAATTGAACTTGAGAGTGAGGTCTAGGTTTGTTTAATCAGATTAAGGGATTTAATCAGATTGATTCAGGTTTGGTTATTTTCCTGCAGTTCAGATGGGAGGGAGATTGAGTAGGATCTGATGGTTCATTATTTTGCATCAGATCAGGTAGTGTTTTCATCATGGGGATTGAGATTGAATATTATTTTATTGAATTCCCTTCACTCTTTCTGTTTTGTTTTGGGTGTTTAGTTTGATGGAATTTAAGAATACAAAAAGCTGAGAATTTACTTAAGAGTAGTAGAAGTTATATCTTCTACCTTTCATGAATACTAAATATAGTTTTACTAAACTTTGTGATACTTGAAAATTTTGTTGATGAAATGCATATTCTATGCCAGGATAAATCTCATTGGACATGCAAATATTATACTCATTGGAAGTATCGAGTATCAGACTGATGTAATGAACAAAGTATATACTAATACAACTTAGAACAGTATTTTATCAAAGTAAACACCAAGCTTATATTCTTTAGTCCAATCCAGTCATACTGAATCTCTCCATCCTGATCACATTTGATGACAACCCTGTTCAGTCAAGTTTCAAAGTGGAGAATATATCATATTCAATACCTAAATTTCATTTTCACATGCCCTTTTGACTATGTTTGTTTTGAAAATACCATATATGGTACAATAGTTCCACATGGATGCTCTGTATATAATAAATATAACACAAAACTAAATATGATTTCATTATACAAGTCCAATAACGATGGAACTCTGTTATACAACACAAAGATCACAAATTATAATAGATGAATCTCACAAGATACAACAAAGCTCTATCTATGTAAAGACATACATATCAATGGAAAAGCTTTTTCACTCAAATTTGACAACACATTTCAAACATAGCACTCAGGAAGTGGAGAAGAGAGATACCAAATCTCAAAACTATGAAGCTTGAACGAGCACAGAGATGGAAACAAACTAATTCTCTGGAAGTTTGTCTTTTAGATATTTCAGAACTGCTTTAGTACCTCGATCTAGGATTGCTCTTCGAATGCTGCGAAAACACAATTTGAATATCAATGTAATATGGAATTGGTCAAGTAATTGTTTTCTTAAATGTCCAGCCTTTAGATTCTCAAGTTTTCAGTGTAAAAGCATCAAACTAGATCAACAGTGCATGGCTTCTGTTATGCCACATTAATGTTTTTGAATCAGAAATCACCAAAGATCAAATCAATGATCAAACTATTCGATTAAAATATAATAAAGGTGGAAAGAAAGTTCTAATAATAATGTATCAAACCTTCTAAGCGGATTTCCACCCAGTCTCAGAGCCTGTAGGGTGGGTTCAATTAATCCCTGGTATGAGAAATAAGTATTATCAACAATCAATGCAAGAAAAACTATGTATAGACTGATCTAAAACGGTAGAATGAAATAGCTGAATATTCTGACCAGTTCTGGAGTAAGTGATGCGATGTTATTGTCTGACAGGTCCAGCTCAGTTAGAGAAGTAAGGTTTTTGAGTCCCTGCATATTAAAAGTAACAAAGTTCGTCAGGATGTCCAGGGTTGGCATTGTCAAAAGAAGCATACAAGAGAATAGACTTCATCCAGGAAAAGGATTAGAAAAATTGTATCTGAAGGAATGACCAGATAGAGCTTAAAATTATGCATCATTCAAGCAAGTATACATGTAGAAATCTTAAAATGTTATAAGATTATCTGAATTTAAATGGTCCAGGTACAAGACTATGAGACGAACACACACTATGCCTGCATGTAAGATCAAGACCATTCAAACAACTATTGGGAAGTTTTACTTGTGAAGTTAAATCCACAAGATGATCAAGAACAAGCTACACTAACCAACCCTAACACAGAGACCATGAGTTAGCTACAGTTAGACCACTAAACAAAGTCTTGAAAAGACTCTTGAAATTTCACATGTTTAATGGAATTGGTAATTGCAACAAGGGTTCCCTTGTAAAGTCTCTCCAACATCCATTTTCAACAGTAGGGCATGAAACTGCCTGACACTTTTAACAGTCATTGAACTATGTACTTTGTGGCTTTTTAGTATGTTACCTCTGGAACTGATTGAATTGAATTCTGACTCAAGTCAATGATCCGCAATTGCTGCAAGCTCAATAAATCTGATGGGACTTCATTAAGCCGCATTCGTCTGTCAGATCAACATAGAAAAATAAATACAAGGAAGATAGGAGAAAGTTCCAAAATACATCAACACAAGCACATAAACAGAGGATACAGACAAGACAGCAGTGCATGTAAAGATTTGCAATGGACTGACTGACCTCAGGTAAATCTCTTGCAAATGAGGTAAGCTAGAAAATGCTGGATTTTCAGGTAATGAAGCTGCATTATAACTTAGATCCAAAATCTGAAGCCTGGGTACAACCTTAAATCCATCTGATGGAATCTATAGATTCAATGGAAGAAAAGGTAGTCAGAATCAGATAACTTTTACATGAATTAATGCTCCAATCATTCTGACTGTAGCAGTGCACCCTATCTGTACCATATAATATTAAATATGGCATTGATCTTTAATAGGGCTTTAATGGCAAAGAGGAGAATGGAGAAGAGGGAATCTCATATCATATCTATTTTACCTGTCCAAGTGGATTATTGTCTAATTTCAAGCAATTAAGGCTGGAGAGTGACTTCAAAACTGCACCAGGCCAATCTTTAATCTTGTTCCTAGATAAAATTAGTGTCTGCAAAAACAGAAAATTTTGTAAGACCGAATCAGTTTTGAATCATTAAACATGCTAGCTCACTGCAGACATACTTGCTTACAAATTTATTGCCAAAAAAACGACGAACTACAAGTTTATATCTCTTACACAATGTCAAAGGGAAGGGAAAAAGAAGCTTCTAAACAAAAGCAGCGAATTGCACCTGGAGGGAGACGCATGATGAAAGTTCCTGCGGCAGTTCCACAATAGAATTTCGAGAAAGATCAAGTTTATTGATGTCGGAAGATTCCCACGCTTGTGATGGGACAACAGTTAAATTCAGTCCTTCCAGAGAAAGTTCCTGATATTAAATGTACCAATTTATGTCCGGAGCTTCAGTTTACTGATAGATAAAATGATGACCTAAAGTTTTCTCCAAGAAAATGAATAAAAGTCAAATGAACAAATAACTATAAGAAGCAATACCTTTGAGGCAATAGATAAGCGTGTAGCCATGGTAATAACATCATCTTTTGCATTGCTAGGTTCAGAATCTACATTAGAAGCATGTGATTCATCATTCAAAACGACAAATCACTGTATAATCAGAAAATGATGTGGTAGAAACTTCAAACTTAACATCTGAAAGACAAGATGAAAACTAAAGGAAAACTATGGATTAGGATATATATATATTTTTTTTTTTTAAATGATGACCAATATACCTTCACTCTCTGAAAGTCTACTTCGAAGATACTTCAGTAAAGCAGGTGTTGGTCCATTAACCAATGAGCTGGAAAATAGAAGTTCAATTGGTTAAACAGTTAAATGGAACAGTGAACATGCAGAAATAGGTATGTAAAAGTTTCCCACCTCCTTAGAGTTCGCAAAGGATTACCAGTTGGCAAAAGTTTCCGAAGAGTAGTCATCTTACCTAGTCAATGAAAATAACATAATTAGATGCAACATATTTATCACATAAATTTTACATTCTTAATGAACAAGATGAAACTAAATTTTACATAAAGCAGTGAAGATATTCGAGAGGAAGGAGACAGAATATTTTAATTCAAGACAGACTAGAGTTCAGCAAAGATAGAATGGGAGTATATAAAAGATTAAATACCAGAAAAAATAGGTATGAACTATATTCTGCTAACCTTACCAATCTCAGGTGGCAATCCAGTCAATGAATTATTGGAAAGATCCAGAAATGAAAGACGCAGTTGGCATGCCTCCACTGGATAGCCCTTCAACTGCAAGGATTGGAGGTAATCAACGAACACAATTTGCAATTAAAGCATTAGACCAGTCCCTCAACGATGTCCATAATGTCTTCTTAGCTATACAGGTAAACGTAAATGTACATGCCATATTTACAATATTCAGATAGATGAGAAAGCATTCATGAAGGAGTTCAACTATGATAATTTCAATTTCTTTTCGACATTGGAGGTCAACAGGCCACAATTTATTTTTTTTCTTTGGAAAAGAAATGTATATATACGAGCGATCTTTAAGAAAGACTTAAAAAATTCATACTAGTGTAAATAAATATAACAGGCAAGGCAACCTGATTTGAATGAAGATCTAATGTTCCCAACTGAGAAAGTGCCCCTAGTTCCACTGGTAATGCAGACAGTGAATTGTTCCTGAAAACAAAGATGACAAATGCTTGCATAAGAGAACATTTACACAATAATCAGCCATGCTAGAAAAATCTGGAAAACATAGTTGAAAATTTACCCAATATAAAACTCCACCAGAGAACTGCAACCCGAAATTGCAGGTGGGATTGATGAAATTCCTGTATAAATTGTTGATTGGAGAATTGTAAGGATAATTTGAGGACACAATTTACAAATAACACATACATATAAACATCAAAAGAAAAAATTCACTTTATTTACTCACTGTTCTGATGAAGATCAAGACGAATAAGAAGTGAAAGTCTTCCAATGCTCTCTGGTATACTGGACAGCATATTTTTTGCTGCAAATATTACACATCAACCTAAGAATCTAGATCATATAACATGTCTTTGACAGAAAGGGCAGAATATTACATGCATTAAGCTCAGTAAGCTTGGTCCATGATGCAATCAAAGTCTCAGGAAGACTTGTCAGCTTGTTTCCCTGCAGTGGACATGCACAAACATATCAGAATTCATTCAATAGTTTTGTGCCAATTTTGAGATGGAGGATGAGCACCATGATTGAGTAACAATAAATGAAGAGAAAATAATTAAGAGTCAGGAAGTAGAAGAGATCTAAGATGTACCTCCAAATCTAGCTTGGTCAACTTTGAACAGTTGGCAAGATCTTCTGGCAAGTTATTTAGAAGATTATTTGATGCCTGAGGAAATGAAAAAGTATAATTACAAACAAACAATACACAAGCATGAGGTAAGTTTTTCAGTTGTGCTATAGCTCATATGAATGAACAATATTGCTCATCCTATACACATGTAACAGAAAGTTGGAGTTGATTGAACACATTTTGAGGACAGCATGTATCAAGAACATCACCATATAAAAGTATTAAATCTAAAACAACTTCAGAATGGGTTGAAATGAAAAGAATGACATCTAAGACATCTAGGATAACCACTTATGGAGATAAGGAGTTAAAAAAATAAATAACGAGGCCAAGACTCTTCTTCAGCAAAATAAAAAAATTCATGTGGCAAAAAGTAGCAAGACTGTGTTGTCTGATTCTTTATTGACAAATCACCCTGCAGCCCATTCATTCATCAAATTTATGACAAAGAATCACCTTAAAATCCGACAAATCTGCACATTTTCCAAGTGAGCTTGGGAGATCTTTAAGCTGATTGCCCGAACAATCAAACCTAGAGTGCAAATGAAAACTTGGACAAATTAAATACTCACTAACCAGGTTGATAAATATGGAATGGATAATTATTAATATAAATCATGACCAACAAATATCAGGATCTAGATTTGTATACATGAGTGTTTGCATGTGAGTTTCAGCATACGTGAAATATTTGCGCTGGAAGCATGCCAAATATGGAAAGAAAATAGTAACTGTCAATTGTATCTTCATCAGGGTAGTTAATTTTAACAATAATTTTTACAGTTTAATAATTTCTAAGAGCATGTACAATGGCTGTGTTTTTAGTCGGGATTTTTAGTACAAAATAAATATAAAAGTAATATTATATTTGGTATTTTTATAGATAGCGACACAGGAGGGATTTTTGGTAAGATTATTTACCATTGTTTATATATATTTTATTATTTTATTCTACTTTTTAATTTTTTTTATATATTTTTATTATTAAAATAATAATTTTTATTTACATTCTCTCTCTTCTATCTTACACTCTTTTGTCTCAACTTCATCAAATATACCTGATTTTCAGGGATCAAGGTCTTGATCTTTTCTTACTCTCTCTCCAAGTTTATTTGTTTCTATTTTGTACTTTTCTATCCACATAAACAAAAATCCTTAACAAATATACCCCATTGCATGTGCTCTAAGTAGCTTCCTATTTTTCCAATTTTCGATATTGTAAGATTCAGTTTCCTTTTCTGTTACACTATACACTCTATTTGAATGGCAACAAGAGGAGAAATCAAATACAAAGATTGGTAACTCTCTCTTTTGATCAGAAAATCAGGGTCACTCAATGTCCTTCTAATAAGTTTCATATCCTATCAGATACTATTACAGTTTTGTCACATGATTTTTTATTTGTGCTTGCCTACTTAGAAACCAAGCAAAAACTAGTTCCATCAACCAGCAAGTGATTTTTCTAGGCATTTCATTAACTGCATGCAATTAAGGAAAGTAAAAACAAATGAAAGGACTATTCAGTACGCACTGTGACAACACTAAAAAAGACTGCTAGCTTTTCTTTTCTTTTTTTTTCACCAATCATCTACTGGCCCCAACTAAATTGAGAAGTGCAGGCAAGCAAACTATCCGACTATCATCATTATCATAAATAAAAGAGCGGAAGAGAAAACTAAAACACATACTTGACAAGTAAAGTTGCTGAACCAATCTCCTCCGGAATTTTCCCAATCAAATTAAATGAAACATCTAATGATTTCAGCATTGGAAGCCTGTTGAACATATAAACCCAAAAATAAACCACCAACAACTCAAAGAAGTAAAACAACTTAACAGAGATCATAAAAACTCACTCCCCTACGGCAGTTGGAAGTTCATTTAGCTTATTATGGCTAACATTCAACACCACAAGTTGAGATAAATTCCTTATATCATCTTTCAGGACTTCAATACTATTATGAGCCAAAATTAGCTTCTGCAAATCCACAGCCTACAATCACCAACAAAGAACCATCAATCACATTATAAATATGAAAGCAAACAGCAAACTTCATACGTCTCAAAACAAATACCTCCCACCAATTTTCGCCCTCCCCGACGGATTCCAATATTTGATACACCTCATTTGGCACAACCCTACAAAGCAAAGACAAACATATCACATTATAAACATACCCAGCGAACCATTTTCAATCTACCAGCATTGTGATAACTCCATTGAATTGGGGTTCAAAGATCCTGTAATGCTGATAAAGGTACAAATTTTTCTGCACATTTTGATTTATATTGATCTAAATAATAATAAACAAACCGAATATGATACTAGTATTCCGATTAAGAGGCATAGGATGGATAAAACTTCAATCAATGGACGGTAGTTGAGGATATTTTGGATGTAGAAAACTTACTTGAGAGCGCGATTTGATAGGTTCAGTGAACCAGAGGCTCTCGCAGCTTTAATCAGGCGATCCATGGTGTTGGTTTGTTGAGTGAGCTTGAGATCTGTAGTTGATGTATTTACCGGAGATTAGTTGATTTGTCACTTTTTGAAGTTCAAACACCAACTGCTAAAAAAAATATAAAATAAAATAAAAAGAAAACTGGATCTTTATTATTTAAATTAAAAACTCCACGACAAGTATCTCAGAATCCAATCGGGTCAATTACTGCCCGACCCGGACAAAGCGTAACATATAAAATCTCCGCGACCAGTATCTCTCTTGCGAGATCCAAAAACCCTAATTTCTTCGAGAGAGGAGAGTGGCGCGAGGATGGCTAAGACGAAAGAGAAAAGAAAGTGAGCATGTAGGGGATAGGAAAGCCGGAACTCGAAGCTCCTCCACCGTGCGCCGCCTCAAGATGTATAATGTCCGCCCCAAGCGCGAACGCGAAGGCAGAACCTTGCAGTACGTGTTCCAGTCTAAGGATTTGCCCAGCACTCGCATCCAGTTTGACAGCCGACATTTCGGTCAGTATATTCAACCATTTCTAATTTGATTGAGAGAGTTTAGGGATTTAGTTGAGTTTATAGACGGTAGCTGCTATTGATGGTTGGGGAATTAAGAATCTGTACTTTGTAGGTTAAATGGAAGATTGGGTTTTGAGCTTTAGTTTTGTTGATAATTGCAAGTTCTTGTTGCGTTCTCATGGCTTAGAAATACATAGCATTATTTGGCGTATACACCATAGCAGTAGGTTGAGGACACATAGCTGTAATCGTGGTTGAGAATACACAGATTATAATCTATTACTACATAGCAGCCTATTTGGGGTCAACCTATATTTTTTTATATGAAAAATACGGTAGAAGGAGAAGGATCATTTTGTAGAAAATTGATTTCAAATTGTAAAATTTAGAAATCTAGTAGAAAAGAATAAATAGCAGATGATCTCCATGTGGCTAAACAGTTGCAGTAGAGAAAGGAAAAGATTGGTAGAAAATAGATTTCAAATTGTAAAATTTAGAACTAAAATCTAATAGAAAAGAATAAATTTTTTTCAAGCTGATTTCTGATTTGGAGAACAAGTGTTTGCTGCTGTATTTCTTCATTACCTGTACTTAAAACTACTGATTTCTTTCAAAATATACAACAGCTTCAAATATATTTCTTTCAAACTATACAACAGCGTAAAATATATAATGACATGTTGTTAGTGTTATGTTCTATTGTCTGCAGCTGCTTTGGTTTTCTGCTGTCAATACTTAAAAATAACAGCAGTTTATCTTGTGCTGTCTTTCAACTGCTTAGTAATATGTGGATTCTTCAGTATATATAGTAATATGTGGATTCTTCAGTATATAGATAGAAGAGTAACAGTAAACTATTTCATGCTTTTCTTGTTGAATTGCTTTGTATGTTATCAATTGACTCATTTTATATTAAAACTCACACCAATACCTACTTTTAAAAACAACTGTTTTCATAATTGATTCATCATTACCTATTAATGTTAACAATGTAGTGTCATCTTAGGTATTTTAGAGCTAAATCTATTTTGATTAACTTTTGTTTTATTATAATTTTTTTAATGAGAGTAATAGTTGTGTATAAGACATTGATACTTCACGTATTGTATCATGTAGGAAAACATATAACACATACCGAACTTCTCAACCTTGGTTGTAGTATGGGATTGGGTTATTTTAATGTGAAATTTTGAAACTGAATTTGTTGCTAGTTATTTTAAGTTGATTGATAAGCTAGTCTGTGTTTTGATGAATGTAGAGAATACACTAGTTGCGGATCAGAAGAAGCTGGGTACCACCTAGATGAGCTTCAGCGCCGGATTTCAAGTGGCTATAATGTCATTTTGAGGGGGAAAAATTGCCCTTTTCTCTTCTTGATGAACACCAGAAGGTATGAGAATGGATAGTACTTGGGGAACTACTGAATCTGAACTGCAATGAAATGTTTTGCTTACCATTTTAAGAGATTTTAACTTAATGCAATTATTATTTTGTTAGATGCCCTCATATCCATGTTCTAAATCTGGTTTGATAATTAACTTGGCTTTTGTTTTCTAATTCATGAGTTTTAAGTGCTTGTTATGCACTGTTGTATGAGAGGCATGATGTCTCTCATTGACATTTCTGATTTTCATTAGGAACCTCACTAATGTGCAGTATTATCAAGTACCAATTTGAAATAGCTTATATATTGTGTAGAATTTCGAGTTTGAAATTCTTTTTTCTGTTCTCAGCAAAACATTTCTCATTCTAGTCTACTTAGCATAACTTAAATGTTCTGAAATGATTTAACTGGCAGTGACAATTTACTTCTTTTGTATTGAGTTGACTCTGTTTTCTTTTACTTATTTTCTTTTCTTTCCAAATTGTGTGTAGCAAGCCAGTACATATTGCAGATGGTTATCAGATGAAAGAATTGCTTGTTGTGATGTTATAAGATTGTATGGGTTCTTATCCTTTTGTATGAATGATTGAAAAGGGTTAGTGTTATTGGATGTTGTCTTGCATGTTTTGTGGATGTTAAATTGATTTTTATTCAGTCAAAGGAATTGCTAACATGATAGTAAATATTTCTTACGTTGATTTCTGGGTGAGTTGTCCAGATCATTAACAATGGATATCTTTGCTTGTAATCTCATTATAAGTTTTATATATAGCTATGATTGTCTGCAGTTGCATGCTCACATTAGGATAGATAGTTGAACTAGGAAATGAAGATAAACTAAGAGGAAAAGAAAAGAAATATTAGTTTTTGCTAATATGTCCTTATCAACTTCTTTGTAGGCTTCGGATGCTAGGATCCTCAAGGTACCAGATGTTATCATTTGGAGAAGCATTTGAAAGAGCATTGCAAGCATAAACACATGATTCCTCTATTAAATAATGACTTCCTACTTCAACTCTGCAAATTAACTGGCAAAATTTGAAGGTATGTCTACTTCATAAATCTTAATGTTCTATATATTGGTATACTCTAATTTTGTCTTGAAGATACTGCAATTATTTTTGTTGGTTTCAATTACTGATACTCGTTTAGTTGGGATAATGCTTTGAGTGTCAGTATTTTACTTATCTATATGGATTGTACACAGGGTGGTGAACCTGACTCACTGCAGCAGCAGCAAAAATGATCCTCCATGACTGGCAGAGAGGCTGAATTCCTTTCTTTGTTCCTCCTCCCAAACAAGAATGAGTTTGAAGGAGCAGTTGCTGATGTTAATGTTAATCAAACATCTGCAGCCTTTGAAATCATTGCTAGTGCCATGTCATCCCAACAGCAGAAGAGTGTTCCTGTCCAAAAGGACTTCTTCAGTGAGATCGAGTTAAAGGGTGAGAACACAGATCAAAATGCGGATAGCAATGATGACCAGTCATCCTCTGAGAGTGGTAACGACAGAAGAGCAAATTCCATGAGGCAAGTCCCGCAAAAAGCTCTTAAAGAATTTAAACTGATGCAGATAAATTATTGAACAGGATAAACAATACTATTTATTTTCTTCGAATTCATGAAACAAATCAAAATAGATTATCCAATATACTATTCTTGCTATATCACCAGTTTGATTATAATTCCACACTCACATACACCAGATTTTCTTAGAAACAGCTATTCTGCTGAACCAACCTTTTCTTTTGTATAATTGATTGCTGAATTGAAACTAGCAACCTACCCCAACACTACCCTCCAGTGTAGGACAGATTAGTGCTAGTTGTTAAGTTGGTAGTGACATTAGTCTCAAATGGCATTAAATATGACATCATACTGGTCATTTCTTTCCATTTGCAGTTGGTTGATTGACTGATGACTGAAAATAGCTATGAATACATTTGAATTGAGTTTATGCTGCATGGCTGTCAGGTAGCTACCCTGTTCTTTTCATCATCTTTGATTAATATAATTTGGACAAATTTGAATACTTTGATGTGCACTTGTGAATAATATGCATAGTAGGGTCACAAAACTGAGAAGGGAAAAAAAAGAGATTGATGCCCAATTGACAGGTCAAATGAAATCTTTGATATTCATATATATACTGAACAAGTTTCAATAATCTTTATAAAAGCATTGAAATTATTGTCTTTATTAAAGCGTGTATAATTTTGAATAATAATACAGTGCTTTCTTTCTGCTTTTGTGTTTATTATATATTTTGGAAAAGAAGAGAGGAAGAAGAATGTGGAGACAAAATTTGCATGGCATGTGAGGTGGTTGTGAAAAGAATAATGAAATGCATGTGAATTGAATTAAAGATTTGCTTGAAATGGGACCCTTTTTTTTAGTTTTGGTATTAGTAGAAGTGTCTGCTTTTTCATTGATTGAAAAAGAAGTGTTTCCACTTCTAATATGCCATTTATCACTGCTTGATTGATGTGCTTTTGGTTTGATGTGTAGTGGGTCTGAATTTCTCAACATCACACTATTCCTCCTCTGATTTTCCTGTACGGGTCAAATTGGCTTCTGTTTGGTTTCTTCTAACTTGTTCTTCTCAGATGTGGACAATTAATCTGGGTTAAAAGTTGTAGAAGTCGAGTTGGTGTTGAAACAGGTCGTTTCAATCATGAATTACTTCATATAAGAGAGTTTTTAGCAGTTTGGTTTTGGTTATGCAAGTATTTAGTGCGTCTCCGACCATATATTGTTGGTCAAATTTAACCAAACATCTACTTTGAAAAGATGAGTTTTAACTATATCTATATGGATAGCTTTTGTATGCATGTAGATAGGTCCAACACTTTGATTTTGTGCCTACCAAAATTGATTGACATGGAAATTTTGAGAACAGAAAAAATGGGTCATTTGATAGATACAAATCAGCAAGAAAACCAAGTTGTCAAGTGGAAGAGTTATGGTTGGATTAATAGAAATGCATTGATTACAGCACAGCACATGTGTTGCTGTTTTGCATGCATCAACTTCATTTGTTTATTGGTTGCATCGCTAATCAATACCATTAATTAAGCTAAGTCAATTCCATAATCCAATCGAATCGCATGTATATACGTGATAATAATACTGTTCTGCTTTACATTAATCTGGTCACTCTAGATCTCCTGGGGTTATAAATACATGTTCTCTATCAGCCAATAGCAAAAGATGAGGTTATATTACAGTGAACTGCTACTTGAGTCAAAAATGAGCTAAATCTACTTCCCCCTTTTTATTTTTCCAGTTATATTTTTACATAGAAGTGATCATTCCATTCAAATTATTATTAAATCAATAAATTTAAAAAATTTTCAAGAGTTTTATTTATATTAGGGATAAATAATGTCTCTGTATTTATATAAGTTTTTCGGTTAGCCCTTATATAAATTGTCGTGTACTTGTGATTTTATCTTAATTAACCCTATGGCGCATGAAGTGGTTATTTGATGTTTGATGTGGACTATCATGTGTCATCTATGTCACATATCAAACGATCATGTCTACACTAAGTGACTAACAGATACAAAATGACAATACATGGGGATCATATCTACACTAAGTGACTAACTGATACAAAATGACAATACATGGGGTTAACTGAGACGTCAATTTTTTCAGGGAATTAATTATAAATTTTATAAATTTATTTAGGGGCAAACAGATGCATAAAACCATGTGGTTGACTTATGTAAATTTCTTATTGTAAAGCACCTTTTAAAAATGCATTATTCAAATATCACATCTAAAAGAAACAATAAGTGATAGGATGACCTTTATAGTTGATGCTTTAACAACTTGAAGGTAGGTTCCATTGAAATCAATCCCTAGAATTGAATCCCTTAGCAACAAGTCTAGCTTTATATTTTGCTATTTGGGTTATATCTCACACGAGAAACTCATTTTGATCCCAAAATATTACAATGAGGCTGACTTGGTACTAACTACCATGTTTGATTTTGATGTAATGCTAACATTTCTTCTTCCATGGTCTTTTGCTATATAGGATCTATTAAAGCCTCTTTTATAGTGGTTGGTTCTCTATAGCGTGATGCTACATTTATTGAGTATAATTTAGGTTTCCATCTTTTATTCCAGTAAAATTATAGGATAGGTGTGTTATGGGATGAGTGTTTACTGGATGAGTGTTTACTGTGTGTGTAGTGTAGGAGAAGAGTGTGGAGAAAAAGCAAAACCAAATGAATTTAAAGAAGAAATAGAGAGATGAATCTAAATGAAAGGTAAAAGAGATGAATTAACATGTTGATGAATGTGTTCTGAGTCATTACAAAGAGATTGTTGCTGAGGCAAAAAAGTAAGAGGGAGGAACTTGTACAAATCTTAAGATACAAAGAGGAAGTGTAGAGGAAGATGAATATGTTGATTTTGTTTTTATAGAAAATGGATATTTTGTCTCATCAAAAATGACATGGCGAGTTATATAAGTTTGTCCATTCCTATTAAAACATTTATAATCTTTATGCATATCACTATAACCAATGAAAACACATTTAGTGGGGTGATAATTTAGCTTGTGAGAAGAATAATATCTTAGATATGGATAAGAACTACAACTAAAAGCTTTTAAATATGTGTACTTAGGCTTCCTTTGATATAGATTTTCAAATTGTGAGACTTGTAGAACTAGACTGGGTAAAGAATTGATGAGAATAGTTGAATTGAGAAAGCTTCTAGCCAAAAGGTTATAGGCATCTTGACGTGGACTAGGAGGGTATGATCCATTTTTGTCACTTATGCTTTCGCTCAGAAACAACATTTTGTTTGTGTGTGTAAGGACATGAAAATCAAGTAATAAATCTTGTTAAGCAAGAAAGGGAAGAAAAGCTTTATATTATCTACCATTTTCGATTTAAAGTGCTTTAATTGTCAAGCTAAATTATTTTACAACTTGGGTTTTAAATATTACAAATGTCGAAAGAGCATTAGCTTTTAGTTTAAAAGGATAAAATCAAGAAAAATGAGAATTTCATTTATAAAGATAATATAATATCTACGCCTAGATATGATAAATATGGTGAGAGACCCAAATATCTAAATATATAATATCCAGAGATTTAGTAATAAATATAGGATGAGATGCAAATGGTAGCTGCTGATGTTTACCAATTTTGCATAATTCACAAAACTTAACTAGTGAAGAATGAAATTTAAACCTTGATGTTTACCAATTTTGCATAATTCACAAAACTTAACCAGTGAAGAATGAAATTTAAACTTTAATGATTTAGGAAGAGAGAGAGAGAGATATCACTACATGAGAATGATGTCCTAGCCTGGAATGCCATTTATTAGAAGTGACTGAAGCAGTAAAAAGAGAGGAGGTAGAATTGGGAGAGGTTGATTGATGTAGAAAAAGATTGTCAAATGTAGAGTTAAGATTGTAAAGGTCATCCCTCATGATTCCTTACAACAGCACTATTCCTATAGTTTTGTCCTTGAAAATACAAATAACATTAGAAAATTTAATAGTTATATTATTATCTTTAGTTAGCTAGGAATGAAGCTTAGTATATCCAATATGAGCAATAGGTAGGAGAATACCATTACCAAAATCAAATTTTTCTTTGCCATCAAAATTAGTTCTAGTAGTGCGATTTGCAACATTTAGTGTAAGGTGGTTTGTAGCGTCAATGTACCAAAGATTATTTCAGTAGATACGTGGAGTATGAGATTGAGGGTGGCAATAAGGTTTGTGGTGGAGTAGGAGGTCCAGTAGGTGAAGAAGTAGTAGAGTAATAGGTGTAAAAGTTTGGATTTCACGTTACATGAAAAAATTAAAATAATAACTCCGAGTGTTTATATGACTTGGTTTAGGCGAGTTCAAGTGTCTAATTGAAATGTCGAAAAGTTGAGGTGTCTAAATGAAATAATGTTATCGAGTTCAGGTGTCTAAATAAAATCTCGAAAAGTTGAGGTGTGTAAATGAAACAATGTGTCAAATTCGAGGGGCGTGGATATCATTATTCATTATTATTTATCTTCAAGTTTCCTAGTTCAACCACAGGTTGACGGAAAATTTTTAATGTATATATAAAAAAAATGCATAACCCTATGTGTTTTTGTCTGTATGTTTTGGAGAGTCTTAAACAATAAGACAATTCATAATCAAATAAAACAATTACTCTTCATCTCTCATAAAAATATATTATTCTTTATTGTCGAGCTAAAACAGTAAAAAAATTCATAATCAACTACTGTTATTGAAACGTATCTCATATATTTATTGCAAAATATAAAACAAAAGAATGAGATAGACGTAATTACAAAAGAAAGAAGAGTTGATTAGGTGAAGAAAGTCTGAGTAGCAATATATGAGTATCAATTTAACACAAACGAAAGAGAGTGGAGATGAAAGTAAAATTTTAAGTTTAGAGTTTTTAATTTTCTAAATTATGGTATAATTTGGTTTTGAATATCAACCGGCACATTTATATTTTAATTTTTTTAATAATATTAATTTTAAAAAAATGGGGGATATTTCGTCCTCCACTTGAAAATGTGCATCCGCCTCTAATTAGGAGTAAGATTGCAATTTTGTCCAAAGTATTGAGCATATTGAATAGAAGGAGCATGTGTGGGTGTGAGGAGCTTATTGAGGTTTGGGTAGGCGAATTTAGTTGATCAGGACGGATTTCATGCATCATTAATGCATATTATGTATCTTGAATGGTTGAAAATGATGTTGTTAAGAGCACCACAACAACATCATATTCATGGCCAAATCCTATAATACATTTAGAATTAGTTCTTGTTTAAATACTCTGTGATCAACAACAAGAAGAGCATCTCGAGTCATTTTAATTTGCTGAAAAGTTTGAGATAGATAATGAATCTTTCTTGAGATGATAGTTGTTGTTTTAATTGCAGGGCCCTCATCATGGAAGTTTGTGTATATAACTTTTCAAGGTGCTAACATGTCTCAATAGATATAGTACAATGATTCACAGTACCGATAACTTCCTCTTTAACGATGGAGAAAAGCTACTATAATAGTAATTGAGTAGATCAATGCAAGACACGATATGCAGGGTTGGAAGAAGTAGTAACAGATTAAGAAGAACTAAAAATAAGTGGATATAGAATTCTGTAAGTAGATTATATGTAATTTTCTAACTATAAGGCTCTTATAACAACCATCACTTGTGGTTTCTAATTTATGTAATTTTTCTTATCAAGCTTGGTAGGAAGATTAAAATTCAATGTCTTGACTAGTATAAAAAAATTGAATTATTTTCAGGTGGAGAATCATAAAGATTTAGGGCCTATTTGGATAGGCTGACTTTTGGCTTCTAACTTCTAAAAGCTATTTTAGATGGTATTTGGGTAACTGACAGAAGTGCTTCTAGCCTCTCAGAAGCTCTTTTAGATGAAAAAAAAATATTAGCTTATTGAAAATGACTTCTACTTCTCTTATTCTACAGACAGAAGTTAAAAGTAGAACCAATCTCAAAGTTCAGTTTAAGAAGGTGAAGAGGATGGAAGAATTAGTCAATTTTGACCTTAATCTAGTCGTGGCTCTGATACCATATAAAAAAAATGAATTTTTATATGCGAAGATTGAATTTTTGTTGAATTAATTGTAGACCCATTCTATTAACTATATAAGTAAAAAAAAAAAGAAAAAAAAAAAGTTAAGAAATCTCTACTATAATTAGCTAACATTACAGCTCATTGCCTTGGCTATATACAACTCGTAATATTCATTTTTCCTTTGTAACCGAATTATATTTTTGATAAATATAAGGATCAAGAATATATTTTACTTTTATAGCACCTTTGTGGTTGGACTAAGTTATTCGTTTACACTTCAATTCATTTTTATTCTAATCCATATATTTCCCATTTTTCACCATTTCCATAACACTACCCATTTATTAACCAATCATTTTTAAAGTTAGTTTATTACCACTCCCGAGCTTCTCATTCTAGCGAACTAATCCGTCCTACTACATTAGTAAAATGAAGTGGATTTAAAATTAAAAAAAAAAAACGAAAAATAAAAGTATATGGAGTTAACTAAAAAAGACCAAAGCATAAGTATGAAATGGAATCTATAGCAAGTATAGGGGTCGGGAATGAAATATCCCATATCGATATAATAATTTAGACTTTTATAATTTTCGTAGGATTTGAAATGCGTCACTGTCGCCTGCATGCATGTTTCCTCTTTCCCAGAAAAGCGGTGACTTTTATTTATTTTTTTAGTACATTAAAAAATAAACCACTGCAACATAAAAAATCATATTATAAACACAAAAACGACATCGTAAAACCCCCGCGCTCTCCGTGTTTAACTTCCTCCTGTCCTGCCTTCTTCATTAACCACCTCACCAACTCCTCCATACACTACAGACACAGAGCAGATCCAAACAAAAACACAATCACTTTATAACAAAAATAAAATACAAATTTCTTCAGATCTTTTCTAGTGAAGGCCCAGTCTGGCTTCCACCATTTCAATTTCTTTTCAAACACTTTATTTTATTTATTAAACTTTTCAAATGAACTCCATTTTCTTGTTTTGAGTTTCAAAACTTTTGGTTTGAATTGAAGAAGAGAGTAGAGATTGGTGTGATTTTGTTTGTTTAAACATTTGTACTGCTTTCTGGAATCTCTCTGGAATATTCTATTTTGGATGCAGCACTGCTGATCTCTAGATTCTGTTCTGGATAAAAATCGTTTCTGTTAGTGAATGAATGAATGAGAAGTAGAATTTGTTTGTTTTCGACTACTGTATCTTCTGGAAGAGAGTGACTTGCAATCTGTGTGTGTGTGCATTGAATACACTATATCTTCCAAGTTCCTTTGCGCGTTAGATAGTCAACGCGGGTTTTTGGATTCGGTGCCTACTTCTTTTGTTAAATAATTTCGATTTTTGTTTGTGTTCTGCTTTTTTAATGGCGAGTGTGGAAAGAAGGTGAGATTGAAAAAGTTTCAGTAGTTAGAGATGGAGGAGAAGGAGAATCAGAACAATGAAGAAATGCGATCGTTGGCTTTGACGCCGACGTGGTCTGTTGCGACTGTTTTGACTATATTTGTTGTTGTTTCTTTGATTGTTGAGCGCGCTATTCACCGCTTGAGCAATGTAAGTGTGCTTTCGCTGTTGATTATGACTAGTTCTTGTTGTTTGTTTGGATTGTGAGGTTTTGGTTTTAATTTCTTATTAATGTTCAGTTCAAATTCTCTGTGACGACTTCAATGTGAGGTAGTTGAGTTGTGTTTGTGCTTTGTTGTTGTGGCTGTGGATTGGATACGAAGTTAGAGTTTGGATTTTTGTGTTAACCGGTTTGAGTTTTTGTAAGTTAGTACGATAATTAGGGTATGAAGTGTTTGTTACTCTGTCATCTGTTTGATTGTTTAATTTCAAATTTGATGTATTCTAAGCGTTGACTGTTAGTGACTTGTTTGTACAGATTCTTTCAACCATGTTTGAAGATTGTAGTTTATAGATATGTGTTTCAATTGTAAATTAATCCGGTTGATTGAGTTTTTCTGATTCTCGTTGCTAATTCGCTCTTGCTGCCATTTTCCTGGGGTTGCTTTCTTGTATAAATTTTGTGTGCAAAGTTATGTGAATTGATGATTCTTGCTGCAGTGGTTGAGAAAAACTAATCGAAAACCTTTGCTGGCAGCTGTGGAAAAAATGAAAGATGGTATGTTTGTGTTTATTTTTATGAAGCTGATTAGAATATTGGAGAGTGTTTAAGTGTATATCTAAGGTTGTTTTCTTGATTTTTATTTTTTTTTTTAAATTTTTTTATTTTTATTATAGAAATGATGTTGCTCGGATTCATCTCACTTCTTCTTACGGCTACTTCAAGCTCAATATCTCATATTTGCATTCCATCGAAGTTTTATGACAGTACATTTTCTCCATGCTCCAAAGCTGAGATTGATGAAGAAACTGAAGATAACGCGTCATCAGAAGGTCGTAAACTATTGATGAGATATCTTTTTCCACATACCTTCAGGAGAACTTTAAATGAGTTGACTAAGAATACTTGCGGAGAGGTCTGTCACATGGATTTTATAGTGCAAAGTTTTACTTCATTATTCTCTATTTCATTTTACTGTTGCTGTTATTACCCTGTGAATAGAAAATTTAGGGGCAGGCTTATATGTACTTCCTGAGCTTTATAGTTTTCCAGTTAAATAATTAGTGTTTTGTAAAGTTGACTTTTGTTCAATGTTGTGGTGATGTTAAGTGTTTATTGGGGGCAAAGGAAAACTTAATTTGGTGAATTCTAGTTTCCTGTTGAATGATTCGAGTAAATGAATGCACTGTGTCTTCTCCTCGGAATACCATATGATTAATTTTAAGTTGTTTACTTGTGCAGGGTTATGAGCCATTTGTATCATATGAAGGTCTTGAGCAGTTGCATCGCTTCATCTTTGTGATGGCGGTCACACATGTATCTTACAGTTGCTTGACTATGTTGTTGGCTATCGTGAAGGTTTGACATTTCCATCACATTCAGAATGTTCATAACTCAGAGATATCTTATTGTGATTGTTTATTATTATCTTTTTCATTCTATTTTCAGTAGAGTGGTATAGGAAAGTAGAAGTAGAAGTTTGCATTTTAGTTGTTTAGGTCTTGCTGTTCATTTGTTTGTTCTTTAGTCAAACTTTTTGTTGCATTTAAAGCGGGCGAATCTTGCATTGCTTATTAATAAATGAGTAATCTTCCTGTTCCAATTTCCATAACATGGGATAAAAATAAGATATCCTTATTTTGATGTATGCAGACTTTTAGCTTTCTGGTTCCTTGTCTATTTTAGCTTAGGCTCCTTGTAGTTAAGGGTGGATGCTTGACAGTAAAACCTATATTTTTCTTTCGAATTGGTTTTTATTATTGTTCTGTGTTCTGTTTATTGCACAGATTCACAGTTGGCGAGTATGGGAGGATGAGGCTCATGTTGACCGAGATGGTGCTTTAACAGGTGAATTTGTAATTCTTCAAACCCTTTCGAATTTTTGTGAGTGAGTGTACTTACTTAGTACCATAATTGACCAGTTGGTGATATATCAGTTACAGACACTCCCTTCAGTTTGACCTCATTTAATTCCAGTGTTTTAGACTCTGGAAATTGCAACTATTATATTTACTGACTATTCCTATTATGGGAGAATAGTTCAGACCATTACGACTTACAGTGCAACTCCAGTTTCAGGAAGTTGAGCTATATAAAGGGAAAGTGAAATTAACTGTTATTCTTCTAGTGCCGGCCTGTATTGAGTTGCTTTTTGATTGTTTACTGTTGCAGAAATGGTGAGAGAAAGGACAATACGAAGACAAACAACCTTTGTCAGATACCATGCAGCGGTTCCTATGTCCCGGAATAGTTTACTTATATGGGTGGTAAGTTCTTGCAACATTTATGCTTCATATTTCTTGCCCTTGTGGCCCATTTTTACCCTGGCATTTCAATGGAGCAATGCCATTGAAACTTCACTGTGTATATTTGCCCTACATATTATTAATCAAGAGAGGCGCTTTTCAAAAGCTAATTGGAACGCCAATGTGGCTTTTATCTTTATTAAGATTTCTTATTTTCCCCTTATTTCCGCAATTCCTATTTGAAGTTGTGTAGCCAACTTTATGGGGCATGCAGAAATCATTGAGAAAAATAAGAATTTTCTGCTTGTAAATTGGAATAATAATTAGAAGTATGAGGTGGGAAGCAAAGAAATATATACTTGTGCGCTCTTGAGTTCTGCAAACAGATCCCACTTCTGTTTTGAATCATGCGGTAATGTGTTTTGAGTTCTAAAAAAGGTAGGGATAACTGCATGTAGAATATGTGAATAATCCCGAGGAAATACAACAGAAATCTAGTTGCACGAATGCAAATTGTATTTTTGTATTGATCTAAAAGGAAAATTTTGCTGAAAGCAATTCATTCTTTAGCATCTTTCTGGAAGTATAGTATTTTTCTGATGTTATCGCATAGAGTATTATAGTGAAGAGGCATAAAATCTTGGAGAAAACTATGTCCATTCTTTTAGTGATTCTTGCCATGATAATTTCTATTGAGGAGGTTGTTGGTTTTGTCTGTTTTTAGACCTGCTTCTTCCGTCAATTTGGGCGTTCAGTGGTTCGTGATGACTACCTTACGCTTCGCAAGGGCTTCATCATGGTAAGTAGTATTTTTTACTAGTTTGAGTCAATTTTTTGATCTTCTGTGTCAATTGTTAGTTGTAATATTATTCTTTGAAGATTCCTTATCGCAAACTAATCGCCTGCTTCATCATACTATAGGAGTTCTTCAGTGTTCTAAGAAGCATATCCATTTATACATATTTTTTTAAAGAATATGTCCTGTTATGTTACAGATTTAAGGAACTTTGTCAAATTGAAGTAGGTAGCATGGGAATGCTTAATGGGTTACGGAGTTTTTTTCCCACATCTTAAAATTTTTGAGAAATTGTTACACGGTTTCTATCGTTTTTAAAATTGGAGAGTTGATGGTTTCTAAATCTGTACGCTGCTCTGTTTGTCTTATTCATGTAGAACCACAACTTGTCTCCCACTTATGATTTTCATAGCTACATGATTCGCTCCATGGAGGAAGAATTTCAAAGGATAGTTGGTGTCAGGTGAGGGATATACTCTTCAAATCTACTTTCTTATAATCTTCTTTGATGTTTTGCTAAGATTGTTACATTGTTCCTTCTTAACTATTCTTCTGTGACAAAAATATCCATATGGCAGAATCATTTTAATCTTCAATTTATTCGTGTAGCTCTCGCATTTTAGATGATCACTAAATTAGCAGTTTAACAACAGCAATGCTGTATTACTTGGTCTTGCGTTAATTTTGAATTATCTTTGAATATCATTGTAAAATTATCCTGGGCTGTGTGACAAGAATGTAAAAAAGTAATGTATCTATGTTTAGTTCTTCATAACTACTTTGGAGCACCATAGGGTAACTGAAACATCTCTCTGTGCATGCATTGGGTGCTCAGTATGGGAGATACCTAATGAAGTTTTTAGATATTGTATTAGATTTTTGTATGTATTTTTTTAACAGAATCCGAGATCACTGTTTGTAGAACTTAAGATATCTTTTTAATTGGATGTGTTGGGCTAGCATATTATTTTGTTTGCCTCTCATATTGGCTATTTAATTGATATGTTTTACCGTTGTTTCTTATAAGGTTTGCCCTAATATAAATTTTGATGGTTTAATCTTTTGCAGTGGCCCCCTCTGGGGATTTGTTGTGGCTTTCATGCTGTTTAATGTGAAAGGTATGTCTCATCAAAGAAAAGGCTGTGAGTTTTTGTTCCTTTGTGCTGTTTGGTTCAGAGTAGAAAACTTCCTGATTGTTTGGTCTCACATTTACATATACTATTTGTTGGGGACGTGCAGTAGTAAAGACATGCTAGATTGCAGTTTTTCATCTTGTTTTGTACCTCTTATCAATATAGATTTCTGGCCGTCCTTGACTGGACTAGCAATTGAGTTTGGGTTTTTATTGTACTTACAGGATCTAATCTCTATTTCTGGATTGCAATTATTCCTGTCACTGTAAGTATTCAATTTCTTTTTAAATTATTATGCAGTTATTCTGATCACTGAAAGAGTTTCAAGTATTGTCAAAATTTTATTTGTTCATATTCTGTGATGCTGTTGTCTTATACTTGTATCTATAATTACAGCTCGTATTGCTCATTGGCGCAAAACTGCAACATGTGATTGCCACTTTGGCATTGGAAAATGCTGGCATAACTGGATTTTTCGCAGGAGCAAAGCTGAAGCCCCGAGATGAATTGTTCTGGTTCAATAAGCCTGAGATGTTATTGTCTTTGATTCATTTCATTCTCTTCCAGGTTTGATAATTATGATAATTTAAGCTGTACATTAATTAGTCTTTCATGTTATGTAAATATGAAACAACTGATATTCATCCTTTTGCATTTTTGTTTCTCTTGGCAGAATGCATTTGAATTGGCTTCGTTTTTCTGGTTCTGGGTACTTCCTTTTTCACTTCTTCAATTCCACATTTTTATTGTTTTTGGATGGCTGAAGATGGCCTTTCCTATTGAATACTTGTCAAACCTCAAATTGGTGTGCAACCAATTCTCATAATTTGTTGAAAGGATAAGAAATGGCATTTTTGGTTGATTTTTGTCCATTTTGTATTTTAATTTGCAAAACTGATGGTGATTGACATTTCTTGTAAAATGTGTTTTCTATACCTTGTTAAAATTGTGACATGGGAAGTAACTTGATAAATGATTCTTTTTCTTCCCTCCTTAAGAAATAGTTAATATGTGATGTTGAATGGTTAATGAGTTCTAACTTTTCTCTTATGTTTATGCGCAGTGGCAATTTGGTTATAATTCTTGCTTTATTCATGATCATGTTCTGGTGTACTTGCGGCTAATTTTGGGGTATGACCTGAAACCAGTGTGTCCTAGATCTATGTCTGTTTTATCCACAGTTATGAGCCTAACATTTTGGATTTTTCCATATAGATTTGTGGGTCAGTTTCTTTGTAGCTACAGCACCCTGCCGCTCTATGCACTGGTTACTCAGGTAATCATACCTTTAATGATTGTCCTGCACCTTAAAGTAGCAAATATCCTGTTTCATTTGTATAAATATTAATTATTTATTTATTCATTTTTTAATCTCACTTTTCAGATGGGGACAAACTATAAGGCAGCATTAATACCACAGAGGATTAGAGAGACAATCCATGGATGGAAGAAAGCAGCTAGGAGGAAAAGAAGGCATGGGCATTATATGGATGATTCAACCATACACACAGAAACAAGCACAGTGGTGTCGCTCGAAGAATACGAGCATCAGTTGATTGATATACCAGATGCTACTAACCATAACAGCAGTGATATTGAATTACAGCCTCACAATTTAACTTCTCCTGCCCCAGTTGCTAATGAAACCTCGAGTAGGGCTGCAACACCTCTCCTTCGGCCATGTGCTACCATATCTTCTTCAACTGTACCTCTGAGTTTGCAGTTGTCAGAAGGTATTACCCGATCATCTTCCATGCCTGCTAGAAGAGAATGATTTAATACGCCAAATGCTGTAGAAATAGATGTGCCTTAAATATAAATTACTTTAGGCATTGAACTGGACTTAGAATTTACTCGGTAAAGAAAAAAGAAAGTAAAATGAATACTCAGGATTAAGTTGTAACATAAGTTATCTTGCAAAGGGATTTAGAAGTGTACTTTATGTTGTAGATCTTGCACATACTAAAATGTAAGATAGTGTTACTGATATAAAATCAATATATTCTTACAATTAAGGAAAAAGTAATTATTCTTGCTATTCACGTCGACAATTTGTGGCAAATGCCGAAATGATTTGATTACATTATGGATGTGTATGTGGTGCCAAAATGTATATTTGTAACGAGTGAGCTTATTTTTACTAGTATTGAAATTACATATTATTCTGCTCATTTTTGCTTGGTTGAGGTAGTTCTAATAGTCAGGTTGCATTGAATTTCATGGGAATGTTTCATCCTCCATCATATCATCATCTGAGTCCATTGAACTGAATGAGATGAGTTCATCATTCAACATGTTATATGGATCAAAGGAACTTGCTGGGATGAGTGCATCCTTCATGCCATCAGGTTCCATTGAACTCAATGTGAGTTCGTCCATTAAGTCATCTGACATGGGAGGCATAGCGTCCTGTACTTCATTTCTCTGTATTTTTTCTGTTTCAAGAGTTCCAGGTGGGCATGGTACAATTGATGGTGGTGGGGGAACAGGAGGCAGGGGTGGAAAAGGAAATGGTGGAAGAGGAGGGAGAGGAGGGAAAGGAGGAAAGGGAATAGGAGCAGTTGGGCTACATGTTGGACATGGAGGTGGGTAAATTGGCGCTGGCGGTACTGGCACTGGCAAATAAGGAGGTGGGGGGATTGGTCTGGGGGGAGTTGGAGGAACTGGTACTGGCAAATAGGGAGGAGGAACAGGTGGTGGTAGAATGGGAGCATATGGTGGACTGCAACTCCCTGTTTGGCAACATGTGCCTTGTTGTTGGCAGCTGACTGCTCCACCAGGTCCGTAACCTATCCCAATTCCTATACCTGTTCCTCCACCCCCACTGCCATATCCAATACCAATACCACTGCCACCTTGACCTCCATAGCCAATACCATACCCAAATCCAGCTTTCTCCTCAGTGATGCCACTGTTGAAAGAAGGTTTTGGTTCATCTGCATGGCTCTTGTCATCTTGGCTAGTCATAGGTTGTTTTGGTCCAATCATATCTGTATTGTCATCATAGTCATAGTCCATTTGTGGTATCAGTTTTAATTCTTTTTCCATTATTTTCATATTCCCGCCGCTTTCAATTATATTGGCCTCATTGTTCATATGAGGCATTGATCTGGGTGGTGGTTTAACTACGTAACCATCGGGATTGTTATTGTTCATACCCTGACCACCAGGGTTGTCATTGTTCATCCTCTGACCGTCGATTTTCTCCTTGCGGTCACCTTCACCGTCTATTTTCTCCTTGTCGTCACCGTTGGTGTTGTAATTGTTCATCCTCTGACCGTCGATTTTCTCCTTGTCGTCACCTTCACCGTTAGTGTTGTATTTGTCCATCATCTGACCACCGGGGTTGTCAATGTTCATCGGTCTTTCTAATTCGATTCCATGGTAGTTGAGGTTGTCGTTCATCTGAGTCATTGGTTTGGGCGGTAGTTTTACTTCATGCTCGTCATTGTTCATCATCCAAGTCATCGGTCTGGGCGGTGGTTTGACTTCATGGTCGTCATTGTTCATCATCTGACTCATCGCTTTCGGCGGTGGTTTGACTTCATGGTTATCGTTGTTCATCATCTGATGCATCATGCTAGGTGCTTTTTTGACTACCTGGCCATCAGGAATATAAATGCTATCCAACAGAAGCCGACCCCCCGAACTGAAGCTGAAGCATAGCAAAACTAGGAAACAAGTGTAGACACATCTCTGTATGTAGTTCATTTTTGCCAACTTAGGCGTGATATGCCTTAAAGAACAAAAATGTTTAAGCTCATATATAGTGGCTCAATGAGCAAAAAAAATGCTTGATATCTTAGTCATAAATTTTGTGTGAATGTTTACGTGTGTATTACTAACATCTTTGGCCCAGTATACATGGGTTGGCAACTTCTTTTCCCAGCTTTTATGCTCATTGCAAGTGAGTGATAGTTTTATGGTAAGAGAGTTCTAAATTTTACCTTTTTTTGTTTGGAATATTATTTAGTTTATTTTGAAAATGCAGGGATGTCTGCTTTAACTTATTATAATCAGTAATGTGGATTTATAACGTACAAGAGTCATGGAAGATGAATTAGAACTATCATTATTATAAAGCTCATTTGAACCAAGCTCAAACCTACAAGAAGAACAAGAGCCTGTTGGAATAGTATCCTGAAACTTTGTTCAAACATAATTTAACACATCAATGATCAAACGTTCTCTGCGGCGGCTTCTGCTTCCTTTAAACTTTCAGCTAACATTCGGTTTCTGTTCTGGGTCTGTCGCTCCACGGCAACCATATACAAGCCTAAGCAAGGAAATGGATAAATGATAGTTCTGCAATTAAACAATATAAGCTGAGAAAGAAACCACCATACGTACCGGCTGCACTTCCAATTGCACAAAACCAGAGTATCCTCATGGACCATTTGTCCCCAATAACTCTACCTCCCATTAGTACCTACAAAAATATTTTTTTTGTTAGTGTTTACATGCATTTTTAAGAATCAAGCATGATGATTTAATCATCTAATGCACAAAGACAAATTAGTAGCCAAGCCAGAGCAGCTAAACCTAAACATCATCAATTTGAAAATAAAAACACAAATGATAGATACTGCAGTTTCCACTATCAAACCACACTAGTTAAAAATCATAAAAATACACCCTCCCAACCCAGTAGAGAAACCAGAAACAATTTGTTGGAAAACAGCCTGGGAAAATGCTTTCAAAGAAGACAGCATGTTTGTAATTTGAATAAGATGGGTGTGGTTCTTTCACTGAAGCGGTGATTGTAGTGTACATGAGCTCAGAGGTCATCCTCAGATTGTAGAGCTTGAAATAATTTTACTCCTAACCTTGGATCATATAAAAGTTGCATTTTGGTTCTATTCTAAATAGGATTTACTTACTACTAATACTTGAGAGTAATATTTGCAAATCAAGATCTATAGATTAATGGTGACCACCAACTAGATGAGCTAACAGCAATCGAGACATGCAATTCTTAGTAATAGAAAGTAGTAGAACCTAGAGCAGTAGATCATAACTATGTTACAGTCATACATGACGAGAAGCCACCACAGAAACTGAGCATCCAGTTACTCAGCATGAAGAAGATAAAAGAACCATACTATTGAAAAATGTATTATTTATATTTAAGAGAACCATAAAAGTAGTTCACAGATATCTGCACCTTTAGTTCACTTTAGTTCCTATATAAAATATCAGCACTATCACATATATGTATCAATGAATCATATCAACAAAACAGAAGAATAATACACCTACATATCAACTGAACACCCACCATACTCAGTAACTGAATTACAAATCAATGCACAACATTAGTCACATGCTAGTTCAAGTTAACATATCAATTTCCAATACACTACAGTTTTTGGAGCTTCATTTATCTGATACCTAATTCCTCATCAAAGTTGAAAACCACAAATGAAATTCAACAATTTTTGTTTTTCAGCTACATTTCCTATCGTCACTACAGAAGACAGATACATGGGAACTCAATATTCACATACCACAAATGAAATTCAACAATTCAACCATTGATTTGAGACATAATAACCGAGTGATTCAAAAAACTATAATAAGATGGATGGAAAAAGTTGAGTCTTTATTGAAGCTAAAATATGAGTTTTTTTTTTTTGTTTTTTTTTTTTAAATTTTAAATACATATCAATCGGACGATTTAAAAAGCAGAATCAGTTTCAAGCAGATAAATTGATTGTAGTTTTAGGGCGAGAGAAAGGAAGTACCTTTATACCGGAGAATTGATGCCTGCTTTTGCTCGGTTTAATTTAGGGTTCTACTGAAGTGAACTGAGGTGTGTCTCGAGCGAAGACGAACTGAGATCAAAACGAACATCAGACCAGAGGTATCCATTTTAGGAGAACTGCATGGATGTCCCACAATTTTTATATAATTTCAATTAGAGACAGATTATGAGTTTTTTCACATTGGAACCCTGACAATCGATAAGGTTAAATTCGAAAAAGTTGGCGGGAGTTTGTATTTGTATTTGTTTTTATAAATGTAGGGTATCGTTATTTCCCCTTTGATCATATTTTTAGCCAAAAATATATTTTCATTCCATTTCAAATTTAATCGCTTGATTTAGTTTATGTATATTTTTTTATTTTATATATTTTATATTCTATTATTTTATTATTTTTTATTTTTTTAACGTTAAATATTTCATGGGAAGAAAATTGATCACGGTTTTTAATATGGTTTGTTAATGACAAATTTTATTTCTTTTTAATATCATTCACATCTTAATTAGTTTCTGATTTTTAAAAAAAAAGAAAAAAATTAATAATAAAAAATATTAGTTATAACAATATAAATAATAAAATATATATATAAGAATTCAATCAATAAAATAATTTTTTTTATTTATTTACTTAAAATTATATTAAAAACTTTTTATTACTTTAATATAATTATTTATAGATAATTAAAATAAGATAAAATATAAAAAATAAATGTTTATAATATCAATATAAATATTAAATTAATCGAAAAAATTAGAAAGAAAAAAAAAAGATAAATTAAAAATTTTGTGCAAGAGAAAGAAATCTAAAAATTAAGTGACGTGGTGCAAGTTTGTTGTACATGGGATGGAATGATGTACGTACATATTACTAGGGAGAATGCTAAAGAGGATCCGACTTCTCAGTAGAAATACAGAGGATGCTCTCTCAATAACAACATATTTCCCCCAAATTCATCAACCATGATCACTAATTCAAGAGATTCTAACAGCGACAGCTCCTGGAAACGGAGGATAATAGCTTTGGATGTTGAAGAGACCAAACAGCAAGTTTTATTCGCTCTCCCGATGACCCTCACCAATCTTTTCTACTACGCCATAACTTTAGTTTCCGTTATGTTCGTCGGCCACCTCGGCACGCTTGAGCTCGCCGGCGCAACACTCGGTAACTCTTGGGCTACCATCACCGGCATTGCCTTAGTGGTAACTATACATGATCTCTTCTACATTCGAAGATAATTTTAATTTTAGTTTTGGATTGTAATGTCTGTGTATGTTATTAGACAGGCTCAGCTGGAGCACTTGAAACACTTTGTGGTCAAGGATTTGGTGCTGAAAAGTATAGAATGTTAGGGATTTATTTACAATCCTCTTGTATCATTTCCATATTCATTTCCATTGTGATATCCTTTGTTTGGTTCTTTACGGAGCCTATTCTTGTTTTGTTTCAACAAGACCGTGCTATTGCCAAACAAGCGGCTTTATATGTCAGGTATCTGATTCCAAGTATATTTGCATATGGAGGTATTCAAAACCTAATAAGGTTTTTCCAGTCGCAATCTGTTATCATCCCAAAGTGTGTTCTTATCAGCAATCCCCATGGCTCTTCATTTTCTTATTGTAAAAGCTTTTGTTTACTGGACACCTCTTGGATTCATTGGTGCTCCATTGGCAGTTTCGGTCTCGTTATGGATTTCATTGATTTTGCTTGCAACTTATGTGTTTTGTTCTAAGAAGTTTGATCAAACTTGGCAAGGGTTTTCTTTTGAATCTTTTAGCTGCCTTGGTACAACTGTGAGACTAGCCCTGCCTTCTGCTGCAATGGTCTGGTAAAATAGTCTCGGCTTTTTTTTGTTTTCTCTATTGTCTCTTCATTTGATTGTTATCTGTCTTCTTAGTATTCATTTTTGCATCCAGTTTGGAATATTGGGCTTTTGAAATCCTTGTGATGTTTGCTGGAATGATGCCAAATGCTGAACTGTCTACTTCATTGATCGCAATGTGGTATGTTTTGCATGTGATTTACATTCATTCTTAAGCTTATATTTGATTTTTTTTTTTTCTCTTGGTTTTGTAATTTTCAGTGTAAATACAGAGGCTATTGCCTATGTAATTTGCTGTGGTTTGAGTGCTGCTTCAAGGTGAGTCCCTGCATGAGTTTTATCTTTATCTACTTTAGTGAGAATTTTAGTGAAGGATAACCTTGTATCTGTTTACAGCACGAGAGTATCAAATGAATTAGGAGCAGGAAACATTGACCGAGCTAAAAATGCAATAGCAGTGACTATCAAGCTCGCTCTTCTTCTTGCTCTTATATTAGATGTAGCTCTAGGCTTTGCACACAACATTTGGGCTCGTTTCTTCAGTAATGATCCTGAAATAACTCGAGCATTTGCCGGTTTAACACCTTTTCTTCTAATCTCCATTGCATTTGATGCTATGCAAACTTCTCTACAAGGTTTATCACTCTATTCTATCCTATAACACACAGTTGTATATAAATATGCACAACGCAAGTAGGAAATTTAATAAAATTTTGGGTGCAGGTGTGACAAGAGGATGTGGTTGGCAGCACTTGGGTGCATATGCTAATTTAGCAACCTTTTATTTGATTGGCACACCAATAGGAGCTCTTCTTGGATTCAAATTTAAACTCTATGTTAAAGTAAGACAACATTGATGTATATGTGAAAATATTTTCATAGCATGAGTACAACTTTATTGGCACCCAACTTCTATGCTTTAATGACCTAATCTTTGACAACAATTTTGCAGGGTTTGTGGATTGGCTTAATATGTGGTGTTGTCACCTTATTCTTGTCTCTCCTTGCAATCCTATTATGCAGCAACTGGAGTAAACTGAAAATCTATGTGGAGAAAACACAAGAATCTCAACTTTAGACTGAAGTCACCTCTCTTTATACTAGTGATGAGGCATATTCATGTTAGAGTTAAATTTGTAGAATGGATGATGTACTTTGTTGTCTTAGACAATCAGCATCCAATTTTTTTCATTTGTTATTTTAGTTTTTATAACTCTCTTTTGATTGTATTTTTCTATTCTTGGAAGCGTAGCAAGATGATTTCACACATTTGTTAAAACGGAATACCAAACAATTTGGTATTCATAGTAGTATTATAAAAAAGTTTAAAATTTTTTGGATTTCGTATTTTTCTGTAAATATATTAAATTTATTAAATTCTGAATAGAAAAACCAAAATATTTACTGAAAACATGAAAGATAATTTTTGAGGATGGTGGAAGTCTCTCAATTTATTCAATGCTAAAGTAGGATTCACCTACAACTTTAAATAATTGCTGTCAGATTAATGCCTAACTTTACTCATCTCAAAATTGGTTAATGCAACAACTTCAAAATTGGTTAATGGATTAACAATGTGTTGGTTAATGGATTAATAGTGCGTGTGTATTTTTTTTTTTTTTAAAATGAATATTCAAGGAGGAGGTATACGTGAGACCAAAAGATGGTTATACAGTTTCATCAAACAAACTTTTCAGGTTGAAAAGTTTTTATTTTTATTTTTATTTTATTTTTATCTCAGGTAGGAAATTGAACTTTGAATTGACATCTCATCTGTTAAAATATGATTTCACTCCATTCACAGATAACCACTTCTTGTTTATAAGGAAGACAACTAATTTTTTTTCTTGGCATTATCTGTACATGCTGATAATTTATTTTTAATGGACAATCAAGATATTGTAATATCATTAAAGGAAAAGTCTCTCTGATGCTTATATGCATTGAAGAGTTATTGGGATATGGTATAACTTATTGCAATGGTCAAAGTAAAAATAGCCTATGAAGATGAATGGTCAGCATTAGAAAGCTCTTTATCTAGATTCATGAAGGGTGTATAATTTCGGCCCTAATGACCAAACTCAAGTCAAATTTTTTAGGCGAAAACATGCACACCAAGTTCTAGCCTAAGTCTTCATGCTCATTACTATAGACGAAAAGCTCTTTGGACCAATTTCAGGCCAAAAACCCGTCTCATAATTCTTTAGTTATTAATGCACACTATTTCGGACGAAGCTCTTTGGACCAATTTCAGGCCAAAAACCCGTCTCATAATTCTTTAGTTATTAATGCACACTATTTCGGACGAAGTATAAAGTTCGAGAAATCTAGTAAAAAGATAGATAAAGTTGGAATAGATAAACTCTTGAATAATTTCGATTAATAAGTTCAAACTTGATAATAAAGGCAAAATCCCCCATAAAACTTATTGCCTAAATATCGATAATAATAAAATTCCATAAAATATGGGAAGATAAATATGAAAGAAAATAACTCAATATAATTGAATTGAAAAAGGATTTTCTCACAAAATAACATTTTTAAGGATACTCGCATACTAAGATATTCGTTCAAAAAAATTCTATAAAAATGTAGTCAAATTCAATTCAAGGCAAGCAGGTCTCACCAAGAGGCCGATATCTAATTACCATTTATAATATCTAATCACCACTTATAAGGAAAATTGCAAAAAATAGGTCAACCAAACTTTCAATCAATTAATAAGCCTCCAAACTTCATTTAAGTAACTAAACTTTGAAAGTTAGTATTTTCAGTCAATAAACCAGTTTTTCCAAAATATCTTTCATCCATAATTTTATTGACAATGTAGTTTAATGAAATGAACAAAGTGGACTTACCAAAATGACATTGTGTTAGACACAACCCGCCTTCACAAGTGGGAGTGCTCACATCGACTTTCTTCTAAAATTCCTCTGCTCTCTCCATCGCGAATTCCGTTGTCATTTCTCTCTATCTCTCTCTCTATTCAACTATAATTTAACACATCAATGATCAAACGTTCTCTGCAGCGGCTTCTGCTTCCTTTAAACTTTCAGCTAACATTCGGTTTCTGTTCTGGGTTTGTCGCTCCACGGCAACCATATACAAACCTAGGCAAGAAAATGGATAATTGATGGTTCTGCAATTAAACAATATAAGCTGAGAAAGGAACCATGGAAAAGGTTAACCATACGTACCGGCTGCGCTTCCAATTGCACAAAACCAGAGTATTCTCATGGACCATTTATCCCCAATAACTCTACCTCCCATTAGTACCCTACCAAAATATTTTTTTGTTAGTGTTAATACATGCATGCATTTTTAAGAATCAAGCATGATGATTTAATCATCTAATGCACAAAGACATTAGTAGCCAAGACAGAGCAGCTAAGCCTAAACATCATCCATTTGAAAATAAAAACACAGATGATAGATACTGCAGTTTCCACTATCAAACCACACATTAGTTAAAATTTCATTAATATACACCCTCTCACCCCAGGTAGACAAACCTTAAACAAATTGTTGGCAAACAGAATGAGAAAATGCTTTTTGCAAAGACTGGCATGATTGTAATTAGAATAATAAAAGATAGGTGTGGTTCTTTCACTGGAGTGGTGATTGTGGTGTACATGAGCTCAAAGGTCATCCTCAGGTACAGTAAACTATCAGATTGTAGAGCTTGAAACTATTTTATTCCGACCCTACCGGATCATATGAAAGTTGCATTTCGGTTCTATTCTAACAAGGATTACTTACTACTAAAACTTGAGAGTAATAATTGCATCTCAAGATCCATAGATTAATTGTGACCATCAATCGGATAAGCTAATAGCAACCGAGACATGCATTTTTTAGTAACAGGAAGTAGAACCTAGAGCAGTAGATCATAACTATGTTTACAGTCATACATGATGGGAAGCTACCACAGAAACTGAGTATTGAGTAACTCAGCATGGAAAAGATAAATGAACCCTACATTGACCAAAATGTATTCTTTTATATATTTAAGAGAACCATCAAAATAGTTCAGAGAGATCTGCACCTTTAGTTCCTAAAATCTCAGCATAATCACATATATGTATCAACGAGTCATATCAGGAAAACACCCACCATACTCAGTAACTGAATTATAGAATCAATGCACAACACCAATCACATGCTAAATTGACATAACAATTAAAAGATGAATATAGCTTTTGGAGCTTCATTTATCTGATACCTAATTCCTCATCAAACGCATAATCACTACAGAAGACAGATACGCAATATTCACATGCCACAGATGAAATTCAACAATTCAACCATTGATTTGAGACATAGTAGCCGAGTGATTCAAATATACATCAGATGGATGGAAAAAGTTGAGTCTTTATTGAAGCGCAACTATGAGTTCTTTTAACTAAAGAGCAATCGGACGATTTAAAAATCTGAATCAGTTTCAAGCAGATAAATTGATTAGGGTGTTAGGGCGAGAGAAAGGAAGAACCTTTATAACGGAGAATTGATGCTTGCTTTTGATCGGTTTAATTTAGGTTCTACTGAAGTGAACTGAGGTGTGTCTCGAGCAAAGACGAACTGCGATCAAAACGAACATCAGAAGCAGACCCAAGGTATTCATTTTGGAAGAATTGCATGGATGTCCCATAACTTTTATGTAATTTCAATCAGAGACAGGTTATGAGTTTTTTTACATTAGTACCCTGCAAAATCGACAAGTTAAATTCGGGAAAGTTGGCGGGAGGTTTTTTTTTTTTTTTTTTAATTTATTTTTAATTTATTTTTATAATTAAAGTCCATATTATTTCAAGATGAGTCTAATTTCAAAAAAAAAATCTATCTGGTCCAAAATTCCAATTTATCAAATGAACTTCACTAATCATTTGTCCGAACCAATCACCGTCAGCAAAATTTCGCTTTATCCTGACCCCAAAACCATTTCCCTTTCCCTCTTCATAGCACTATCTCCATTCTATCCAGCATCCAACAGCCTAGAGTTTACCCACCCCACTTGGCCTCACTCACTCATACTAGTGAACCTGTACAAAAGAAATCCAGATTAAACAGAAGTCGCTAGTAGCATACTAAAACATGAGAGTGACTTTACCTGCAGTTCTCCTTTTCTTTCTGTCAGCTCTCATACTACCACTTGAGTGACCAATTTCATGTTCTAAGTACTCATCTGTAGACTTTTCCATAATATAATCTTCCCCAGTCACCCACTCATCATCAGATGCAATCTCATCACTAAGAACTAAAGGGTCCTTATTATCTTTTGAAGCTTGTTGCTTCAAGTACTTGCGGCGCAATCTTCTGTTGTACATAATATATGCTGCTGTTTTCAATCTTCTGGTAGCTAGTTGATTTCTCCTCTTAGTATAAACCTGTAGAAATTTTCATGAAAACTGATCATGCAGGAAAGTTAAGTAAGGTATATTTTCAATGAGAATAGGTAGGTTATACCAAATTAAATGTATTCCAAATCCTGTCACAAATGGAGGATGAAGAAGTGAGACTCAAAACCCTTATAGCAAAAGACTTGAGTTCTGGAGTTTCACTTCCAAACATATGCCACCAATCAACTGTCAAACCGATAAGAAGCTTCAGTATTACACAATATTGTATACTTCATAAACAACCAAGTAATAGCAAGTACGTTTACTTGCGGTACTGGTTCCATATGAAACCAACCCTATCTTTTTCCTATAAGCATCAGTTTGCAGATTAGCCTTTGTTCTATCCTCATCATTGGAAATAAGTTTCTCCATCTATATAAATAGCCCCAACATGACATCTGGCTCCGTTGAATGAGTTTCACTATACTGAAATCGGTGCAATTGGAAATTGCATTTCTTATCAATAGCTTCACATATCTCCATGTAAGCATCTATATTACCTTCCAAGTTGTTGGCAATCTCCTCCTTAGCTCTATCAATTGCACCATATACGAACCCCATCTCGGGATTCTTTTCATATGCCATTATCCTCAATGTATTAACAATAGGTTCTGTCGTTTTCAATGCATATGACAGATCATTCCAGAAGCTCTCATCACCCGCTATGATATTCTTCACTGCTTTTCCCTCTGGCTTTTCAGCCCAGAAGCTTTTCTCCCACTCTTTTGAAGTGACCATATTCTCCAATGGCTGCTTCAGACTGTACATATTCTGTAAAATCTTGTAGGCAGTCACAAATCTTCTAATACTAGAAGAGTGAACCAACTCCTTTACCGTATATCTTTTCATCAATGATAGCACACCCTCATCATTGTAGATGAAATTACTCATAGACAGCTAAAACGTTTTTTAAACATAGAAAATGTACTAATCATAGATACTTTACCTTTTTGACTTTTGACAGAACCATTTTATGTTGAGGAAGTTCAGCAATTTGTTCAAGTATTGAATCAATACAATTAGCAACACAAGGTGTCCACCACAGTCGTTTCCTCTTCTCCATCGACATTTCACCAGCTTCTTTGTAATTGGGTGTATTATCTGTCACCACTTGAACAGTAACATCTTCACCAACTACTTCAACAACACCATCTAGTACCTTGAACATCATTTTCGAATCTTTCACAGCAGCACTTACATCAACAGATTTCAAAAACACTGTACCATGCGGATTGCTCACAAGAAAGTTCACAAATTCTCTTCCTGTATCATCCTTCCACCCATCCACCAATATTGACACTCCTGTGAGTGGCCATGTCTTCTCTATCTTATCAACAAAAGCTTTCGTGTACCCCATTTCCTCCTTCAATATTGTTGTTTCAAGATCATGCGACGTAGGCGGATCAAAATCAGGCGAAAGTGATTGTAAAAAACCAGTGAAGGATGGAAGATCTGCGGCTTCAAATGGAATCCCACACTCAAAGAAGAATATCCCAATACTCCTCCATGGATCCCCAGCTCCATCAAACTCAACATCAACCACAGAATCATCACTCATCTTCTCTCCCCTTCCTCTCTGAGATTGATCAGCTCTTTCTTCCTGTACCTTCTGAGGTTGATTTTTAGCATTTTCAGCGCTTGCCAAGAACATTCTTATTTCATCCTTTGCTTTCTGAGTAACCATACTACATGAGGCAACATTCCCACGAACACCCAAAATATGTTCTTTCAACCTCTTAGCTCTACCTGCTAAGATTTTCTTACAGAAAACGCATTGGATGTATTCATATCCCTTTATTCCTGTTCCAATTTCAATTCCATACTTCCAAACAAAATCTCTTTGATCCGCCATCTCAAACAAAACCTGCAATGCAACAACCAACGACATATACCACATAAAAACATACAACTAGTCATAATCAAGGTTTGAATTGTGGGATTTGGTGTCATCGGCCGGTCCATTTTCGGATAATATGGTGAAAAAAATAAAATTATATTTTTTAATATTAAATTTTTAATTTTACTTTAAATTTAGAAAAAATTTACAAATAGATATTGTTTGCATTATTTTTTAGAATAATAGTACAAATATAAATATATATTAAAGTTATAAATTATAAAATAAATATTAAGAACACTAGAAATTAATATGTTCAAACTTAGCGTATAAACTAACTGCATTCTTAATTTCATAAAATTACATATCAATATCAAAATGAATTTCTTGGTTTTTCAAATGAATTACTATCCTGACTCTCACAATAACTTTGCCATGAATATGTGCTTGCATAATAATGAAGATAATTACGAATATGCCATTTATATGTTGCTTCATCTCTTCCAACTGATCCATATATAGGATAATTTGGATCCACCCAAGCTGGTTGATTTTGATGCAGTGAAGAAGGATAACCAAATGTGTCGTAGCTCCCATAATGACCATAGTATGGAACATTATAAACTGATCCTGATCAAGGTTGGCTATTAGAAAAACTTGAGTCTGGTTGCATTCCTCTTTGTGATTGCAAATCTGATGAAGAATTATGTTGAGTGTCCATGCTCATTGATGAGAAAGCTGTTGTTAAAGATTTATCATTCAATTGCTGCCTTCCAAAACTTTCTTGGCCACCATATTCATTTCCTCTGTATCTATCTTCAGTTGGATAAAAGTGTTGACTGGTTGTAGTAGATGGATATAATGGTGGGCTAGGGTGTAAAGAGAATGTTCCTTCTCCATAACGTCCTCCACCATCAACTCTACCACTATCATCCCCGGTGCTACTACTTGAATTTTCATTGTCATCAGAGGAACTGCTTACTCCAACTTCTTCTTCAAGAACATGTTCAACATTAATTCCATATTCTCTTGCATACTCAGAAACACGTGGATCAGGATTTCCTTCTGCATCATCTAGGTGGGCAAATGTAACCCATGGAAAAATAGGATTCTCAATTCCAACACTTGTTTCCAGAGGGGACTCAAAAATATCTGTAAAGTCCATTTGATTTGTCTCTTCTCCACTTCTATCAGCAGCCATATCTATTATCTTCAACTTCATATTATAAGAGCAAAATACAAGTTTTTCAATATTTTTATAAGCAATGCGGTTTCTCTATTTGGTATGAATTAATGCGAATGTGCTCCAATTGCATTCACATGCTGAAGATGAAGCTGTTTGGGATAGTATTTTTATTGCAATATTTCTCAATGATGGAGCATTATATCCATACATAACCCACCAATCCACTGAAAAAATATAAAAGAAAAATATCAAAATAAATAAATTTTTTATGTTGTATATTGAAATAATCATTCGAATAAAATTGTGTACCCGGTTGCATTTTGCTCCTATGCGATTGCTGCCGGATCACCAAAACTTTTCCTTCCATCTTTAAAGTAAGTCAACTATTTATTTAAAATAATACTTTAAAAATTAATATAGGAAAATCATATTTCAAAATATGCATAAATTTAAAAATAATTGGAGTTTAAATACACATTTATGTATAATTGTACCTCATTACCGAAATTGGAAATTCCTTAAGCTTCTTGATCCAATTGCATATATACCTTATGCGCAATTTAGATAAGATTTGGGTCGTCTCGAAGCTTATTTTTATATTGAAAATGTGGATTTAAATAATAAGTTAACAAAAAAGATATAAATATTTAGTATCATAATTAAATTCAATTAGTTAATATAAAATAACAAAAATACAATATACCTGCAACATGTATAGGCTGACTAAACATACTCTCCCATCGATTTTGTATAATGCTCTGCACTCATTTATTTCCCCTTTGAAGTGAAATCCTTTCAATCAATGTGCACATGTCTTTATACAACATAGGCATAGTAGGGATCACTTCAGTGTCAACCAACCTTAAAACTGTGTAAAGTGGTTCGTATATTTTGACCACAAGAGCAACAGAATCCCAAAAGTCATTATCAAGGACTTTTTGTTCTATTTTCTTGTCATTTTCTGTTTTGCTCAACCGATTTGTAACCCATGCGTCACTGGTGAAAAACCGTTTCAAGTTTGCTTTCTTCTGCAAAAGACTATTCAAAGTAAGGTAATTGGTGGCAAACATGTTGCACCGGGTCGAATTAACTCTCCTTGACAAACCTCTCTCATTTCAGAAAGCAACCATCCATGATTATAGATGAAGTTTGTTATACCTCTAGCTTTATTTATGGTGGTTGCAATCGTATCTTTCTTTCCAATGTCTTCAAAAATCAAGTTCATGCAATGTGCTGCACAAGGTGTCCAAAATAATGAATATTTTTTCATCATTTTTTTATATGCTTTTACAAATGCCGATCCATTGTCTGTAACAATTTGCACGACATTCTTTCTTCATACTTCTTCCACAACATCCTTCAACAACCCATAAGTATATTTATAGTCTTTTAGTTTATTGGAAGCATCCACAGATTTGAGAAAAATTGTGCTTCCTTTGCAATAAACCATGAAATTGATTATTGATAATTTAGTTGGCCCTGTCCATCCATCACACATTATAGTGCATCCGTATGTCTCCCATTTGCACCTAAAACTTTCCACATATTCTTTGATATTCTTATATTCCCTATCCAAATATTTATATCGAATTTCAAAATGTGGTGGTGGCATAACTCCTTAACCTGCAAAATTAAGAAAAAAAGAAAAAGAAAGAATTGTATAAGAGTAAAATAAATAAAATTGATCTTAATTAAGAAGAAAAAATTACCTGTTTCTTGGATTGAAGAAATCATATTTTTGAAATGTGGAGAGCTTGCTTTATATGCAGGGACATTCTCATAGATAAAAATTTTTGATATCATTCTTCCCATCTTTTCTCTTAAGCTACCCGTAAGCATATCCTTCAAGTTTTTTTGTTTTACTTTTGAGGATTTATGCATAGAATGTACAATTGGAGGTGGCTCACGGACACTTTGTGTGCGGCGAAATTGTGATGGTTGGTTACTGCCTCCAAATCCTGCAGTATTCCATCTATTTGAGCTCTCATTTTCCATTCTTTTTATCTGATCTCTTTCAAATTCAGATGCTTTAGATGCACGCAATGCAGCAATATAACCCTCACGTTCATTAGGATGCAAATCAAATGGGATTTGATATATGTCATCTTCATCTTCATCATCATGTGATTGTCCTAATTCACCTCTTAATTCATTTCTAATGTCATCAAACAATGCTTCTTTTTTTGTTTCATTTTTTCTTTTTTATTGGACAAATCAATTATTTCTTTTTTTACTTCAGGCGGCACATTTGGACATTATCTTACATTTCGATAAATCTCGGCACCAGTTAAATGAAATTTAAATCGAATTATTCCACCATTTTGCATCACATGGTCACAAAATTTGCAAATAGTCCCAAATTTGTTATTCGAAATTTTATCACTTTTGTTTTGAGACATTTTATTATAATAAAAGTTCCTGTACCATTATTTTTACCATAAATTAATCATTTAAATAAATAATACACACAAATTAAGTTTAAATTGATAAAATTTAAGTTTCTCATATATTATTTAAGTTTTACATTTATATATTATGCTAAGTGTTATTTATATTTATATATAATAATTATGGATTTAGTATTTTTTTTTAAAATTTTATTTTTATTTGAACTTCCTTTAAAATGATTTGTTAAGAGTAATTAATAATTAAAATTTTTATTTAATTTTAAAGGAAGTTCATATAAAAATAAAATTTTAAAAGAATTTTTTTTTACATATTTATATATAAATATAAATAACACATACTTGATATATAAATTTAAATTTTAAATAATAGATAAATATAGAATCTATATATATATATATATATATATATATAAAGCGGAACTCTCAGTGGACCCCACAAAATTGACGTGGCATAACTGAGAGTTCACGCTTTAGTTGAAAAACATAGAAAACAGCAAGTTTTGAAAATCGATCACATTTTACCACAAAATCGTATTCCTCCACGTGGGTAGATCTTTTCACTGTCTATTTTCTTTATTCTCCCATTAATTTATTCATTTTCTCTTCCCATTTTTTTCTCTTCTTTAATTATTTTCAACAATAAATCAAAATAATAAAAATAGTTTAAAAGGATACGTTTTCAATTCCAACATTAAACACATGAAATAAATTGTTTTCATAGATCGAGATAATACAAAAGGTACGTTTCCATTTCACCATTTCAATGATACAGTATATTAATCGATTTGTTTTTTTTTTTTCCATTAATTTCTCATACTATATAAAAAGCATATTCATACCATCACTTTCATACTATTATTTTCATACATTCTTGAAATTTGAAATCTCTCTTAAAAGGTAACTTCTTTTTATTTCTCTAATTATTTTTTTCCTAATAATTTGTTTTGTTTATGATTTATTTTTTGTTTTTAATATGTATATTTTTTATCCGTGATTTTTTCCTATCTAATGGACATATAGATTTCCAAATTTATTTTAAATCTAAATATGATGTCTCAACCACTATACTTCTTCCATTTACTTATATTTTTGTTTGTTTATTATTTGCTTATAGTTCTCTATTTTCTTTTTATTAATTGATAGTAATATATTAGTTTATTTTGAAATTAAAAATAGTATATATCTTTTTAATAATTTTCGGTTTAACCATATATATATATATTTTCAAATAAATGTTTGGTCTATTTTTCTCTTTATAATATTTTATATTTTTGTATCTTTAAAAGTTAATTCTAATTTATTTATTTTTTATTTCATAATATATTTTTATTTAGCCATCAAATTTTAAATTAAAAATAATTTTATAAATAATTAATTTTTATTCTAAATAAAATTATTCTAATATTTTATTTAATATTTTTACATATATAATAGATAAATAGAATATATTTAATAGATAAATATTGAGGAAGTAAATAAGTTCCAAACCTTTTATTTCAAGATTCTAATTTTTATTAGATGGGAACTTACTTAATTTGTTGCAGGATATTATTAAAAAAATAGAAACACAATTCCAGACAACGACAATGCTCACTACTATTTCAGATCAACTATTTTTGAATAACTCTGATTATATGGTCATAATGTTGAAGATTTAATGATTATTATACAAAAAGTGAAAAATTAAATGCTTTAGGTGAATGATCGAGAGAGAGGGAGAGATGAGTCTCCTTGGAATTGTTTATGAGTAATTATATACTTTTTAATCTCAAAACTCGAGTTTCCAATCATCTTCTTTATGTCAATTTCACATAACAATGGTAGTTTTTGGTTCCTTTTATGACATCGAGATTTGAGATCAATACTTTAACAATATTTACACATAAATATTTATTTTGTAATTTACCATTGTTTAGTAGGCCTGAATGCAATTAACTCTTCCAGGAATATCAAAGTTCATCCCTATCTAATTTCTCCATTCTACTTTGTTAGTTTTTCTTTTAGATATTCAACAATATTTGTCAGTTATTAAATTTTTACATTTTTCTTTCATACCCTCTATTTATTTACCCTCACTAAGTGTTGTAATACCATAGTTAATTGATAATATGTATGTTATTAATAAGGATAAAGAAAGAAAAAAAAATTGAAAATGTAATACTCTGAATGGAGTACAAATAAAATTCTAAATTCTATATGACTAATAGAAGCAATAAAATAGATGATAAATAATATGTTGATTAAACATTAAATGTCATGCGGTGGAGAAAGTTCAAAACAATTTTATTTACAGTTAAAATATTTTCTTAATGATGATAGAGTAAATAAAATAAATATTAAACCATATTTGAATTACATTTAAAAAACAAATAAATAAATAGAAAATATATATATTGAAAAATGATCATCATCCATTATTATCAAAACAAAATGAAGTTTGAAAAATTAATATATATATATATATATATATAATTGATTTTAAAAATAATATATTGTATTTTAAATTTGATAAAAGTCTATAGTATAAACAACAAATTTTAATTTGAAAACTTTATATATATATATATATTTTGACAATACACTAAAGAAAATAATTAATTAATAATATAAAAAAGAAAAAAAAAGAATGAAACAAGACAACATAATAATTATAATAAAATAAAAATAAAATAAGTAATCAATCCTTTTAATAATATATACACTCTTCACTTCATTTAATTGTTTTATTAATAAATATTTCCTAATAGAGTTTTTAATGAAATTTAAACCAAAAACTTATTCGATTATTATAATTATTTAAAAAATAAAAATTTTAAAATTGGGCAAATTAAATTTTAATATATTAATAAATATAATTAAAAATAACATAATAATAATAATAAAAGAATTTCATATTATATAAAATATATATTACTGTGCAACGCACGGACTAATTACCTAGTGTGAAAATAAAAGGTATGAATTATTTACCTAATTGATGAGTTGAAAATGAGAGATATGGATCTTACATTGAAGTTGAAGGATTTTTTTTTTTTTTTTTTTAATGGTTGTCGGAAAAGTAGGAGGATGAGGGTATAAGATAGATACTTAGAAAATGAGAGAATATTTATTGTTGGAGAAATGAAAGGAGTGTAGATTGTTGGAGAAATGGGAGTAGTATAAAGAAGGTGAGTGTGTATTATTTGTTGGAGAAACGGAAGTCGTGTAGAGAAGGTGAGTGTGTATTATTGGTTTGTGTAGGTAGTAGTGTAGTGTTTATATAACTAAGATTTTTTTTTTTTTTTAAAAAAAAAGAAAAAAAATCTCAATTTTGGTTTGTGTAGGTAGTAGTGTAGTGTTTATATAGCAAGATTTTTTTTTTTAAAAAAAAAAAGAAAAAATCTCAATTTCAGATTGTCATTGGATAAAATTTATCCAAAAATCTTATTTATATATATTTTATCCGAAATCTGCCACTTTTTTTTTAAATTTTTTATTATTATTTCATATTTTTAATTATTATTTTAACTTTTATTAATATTTTAATTTTCACACCATTCAATTTTTATGTACATATAAATTTACTAAAGATTAATAGCATATAAAAATCCATTTTAAAAATATATTTATTATTAATTTTAAAATTATTATTAAAAAGTATTAATTATTTATAAATATATCAAAATATTTCGAATAATATCGAAAAATATCGAAAATATCGGAATATTTTATGAATATATCGAATTCCATACTGATATTCCGAAAAATATAAAATATTCAGATATATTATTATTTGACATTTTGAAATTTAAATAATATTGGTTATCTTATCGGTATTTAAAACCTCGGTGATAATGCAGCACATGGAAACAAGCACATAACCATTACCAGTACAATAATTCCCCAGACAACGCATACAAACACTCAACATTACTGTTACACATCTGAATCCATTACAAATACTAGTAGAATTGACAATGACTATAATATATGTAAAAAGGTACTACGACAAGCAAGACAGTGAAAAATATAGTAGAAAGAAATATTACTTGAAAGAGATGGAATCCAAAAGTTCTTGAGTCGGAGTGTAGGAGAGAGGTTTCAGAGTAATGGAGAGGCAATCTAGGGTTTATAGAAAAAGGAGACAGAGACTACTCGGCTCTCTTTATAGTTATTAATATTTTTATGTTTATGTTTACAACACCGTTTTTCCGCGCCTCTGGCGCCTCGATACGGCCGTATAATCGCCTCGGTACGGCCGTATAATCGCCTCGAGACGGCCGTACAATCGCCTCGAGACGGCCGTACAATCGCCTCGAGGCGGCCGTATCTTGCAATTAAGGCAATGATCACTGTTTCTCACGTTTCAGCTTCGTATGTGAGAATGTCAGCCGACGAAAGTCATCGGGAAGACTGTAGATACAAAGCAAGTAGTAGATACTTGATTTACAGAAGCGAATTCAAGAAGTTCAACACGTAAATCTGAAGACTGTGGATACTTCTTGAAGAAAGTAAGTACAGTAGATGCCTTTTGTTCAGAGAACCTATTACGTAGAATGCAAGGAATATTCTTGAGAATGTTTAGGCTTTTAGCGATGAATTTGGACAAGGTAGACTCAAATCAAATGCTAAGCTTGTCTATAAACCACAGTAATTAAACTAATCTGGTAAAGATTCTTTGCATTTTTTTTCCTGTAAATACACCTTTAACTTTATTCTTTGAATGTCTTTATTCCGGATTATTCTTTACTTGGACAAACTATGCAGATTTCATTGATAACATCTGCATTTCCATTTGTGGTTTTCATCCTCCCTGTCAGATTGAGAATTTCATCATTTTGTTTCAGTTTGGTCATCAAGATATCATTAGTTGGTGAGTTTTCAATACATTGGATTTGATTATGCATAAGTCAATTGTTGAGTTTGCTAGTATGTTTATATGTTTATGTTGATAGTTGTATATATTTTTGAATTGTAGGTTTTTCTGATTGTTGAGGATTTAAATTTGTCTGATAAAGTAGTTTATGTTTAAGCTAGATGGAAGTTGTTCTGAATTTCAACAATTTATTAGAAGATGTTGCTTTTTGTTTGTGCAGATGAGATATGGCAGAAACTGCAGTTGGTGCTGTTCTTCAGAACTTGGCTTTATTGCTATTTGAAGAAGCTAAAACCTTTGGAAGCGTAAAGCCAAAAATCGAGAGCATCACGAATGAACTTGAGATGATTAGGCCTTTCCTCAGGAATGCAGATGAGAGGGCGGCAAGGGAAGAATTAGATAATGGGGAGAGTGATGACGGAATTCGAGCTTGGGTCAAACAGATAGGGGAAAAAGCTTATCACATTGAAGATGTCATCGAAGAGTACACATTTTCTGTGGCACAACTTCATCATGGTGCCAACATGGAAGGTGTTCTTGCGAGATTCTGTATCTGCACTCAGATGCTGAAACTGCGGTGTAAGATTGTGTCTGACGTAAATGTTATCATGTCATCACTCAAAGATATAAACGAAAGAAGAAAGCGCTGGGATTTGACATTAATAGAGGATGGATCAAGAAATGGAACAATACATGCTGAACAAGGAAGCAGGGGGGCTGATTCTTATTTCTCAGAGGTTGTGGGCCACGAAACTGTGATAAGGAAACTCAGGAATTGGTTGCTAAGAGAAAGGACTCAACGGAGAGTGCTGACTTTGGTAGGGGCAGGAGGACTGGGCAAGACCACTCTTGTTGCTTGTGCCTACAAGTCAGATGATGCCAGAAATCTATTTGATTGTTATGCCTGGATTGATGTTGGGAGAATATACAACAGAGATGATGTGTTCAGGATGTTATTAAGAAAATTTTATACCTCAAGGAAGGAGCCGCTTGAAAAAGATGTAGATAAAATGAATAACAAAGAACTGAGCGAATCCCTGAGAAGTTACTTGGATGGAATGCGATATATGATCGTGTTTGATGATGTATGGGAAGCTGATTTTTGGGAACATATGAAGTATGCTTTACCTAACAACAGCAAAGCGAACAGAATATTTATCACAACACGTTACAAGACTGTTGGTGAAATCACAGCAGACCCAGGTGATGATGTTCGCGTTCATATGCTCGAAAAATTGTCTCTAGAAGAAGCACAGGAACTTTTCTATAGGAAGACGTTTCCTGATAGTATTTGTCCCCCAGATTTGGAGGAGCTGTCCCACAAGATATTAGAAAAATGTGATGGTCTACCTCTAGCAATTGTTGCTATAGGTGGTCTCTTAAAAAAGAAAAATCAGGTCGATGTTGAATGGGTGGAGATACTGAAGAGCCTGAGTTCCAACTTGGAAAGGGACTTTTATGGGAAAGACTGCAACAGAGTTATATGGGAAAGTTACAACGATCTCCCGCACCGTCTCAAACCTTGTCTCCTGTACTTTTCTTTGTTTCCTGACAGCTTTACAATAGAATGTGAGAGACTTTTTCGCCTGTGGATAGCTGAGGGCTTTGTTCAACACGAAAGTCATAACAGGAGCAAATTAAATGAAGCAGCAGAAAAATACTTGAATGAACTAATAGCTAGAAGCATGGTTCAGGTTATAGAAACAAGTATTGATGAAAAGGCTTTATCAGTTCGAGTTCATGAGGTGACTCATCAGATAATTCGAAGAAAGGCTGAACTAATTGGCTTCAGTCAACTGCTCAAAGAAATGGAAGCAGAAGACTTCAGCCAACAAAGACAGACCCGTCGAATAACATTGTATAAAAGCACTGACAAAGTTGTAGAGACCGTGAAAGACTCAAAGGTTCGCTCTGTGTTTATTTTCGAAATAGATAAACTGCCTAGTGCTTTCATGTCTGAGTTAGCGACTGCTAATTTCAAGCTCGTGAAAGTGCTTGATCTTCAAGGTGCTTCTTTAGATGACAGTCTTCCTGAAGGAGTAGGAAACTTGTTCAATTTGCGTTTCTTGAGTGTAAAGAATACTAAAGTGAGAGTCCTTCAAAAATCTATAGGCCAGCTTTTCAACTTAGATACTTTGGATTTGAGGCACACTCTTGTGAGTGAACTGCCAAATGCCATCAGGAAACTAAAGAAGCTGCGATGCCTACTGGGTGGCCAACTAGACGAAGATGATCATACTCGTCTGAGAGGAATGAAAGTCAAACAGGCCATTGGGCATTTGACAGAACTGCAGGAGTTAGCTTTTGTGGAAACAGACTCTAAAGTAGTTAAAGAGCTCGGGAAGCTAACAAAGTTAAAAAAATTGGGGGTTCGAGTCACACCAGGAAAACGGCTGGATATATCTGCTGTCATTTCAGAAAAGAAAGACCTCCAGTCCTTGGAAGTAGAATCTATGGACCAAAAGCATAGCAGTGATCTACAGTCCATTGATCCTCCTCAAGGCCTTCGCCGTCTCTGCTTTACTGGGATTCTGAAATCACTACCAAACTGGATTTCTAATCTTCAGAATCTAGTCCAGTTGCATTTGACTCGATCGGGTCTGCTCGAGGATCCCTTTAAAGTCCTCTGTGGTCTTCCAAATCTAATGGAGCTTTCTTTCATTGAAGCATGCAACAGCGAGTATTTACATTTCAAAAAAGATTGGTTCCTGAGCCTGAAGAGTTTGGTACTGGTTGGTTTCCATGAATTGAAGTCTATGATCATTGATGATGGTGCTATGCCAATTCTGGAGAGTCTACATATTGAATCAAGCCAGTTATTGAAGGTGCCAACTGGTATTCAAAACCTCAGAAGACTTCTTGAGCTAATATTAGTTGATATGCCAAAAGAATTTTTTGATGAGATTGCCAATTCCAATCCCCATTTCAAAATCTTTATCAGTCGTATGGTGGATGGAAGACGTGTTATTGAGACAAGAAATCGTCCAGTATCACTGGAAGACCAGCAAGCAAGCAGCAGTGATGATGAAGGAGGGAGCATTACCCATGGGGTTTATAATTCTCCAAAGCCACTTCATCTGCCTGATTCAGATAGTAATGGCAGTGAAGGTAAGGAAAAAATCAAAAACAATATTCCTCTGGTGTCGCCAGGATTTCAACAATCACACAAGGATGAGAAAGAAGGCTGTACTTTTCCAGATGGACTCCAGCATTTAAGCATGTATGATAAGGAAGAAGAGAAACCAGATGGACTCCAGCATGGAAGCAAGGATGATAAGGAAGAAGAAAAAGATACTGATAAAGATGATAATCATTCATTGCAACCACAGCTGCCTGAAATGAGCAAAGATGAGAACAAGGGCAAGCAAAACATAGAAAATGATATTCCTCCAATACTTGTTAATCAAGTGCAGCCTGAGCTTCATCAAGCAAGAGATGACAGTAATTTTGCAGCAAAGCAACAAGAGAGCAAAGTGAAGAAAGAAAATGACGTCAGTCAGGAAGATTTTGGTCACGTAGTAGAATCTGAACTCCAGAGCAAAGATTACAAGGAAAGAGAAGATGCCGCTGAGGAAGTATATTCTCATCAATTAGTTCCTGAAGCAGAGAAAGTAAGTGAGGAGAGCAAGAAAGGGGAATACATTGAAGATAGTACTCCTGCAAAACAGCCCAAGATTCAGCAAAACATGGAAAAAGATATTCCTTCAATACTTGTTAATCAAGTGCAGCTTGAACTTCATCAAGCTAAAGATGACAGTAATTTTGCAGCAAAGCAACAAGAGAGCAAAAAGAAGAAAGAAAGTGATATCAGTGAGGAGGATTTTGGTCATGTAGTAAAGTCTGAGCTCCAGAAAACAAGCAAAGATTACAAGGAAAAAGAAGACGTTTCTGAGGAAGTTTATACTCATCCTTTAGTTTCTGAAGCCCAGAAAGCAAGCGAGGGGAGTGAGGAAGGGAACTACATTGTTGCAAAAGACAGTAGTCCTGCAAAACAGCCCAAGATTCAGCAAAACATAGAAAAAGATATCCCTTCAATACTTGTTAATCAAGTGCAGCCTGAAATTTATCAAGCAAAAGATGACAGAAGTTTCTTAGGAAAGCAAGAAGAGAGCAAAAAGAAGAAAGAAAATGATATCAAACAAGAAGAGGATTTTGGCCATGTAGTAGAGTCTGAACTCCAGAAAACAAGCAAAGATTACATTCATCCGTTAGTTCCTGAATCCCAGAAAGTAAGCGAGGAGAGCAAGGAAGGGAACTACATTGTTGCAAAAGATAGTAGTCCTGCAGAACAGCCCAAGATTCAGCAAAACATGGAAGTGTGGCCTGAGCTTCATCAAGCTAAAGATGACAGTAATTTCAAAGCAAAACAACAAGAGACCAAAAAGAAAGAAAATGACCTTAGTCAGGAGGATTTTGGTCATGTATTAAAGTCTGAGCTCCAGCAAACGAGCAAAGATTACAGGGAAAGAGACAACGTTGCTGAGGAGGTTTATACTCATCCATTACTGCCTGAAGCCCAGGTAAGCGAGGTGAGCAAGGAAAGGAAATACGTTGTTGCCAAAGAGAGTAGTCCTCCAGAACAGACCATGATTCAAGAAGTAAGTAGGGATGATGAGGAAGATAAATACGTCATCTTGAAGGATACTTTAGAGACATTGCCTGATCTCCCAAAGTCAGACAAGGAAGGAAAAGACATCACTGAGGAAATTTACAGTTCTCTGGTTTGCAATGATGTCCAAGAAGGAGAATATCTTATGGCAAAATCCTCCATGCCTCTTGAGCTTCAAAAAACTACTGGTGAGGATGACAATGAAGAGAAGGAATATGAGGGTGAAAGAAACCTTACTGAGAAGGATATTCCTCGAATGCAAACTGAGCTGCTTGATCAGAACAATGAGGACGATAAATACATTGAAAAGCCTCCAACAGAACATGTGCTTCAAACTACAAGGACAGATATGGATAAAGAAAAGGATGTCACTGAAGGAAAAAAACTTATCGATGAGGATCATCCTCCAATGCAACCTGAGCAGACTGAAAGAATCAAGAACAATGAAGAAGAGAAAAACGTCGAAATGGCTCCAGTGCGACAGCAGCTTCAACGATCAAGTGAGGGTCATGATGGAAAAGAGGATGTTACAAAAGGAGAAGACCGAACAGGGATGGATTATCCTTCTATGCAACCTAAGTTGCCTGAAACAACCGAGGATGAAAATGAAGAAAATGAAAGAAGAGAGATGGCTAATGAGGATGTTGACAGTACTCGAGTGGAGCCCAGGGTGTTAACACAGAATGTTGATTTCTGGAAACGTCTAGCAAATGCTCGCAAAGAAGAGGAAGCAAAACGCAAACAAAACAGTGAGGATAGTGAGAAAAGAAAAGAGGTAGCTGAAAAAGATGATAATGCTTCAGTAGAACCCGACCGCAGACCACCAAACATGGAGTGGATGAAGAGACTTTTGCAGCGTCCAGCAGGTGGCGTTAAAGATGGAGAAGGTAAAAATGTGAATGGCAAAGATCCAAATCAACATGCATTGCCTGAATCTCAACAAATAGCAAATGACGAGGAAAGAAAGGCTCCTGTTAGAAGGATTTTCATCCCGCGGTCAAGTACTTGAGGAAAACAACACTCTAGCTACATTTGTTTTCTGGTGATGAAATTGTCATCGGACCAGAGCTTCTTGGTGCTGTAATTTCCATTGAGATATTTATGGCTTGAATCTGATTCAACTACTGTTGCTGATCTTCTTGCTGCTAGAGCTGATAAGATTCCCTGCTGAGAGAAATCAGAATGCAGTCTGTCCTGATCTTCAGGTACTTTCAGATTGCCAGTAAGTGTCTGATTGTTCTGATTCTTTATTTATGTGAGTTTGCTTATTCTTTTTATGGTTTAGATTTGATTTCCACATTGATTGTGAGCTTTCTACTATGTGGTTCTTATTTTCCTTGCAACTGTGTGCAAGTGTGAGAGTTTTCTTCATCTTCTTGTTGGCTCCTGTATCTACTATTTTCTTTTTCCAATTTTAATGGAAGATCACTATAATCACCTAAAAGTTAAATAAGACAGCATCAAATTTACAAAACTTTAGTTACATCAAGAACATTTACTTCGCAATGGTTGCCAGAAACCACATCTAGCTGCCTATAAAATTACTTCTCTTCAATATCTTTCTAGCCTATGCAGTTACTGCAGTCACACCTCTTGAGCTTTGATCGGACATTTCACATGTCCAACAACGAAACCTACAACACCAATTAAATCAATTGCTGCATCCACCGTCAACAAAATCGACAGCCAACTGGATTACACACATAGTTTACCTCTCACTGAAATCTATCTGCTTAACCTTTTTTTATCTCCTCACAGAAAAATATCAACTCCAAGTTTTGAGCAGCTCTACATTACATAGGCATTAGCGAACCATTTCTTTCCATCTATTATTACAATAGCATTCTAGATAACCCATCTGGAAACTTTTTTTTAACCTTCCAAATCAATTTTCATCATAAACAACCAAAATATTCTTTGTCTCTTTCTTAATGAATGCTATTCCTTAAAACTCTTGTACAGGTATTATTCTTTTCTTCAGTTTGTTCTAATTGCATGTTAGTCTTGTTATTGGAATTTACCCTCAAATGTATCTTCCTAACAATCATTTTATCACAGCTACAATGTTTAAACATTGTAGTTATTTGTATTTGATCTACTATGAGTATTTGAACAGAATTTTCACCCAGCAGTGGGTTTTCAATTCAGAATTCAAGATCAATGCTTAGCTAATACCAAGACACAAGGTACTCAATTTGAAGCAAGTATTTTTCTCATGAAATTTTGGATTAATTTCTTATGTTTTCCTTCCAGTTAGATGTTTTATTCAATTCTGCTTCAATTTGATGTGATGATTTGTATTGTTGATTGTTCTAAGCAATCTGCTGGACTGCTAAAGTGCAGAGAAATGGGATCAGGCATGTGTTTGTATGCTAATATTGTATATTTTCTTTTGTAATGATAATATATGTTTCTGCAGATTAGTTATGGCAGATGCTGTAATAGGCTTTGCTATTCAACAACTAACAACTTTAACCAGTGAAGAAATCAGTTTATCAAGAAGCCTGCCAGATGAAGTCGATAGCATCAGGAAGGAATTAGAGATACTCAGACCGTTTCTCAAGAAAGTGGATGCAAAAATCGCAGCAGAAGATGCTGATCAACAGGAGAGAAATGAAGGTATACAAAATTGGATACAGCAAGTGGTCAGAGAAGCTTACAGAATTGAAGATGTTCTAGATGAGTTCGCATTCTTCAAGGCAAAACTTCACCGTCACGTTGTCTTATCCAGAGTTGGTCATTTTTTCCGGAAACTGAAGCTGCGACATGATATTGTAGTTGAAATTAGAGACATCAAATCATCACTGGAAACAATAGATGCACAGAGAAAACGTTTTGATTTGACCGTTAGAGGACCAAGCAATGAAAAGCAAAATGTCAGACCTGGAGGATATGGAATCCGTTCATATTACTTGGATGAAGATCAGATTGTAGGTGCTGAATCTGTCCAACAGGAATTCATCAATTATTTGCTGGGGAACAGATCTGAAAACAGTGCGTTGGCTTTGGTTGGTGGCGGAGGATTAGGTAAGACAGCTCTTGCCGCCAGGGTTTACAAAACCTTAGCTGCTACCAATTGCTTTGATTGTCATGCTTGGATTGAAGTTGAGGGAACTTCAGATCGGAAATACTTGTTGAAGAAATTGATAAGAGAATTTCACCAGTCAAGAAAGGAGGCCTTGAATCCTCTAATTAATCTAGAGGCGATGGATAACATAGAATTGATCGAGATGGTTGGAGAATACTTGAAGGAAAAGCGTTACATGGTGGTGTTAGATGATGTAAGGAAAGCGAAATCTTGGAAGTCATTGGAGCTTGCTTTAGTTGAAAACAACAAAGGGAACAGTATAATCATCACAACTCGCAACAAGGGTGTTGCGGATATTGTAGGTGACCGTGTCTCTGTCAGAGTTCGTTTGCTTGAAGGTTTGCCTGCAGATAAGGCGTGGGAACTATTCCGCAGGAAAGCATTTTCAGATGGGGTTTGCCCTGGAAGTTTAGAGGATGTTTCTCGCAAAGTAGTTGAAAAATGTGATGGCCTACCATTAGCAATTGTTAGTGTGGGTAGTCTTCTATCAAAAAGAGAGAAGGTGATTCGTTATTGGGAAACTTTGCTAGATAACTTTGGTGTGGAGATGGAGAGAGATATCAATCTAAAAGATTGTTATAGAGTTTTACTAGAAATGTTTTCTGATCTCCCTCACCATCTCAAGCTTTGTCTCTTGTACTTTGCATTGTTTCCAGCAGGGTATTTAGTGAAACGTGGAAGACTTATTCGCCTGTGGATTGCTGAGGGCTTTGTTGAATGTCAGGGTAACGTGAAATGCACGCCAGAGGAAGTAGCAGAAGGGTACTTGAATGAACTCATCACTAGAAATTTGCTTCGAGTTTCTGAGACAACCGTTCGTAAAGGAGCAAGATTGGTTCGAGTTCATAACCTGATGTATGAGATCATCTATCGGAAGGCAATGCAGTTCGGGTTCTGTCAACTCTTGAAGGGAGATTCTAGCCTCAAACACAACACCAGGCGTGCTACAATACAGAATAGCACCAGTAAAGCAATTGAGAGCATCTGTGAGTCGAAGGTTCGTTCTGTTTTTGTTCTTGATGTAAATGAATCACCTTATACTTTGATGTGTAAACTGTTTGATAATTCAAATAAGAAGCTCGTGAGACTACTAGATTTCAAAGACGTTGGTGTAGACTATCACGTTCCCAGAGATGTTGGAAACATTTTCAACTTGCGTTACTTGAGTCTGAGAAACACCAAAGTAAAAACAATTCCTAAAACCATAGGAAAGCTTTTAAACTTAGAGACATTGGATTTGAAGTACACTCTTGTAAGTGAACTTCCAAATGATGTCAAGTACCTGAGGAAGTTGAGAAATCTACTTGTTTGTCACTTGGACACTTACCACTTGGAGCAATTCAGTGTCGGTGACGGAACAAGAACCAAAATACAAATGGGTATTCAACATTTGACAGATCTGCAGAAGTTAACTTTTGTGGAAACAGATTCTGAAGCAGTTCAAGAATTGAGCAAGCTGAGACAGTTACGAAAGTTGGGGGTCCGAGTGACAAATGTAAATTGGGAGGACCTTTATGCTTCCATTTCGAACATGGAACATCTGCGCTCTTTAAATTTGGAGGCAAAAGGTAGTGATCAGATCATTGATCTGCAACTCATTGCTTCTCCTCCTAAACACCTTCAGGTTCTTTACTTAGCTGGGAAACTGATGAAGCTGCCCAACTGGATTTCTTCTAACAGTAAGAACCTTGTAAAAATAAGTTTGCTACAATCAGGACTAACAGATGATCCAACGACCGTCCTTCATTCCCTGCCTAATCTGCTGAAGCTGTCCCTCAACGATGCTTACAAAGGCGAGCAACTGCATCTCAGACAAGATTGGTTTCCGAACCTGTTGGAGTTGATATTATTTGACTTCAAAGAACTGAAACTTCTGAAAGTAGATGATGGTGCTCTACCTGTTCTTCAGAGCCTGAAGATTGGAGCATGTCCATTGCTGGGGGTTCCAATTGGTATAACCAACCTCAGAAGCTTAAAAAAGCTTGTATTAATAGATATGTCGAGTAGCTTCGTCTCCAGTGTTGCGAGCTCTGATCATTCGTTTAAAATCATGGTGAGTTATAAGCGGCATGGAATATATACCACTGAGACGGAGGTATAAACCTCCAGACTCCAACCAGACAAGGAAGAAAGGCATTCATGAAAGTAAACCAAGAAGTTTATGCATATTTTTCTTCACTTTATTACATGTTTGTGTTATTTGTTATAAAAAATGTCAACGCAATGGATTTGTTTGTTCTTGCTCTCAATAAATAAATTATGGTGATATTTTGTTTGGAATTATTCTTTGTTTGGAATTATTCTTTACTTGAACCAATGGAAGCAGCTGAACATGGAAGCAGTGGGGCTGATTCTTATTTCTCAGAGAAAGGACTCAACAGAGAATACTATGCTGACATTGGTGAGGCAGGACTGGGCAAGACCACTCTTGTTGCTTGTTCAGGAAGTTATTCAGAAATTTTAACTCAGTAAATATAATATCTGCATTGTATGACCTGATCCATTATCACAAGGGAAACATTTAATAACGGATTAAGAAGTGTTTTGAAATTGAAAAATTTACATTTACGAAACATTTCATAACGGATTAACAAGGGTTTGAATAAAAAGACAAATCACATTAGTTAGCAGATTAGTTTTAATTTTATTCTTAGAAAACTGTTATTATATTTGATATTTAATTGAAAATTCAAATAATATATTTGATAGTAGTATTAGATTTTATACAACAACTTAACCATCACTTAATTAATTTTAAATTTTATAAATAAAAAAAAAAACAGATAATATTTTTGAAATATATATCTATAAAAAGGGTTCTTTTGATGAGTAATGTCAGTTAATTAAAACTAAAATGGAGTTAGTATCAGTTCAATTCGTATATTCACTACTATTGTGTTTGATGATAACACAGCTCGTATCATCATCAAGAGTGTTACCTGAAGACCACACCAACAACGAATACGAAACTCACGAACAATGGATGATAAAACACAGCCGAACCTATCATAGCCAACAACATAGAAATGAACGTGCTGCTATTTACTACAGAAACCTCGCTCAGATCAAAGCTTTCAACAGCCAACCGAACACTACTTACAAACTCAAAGTCAACGAATTTACCGATCTCACCTACGAAGAGTTTCGTAAATTCCATGCACCATACGCCAAATTAACCTCAAACACGTCATTATTACCTTCTTACGCGTTTACCTCCATTTCTATATCCGCCGATTCAGTTCCTGCAAATATAGATTGGAGACAATACGGCGCCGTCACTCCCGTAAAAGCCAAAACCAATGTGGTATGTAAATAAATTATGTTCCAGTAAACTATTTATTTTGTATTTATTTACTGGAACAAATTATTTACTATGGCTATATTTTTTATTAATAATATTTTAATTAAATTGATCTTTATTTTTAGGTAGTTGTTGGGCGTTTGCAACGATAGCAGGAGTAGAAGGAGTAACAAAAATCAAAACAGGCAAACTAGTATCACTCTCCGAACAAGAGCTAGTGGACTGTGTACCACCCTCATGGTCTGCCGGAAACTGCAACGGGAATACACCGAACAATGCCTACGGGTTCATAATTCAAAACAGAGGAGTGGCGATGGAGGAAAACTATCAGTACAGAGGATACATACAATACTGCTCTTCGAACTCAGTGCAGAATCGTTCCGGAGCTATAAATGGATACGTACTTGTGGAACCAAACAACGAAGAGGCTTTAAAAAGAGCGATAGCTAAACAACCTGTGGTGGTCGCAATTGCAACGCAAGCTGATCCGAATTTTCGATTTATTGGAGATGGAATTTACAACGGACCTTGTGGTTTTAATGTAGACCATGCGGTGCTAGCAATTGGGTACGGAGAGGAAGCTAATGGACAGAAGTATTGGTTGATTAAGAATTCATGGGGTTCGACTTGGGGTGTTAATGGCATTGCGAAATTTGCTAGAGGTGTTAATTATAGACAAGGGGTTTGTAATATTTGCTATGGGCCTAGTTATCCTGTGATGTAGGTTAGAGAGATTTTAGCTTGTTTTGTTTTAGTATTTTGATTGGCTTTTTGTAAAGTCGATTGTCAATTAGTTGAATAAAAGTTCTGATGTCAGGTTTTGTGTATAGATCTTTTAGTATTATCAACTTTCGAAGTTTTTTTATTTGGTATATGGAATCGTTTATGGTGTAACATAATTAAATTTGTCTCTAAGGATGCTGAACAAGGAAGCAGTGCGGCTGATTCTTTTTCTAAGACCACTCTTGTTCAGGAAATTATTAAGAAAATTTCTGCTTCCAATAAGGACACTTTTGAGGAAGATATAGATGAAATGGAGAACAAAAATCAATCTGAATTAAATTTAATCTTTTTCATGTTTAATGGGTTTGATTAAATAGAGGGGTGGTATTCAAAAATTCACACCGAATAGATTAACACATAAACTCTAAATATAAATATATATTTTTTAAATTAAGCTTAAATTATTTAATATTTATATAATTTTTTTACTCTATTAAAAACAATTTTTTTTTAATATTACAGTAAAATTAATTAAAGAGTATTTTTGTAATTTTATATATTTTTATTTTAAAATTTTTTTTCTTCTTTTTAATGATAGATGACTTTAACAAAGGATTGTTGTAGGTATCACTAAAATCAACTCCAGGGTTTTGGTTGAGCAGGCCTTACCTTGTACTTGGAATTGACCCATCAGGATTATTTTTTAATTCTAAATACACATTTACACATTTAGTTCCTAAAACATTCATATTTGACTGATAAGGAACTAGAGTCCATTGAATTCTTCCTCCTCCATTAATTGTTTCCAAACAGAATACAATAGAGCTTGTTTAGGGAGCGGATAATATACCAGTAGTATATATTTTAGGCTTGGTTATTCCACTTTTTAATTTTGTTTGCATAGAGGAGTGTTTATATTAGAAATAATATTTGTTGGTTAGTGTTGTGTGTCAGGACTAGTGTTTGAATTGTTACCGCAAATTATTGTTATTGCAAACTATTGTTACTATTGGATGAGTAAGTATCTGAAATAGTAAAAAATTGAGAATTTACCTGATGAGTGTTGGTATCTTAGATAGGATCCATGGTGGTGCATGTGTTGTACAAGATGTGAAAGGAACCTGTATAAACTTAGAAGCATAGGTGAGAATAGAAAGTGGTAGGATAGGTGGTGATGTATTTTCTTTAGATGTTGAATTTGGGAACATGATAGAAGAAGAAAATTCTACTTCATTAAGATTTTAGGTGTGTATGTAGGACTTTTCTGAAATAATTTCTCAAATGGAGAAATATTATTAAGAATGGGAATGGACAATTTGTTTATTAGATATACTATTGTAGAGAATGCTTCTAACCAATTTTTTTTAGAGGTATTTTAGCATGTGAAAATAGAGAGAGTCCCATTTCTGTAATGTACCTTTGTTTTTATTTTGAAACACCGTTCTACTGATGCATGTATGGACAAGAAAAATGAGCTACCTTGTTGTTCAAGAAAGGGAACAAAGACTTTATATTCTCTTTCACTGTGAAAGGTTTCATGAGCCACTGAGTCAAGCTTGAACTTTAATTTTTAGCTCGATTATTAAATTAGTCAAGTTTGAACTTTAATTTTTAGTTCGATTATTAAATTAGTTGAGCTTGAACTTGGATGTGCTCGACTCATTGACTCGTGAGCTAGCTCGATAAATTTTATTAATTAAAATAATAAAATATAATATACGTATAGATATATAAATAAAAAAAATAAAATATATTACCAACCAAATTGATTTGGATGCCTATTCACATAATTTCTATTGAAAATAATAATAATAATAATAATAAAATTATAAACTAGAGTAACATAAAAATATAATTCATATTATCGATTGTTTATTCCTTCAAAATTAAATATTATTTTAAATAAGTAATACAAAATTAGTATAGTTATCAAGTTAGCTTATCGAACTCGAGCAACTTGTGAGCTTTAAATGAGCTCGTGAGCTTTAAGTGAGTTGAGTTTGAGCTAAAAAAAATAAGTTAATTAACTAAACAAGCCGAGCGCAAGCTCGATAAAAATTAAACGAGTCGAGCCGAGTTAGCGTCCAGCTCGGCTCATATCCAGCCCTATGTAGTACCTATAACCATTATTAGATAAAAATGGAGAAGGATCTCATATGTCTGAGTAAATAAGTACTATTGGTTTATAAGAAAAAAAAAATAAGTAGGAAAATGTAATTGATGAGATTTTGCAAGTTGACATGAATCACAAAAATAGCTAAAATATTAAATTAAATTTAGTGTTAATATTTCTAGCAACTAAAGGAATAACTTGATTGGATAGGTGTCTAAGTCTAGCATGCAAATCTGTAATAATAGTAATAATAACAAAATAGGTACCGTGTGAGGCCTGATTTTTAGATGAAAAGGTTCTAAGGTTGTAGAGGTCATCCTTTAGAACTCGTCTGACTAGCATCATCCCTAAATCTTTTCTTTAAATATACAACCATAATTAGGATATTCGACAAATACATTATTATCTTTAATGATTTGAAATATACTTAAAAGGTTACATGTAATAGAAGGAACGTGTAAGATTTGTTTTAGATGAATTTGTATATTTTGCGGACCATGAAAACAAAAATTAGACGTTCGAACACGTAAAATAGAGAGAGTATTACCACTACCAACTCTAGTGATTCCTTTCCAGTATAGTTGTTGCTGTCACTGTTCAGATTTTTTAGATATGGTGTAATATGATTTGTTGCACCACTGTAATGGTACCAAGTAGAGTCATTAGAGGTCTCTGATATGTTTGATGGATGCTGATGAGTGATATAGGCTTGAGGAGATCCATTTTGTTAATAAAAAGAAGAATTAGCAGGCTGATATGAATTTCAAGTGGAAGGTTGTTAGATAGGTTTTCTTAAAGTAGGTTAAAAAGAGTTTAGAATGCCTTGCCAGTTCGGATCAAAACATTTATGAAACTGTAATACATTATGGTTTGGCCTTTGATAGAGTTGGCAGTATATACGTCCACGGCTTGGTCTGTCCTGAATATTGGAAGTAGTTAACAATAAAATTAGATAAAGTAACTTGAGAATCATAATTTATTTGTTCTAATTTGTGTTCGTGCATCACGAGTGAGGATTATGCATCACGAAGAGTCGAGGCACAGTTGGTATGAAATAGTAAAACAATCACAATATCATATTCTTGTCCTAGTCCGCTTAAGACACTTAAAATTGAATGTCCAGGAACTAAGAAAGCATCATTAATTTTATTTTTTTTTAAATATATATATATATTTTGAGATAGAGCTGGATTCTTTCTTAATTGATGATAATTGTTGCTTTAGTTAGAGGACTCTAACCATGGATGTTTCTACGTATAACTTTTCATATTACAACTATATTTCATAATTCACCAAATCAACTATATCTTTCAAAATGGTAGAGAGAAGCCAACAAAGTGAAAGCTGGTATGAGCGTTTCCAAATTTTAAAGGTGGAATTTGGTGTTTATTCATAAATGAATGATCTGTTAAGGTTGAAGAGGATGGTGTAAAGATTTGTAAAATATAATCTTCCAACTCTAACTTTATTGGAAGATTGAAATTAAGTGTTTTGGCTAAAGTTTGAAAATTCACTGTATTTTCAATTTTAGGTGGAGGAGGATAGAGGGAATGATCAATTAAAGAAAGGATATTGCATAAGCCGTTAGTTACCATATTAAAAGATTAAAAAATATATATATTATAAAAAAAATTAAAAAAAAAGCTTTAAATGTTTTTGCTAATGTTTTTCCATTTGTGGTGAAAATGATTACATAGTGTTTGTGGACCTGGGTTATTAATCTGGACCTATGACTTTGTTTTGGTGAGGCCTGTAGTTTGATATATCAGCAGTCTGAGCTTATGAATTAATCCTTACTCTTTCATGAAGCCAAGAGAAACATCCAAATGGATACTTCTCTCGTACAAGTATCACCTAGCTGTGAACAAGCAAGGAAGACAAAGGAGGCTGTAGTTTTTCAGGAGCAACTACCAAGCGAAAAGGAGGAGAAAAGAGCACAACTGAGGAGGATAATGAAGAACATGTTACAGAAACAAGAAATTCGTCCATTAACACTCGAATACCAAGCAAGCAAGCAGCAGCGAGGATGGCGAGAGCATTAGCCATTGTGTGTGTAGATGCAAGGTTTAAACAGAGTAAAGGAATGCAGAACAGAGAAATTATCATATAACAATTGGTTGAGAATCAAATACATCAACCCATCTTAATAAAGATTATCCTGATGAATACTATGAATACTACTAATAAATATTATATAAGGATGATAAGAGGCAAAAAAATTTTACAGTGGTGAGGTGCTTCAATGGTCTCATTGAGTGAGTCTCTGCATCTCGTTTTGGTCGTTGAGGGTTTCCATTAGAAGGGGAGGAGCGTACTGAGCAGTCCCTTGGTGCTCTTCTGAGTCCTGGCAGAATGAAAGGATGATGGTATCAATTGACATTTCCACCACCGCAAAGAACAGAGTTGCAACCACATAGCCGAGCGCCCAGCAAACCTGTGGGAATGACATTCATGATAAGAATGTTCAGAACTAGCAGGATGGAGAGGGTAGATTTTCGTAACAATAGAAAACAAGTACCAATACTGGAAACAAAGGGGATGAGATCTTGTTATGAGAAGATTTGTATTTGTGCATGTCGAGCATAAGGAAAGCGAAAACTGCACTAGAGAGGCTGACACACAGTTTGCCAAGGAACAGAATAACATCTCCTATAACATTTACCCTCCCTATGCGGAGGATGTTACTGATGATAAGTTCTGTTGCAATAGCAGAAGCCCTACAGAAGCTCTTTCCTGTTATAGCAATCTAAAACAAGCAATGCAAATAGTCAAAATCAACCAAAGTAGCATAGACTGGCAAATTAATGAGACTGGTAAGGCTTTGTTACCATTATATAGGCATTTCGGTTGAAGGATTTAATGGTCCACTCTATAAACCTCAGAGTACCTTGTGAAGTATAAAATGCTGCCTTTCCATACCAGCTATCAGGTGTAGTACTAGAAACTTTCATTCTTCGGCGAATTGACTCAAGTATAAATCGGATTGATTCTACAAATGATACTGTCAGTGAGCCAAGAGCCACAGAGCCAAGACTGTATCGCATCAGCCGCTTCATAGATGAGAAAACTGGAAGAAATGGGATCTCGGGCTGCATTGAGAGTACAAGGCAAATGAAAATTAGTGTTGACCCTTATGTAATCTGATTAGTTGATTAATTAGCCAAAGACATGCAAAGTGACTCTTCTTCATGAAATAATATCATAAGCAACATGGCTTACCGAAGTTTCACCACGAGCCCAATAATAAGACGCAACAGAACCAGCAATTACTGTTGAAGAAGATGCTATAAAAAACTGTGTAACCCAGTAACCTCCAAAAAGGTGGAAAAAGATGGCAGCTCCGATATGAGGGGTGTAATGGATGCTATAACCACAGCAACGGTCACAATTCACCTTTTTTGCAGCAAGATCATAAGCACAGCAGTTAGAATTGCAGTTGTTTTGAACTATCTGACCAGAGCTGAACAAGTAAAGTGCAGCTGAAATCCAGTTCATGTAGAAAACAGCAAGGAGGAAATAAGGTATGACAGGAAAAATCACGAGCGCTTGAACTTCTCCAATGACTTTTGCAGCAACCTATAAACAATATAATTGTAAGACCAGCAACAGAACAACCATCAAGGAAGCAGGTGTGCCTCGCCTAATTATGACCATAGAATCATGTGCAGTTAAATATGTTTTTAGCAACAAACTTAAAATAGTCCAAAATGAATACTCTTGATTGCTGAAACGAAATAATAGGAGGTTGCATTTTTACTTAAATAAAATGTTGCACGGCATCAACATTCCACCATTTGAAAATGCTAAAACTAGCATATTTATGACAGTAGAATGATAAGTGAATATTTCTTAGGAAGATAAGCACATAAGCAGATCTCAAGTTGCTTTAAAACAAAACATATAAGAAATCATGTTCCCTATGCTTGTTTATGGAGGCAGTTGGGGTGTCGCCTCTGAAACAGCTGTATCTGATTAGATTGATACATTCTACCTCTACAAAGTAAATGCCACCATTAGTTAATTTGTCAACTTAGATAAAGCCTATCCCCTAACAAATTTGCATAGCACATCAATGAAGCATGTTAATCTTATACTAATTTTAGTATATATTATTTTAGATCTAGAACTTGCCTTAAGCACAGACGTTGCCATAAGGATGCGGCGGACAATGGCAATGGAAGTAAGGACAGCAACAATCATTATAAGAGTCATAAGAATAGCAACAGCACGGAGATGGTGGAGCTCCTGCGAGTTGCAAATTTAAATTAGTATTCGATTCTCAGAAAAAGCTTTCACATTAGGTTTGATATAAGATGAACTCACCCTTGAAGACACAGTATAGTATGGATCACGCTCACCAATAATGGGAGAGATGGCATCATTCCCAATCCATCCAGCTAAGACAAGGAAAGAAAAGCAGTTTCAGTATGCCATTTAATTGACAATCATCTTTATTTTTTAAAGTACAAGAAAATTAAGCAAAGAACTCAACGCTGAAACAAATTCAACCAAGTAATAAACATAATTGAAATTTCAAAATTTCCAGCTGCATAAGTAGAAGATCAAAATCCACGGAAGAGTTTCTAAATGCTTGCAGCTACATAGTATGAGACAGCTAAACAGAAGAAAAATTTTGAAGAGCATGTAAATATTATCTAGCACATCCCTAATAACATTAAAATTGAATTTTGCTTCAACAGGTAAGGAGATAAGTGTAAGAAACATCTACTCCGTACCTTTCAAGTAGTAGAACATTGTGACAGATATAATAAGGATGTTAAAAAGCGCAACTGTTATCCATGGCATTGCAGCAACAAAATATCGAATCATCACCAGCCAAATCACTGATAGAAACAGAGGCAATAGTCCTCCACAGACAATCAATACTCCCCAAGATTTTCCAATATCAGCCATATATCTCTGCAAAAACCCCCCCAAGACAATCACACTTTGTCATTTCATTGTTATCACTAATCTCTACTCATTCTTCAAAGATGAGAAATTGCAAATTATTTGTAAAAGAGTTTTTCTTATAATAAACTTCTGACAGCATACAGGAAAAACTACAAGGAACTACATTCATGATAGCTGAATCAAGCTAAGTACCTAGCAATACTTGGTTCATTAAGCTGCTATGTCCTGGAGGTATTCTCAGGAAATTATTTTACTTCAGCAATGAGTTCAGCAGCAGAGCAGGCTCCACAGCCAAATTTGCTAACAATTGATATAAGGGCTGTGTAGCTACATTGAGGATCTATTAAACCTTTAAATTGTTCTAAATATTAAGATGCTCTATATATCAAATGTCAAACACTGATAATAAACTGCAATTAACTAAATGTTAAGCACAACTAACATAGACAACGAAATATACTTCTTTTTACCTAAGAAATGATGCATAATATAACATCACCAACATATCCTAGAAGTTGATAAAGACAAGAGTTAATTCCAGCCATAAAAAGAAGTTTTAAGAGACAAAAGTTTTTTACCTTTAACACAGATGATCTTGAATTGATGGCCTTGTGAATTGATTTATCAATAAGAAGATCTTGATTGATATTAACACCGCCCATCTGTTGCCAATGCCGCAGAGACATATTTGATGGGCGGGCTACGAATTGACAGCTCCAGTAAACTGTAAAAATGAAATTTCAATAAACAAAAGAGAAGATTTTGTAAAAGAAAATTTTGATTTACAAAAGATTGAGACAAATACCCCATACAAACAAGTCAAAAAGCATACATATAAGCAAGTAGATTCATGCTACAATACACTTATAAAGCACACATTGCTTACCATTCACACTAGGAAATATAACAGGATAACACGGACCCTGAAGCTGGAGAGAGCTATTACGCATTTCTGGGGTCAGGAATTCAAAGTAATTATAATTTCTATCAATCCAATCGTCCATTGACAGACGAATATCACCATCTGGATAATCACAGACCCAATTCAAATCATCATCTGCAGGTCTTGGACAATCTAACAAACATATACTCCTTGCGTTGGACAGCTTGAATTGGCTATCCTTTACACCACTTTGATAAACCTGATTAGGATTCATCCAATATCTGAGCTCCAATTCATGAAGATGTGCATGCTTGTCACCACACACATTGCCTTTGTAGTCCAGTCCATAAACAAGCCTAGTGAGACATACAAGATTTATCAAAAACACAATTTAACAAAGATAGAGAGAACCAGTACAAAAACCCCAAATGCCAGAGACTGAACCAAAGCATAAACATCAGATAATTAAAACTTGCCAAAAATAGAGAACCCATTTGGAAAAACGAAAAAACAGAAGAAGTAAATGAAATAAAGTAGGTACCTTTGAGGGTTTCCAAGGTTGAATCCAAAGCTAGAGTTAACAATCATAGCAACCCAAAAGGCAATGAATATAATTAGAAACACAACATCTCTACACTTCCTGTTGTGTCTGATGATCCCACCATCAATTGGAACACTTCCATCACTAGATGGGTACCTACCTATCACAGCTCCCAAAGGTCCTCTCATCTCTCCACACACACCCCAATACTCTACAAACACTGTCTCCAAGTAAATGTGTGAGCTTTGTGATGTAATGAGGTATCTGCAACTAGAGAGAGAAAGGGAAATGGGAAAGTTGCAACCTTTTTTTCTTGAGAGAGAGAGTAGCAGTGTTGTAGTAGATGGAGTGTGAAAAGAGAGTGTAGATGTGAAGCTTTATTAGATTTGGAATGATTTTTAATTTAATTTTATTTTGCTTTTCGAATTTTAAGACAAAGATATTAAGAAAGGATATTTGTAAGTAAATTACAAGTCTTATGTCTTGTTCTGTCAGAAAACACTTTTGAGCCTCCTTGTCGCTTGGTATCCCTTCATATTGGCTCGCTCGGCTTGATGAGAATCATGTACTGTATGTATATAAAGTGATGAATTATTGGCTGTGAACAGAGCTAGCTTAAACCGAGTCATGTACTGTTAAGCCAGCCTTAGAGCCAATTAGTCACTAATCATCGTCATGGAATAATCAATAAATAATATGTGCTTTTAATTTGTTTATTAATTGGTCAGTTAATATAAGACAGCGCAAAGGAGAAAGTGCAAGTGGTTTGTGACAAGTAGATATTCCCACCTTTTAAACCGTTGATGGTCTTGGCAAATGTTTGATTACTATCTCCATCTAACGGTTCACATTGGTTTAGGTTGAAGACAGTGGTCTGACTTTCTCATTTCCCATTCCAAGATCAAGCTATTTGATGATATATACTAATGTTGTTGAGGTATTTATTTATTTATCTATTTAATAAGATTGTAAATAATTTTCCCGACTTATGAACAGTGTTTTGGTAATACAAATTCTTTATTTTTGTATCCAATACTCAAAATAAAGAAATGCAATTTTTTGTGCAATGGAACCCCTAAGCAGGAAGAACATTTACATTTTGAATAACTAATAGTCTTGTGCAAGTTAAGAACTTTGCTTGGTGGGTCTGGGTAAGTTATACAGTAACAGACCCAGAACAAGAATAGAAGTCCCTAATATAAAGAAAGAGCTTAAGCTAGAACCCTCAGGTAGGTAAGGCAGTGGGCGAGAAAGAACATATATTGCAAGTGGCACTGCAATTGAAATTAAATAAATAAGAGAAAATCATAATTATAATCTTCGCAGATGTATCATGTATGGATAAAATATAGGGTATGTTGAGAGCAAACCTGATAGCATCACCACCAGAGAAGTAAGAACAGCTGAGGAAAGTTTCAATAGATTCAGTGCAGATATGTTGAAAGCTAAATTGGTAGTCACATACAGTAAGGGAAGCCAGGGAGCTCCATCACAACCTGAAACAATATAGTAAAGTCATCAGAAGCGTCATCTACGTGATGGATGCATCAATTCTTTTTACTAGAAAAATTAAAATTAACCAAATTCTTGCAAGTATAGTGTATGGATTAGTCACTCTGTCTTCTAGTATGGAAACATATATTTTGAATTAACATGTTGCAGAACAAAGAGAGTTACGTTAAAGACTAATGGATGGATAGAGCAAAATCGTGTTCTACACAAGGGCAACGAGGTAACAAGAATATCTAATGGGGACTTGCCTGTTGAATTGGCTCCGATGTTAAGAAAGCAACCAGCACCGCTTTTTAGGTATGTAGGAAGTTGGGCAAATGGTATCCCCTTTATATTTGAAAGTAAAGGCAAAAGCAGAAGAACAAATAGTGCCTACAAATTAACGTAGAGTCAATGATATAAGGTGGTTAAATTGTGATCCTTAGCATGTACACACAAATCCACTGTCCTGCCATCTGTCTGATAGCCTGCTATATGGGTTTACAATATCTATATCTTATTGTAAGAGGATCACAAAAGATCATTAACAAAAATTATGGGTACGCAACGAAAACTCACTTGAAATCCCGATCCAAAGGAATTGACAGCAAAGATGTCAACTGACTTCCCCTGTACATAAACAGGCCAGAGTAAGAATTTCTGTCAATACAAAAATGAACAAACAGCTAAATAACCACATACATCTAACAATTTTACAGACTACTAGCAACACTTGCCTTTAGGCGCTTAGCAGCATCAGCGAAGATAAATTCCTGCAATGAAAATTTTTATTTTTTTAGTTTTCTTAATATAGATGCTTAAACCTGAAAATTACATATTTACTACATAACCTTGATTATAGATGCACCAGCTTGAAAAGCACAAGAAGCTATCATTACTGCTGGCCATTTTAACTCAACTCCAGATAGTATCTGACCAGCATCAGATCCACTGCAATTGCCACAACTAATTATCAGGACCAACAATATCGCTTGTCATGAAGAAAAAGCACAGATAAAACCAGATAAAACCATTTAAATTGGTGGACCAAAGCGTCAGTTTAAATCCACTAAAGTGGCTAATAAAAACAGGAAAACTGGAGAAAGCCACAGTGAAATCCCACTTAATAAAAAAACTTCTTTTTGAAGGAGTAGTAACTGAGCAAGGTTTTTTCTTACTCACTAATGTTTGCTCACTCATAAAATCAATATTAGATTCAGATTGCTTGATTTAAAAACTGTCCATGATAAAATTTGTTTCTAATTGATCATATGTCCAGTAATAGAAATATACAAAATCGAAGTTGAATTTACAGACAAACCTTGCAACAGCCACAACTACACCAGTAGCCACAAGTAAACAACCAGCAATCTGGTTCAGAGTGTACTTTCTCTTTAAGAGAAGGACAGAAAGGGCTAGTTGCCACACTAAAAATGTCTGGAGAGAGGAAACAAATGGCAGAATAATTAGTAAAATCTAATAATTGGCAGAGAAGGCAATTTCGAACAAAATATATAAATAGTTTGGGGCAGCAGATGCAAACATGATTATATTTGAATGATAGTTCATGCTATGGGCATTGAACCACTACATTATGCATACATGTTTCCTATCTATCTTATTTATTATGATATGAAATTATCACATATCTCATGTTAGTCCCTGGATATACAGACATCGAATCTTCTACATTCTATGAGATGGAGGTGAACGTTTTGATTTAGATATTGAACTTGGTACATTCAAATAAACACATTACAGAAAACACACCGACAAAGAAAACAGCAATTGCACTTTATCAATCTCTAAACTTGCAACATAAGAAACTTGCAAGAAGAAAGCAAGGAACCTATTCTGCACAACAGCACTAAAAAAGTCAAAATTAAGCTAAAAACTAACACACCATAATGTATTTAAGGAAAGATTTCTTAAACTAGAAGCAACTGCATATAGTTTACTGGTGGCTGTTAACTATTCTACAGTTGAATTAAGGGCTGTGAGAAAAATACAAAATAGAAAATACAGTAAATAAATACTGAAAAACACTAGCTTGATTTTAAGTATTCGGTGAAACTCTGCTACATTTCCATACCTGATTCAATATAGGTATGGACGGTCCAGGAAGCATAGCTGCAGAAAATAGTTAGACAATCGCATTTCGGAACACATATCAAATGAATCCGACTCATAGAATTCCATATAGACGTCAAATCAAGAACAAATGCTACCTGCAGCCGCCATTCCAAGAGCAAGACCAACAGCTTCGAGAAAACCAATGGCTACGAACCGCGATTTCGGCAGGCGAAGCATGTCATCAGTCACGATGCCCAACCGGTGGCGCGCGAATAGTATCGAAAAGTAAATCACCACATATCTGCACCGGTTCCGAAAACGATCACTCAAAACAAAAAATATATCAATTTCGACGTCGATAGCAACTAGTGAGATTACCCGAAAGTAGTGAACTGAGCTAAGAAGAATGGGTATTGTTTCATAGGAACAAGAGCGAGCTTGTAAAGGACGCGATTCGCAACCGCCAGAGCGATGGTGATTGCGGAGCTGATTGCAATAAGTCGAGCATTGGAAGATGATGGTGATGCTGTGTTGGTGGTTGAGGAACGGACGATCAGATTTGGTTTTTTCCGAGGAAGGACGGGTGCGGTTGTTCTGGAAGTGAAACCGTAATTTGTGGAGAGGAACATTGACACGAGAGAAGAGTGGGACTTGGAATTGGAAATTACATTGACTTTAGTGTGAATAAATGGTGGAAGGTGATGGGAGACGATGACGTGACAAGGTAGACTAGTCGAATTGAGTTTCACTGGAGAGAGTTTGAATAGCATTGCTTAGAGAGTGGGAGAGATATTTTGGAGAATGGTTGAGTATGGTACTGGTGAGAAAGCGAGCGAGTATTCTACTATTTCTTCGGAGCGGTTTGACCCACTCACCAACGGTTCTCCGTCAAGCACCGCCGAGCTCACCGGTTCTCACCACCGTGATTTGACCTCCAATCAGTCCAATTTCCCCGTTGGTGGTTGATTTGTTTAGACTTGTGATCCGTGCTCATAGAACACTCGCACAATCGTCTCTACCAAATGCTGACCGTTGAAATGATCTTCATATAAGCTAGGGTTATTTCCAAAAACACCTCCTTTCACGTTTCATTTCGAGCATCGGTTTTGAAAGTTTGGAAAATCACCTCCAAAATTAAAATCACTGGAGGTTTTTGGTGGTTTTTGGTAATTTTGTGAGTGGTTTTGGTGTTGTATGAGTAGTTTTGATGTTAGAAAATTTTTGAATCCCTAAATTAAACCTATAGAATTTCAAAACCACTCATACAACACCAAAACCACTCAAAAAATACCTAAAACCACCACTAGTGGCTTTGGGATGATTTTCCAAAACTTTACGTTTGAAAAAATTGAAGTGTTTTTGGAAATAACCCATATAAATAATCCTAAGGAATTTCTTGAAATATCTACAATCATATCTGGTCCGATAGTGACATTTTCTCCCTCAACAGAGCTTGAATGGAGGATCGTACACGACATACTCAAACTGCAAAATGTATCTGACTAAAGTATATCTCATCTGTAGGATGTTGACAAATGCATATTCTAAATCTGTTGTAAGCTGCTTCACAAATTTAGATGAGTGCATAAGCAACATCAACAATAAATTATGATTCCACCTGTTCCGAACTGATACATGTCATTCAAAATGTATCTTCACACTGTATGTATACCCATTAGGCTTCGGACATTTCACGGGATGTCTTATGAACAATGCCATCTTCATAGTCCATCAAGAATCCCAAATCAAGATAGCTAACTATGTCCGTCTTCTGGTGATGTAGGTATTGGTATTGAAGACAGTAAGAGAACGAAAATAGGTTGTAGATGACAGTTTTGAGTTGCAAGATGAAGACACCGTTGCGAACGAAGGTGTGAATTCAAGCAAACAAATCCATGCAAGTAAATTCAATCATCAGTGTACTGGTCACAAGGCTGCACCTTCTACCAAGTAAGAGTTGGTCCTGTATCACGTTGAAATAAAAGTATTCTTTAGACAAGGCAGATGAAATAAGAGTTTCCTCTGTGTGTATACTCATCTCTAAATGGAAAATGTATAGATAACCGTTAGAACTTACAAGCAGTTGTGTGGAATTTTGTTCATAGAATGATCTAAAATATGAAACCCGGGATGCAGAAATGTTTGCACAGCTTTCTAGTTTTCCTGGAAAGTTGAGAGCCCAGGATACAAAGGAGATTCAGGGCAGTGGCGATGTATGATCTTTAAGCAAAATGAACTCAGATTTGGTTAAATATGCGAGATGGAATTTGATTGGAGGGCAAGAAGAGCTGCAAGTGGTTGGGGAAGTTCATGTTCATGATGCAGGAAGAAACAGGGGAATCCAATGAAGGCTGCAATTTCCTGATAATGATAGTTTATGGGTAGTTCTAAGATAATGAAGTCCTGACTGCATAAATCTGGACTTTTGCTCATTGCGCATCTTCTTTTCGTCAGTCACTGTGACCCAGATTCAAAACAAAGATTGTCTTATTATGTAAGATGAAATCCATCCTAATCAAGAATAATTCCGAATGACAACCAATAGTCCTCTGCAAATCAGGAACTTTGCTTAGTAGGTCTGGGTAAGTTGTACAGTAACAAACCCAACACTAGAATCAAACTTCCTAATAGGAAAAAAGGGCTTAAGCTTGAACCCTCAGGTAGGTAAGGCAGTGGACGGGATAGAACATATATTGCAAGTGGTACTGCAGTTAAAATTAATAAAACAATAAATAAAAATAAAGAAAGTCATAAAAGTGTATGTATCGTCATAGACATAAGCATGAATAAGGGTTTGTTGAGAGGAAAACCTGATAGCATCATAACTAGGGAAGTCACAACAGCTGATGAAATTTTCAGTAGATGAAGTAAAGATATGTTAAAAGCCAAATTGGTAGTTGCATACAGTAAGGGAAGCCATGGAGCTCCATCACAACCTGAATCAATATATTTAAGTAATTAGAAGCACGATCTACAAGATGCCTCAAATACGGAAATAAACTAACACTATACAAAATCCTTTGAAGTATGACATACAAGTTAACCAGTCGGTCAGGTATCAAAAATTTTATTTAAAAAAAATTGTGTGTATTCAGTGACCTCTATTTCACATAACATCAAAAGAATAATTTAAGGGTATCTAAAGACAACTTACCTATAGCAGAGGCTCCCACATTTAGTAAGCAGCCAGCACCATTTTTTAGATATGTAGGAAGTTGGGCAAACGGTATCCCTTTCAAATTCGAGAGCAAAGGCAAAAGGAGAAGAACAAATAATGCCTACAAGTTAACAGACATATGTTGGAATCAACATTACAGGGTCTCTTGTCATCTCTAATGCTAAAATGTACAAGTACGCATCAGAATGTTAAAATGTAATCATTAACATGCTCATGCAAATTTACTGCTCTGCACTCATAGCCTAAGATGTGTGTTGATAATATTTATAGTTGCATGTAAATGTATCACAAGAGGACTGTTAAGAAAAACATTATGGCTAGGCAACCCAAACTTACTTGAAATCCAGATCCAAAGGAGTTAACAGCAAATATGTCAACTGACTTGCCCTGCACTTGAGCAGACCGAATAAGAATTTAAATAAATAGAAAAGAATAAGCAGCTTAATATCCCCAGATATCTAACGATTTAGCGATAATATTAGCGAGATGACTTACCTTCAGGCGCTTTGGAGCGTCAGCAAAGATAAACTCCTGTTATGAAAAAGTTCTAATGTCATTAATTAAGTTATCCCAATATAGATGTTTAAACCTAAAATTATAGGTAAACTGTGTAACCTTGATGATAGATGCACTAGCTTGAAAAGCACATGAAGCTACCATTATTGCTGGCCATTTTAACTCAACTCCAGATAGTACCTGACCAGCATCAGATCCACTGCAATTGTGGACAACTGATTATCAGAACCTACCTACACCATCTCTTGTCATGAAGAGAAAGCACAGTAAAAACGACTAAAACTAGTGAGCCAGACCACACTACAATTTGAGTGGTTAGTCCAAAAGAGGGAAAACTAGAGATGGCCACACAATGAATTCCTATTCAACAAAAGGACTTCTCAGAAACTTTTGAAGGAGAAGTAATTTATTTAGTAAGGTTTTACTCAAATGACTTAATAAATGTTTGCTCACTCATAAAACCACACAATATTAGAACTCAGATTGCTCTTGATTTAAAAGCTGATCATGTTGTAGTTTATCATAGATCATGTCAGATAATAAAAATATACAAAACTGAACTTCAAATTACAAACAAACCTCGCAACAGCCACGGCTACACCACAAGCCACAAGTAAACATCCAGCAATTTGGTTCAGAGTGTACTTTCTTCTTAAGAAAAGTGCAGAAAGAGCTAATTGCCACACTAAAAATGTCTTCAGAGAGAAATCAAAAGGCCAAAAAGATTAGTAACACGAAACAATTAGCAAAGAAGACAATTTCATATTCAAATGTATGTATGAGTGGTTTGCAGCAGAGGCTGCAAGGATGATTTAGACTTGACTGATACTGCTCACTACTGGCGTTGAACCACAACGGCATTGCTTGCATGCTTCCAAGCTATCTTATTAATTGTGACGTGTTTCAGCTTCATAAATCATGCAACAATTTTCATATCAGTTACTGCATATCCAGACTTTAGATCTTCAGATCTTTTATATCGTGTGATGTTGTTAATGTTTTGATTTCAGATTTAATCTAAAATTGAATTTAGTATATTCGATTAAATACATATAAATACAATAACATAAACGAAAAAGCAAATTCACTTTAAAGGTTTCTAAACTTCTGTCACAAGAAAATTATGAGAACAATATTAGGAGACCTTCCCGACAACATCACACAATTATAAATCAGAATTAGCTAAATACTAATGAACCACAGCCAATGCATGGAAGGTTTCTTAAACTAGAAGCAACAGCAGATTGATTGTTTTTGTGGCTGATTTAAAGCTTGTGAGGAAGATATAAAATAGAAAATACAGTACTGGAAAAGCTAGCTTCATTTTATAATCATGTGTTAGGACTATTTGACTGAAATGAAGTATCCGTCTGTTTCTACATTTTCATACCTGACTCAATATAGGTATAGATGGTCCAGGAAGCATAGCTGTAGAAAATAGTTAACAATCGCCAAATGAAACATTCATCAAAAATTTCCATTTAAAACATAGAATCAAGAACAAATGCTACCTGTAGCAGCCATTCCAACAGCTAGACCAGAAGCTTCTAGAAAACCAATGGCCACGAACCGCCATTTCGGCAGACGAAGCATGTCATCAGTCACGATTCCCATTTGGCGACGCGCGAACAGTATCGGAAAGTAAATCATCACATACCTGCAACGTTTCCGACTCCGCCTACTCAGTCAAAATTAAAAAATAAACATTTCAATTGGTGAGATGCAATAATTACCCGAAAGTGGTGATCTGAGCTAAGAAGAAAGGATACTGTTTCATAGGAACTAAAGCGAGCTTGTGAAAAACGCGATCTGCAACAGCTAGCGTGACGGTGATCGCAGAGCTGACGACAATAAGCCGAGAGTCTGGAGATAACGGTGACGGTGTGCTAGCGGTTGAGGAACGGACCGTGAGATTATATTTTTTGGGCGTGGTGATGGTTCTGGTTCTGGAGGAGAATCCGAAACCGAAATCGAAATGTGTGGAGAGGCAAATTGACGGCAGAGAAGAGTGGAACTTGGAATTGGAATTGGAAATGGAAATTACATTGACTCTAGTGTGACGAGTTGGTGGAAGACGATAGGAGACGATGAGGTCACAAGGTAGGCCAGTGGAATTCATCGTGGAGAGTTTGAAGAGCATTCTAGAGTGAGAGATGTTGTATAATGGATTAGATTATGGTACGAGTGTGCGAGTGAAAAAGCGCGAGTGTTCTAACCCGCACACGCAAGGCTTCACCGCCGTGAATCGATCTCCAATCCGCCGTAACAAACCTCTTATATGGTTCAAATTTGGCCGATTTCCAACCTAGGGTTCTGTTTTGACGAAATCAGTGAAGAATTGTATGTTTCGAGGTTTGATTTCATATTTAATTTATGATTTATTTCTGGAACATAAAACATCCTCATCAACCAAAATGAACACATTCTCTGGTTCGTCCATCAAAATGATATGCGTCATAGAAGGAAACCGCGGGAAACCATGCATGGTTTGATAACAAAGCTTGAAGTATGGAGGATCACATTGTCGTCTCAAAACATGAACTTGAAAATGTATCTGACGAATGCATCTTATAATAATCTAGAGTAAGCTGCTTGATATGTAGATGAGAACAGATCCTATATCAGCAATGAATCCACTTGTTCCTAACTGATAGACGTCAAAGCTTCCCTGCCGATAACTTAAAAGTCTTGTAATACAGATAACGCTTCGTACGTTGAACAAGTGGTGTCTTCTGAACACAACCACGTGTAGTATCACCAACCTGAAATTCAAATAATGAACAAGTATGTTTTCATGTGAAGTGATTCCGTTACTATTTCACTTGTTTTGGTGGGCTCAATTGGCAGATTTCAACGTTCCATTTACTGACTGCGTAAATGTTCATTTCGTCGATAAAGCGTAAAATTCGTGAGTTACTGTGATAGCTAGTTATTTTGATGGTAGCCGGACTGGAACTATAGTTCAGATTGAATTGGGATGATAGATTTTTTTTTTTTTCTTTTTTTTGAAGTTCAGTAAAAAGAGAACTGTGGTCGTGCTTGGAATACCAACATGATGTGTCGTAAACACTTTAACATCACAATTTTGGAGAAATAATTACACAAGTGAAGTTTATAAGCCAATTGTGCTATTCAGATTGATTGGGTTGAAACACTGGAAAAATTATGCTAGGGAAAATAGACTCCTCAAATTCGGAAATTTTGGACAATTGCAATAGTTTATAAGCCAATTGTCTTGGACAGTTTCGGACAATTGGGATAGGGTAAAACCTATTTCTTTAAATCCGGAGTGAGTTCACCAATTGAGCTGGACTGCTCGAAAATTTGCTCACTCCAGTGATCTATACCTAGAGATGTGCTAATGATTCTTAAATTTTGAATTGAACTTCTGATATATAGACATTTTTAGATGTTTGCATCTTTTGCTTGTTTTCCTAGTTGACACAGGAGGAAATATATATATATCCATTTATTTTTCATGACTGCTGTTAGTTGGGACAGCAAAATTTATTCATTCTAATTAGTAAAAATGTTCGATCTTTAGAATAACCAGGTACGATCTTTCTTTAGAGTGACTTACAGTTTGATTTAGCACATATGAAAAACTATCACACTCTCATTTAAAAAGTAGAGAAATGCACAGAAATATACTGGAGACTATTAGACTATAGATTCTAGTTCTAAAAATAGGCCCTTAGGATCTCCATAAATATGAGGGACTGAAGGCAGCTAAAACATTGCAAAACTAGAAAGTGAAGTTCATCCCAACACATTAACACAACAGGAAAAAGATTGTGTAGGAATCTTGTTAACAAGGAAAGAAAGATCCATATGCACCTACTTTCATGTATGAAGATGAATGTTATGAGGTCGAAAACTGCATCAGTGCACTCACATAGCAACATCTGGGTCCAACCTTCTCTGTATTGCTGCTGCTGCCTGCAAATGGGAATTAGTAATGGATCAATATTATTATGTATTTATGTAGGGAGATCACAGTGTGAATAAGAAATGATGTTTTGTTTCTGTACCTCAAAGTTGCCGAGCTTGTATTGATAAGCCATTTCTTCCTTGAGCCGAGCTTGTTCTTTCATTGCTTGTGCCTACATATACAAATGTTGAATAAGCATGGATAGATTGTGGTGGACTTGAAGATTGTAACTGAAGTGAACTATGATGATAATAAGGAGATAGAAGCTAACCATTCCACTCTGCATGGCGACCTTCAAAGATTCTACCTCCTGTTCCTTTTGCTTTTCACGTGCTTGCAGCAGTTCCAGTCTGAAAAAAGAAAACAAAATTACTACATAACCCAAAAAAAAAAAAAAAAAAAAAAAAAAGGTAATGTTCTCTACAATGGAAATGATGAAGAAGAATGAAATCAGAAGATCTCAAATAAATTATCTCAAGAGAAATGCAAAAAACACAAGTTCGAGACTTGGTCACTTTCATAGTAAGTTTGATATTTAACAGCTGAAAGTTGATGAACCAGCTTAGCACTCAATAAAATTTCCCATCAAAATTCACTTTTTTTTCATAGTAATAATGCAGCAATTAAAACTAGTTCAGTTATACATTAGGGTGATATTTAATTTAAATGGAGCAGTAAAACATAAAGTTAAACACAATAGCCATAGCATTAAAATTGAAGTACTAATAATAGCAACAAGTAATGATAGTACTAATACCAACAACAAGTTCTAAAACATACCGCCGCTGTTCTTCATCATTGAATACAGTACGTTCTGAGGCCATGACCTTCTTTATACCTTTCTTCTGATCTTTTATCATTTGACGTTTGTGATAACCATCAAGGTCATAATATCTGATGTCAGAAAATTCATGTAAGCTTTTGGGACACATATCATGAAAAATTCTGGACATGACCCCCATAATTCAAAATGCATAACATGCACAACATTGCAGATACATTCTCCATATTCTGGACCGTCCTCAAAAGGGCTAAAACATGCATCTTCTACTTCAATACACAAAATTAAACACGCAAGTCATATTTCAAACTGTGTTAAACAAACTTCCATCCTGATACAACCACCACATACTATGAAGTTACAAATTTTACAACTAAAACACATCTAAGCAACAATGAAAATATATTATGCCATTTTCTACCAGCAAATATAAAGAAATATGCAGAAACTGCTAGAATCCTTACTTTTTGGAAGGAAAGGTAGCTGTATTGTGATCCTCCATAAATCTGTAAAAATAGAAAACAGGACAAGGCAACCAACCACATCAACACAAAATCTCATATAATTGGGTATGATACTGCCGAAATCAACCAAATGGAATTTTTGTGTACATACTCTTTGAACATTTGCTTCTCTTCCCAGTTAGGCAGACTTTCTAAGTTCACCTGTAACAAATTATCCCATGCTTAGAAACCTTAATCCTTTAACGGAACTCAGCCAATTCAGAAGTAACAGTTAGATCCAACAACAGAATAGCACCAGACACATTATTACAGATGACAAAATCACAATAAGTATTAACTTCTGGCTATTACATATTTACTAGTACTAATTGTGATAATTAATTACAAGATCAAGATCATTATGCTCTTTATTACCCAACCATCCCTCAAAAACCCAAAAGTAAATAATATTATAACAGTAGTTGAAAGCAAGGGAGCCACTGAAAATGATGTGTCTACTATCTATTGAGCAAAGGTAACAGATTCATGAAAAATGGAATACCTGTTTCACTTCCGCTAACCATGCAGTAAACTCAGGTCTCTTGTTCCTGCAAAAAGCAGATTTCAATTGAAAAAGGTCAGGATTAGGAAGCAAGGGGTTTTGATTAATAGTAATAATCCGGTTAAAATACTGTTGAAGGACCTAAAATTACGATGGGAAAGGAGGTGCCCAGCATACACAAATCATCAAAATCAAATGTTATAAAGCACAAGAAAACACAGGCAGAGATGACACTATCAAAGCAGTCAACCCCTCCAACAAAATTAAGTACTCCGGCACTTGAAAAATATCTAAACATGTGCAGAGAACTAAAGTCAATCTCTATCCCGTACAAAATGATCACCACCAAGGAACTCTGAATGAACAATATATCCGGTAGCTAAATGCGTACAACTAGATAATACCTCAGCTTGTAACAATAAACCTAAGGAAGAAAGTACTAAATGTGTGCAAATTTCAATCTATAAAGTATAAACATGAACGACTAGATAATTTCATCCTACTGAATCCAAATAACTGAGACCTCCATCCTACACACACCTACACCCACGCAGACTCCACACACAGAATAGCAATTGAAAAGGTACCAATAAAGCACATCAATCAAGTAACGAGAAGCAAACACAGACAACCATTTAGATAAACTGTTCAGAATCGAAACAAAAGCATTTAAAGAGAACAGAGAAAGTTCTCACCACATATCAGTTTCCCTGATTATGCCATATTTGCCCCATGAATTAGTGACAGCTCCTTTCTTTCCTTTCTCCAGCTTCTCCTTCTTCTTCTTCTTCTTCTCTTTCTTCTTCTTCTTCTCTTTCCTCCTCTTCCTCTCCTCCTTCTCCCTCTTCCTCCTCTTCCTCTCTCTCTCCTCCTCCCTCTCTCTTCTCCTCTTCTTCTCTTTCCTCTTCCTTCTCCTCCTCTCCTCCTCACTCTCTTCTTCCTCCGTCTCCGACTCCGTATACTCCGATGAAGACGACGAATACTCCGACTCAGACGAAGAATCTGAATCCGAATCCTCTTCGTCACTTCTGCTACGACGTCGTCGCTTACCAGACTTCCTCTTCCGCTTATCGCTTCTCGAGTGTTTCCTATCCTCGTCAGAATCGGAATCGTATTCTTCTCGCGACTTCGACTTGGATTTCTCGCTTCTCGAGTGTTTCCTATCCTCCTCAGTATCGGAATCGTATTCTCCTCGCGACTTCGACTTGGATTTCGTCTTCGACTGAGGAACGTCTTCGTCTAGTTTCTCGACTTCATCATCGTCTTGATCGTGTAGTTTTCCATTTCGATCTCTTGCCATTTTGTTTGAATATCTTGGCTCGAGTTTCAGAGACGGAGAAAAAGGGAAGAGCTCCCAAGAGTGAAATAGAACTCACTGGTTTCTCCAGGCGAGATGTTTTTTATTCTGTTTGGTTGCAGAATGAATAATATTCAATTGGGCCAGGACAATATAACAAGCCCATTATGGGCCAATGAAGCCCGAATTCTACTCCTCCATTTTAGGCCCGACCCGATCACGAACAAAACGGTAAGTGAAAACATAGACTAATTTATAGAAATCTAATGAAATTTAACACTAACAATTTATTGAATGCAGCTCTGACGCTTCAAACTACAACAACAAAGAACTGCAGCAAACTAGGAAACATAAATCAGCAATTCATATAGCATTGCTATTTGAGCTACAAGATCATCTTTTCCTCTCATCTTATTCTGTGCTTTCTTGAATGACACTCTTCAATGAGGTGACAAAAGCTTCAACTTCATCAACATCTTTGTTCTCGTCAGCCCAATTCAGTATGCTAGAAACCAATTCTGGTTTTGGTCTCCACAATTTATTTTCCTTGTGTACAGCCAGAGCTTCCTTCATGCACTCAAAAGCCTTCTCCATATTTTGCTTATCCATAAATCCAGCAGCAAGAATAGACCAGCTATTCGGAGCTGGTGTCTTACCCTTTCTGATTATGTCTCTTAGTATTGCTTCAGATTTTTCGACCATTCCCTTCTGCGAATACCCTATAAGGAGAACATTTGGCACCCGAACATCATAGAAATAACACGACGAATCCCACTCGGACAATATCTTTTCAGCTTCTTCTAGTTCATCAATCTTGACCAATGAACCTAGTATGGTGATATAATCTCTGTTGATTAGCCTCTTATTCTGGGTTTTCAAGAGACCCCACAACCTCATCATCTCATCTTTGTTTCCAAGACTTGCATAGTGAGAAATCAAATGGTTGTAGCCTAATGCATCTTTTGACAATGCTTCCTCACATTTTTTTAGATAGATGACTGCTTTCTCTTTAACACCTGTCTTGATATAGAGATTGGCCACTGTGGAGTACGTGAGCCAGTCGATGGTGAAGTGACTTCTGCTTTCCATCTCTTTTAAGATGCCCTCCATGCTGATAATATCAGATTGTGCCCCATAAGCATTCATGCAAATTCTATAGGTGAAGTTGTCAGGGGAAACACCATTTTCTTTCATTTCCGCAAACGCTTCAGAGACCTTCTCAAATTGGCCAATCCGTGAATACAAACATATCAGGTTATTATAAATGAGAATATTAGCAGCAAACCTCATCTCTTTCATCTTCTGCATAAGGGAAAGAGCTTTGTCTACAAGACCTTCTCTAACATAACAATTTAGAAGAGCCCCATAAGTTTTGTCTACTTTATCTATATCGTTTAAGCTATTGAAGTAGCTCTCAGCAGACTCTGACCCCTGAGTTTTACCAATCAAATCCAATCGCACGGCATGGTCACTCACTGAGACCGACAGACTGCTCTTGCTCATCCACTCAGACACCTGAACCACACATATCAAAATGATGTTTGTTACAAGGGGAAAATGCAATTCTATAAATCCATATCTGCCAAGTCAGCATAGCAACAGATCAACATTAGCTGACATGAAAACATAAAACAAAATCGAAACTATAAGATAGAAGAGGCAAAACAAGCATGTATTGAAGAAAAGGGTCTATCTGAAGCTTCATAGAGGATGCAAATACATTACATCACTAACATCTCTTACCAAAAAATTCTAAGTTTTTCATGTAGGAAATTTCAGAATACTCATCCTAAGAAAGATTAATTATTAAAACATAGCATAAATGAAGACTGCAGTGAAACTTAAACTATTCAACCAGTGAGACATAACTAATTACAGAGTTTTTAGTCTACAAATTTTAATACAATAGTTAGACACAAACGCTTGTCAAAATATTACCTACTGCTTTCGCTATCTTAGAACATTATGGCAATGGCAAAGCAAAATCAAGAACATTTTCAAGTCTATTTTGCACAGACATGAGATGAAATAGCAAACCTCGAGAGCCTGAGTGTATCTCCTGCGAGAGCGTAAGTCACGGACAATGAACTGGAGCTCATATGCCTTGACTTTATTACCTTCACGAACCCATTGATCGAGGACTGGAACCAAACTGGTGCCTGGTTGGCCGAGAGGGCTGATTCTTCTATAGAGATTGTCTTGGGCTCTTCCTCCTCGTGATTTTGCCGCCACGGTCTGCAATGTTCTTGTAAAGATTGATGATGCTGTAGTGAAGTTGTTGGCTTTATTCAAGATTTTGTGTAAGAGCGTCGACGCCATGAGAGTTTGCTTGCCTGGTGTTCGAGAAAATTGCCAATTCTCTCACTATCTAAGGTTTGTTTTTACTAGGGTTTATGAAACTTATAAGATTTAGGATATTTGTAAAATTAGCCCCTGACGTTTGATCAATTTGAAAAATAAAATAAAAATAAAAAAGTCTCTATTTTAGATTTTTAAAAAATAAAATAAAAATTTGCTAATTTGATATATCCATCAAACTCTACCAATGTGAGTAGCGTAGCGAATCCCAAGTCCGTGTTAGAAAAATCGGACTCGTCGCAGCGGAATTTGTCTCGATCAATAAGTAAACAAAATAAAAGACAAGAAACAAAATATTAACGCACCAAGATTACGTGGAAACCCAAAACGGGAAAAAATCACGGACGTCAGGACGGACAGAGATTTTCACTATGTAGCAAAAGATATTACAGCCACAACCAGAAAACACTCTCTAACTCAATTACAAGTCTCACCCAAGCTCACAAGAAAGAAACTCACAAGACACTCAGGATCTCTCAATTTGTGTCTCTACAATTGAAGACTACAGCATCATATTTATAGTGAACAATGATTTACTTACCAAGTAAATCATAATAAATTAGAAAACCTATTATTACTAGAATTCCTAAAAAAGAGGAAAAAGATTCTTTCCTAATTGCAATTCTAATAAGCCATAAATACAATTTCTAGTCAAATATAATACTTCCAAAACAGTCTTCAAATCTTTCACTTCCAAAAGAGTCTTCAAATCTTTCTCAGCTTCCAAATAAAGACTAGTATATTGAATACCAATTTTTGTCAAACCCTAACAAACCACCCTTGACAAAAATTCCCTAAACTTGCGTCCCTTAAACGACGACCATGACTCTACATCGAGCCATCATATCCACCATGAAGATATACACACTTAGGAACCATCAAACGATCCATCCTAAGATTTATTCCGGCACATGTCGATACAACCCTTGCTGATTAAATCATGGTGCAACTTCCTTAACTGGCTTTCAAGAAAGTTCATCAGCCATCGACATCTTATCCACCACACAACCGCATTAACGCCAGTCCAATGCCCATGTGCAAAACTTGTGGCCGCTAGAAGTTCTACATCCTCTTTCATGGCACCATGGTGGTTAGCGACCTGCCATGAGAATGTACCCATTCCTCCTTAGAGGAAGTCACCTTCATCAGCTTCTAGCAAGGAGACACATGGAGTATCTCCATCAACGGAGTCCTTTGCCGAACTTGCTCCTTTACAATCCCTCCTCAGATGTCCCTTTTGTCCACACTTCCAACACTGGATGTTCTTCTTGGAGTACCCATTCTTTCCATTCTTTTCTCGAGTCATCAGAATTGACTGATTATCAGAGTTATTATTTTCACTCTTCAGTCTTTACTCTTCAGAGATCAACTTATTCGCAACCTCTGAAAAACTTACCGTCGAGTTTCCATGCATCAGGATCGGTTTCATGTACTTGTACGATTCAGGAAGAGACCAGATTAATTTCAACGCCTTATCCTCGTCATCAATCTTCACTCCAATAGACTCCAACTCAGAGATTATCCCATTGAGTTCTGCAAGATGATCAGAAACCTTCATACCTTCATCCATCTTCAACAGATGAAATTGTTCCTTCAGGTAAAATCGATTGCAGACGCTTTTTGCTTGGTACAACTCTTCAAGTCTTCCCCAAAGTTCTCTTGCAGAAGTTGTTCCTTGAATATTCGCAAGAACATTCTTGGCCAGACACAGTCGTATCAAACTTGCAGCTCTCTCATCGAGTTCCTCCCATTCATCGTCACTCATCAGGGATTTTTCAGACTTTTCAGACTTCTCTTTACCAGTTTCTTTTTCACCAGAGCTTTCAGAGACTACCGCAATTGTTCTCCCTTTCAACGCCTTTTGCAATCCATGTTGGATCAGGATATCTTTGACTTGTACTTGCCACAAGCCAAAATTGATTTTTCCATCAAATTTCTCCATATCGAATCTTCCGGTGTACATCTTGCTTGTAGACATGTTTACTTCAACAATCGAAACTCACACGAACCTCAGCTCTGATACCACTTGTTAGGAAAATCGGGCTCGTCGCAGCGGAATTTGTCTCGATCAATAAGTAAACAAAATAAAAGACAAGAAACAAAATATTAACGCACCAAGATTACGTGGAAACCCAAAACGGGAAAAAACCACGGACGTCAGGACGGACAGAGATTTTCACTATGTAGCAAAAGATATTACAGCCACAACCAGAAAACACTCTCTAACTCAATTACAAGTCTCACCCAAACTCACAAGAAAGAAACTCACAAGACACTCAGGATCTCTCAATTTGTGTCTCTACAATTGAAGACTACAGCATCATATTTATAGTGAACAATGATTTACTTACCAAGTAAATCATAATAAATTAGAAAACCTATTATTACTAGAATTCCTAAAAAAGAGGAAAAAGATTCTTTCCTAATTGCAATTCTAATAAGCCATAAATACAATTCCTAGTCAAATATAATACTTCCAAAACAGTCTTCAAATCTTTCACTTCCAAAAGAGTCTTCAAATCTTTCTCAGCTTCCAAATAAAGACTAGTATATTGAATACCAATTTTTGTCAAACCCTAACAGTCCGGTCATAGGAGGAGAATTGCAATGTGAGTAGCGTAGCGAATCCCAGTGAATCCCAAGTCCGGTCATAGGAGGAGAATTGCAATAGGTCTCTAGTCCGGTCATAGGAGGAGAATTGCAATAATCTCTAGTCGGGTAAAAATTTCATCAAACGTTTTATGAATTCAACAATCAATACTTCCTCTGTTGTGATTTAGTTGCAACATTTCAATAGTATACATTATTTATGAATCAATTTTATTTCATGTGTTATTTTTTATGTATAAGGAAAAATATAGTCAAGTGATATTTTATTTTATTGGTCTTGATGTCTATTTTTCAAATATGAAATTTATATAATTTTTAGTTATGTATTATTAAAGATATTTACGATTAAAGTTAAGCATTGGATAGCGTGCCCACAAGAAATGTTGCAACTATTTTGAAATGGAGGAAGTATATTGTTGGGACGTGTTGTATTGACACTCTGATATAGTGATAAATGAGTTAGGAGTTCCACCCCATCGCCGTCTGGATGGGGGTGGAGTATGAATAAGTGTTCTTATCCATGGGCGGGTATGGGTATAGAAGTTAGTCCCAATACATCAGTGTCAGATGTGGTGCATAACAGGAAAGAGCTATCGCATTATGGACAAATGCTACTAAAGAAGTTGTGAAAACTACGGGTGGGAATACTGAGCTTTTTCCATTACCATTGGATTAAATCAAGATTCAATCATGAGTCCGTATTTATTTACTCTGGTTATGGATAAGTTGATGAGAGCTTACAGAATGATATACCTTGGTATATGTTATTTGTAAATGACATTATGCTTCTTGATGAAACTAATGTTGGAATTAATCATAAGTTTAAAATGTGGAGAAAAAATCTTAGAGATAAGGATTTTAAGATAAGTATGAGTAAAATTAATATATCACTGTGAGTTCAGTTTGAGGAAGAAGCAAGAACAAGACGTGAAGTTGGATTGAGTTTTGATTCCCAGCACCAAAAAAATTAAGTATCTGAGTTCTGTATTTCAGAATAACGAGTGATTGGATGATGATGTGACACACAGAATCCAAATTGGGTGGATGAAGTAGAAATGGGCATCAAGGATTCTCTCTGACAAGAAAATACCACTTAAGATTCTTTAAAAAAAACAAAAAGTGTCGGAGATGAGAATTTAAAATGGATGTATGGACATACAATATAATGTTAGACAAAATTAGAAATGAACATATTAGACAAAAAGTTCATGTGGCAAAAGTTAGTAAAAAAGTAAAAGAAAGTAGACTCAGGTGGTTTGGGCATATTTTAAAGAGACCTTCTCAGAATGCCATGCGTAAATGTAAAAATTTGTTGGTCGAGGAGGTCAAAAATGGTCGAGGAAGATTTAAATGTACTTGAAAGAAGTACAGAGATGAGAATTTAAGATGAATGTGTGGACATACAATATAACGTTGGATAAAATTAAAAATGAACATATTAGGAAAAAAAAATACACATTGGAAAAGTTTGTGAAAAAGTAAAAAAAAAAAAAGTAAACTCAAGTGATTTAGACATATTTCAAGGACATCTCCTTGGACTGCAATGTGTAAATATTAAAATTTGTTGGTTGATGAGGTCAAAAATGGTCGAAGAAGATCTAAATGTACTTGAAAATAGGTAATAGCTAGAGATTGATGTGTTTTAGATATTAAGGTGAATTTAATGCATAAAAGAGTTAAATAAAAATGTAAAACCCATATCGACTAAAACTTGTATTGTACGATTATTATTATTTTTTTTAAAACTTGTATTGTATGATTATTATTATTTTTTTTTTATTGAGGTTTATTGTTAGACGATTCATACTTAGCCGACTCTAATCGGTTTCAGATTAAGATTTTGTTGCTCTTGTTGATATATATAACTACACTAACAAAAAAAATATCTACACTAACAAAGAACTGCAGCTGCACATTTAAGTGCAGGCTAAAGGCAAATGAATCTCTCGAGGTCCAAGCCTAAAGACAAATGAATCTCTCGAAGTCCTTTTCAGATTGTATTTAGAGTGTAAATCTCATAATACTAGATTGTAAGGCTTTAGGCCATCTAAAAAAAATAAAAATATATATATATAAAAATATAAAATAAAAGAAAAAAAAAGAAAGAGAGAGGTATTCATATGTTATTGGTGCTATTAGGGGTGAGCAGAATTCGGTTTTTACCGAAACCGAACCGAAAACCGAAAAAAATTTCGGTTCGGTTAACCGAAAATATGGCTATTTTCGGTTAATTCGGTTCGGTTAACCGAAAAATTCGGTTCGGTTTTCGGTATTCCAAATTTTTGGTTAACCGAAAAACCGAATAAATACCAAAAATATTAATTTTTAAGTTTATTTTCTCTATTTTTCACTATTTAGTCACCAAGTTACCTATTCTTTTCTTTCCTTATACTAATATCTTTTTATTCTTATCTTTTCTTCAATGATGTGAGCATCACAATTGAATTTAGAGAAGTCGAATGAATAAAAAATTCAATTTTTTATCAATTTATTCGGTTTTCAGTTAACCGAAAAATTTCGGTTTCGATTTTTGGTTAACCGATTAAAATTCGGTTCGGTTTTCGGTTAGCAAAATTTGAGATTCGGTTAACCAAAAACCGAACCGAATTTTCGGTTTTTGGTTAACCGAATTCTCTGCCCTAGGTGCTATTTAGTGGTACAACGTCAATTCTATTCTCATCTTCAAATGAGACTTCCATCTGACTCCTGTGCTTTCCGCAATGACACTCTTCAATGAGCTGACAAAAGCTTCAACTTCACTAAAATCTTTGTTATCGTCAGCCCAATTCAATATGCTAGAAAACAATGCTGGTTTTGGTCTCTACAATTTATTTTCCTTGTGTACAGCCAGAGCTTCCTTCATGCACTCAAAGGCCTTCTCCATATTTTGCTTATCCACAAATCCAGCAGCAAGAATAGACCGGCTATGCGGACTTGGTGTCCGCCCCTTTTTTTACTATATCTCTAAGTATTTCCTCCGATTTTTCTACCATTCCCTTCTGCGAATACCCTCTGAGAAGAATATTTGGCACATGAAAGTCATACAAGTAACATGATGAATCCCATTCAGTAAAGATCTTTTCAGCTTCTTCTACCTCATTAATCTTCACCAATGAACTCAGCATTGTCATATAATCTTTGTTGGTTAACCTCTTATTCAGAGTTTTCAGGAGACCCCACAACCTCATCATCTCATCTTTGTTTCCAAGACTTGCATAATGAGAAATCAAATGTTTACAGCCTAATGCATCTTTTGATGCTGCCGTCTCACATTTTTTCAGATAGATGATTGCTTTCTCTTTAAGACCTGCTTTTATATAGAGATTGGCCACTTTGGAGTATGTGAGCCAGTTGATGGTGAAGTAACTTCTGCTTTCCATCTCTTGTAAGATTCCCTCCATGCCCAAAATATTAGATTTTGCCCCATAAGCATTCATGCAAATTCTATAGCTGAAGTTGTCAGGGGAAACACCATTTTCTTTCATTTTCGCAAACACTTCAGGGACCTTCTCAAATTGGCCAATACTCGAATACAAATACATCAGGTCAGTATAAATGAGTACATTGGAAGCAAAACTCAGCTCTTTCATCTTCTGGATAAGAGAAAGAGATTTGTCTACACGACTTTCTCTAGTATAACAAAATAGAAGAGCACCATAAGTTTTGTCTACTTTATCTACATCGGTTAAGCTGTTGAAGTAGCTCTCAGCAGACTCAGACCCCTGAGTTTTACCAATCAAATCCAGTCGCACAGCATGGTCACTCACTGTAACTGGGAGGCTTCTCTTGCTCATCCACTCAAACACCTAAACCACACAGATTACAATGATGTTATAAGGGAAGAATGGAATTCTATAACATTAATGAACATTATGCCTATGGATAACACTAATGATAATGAACCTTATGCCACCGTGAGTAACTACAAAACAATCATGGTTTAATTAAAATACAACATAGCCATACCATTGTTGCCACTCACTCAAACACAGTGTAAATCCATATCTGCCAGGAAAGCTTAACAAAATATCAACATTGGCTGACATGAACACATAAAACAAACTTAAAACTACACAATATGCCTAAACAAGTATAGAAGAAACATGAATAAAGATTGCAATAACACAACACTATTCAACATTTTTAAAAATGGCACAGCAAAATCATCAGCATTTTATAGTCTAATTTGCACAGACAATGAAATGAAATAGCAGACCTCGAGAGCCTGCGTGTGTCTCCTACGGGAGCGTAAGACGCGAACAAGGCGCTGGAGGTCAAGTGTCGTGATTTTGTTACCTTCACGAACCCATTGATCGAGAACTGGAACCAAATTGGTGCCTGGGACGCCGAGAGAGCTGATTCTTCTGTAGAGATTGTCTTCGATTCTTCCTCCACGTGATTTTGCGGCCACAGTTTGCAGTGTTCTCGTGAAGATCGAAGATGCTGTAGTGAAGTTGTTGGCTTTATTCATGATTTTGTGTACGAGCGTCGACGCCATGAGAGTTTTCGAGAGAATTGCCAATTCTCTCACTATCTAAGGTTTGTTTTTACTCGAGTTTGAGAAACTTGACATTTGTAAAATTAGGCCTTGAAGTTTGATGGATTTGGAAAGCAGAGTCTCGTGTTTTGGTTTCACACTCTTACACAATTCTACCCGCTTACCCGTAGATATCCGTCCATTATGGGTGGATATGGATATATCCATTAAAAATGTTAGAAAATCTAAATTCATCAAAGATAAGGATAAAGATATGGGTATTGTAAAATATTCTTACCCATATTCTCTACCCCACAAAATAAAATAAAATAAAATTTAAAATAAATTTCTTTATTTTATTGAAATCATATTACTTCACGATAACTCCAGGTTTTCATATAAAGATTTTTTTTTTTTTAATTATTTTGTTTTATATATGAATTCTTGTGACTATGATAAATTTTAAAAAATTAGCGGAAGAAATTATTCACGAGTTGAATAAAAAATATTTGTGTTTTTTTTTTTCGGTGGTAACTTGTGGTAAGAACTTCAAATATTGATAAAACTTATATTTTCCGATTATCTTATTTGAAATTTTAGTTAAAAGAGTGTCACGATTGTTGTTTTATTTTAATTTTTTTTAAAAAAATTTGAATTCATTTTGTGATTGAATTGAGATTAATTTTGTGTTTATAATTTGAATGAATTTTGATCATATCATTATTTTAAAAAGTTATTGTGAGGATATGAGTATATTCATGGATAAATCCATATCCGCGGATAAATACCCGCATAACTTAAAAGGATATAGGAAGGATATGGATAAAAAAAAAATTAGAGGATAAGGATATGGGCATATCCGTCCATATCCTGCTCATTGTCATCCCTACTTTATATTCAAATAAAAAAGAACATATAAATTAAATAAAACTATTTTTTCAAAACCAAAAAAGGGGGAAAATTGTTTTGCCGATTCTAATTAACAATAACAATATATACATAAAAAAAAACTGCAATTACAAAGAATTGCAGATAAGGAAACAATTGCTGCTATTTTGAGCTACAAGATCATGTATGTTCTCTCATCTTCATATGTTTAGGCAACTTTCATAAGATTCCTGAGCTTTCTGAAATGACGCTCTTCAATGAGCTGACAAAAGCTTCAACTTCATCAAAATCTTTGTTATCGCGAACCCAATTCAGTATGCTAGAAACCAATGCTGGTTTAGGTCTCCACAATTGATTTCCCTTATGTACAGCCAGAGCTTCCTTCATGCACTCAAAGGCCTTCTCCATATTTTGTTTATCCACATATCCAGCCGCAAGGATAGACCAGCTACGCGGAGGTGGTGTCTTCCCCTTTTTGACTATATCTCTAAGTATTTCTTCGGATTTTTCGATCATTCCCTTCTGTGAATACCCTACGAGGAGAATATTTGGCACCTGAAAATCATAGAAATAATATGATGAATCCCACTCGGTAAAGATCTTTTCAGCTTCTTCTAGCTCATTAATCTTCACCAATGAACTCAGCATCGTCATATAATCTTTGTTGACTAGCCTCTTATTCAGGGTTTTCTGGAGACCCCACAACCTCATCATCTCATCCTTGTTTCCAAGACTTGCATAATGAGAAATCAAACAGCCTAATGGTTTTGTCGCTGCCTCCTCGCATTTTTTCAGATAGAAGACTGCTTTCTCTTTAAGATCTGCCTTTATATAGAGACTGGCCACTGTGTTGTATGTGCGCCAGTTGATTTTGAAGGAACTTCTGCTTTCCATCTCTTTTAAGATGCCCTCCACGCCAATAATATCGGATTTTGCCCCATAAGCATTCAAGCAAATTCCATAGCTGTAGTTGTCAGGGGGAATACCATGTTCTTTCATTTCTGCAAACACTTCAGGGACCTTCTCAAATTGGTCAGTAAGCAAATACAAATTCATCAAGCCATTATAAGTGACTACATTAGCAGCAAACCCTATCTCTTTCATCTTCTGCATAAGAGAAAGAGACTTGTCTACAAGACCTTCTCTAGCATAACAATTTAGAAGAGTGCTGTAAATTTTGTCTACTTAATCTATATCGGTTAAGCTATTGAAGTAGCTCTCAGCAGACTCTGACCCCCCAGTTCTACCAATCAAATCCAATCGTAATGCATGGTCAGTCACAGTAACTGAAAGACTGCTCTTGCTCATCCACTCAGACACCTGAACCACACAGATAGCAATGATGTTATAAGAGGAGAATGCAATTCTATAAATCCATATCTACCAGGTCAGCCAAGCAAAAGATCAAAATTGGCCAACATGGAAACATAAACCAAAGTCAGAAACTGAAAAACTATAATAACGCAATCAAAATGCAAAACAAGCATGAATTGAAGAAGTTGCTAAATCTGAAGCTTCACAGGGGATACAAACACATAGAAAACGGAATGTTTACGGAGGCAAAACTATATCAAGACATACACATAACCCTAAAACGTCACTAGCTTCTCCTCTTACCATAAAATTCAAGTCTTTTCAATACAATAGTTACAAACAAATGCATATCAAAAAGGAAAATCAAACCTAGATAGTGTTGGTTTCTCTATTATGGCAATGGCACAGCAAAATCAATGACATCGTCAACTCTAATTTACATAGACATGAGAAGAAATAGCAGACCTCGAGAGCCTGCGTGTATCTCTTGTGAGAACATAAGTAGCGAACAATGAACTGGAGGTCAGTTCTCTTGACTCTGCGACCTTCACCAACCCATTGATCGAGAACTGGAACCAAACTGGTGCCTGGGTCGCCGAGAGGGCTGATTCTTCTGTAGAGATTGCCTTGAGATTTTCCTGCAGAGGATTCCGCTTTCACAGTTTGGCTTGTTTTTGTAAAGAGTGATGATAATGTAGAGAAGTTGTTGGCTTTGTTCAAGACTTTGTGTAAGGTCTTGACGCCATGAGAGTTTGCCTGTCCGGTGTTCGACAAAATGTCTGGTATAACAGCAGATTCCCAATTCTCACTAGAGTTTAGGAAACTTATGTAACAAATTCGGATATTTGTAAAATGAACCCCTGAAGTTTGCTAAAATAGATCTTTTTCTTAGATTAAATAGGTTAATCTTAAAGGGTTATTTACAAAAGATTCTCATTTTATCAAACGTTTCACTTTAAACTTCCGATTTTAAAAAATTTTGCAAAATAACCCCCAAATTCAAAACTGTGGTTTTGATGTTGTATAAGTGGTTTTGAATTTTTATATGTTTTAATTTGGAGATTCGGAAATTCCCTAAATTCAAAATTACTTATACAATACTAAAATCACTCAAAAAAAAAAAAATACCAAAACCACTGGTGATTTTGAATTTGGGAATTGTTTTGCAAAAGTTTTCAAAATCGGGAGCTCAAAGTGAAACGTTTGAAAAAATTGAGTTTTTTTTTTAAATAACCCTAATCCTAAAATACCATCTCATTTATGAGTAATGATTGATAGCCTAGGTGACTACTTTTCTTGCCTACTCTTACATGACAAGTGCTGATAGGGTGAAAACTTTTAGAGTAATAATTGATAGCCTACTCGTTGTGACTACTTTTCCTGCCTACTTTACATGTCAAGTGCCGATAGGGTGAAAACTTTTAGAGTAATAATTGATAGCCTACTCGTTGTAACTATTTTTCCTGCCTACTTTACATGTCAAGTGCTGTTTGGATGAAAATTTTAATAATAATTAATAAATTGATTATTATTAAATTGGTATCCAATCATTTATTGCCACGTAAGAATAGGCGATGAAAATAGGCACCAGGAGTAGGCTGTGTAGCATTACTCAAAATTTTAATAATAATTAAAAAATTGATTATTATTAAATTTATATCCAATCATTTATTGCCATGTAAGAATAAGCAATTAAAGTAAGCACCAAGGATATATTGTGTAGCATTACTCCTCATTTATTTATTGTTTTTAAAATTTTATCAATATAAAATTATAAATATTAAAATTTTTAATTATTTTATTTAGTAGAAACGAGTTTAGTAGCGGTGGATTTTAATGATAAGTGATTAAATAGAGGAGATTTGGAGGAGATTAAGAATTATTATTATTATTTTTTATTTCTCTCCTGTACAACTATCCATTCACAACAAATAATAATAATTGGATCCTGTCTTTTGGAGTTTTTTTCTTTAACCATTTTTATATTTAAAAATATGAATTCAAATTGAATTCTTAGCAAGTAAACCTTAACTCAATCGGAACATATTTTTAGTATATTTTCCTGTCCGAAATGAAATATATATTTTTTTAATTCCAAATTTATGATATTTTTTTAGTAACCATTTTATAAATACAAATAAGGCTTTAATGAATGGCACGGCTATTAAAAAATTAATCAAAGAACAATTTATTCATATTAATAAAATTGAATAACAAATACACTGAAACATTGCCTCCATCTTCGGAGCAACAACACAAAAGAAGACTTGCATTTCATCTTCTATTTCATGCAAAACAAAACATATATATAAAGTCCACGGAACCTTAAAAAACATGTAGTTCCTGGACATTGTACCTGTAGCAGCGGAGCTAGTAGAACTGGTTTCTGGAAGAAAAAGTCTGACCAAAGCCCCAAGAGGAAGGAACAACATTGAGAAAAGCGAGTGTTCTTCCATCGACAAGAGTGATTCTAAAGGAAAGCCTCTGGTTTCTGAGGTCAACGCTCGTTGACCAATTAGCACCCCAGTTCCTCTGCATCGGGACCCACCTTTTCGTTGTGGACCCTCTCACCCATGCAGATTTTACGTCTCCGCTACCTCCCACGTTGGAGAACATCACCATGTTGAAATTCGATTGCCCTTTTATCGTGAAATGTACTCCTCCTCTCCTCTTGCATGCCACCCTTCAAATTCAATTCAAACACATCAAATTCAATTCAAACTATTTTAATAAAATGTTTTTAAATAAAATATAGATAGAAATTTGGAGGTGTTTTCGAGACCGTTTGGAATAATTTATATGAGTGTAAATTTAAAGAATTTGTTTACGATTGTTTGAAGAAAATTAAAAATATTTATAAGCGCTTATAAATTTAAAGATATTTTCAATAAAAACAATTTATGTATTTTTACTTTTTTTTTTTAATAAAAAATATAAATTATTCCAAAAAAAAGAAAGTATTTTCAATCAAAGTAGATGAGATAAAACTTATTTGGAATAACTTAAAAAATAATAATAATATGATGAGAACCTAATTATTTTGGTTTTAATTATTTCTATTTCAAATTAGGGTTAGATAGTATTTCAATTCCTATAGGTTTTGTTTTAGTTATTTTACTTTTATTAGTTTTCCTATTTATATTTGTTTAGGTTTTCCTTATTTTTAGGACATAATTAGCCTATTTAAAGGGCTGATTTATGTAGTTTTATTCATTCAATTAAGATCAAATATCAATAATATTGAGAATATTCTCTAATTATCTTTTTCGGCTTCTCGGCTAATAACCAGTTGTTTGGGCTAGAAGAAAGGCTAACTACCTTGACTCTAGATTATCTATTCGGCTTCTTGGCTAACTACCAAGTGCTTGGGCTAGGGTGAAGGCTAATAACCTAATCTCTAGAGAATTAGCGAACCCTAATTAAGGTGACCTAATTCACATCTATCGGTGAGTGTGTGTGGACTGTTTGGGGGCAGATTTGGGTATTTTGCGGCTGAAGTTAGGTCAAATCCGAGATTGCTTGCTGTACAAGTCAGAGCTGTTGCTTTACTTATCGGTCAAGTTACGAAGATTTGACTAGTATTCAAATCCCTAAAATTAGGTCCTCAACATAATAATAATAATAATAATAAATATTTTCTCATTCTCCTAACCGCTTCCAAATTTCTACTCAAATAATAGTATTTTTGTTTAAAAGTGGTTAAAGGATTCGTTTGGAATTATTTTTAAAAAAAATAGAAGTCATTTTCAAGAATTTTATTAGGTCAACAACTCCTCCGATTATTAAAGACAAACCACATTTGAAATAACTTTTAAAAGTCAAAAGTCAAAAATCAGTCTATTCAAATAAATTAAAATTTTTTATATAAATTATAACAACAGGCTCATAATGCTTTTGTAAAAGTACTTTTACGGAATTCAAAACTACAGACAACTCAAGTAAACTCACATCATCCATTAGAAAAGTTTTGATATAATTATAATATAAGTTTTTCTGTACCTTCTGTAGAGAACGGGGACGATGCCCTCGTTGCCTTGTCTGGCAATACGGAGGAAGGCAGGCATGGACATATCGAAGTGGTGGCGAGGAGGGTCGCACCAGCCTCCATGGTTGTTAGCAGGGCAGAAATTGGTGGCGGTTACAGTCACAACGGCACGTCTCAGACACCATTTAGGATCAGCTTTGTAATCGCACATCAACTGGTAACAACCACCACATGCCTCTCCACCTCTGAAAAGCGCACCACTCACTGCAGCTGTGTTTATTCCGAACCCAGCGTGGACTGTGTTGTCGTATCCGCATGCTCCTCCTAAAACACAACACATACATTCACATCAATATTTATACACAAATATAATGGTATTTTTCGGGATTGAGTTTATTATTATTATTATTATTATTATTATTATTATTATTATTATTATTATTATTATTATAAACAGAATGAGTTGAAGTGATTTTTCAAGTTTAATAAAAATATTATAATATTAATTTTTAAAAAATAAATTAGGGTTTTTTTTTCTACTCCACAACGATTTTGAGAAGTCAAATTTTAGTTTTGAAAATAGTTTATAATTCTCTTCTTTTACGGTTGAAACAAGTCAAAATTTACGGATCAATTTATCCAAATTACAATAACAAAATTATTTGGATAAATTGATTTTTAATTTTTATTTTCTAAAAACTGTTTTATTTAATATTTATACAAATGTCTTAAAAAATTTTGAGCTCATGAAAGTATTTTTAAAGAAAATAAAAGTATTGAACCTATTTAAATAGATTACCTTTTAACTTCCGACTTCCCAAAACTATCATAAATGGTGTTTGGATAACCATAAATAGAGCTTAAACCTCTGAAAAAGTAAACCATACTAACTTCAAATGACTTTTTCTCTGTGTAATCATAAATAGAATTTTGACCTTTAGAAAAGTCACTAATACTGACTTCATTGAAAAACGTTTTTTTCTCATTTCCTACCGAGTTAAATGTGAACATAATTTCAAACGGATCTATTAATTTCTAAAAATAATTTCCACTCCTTTTTTATCATTCCAAGTTAAAAATTATGGTAATTACAAATCATTCTAAATAGAAAAAGATCAGTAGGGTTTTGTGCAACTTACCGAGAGTGGAGGGAGCTTGATTGGCGCCATAGAAAGTAGCATGAGCATTAATCCAACCACCAACTTGACCATTAACACATTCAACCACACCACTAACAAAGAAAAACAAATGCCAAACCAACATGCAAGGAACAAACACAGGACTCATTTTCCAAAACCAAACACAACACTCCAACTACTTTATCTCGTTTTCCTCACAAAGACTATATGACTCGATATGGATTTCTTCACGACAAAGCTCGACATTTATAGTCTCCAACACGCGGTTTGTCGGTGCCTGTATAAGAATCATATCAATCAAGATTCAAGATCGGATTATACACTAGGCAATGCAATAGATTTAATTTAATGGATTCTTTACATACATTAATTATACGAAAAATAAATAAAAACCGCGTTTTATCACGTCGAATAAAGTACATGCAATGTGTTTTTATCTGATTAAAGTCGTTGAGTCTGTCGGTGATAATGTCATTTTTATTCGAAATTTGTATGAGATGATGATGATAAGGTGAAAATGATATGTGCAAGTGGGGACCTGACGGAAGATTCTGAGGATTGAGAGGCGAAAAGGAAGACTTGGAATTGGATTGCATGTTAGTTTATCTTTAGATGTTTGTGTGTGAGGAAGCAAGAGAATGTGTAACAGGTTGTTTATTGAGACTAATCTATTTATTAATTTTGAAAGGAAGGTTCTTATTGGTATCAAATCGAGGACGTCGAAGTACACATCTAATGTAAGAGATATGTACCCTGCTAAATATCTTGGTGTAAATAATAAATAGAATGAATCTCCATCCAAGTTTAAAATTGTTGAATAATTGATGGAAGTAGTCTAAGTTAATGGGTCTGTTTGGCAACTAAGTAGGTAAATTTTAATACGGTTATTGATTGGCAAGGATTTTATGTTATTTTATTAAATCAATTTTATTACTTTTTATTTTTCTACTAGAGAGATTTAATTTAATTAAAATTTTATTAACAATTAAAAAAATAACACTTTTTATAAAATAAAAAAATAACTACTATTTTATAACACTGTCTATTTCTTAATATTGAGACATGCCATTATCTACGTTCTCTATTTTTTACGACCACATCATCTCGGTCCAAGTTTTATTTGAAATATTCTTTACAGTTTCAAGTATAAAATGACGTAAAAATCTTAAAATAATGATCTTTTTTATTTTTCATGAGATATATTTTGCTTAATCACTTTCAATTTTCAAATATATAATATAATGCATAAATATTTTAATAATACTAATAAATAATAATTTTAATAATATTTATTATTTTTATATTAATTATTAATTAAATTAATAATGATAAATTGTATACAGAGATCCATAAATATAATTCATAATTGCACGAATTTAATTTATATTTATTATATTTTTATTTTTACTTATTTACCATCCCATTTATTTCTTTATCGTCCCATGAATTGATATATGAGCAAACAATAAGGTGAGCTATAAGAGGCCGTGTACCATCACTTTATAAAATAAATAATAACATGTATATCACATTACTAAAAAAAATTATGAAAAATTATAATAAAAAACAATTCTAAAAATATTAAATATTGTTATATTTTTTAACTTATTTTATTAATATCAAATCAATATTATTTAATTAAAAATTTAATAATTTAATCTTTTAACAAATTTCTGATTTCTAATTATCATTTATTTATTTTTTAATTAAATCAACTAATCAAATTATACTTTCAGGATTGATTAGTCAAACGTTAAAACTGCTAAAATCGCCAAGGTTTTGTTTCCAAATAGTATATGGGCATGGGTCAATAAAGGCTGTCAGTGACGGGCCAGAATTCGAAATGATCAGAGCTGGGCTCAGACTCAGAGTTCACACTGCACACATTTATTTATAGGTTAATTCATGAGTTCAAGAACCGAGTAGTTGAGCTCAGAAGTCAAGAGTCAAACATGAGCTGTTATTGGACCGAATCATTAAGCCGCTCACCAATAAGATGAATGCACCACACCACAATAAGAAGCCCAAGTTTAACACATGTGGTCAATAACAAACCAGCTAATCATAATGGAAAATCCATCAAGCCTAAACTTTCAATTCAAGATGGTCATTACTCATTCTTCTAGTATCTACTTAATTGTTTTATATACCATTGACTTAAACTTCAATCACACAATTGTCAAACCCTGATAAGGAATCATCATGCATTAAACCTCTGAAAGTAATGCAACCACAAAATAGTTTGATTACTTAGTAAACAATAACAAAGTAATTGTATTATAGACATAAGGAGGAACCAATTGGTTCCTAATCATAATCCAAAACTAATAATATTGAAATATTTACAAGATAATAGGCAATATAAGTAAGTCTCTCACATACATACTTGAGTTTCAGCAAAATTTCCAGCACATCATATCATATCTATCACTCCCTATACTTTTTGTTCATAGAGCACTCTCTCATATGATTTACAGATAAAAGAAGCTAATATGTGTTTTACTAAAACAATAGAAGGCACAAAATGGTGCAAACTAGAAAGAAAATAGATATTCGGTTAAGAAACATATCATACTCTATTTCTTGCCTTCGCGCCCTCGGATTGCTGCTCAATGTCATAGGTTGAGAGAAAGGAGGATATGTGAATGAACTCATCGCCGAGGAGCCTAAAATCCAGGATAATGGCATTCCTCTGATCATTTCCATTACCAAACTAGCAGTTGCCATACCGCCAAGACTATGACATGCTATTGCTGAGTAATGGTGTGGGCAGTATAGTTGGTCGTTGAGCGCTGGTGAGCCTGATTGGGACTGTAAGAAGTTTTGGTGAAGTTGCCGAGTTGATTGCCTTCTTGATGATGTGTTAAATGAAGGAGTTGGTCGACAAGGTACAGCTGCAGCTGTGCAGTTTCTGGATTTGGATTCAGAAGAGGATGATGATGATGATGATCCATGGCCGTATAGAGGGACCAATGAAGAAGCGGAAATGTTAGCCTTGCAGACAGGGCAGTTTCGCGGCTTTGACTGGTTATCTGCATTAGGGGAAGATGTTTTTACATTGAGCCACTCGTAAATGCAAGGCCAACAGTATAAGTGACCGCAGAGAGTGACCACAGGATCATATGCTGATTCTAAGCAAATGTTACACTCAAAACAGCTGCGATCCTTTTCTGGTACCTCTGTGGGTGTGGAGACGGTTTCCCATTTCGGCTTTTGCAAAATGTTGCCGTCAGTAGCTACCTGAGTCTCACGCTCAATGTAATTCTGCTCCATAGCCATATGTCTGTTACAAAAAAAACACACACACAATCTATATCAATCCAAAAGAAAATTCTAGAATCAGATAAAGAACATATATAAATATATCACATAACCAATCTATTCACTAGCATCCAAAAAAACAAATTTACCCAATCAATAGTTTATGAAGTCAATCATGCAAGCTAAATTTTTTAAAAGAAGATTCTCTTTAAGTACCTATATAATCACAAAAGGAGATTGAGTTGGTTCACAAACTTCCAATATTATAGAAAATAAGCCTATTAAATAAAAACCATTATCTATTTGTAGGATTCAAAGCAATTGGACATTAAAAAAAGGCCAATCAACTCTGTACCCACCCAACATTCTGAAGACATGAACAAACAATTAGGCCCTACCTATCATAAACAATGTCGAAAATACACTCAATCTCTACCAAATATTCTGTTATTTTTCTCTCAAACAACAAAATTGCAATGAAGAAAAGAAATGAATTGAATCAGATCAATCAACAGAGACTTATTTCAGCTTTTTTGTTCATCTGTTCACAAGCCAAACAACAAACAAATACAGAGAAACACAATACCAGATATCAGAACACCAATTTAAACCCACCATTTCAGTCAAACCAGCAATTCCAATCCAAATACAAAAACCAGATAAAACAAAATCAATCAATCAACACCACAACCAATCCAAAAAAGTTGAAAATCAACAATAGATACTAAAGACTATACATTTCCAACACCCCAGAAAGGAAACCACAAAAAGATACAATCTTGGTGAACAAAAATTCAAAATCGACGAAACCCAGAAAGGAGAACACGGAGAAGATAAAATTAATTACCGATATGAAATGAAAGAAGGAACAGGTGGAGGGTGTCGACGGAGCTGGAAATGAGGGAAGATAGAACTGCCGAAAGGTGTAGAGCGAATTACGGAAACAATGGAGGAGATATCTGAATCTGTGTATTGTTGGTTTATTATATATCGTGTGTATTCAGTTTTTCTATGGGCAAAAAATACATAACCAGCGGCTATATATATAGTATACTTGTTGTTGGTTTTGTATTCGACACTAGATTTTAACATTACAGTTATATTGTATCTATATATATAATTATGGTTATTATTAAAATTAATTTCTTTAATATATATATATATACATATATATTTTTAAGGAGTAAATGAAATATCTGATTAAACTTAAATTCTTATTTATAAATTTAAATAAATATAATTTAATAATAAATGCTGTAAATACTAGGCTAATTTAATTATTACTGTAATTTTTTAAATTTCAATTTTATTTTAATTAATTAATTAATATTTTAATTTAAAATATTTTTATTTAATTTTAATTTATTATTTTTATGTATGAATATTTTAATTCAATTTATATTTGAAGAATTATATCCATTTTTAAAATTTAATTTTAAAGTTCGAATTGAATTTTTTTTTTAATATTATTAAATAATATTTGTTGTGTTATTATAATTGTTTAATTAAAAATTTTTTTTTAAATTATATTTTTTTAATATTTTATATAAAAATTTATTTAGTTGGTTAGGGATGCTGAAATAAAATATAATTATTTTTTTAGGATTTTTATCTTTTTATTTTTTAATTTTTAAAATAATAATAATTTATTATATTATTATATTTAAATTAAATATTTTTATTTTAAATTAAATATATTTTTAAATTAAAAAATTTATTAAAATAAAATTATAAATTAAGGAGTGATAAAGTATGGTATATTCGGTATTTACGGATGCAATTTAATAAAATTCAATTCTTACAAAATCACCATGACGACCATCTAGAAGAATGCAACCAGCAAAATCAATCTAGTCTATCTCTTTATTACTTTAATATTTTAACTTTTAAATGACGTGGCATTTTAATAGACACGTGTCTTTAGATTGGAGCTAATGAATGTAGAAGCTGAAATTTGAACGGTCTGATTTTGATGACCTTCGCGGAAGCTTCCACAGTTTAGTTGTCAGCTTGTCATCGTGTTGCTCGCGTTTGTGTATTACTATTTATTATATTAATATTATGAATTTATAATAATTTGTATGATTGGTTTTATTTAGTATGATGGTGGAAGATATTTTTAATAATTTTTATAAATATTATTTTAAATTTTAATTTAAATGGGTATTATTTTTTTAAAATTTAATTTAGAATATAAATAACATTTTATATATTTAGCCAAAAGTTTAATAAATATGTAGTATTTTTTTTTTAAATGGATATTTTTGCAAAGGTTTTAAATATTTTATTTATAATTTGAGTTAAATTAACTTATCAAATGTTAATAAATATATATATTTTTTAAAAAATAAAATTCTTAAACTCCTTTCAATCATCCCAAATTATTTATAAAATATATTATTGATAAAAACAAATTTAAAATATTATAAAATCATAAAATTTAAATCTTATTCATAAATTCAATGGATAAAAAATTAATTTTACCAAATTTAAAATACTAAAATAATCATCTAATTCCAGATGATCCTACTCTAAATAATAGATATGGTTCCAGAAATAGTAATTTTGGTATATATAAATTGGTAGAGGAACGAGGGTAGGTCCCGAAAACTAGTTAAAAAGATCTAAAAGATAAGACATACACGTCTTGTTTGTATTCGAAACCTATCCAAACAAAAACTGACGAGGTCTTTTATTTTAATTTAATTTTATCCGAAACCTGAAAAGGAGGAGGTGAGGTCATTTTCATCTCCATTGGATGTGCTTTCGGTGGCGTTGCCGTTGCATGAAGGAATCTTTTATGCTTCTATTAGCTTTATCCACTCGCTACATTCATTCAAGGCTATCTTTTTCCATTTATCTAATTAGTTAGCTTTAATTGTTAATTAATAAGTTAAATAACCCATCTGCACATGCCGAACTGTGCTGATGGAAGTAGTTGATGTTGGAAGTACATTTGTTCAAAGATATGAATGGGTCTTGGCACGAGTTTTAATAGAATAGAAAGTGGGCCGGCCCAAAAATTTCATGTGAGTTATTTATTGTGAGTTATGGACTTGTCTCTAAGAAAAGCCATTCTATAACTCAAAATCAATTAGAGGATTAATAATGCCGCCCCATATTTTAGTATTCACACCACGTTTATTTATCTTTTTGTAATTTTACATCTCAGTGGATTCCTTTTTTATTTTTAAGTTTTTTTAAATAAATCTGTTGCTACAATTTTTTTTAATTTTTTTTAATTTTTTTACTTTTAAAATAAATTATATCAATATTTTATTTAAAATAAATAAACTGTAAAATTAATTAGATTTTAAATATAATATAAAAAAAAAGTTAATTCTAATATTAAATAATAGTAGTACAAGATTAAAAAAAATAAAAAACTAAAAAAACAAAAATAAAATAAAATAAAAAAAATTAGAAAAAAATATAAAACAAAATAAAATTAAAATCAACTTTGACGGGTGTATTCACAAAGGGGCGTGGATACAAAAGTTTTGGGGTGTCATTATTCATTCTCAATCAAAAGTTTTGGGGTGTCATTATTCATTCTCAATCAATTAACAGGGAGATTGACCACCACCTTATTTGGAATCTAGGTGTAGTGTTGACCATTGTTAGATTATCTTAGAACTTGTTTGGATGACTACCGAAGACAAGTTTTGTAATGTTCTGAAAACATGTCTGTATTGTATTGTATATTTTTAGCCAATTCAAGATTTAATCACTTGTCCATGTAAAAAACTTTGTCTATGCGAATGAACAAGAAAACATAAAAAAAAATTGATTTTAATAAAAGGTAAAATTGAAATACAAATAATATATAAAAAAAATTAATTTTAGCAAAGGGTAAAGTTGAAATACAAGTAATATAAGAGATAAATTAGAAAAAGAAAAATATGAAACAACGTGAACATTCACCGATGATTTGATGTGTTGAGAAAATAAGGTATGTTGAGAAAATAAAGAAAAATGGGGATTTTGAAACAACTAGAAACATGAGACCGAGACAAACATTATTTAACACAAACGTTATTTAACACGAGACAAACATTATTAGGGTTGTGATGCAACAAAACAACTCATACACATGAAACAATCAAAGTTAGGATATCAAATCTAAGCCGAGTTACTTAAAACCCTTTTAGGATCAGAATCAGAAGAGTGTCAATTTCCACTCATGCACAAAATACAAAATGGAACTTCTCGCACACAGATGAGCAAAATGTGAAGAAGCAGTGCAAACCACCTCTCGGCTTTGATGGTGGTGCCACTTGATATCACTGGTGCTCCATTACAATGACTATTCATGAATACAAAAAACGAAACTAGAAGACACAACTGTTCCAGGTTACTTTCTAATTCTTCAGACAGTGAAGTGAAGCTCCAAACTGGAACCAGAGCGAAACAAACAACTGAAAAAACTTGCATCTAACTCTTCAAGTCTTTTACACAGACAATGACTGAAACCAATATGTTCAGAAAATAGAGATTCACAACACAAGACAAGTAGAAATGGGAGAAAATGACTGCTCAAATAAGTTACTGAATAGACATGCTGCAAATAACTAAGGTAATGGAAGGTACAGCTTCACAGAAAAGAACAAAATAGATTCTGCAATTTCTAGGTTCCACAAACAGATAAAGTACTACCTAGAATTAGGTTCAACTAGGGATATAAAGCAGAGGGCTATTGAAGCTGAGCCAACAAACTATAGTAAAGTTCACCCATAGACACTAACAAAGCCAGATACTTAGCCAATAAGTCAAATCTAGTATAAAATCATCCATATATATAGCAAACCTCTACAAGAAACAAGTAAGTTATATATAGGAAACTAGATCTAACCGAGTCTTAAGTACATTTGAATCTTAAAACTATACAATGGAAGATAACCAACCAACCGTTTTATTCGAAACATTGTAGTATCAGAACTCGAAGCTTCTGGAAACCACATCAATAAGAACAAAAACCACAGCCAAAGCTTTCCATTCCACATCTACAAGAACTTCTCAATGCTGGCAGTCAGAGTAGATTTAGGAACAGCTCCAATAACAGCATCCTTCTTTTCGCCATTCTTGAATATGATCACAGTTGGGATACTTCGAATCCCATACCGCGTCGCGATTGTGGGGCTCTCATCAGTGTTAACCTTGTAACATTTCAGCTTCCCTGAATATTGCTTGGATAGCTCATCAATCACAGGGTGAATCATTTTACAAGGTCCACACCATGGAGCCCAGAATTCAACTAATACAGGCAGGTCTGACTTCAGAACTTCCGAATCCCATGATCCATCATTAACACCTGGAACTGCTAATTCCAAAGTTATAGTCAAATTAATCAAATCACCACATTGGATAGCTGATTTCACAGAAAGAAAACCTATCTATCAGTATCATCCAATCAAAACTCTAAAGTTCAGCATTGTTTGCAGCCATATCGGAACAAGTCGTCAGCCAATCATCCTTCTCATTTTTTTTTTTAAAAATTATTTTATTCTTTAATTTTTAAATCAACGAAATGCCAATAATCAGATACTCGATACCTCGACAGCTAGGGTTTAATAGTAACTTCCAATACAAAACTAGCTATTCAACATCTAATTAATTACTAAATAGACAATAGAGATAAGAAATCATATTAAGCAATACAAACATTGAAATGAAATTACGATTCTAACCATCGACGGCGGTATTTTGAGCTTCGCAAACAACGCGACCACGGAGCGAGAGTCTGGAGGTAGAAGAGGTAGGATTCTGAGCAAACGATTGAACGGATCGAGTGGATGAAACCCTAAGGCCTTTGAAGAGCGGCAAACTGCGGGAAGCGGAGGCGGAAGAAGGAGGTCTTGTCGACGAATGAGTGGAGGAGGAGGCGGAAGAGGAGATGCGAGGGACGGAGATGCAGTCGAGTACAGCGGCCATGGAAGAAGCAGCAGCTGCGTGAAGAGAGACAGAGTGAGATCTGGGAGATATTTGTGTATGTGTGAGAGAGATTTGTGAGTGGTTTTTGGGGTTGGAGGAATATAGAGAAGTGTACGAGTGAGAGAGTGTGTTGTGTGGTGAATGGATAAATTGTTGTTTATTATTTGAGATTTCTCAGGTGGATATTCGTCTTTGTTTATTGCTGGCCATTCACGTGTTGCCACGTTTTTATCGATCATTATCACAATTATACTAATAAATATTTATTTATTTATATATGGGCCGGAGATCCGAACTTCTGAGTCCGACCCGACTGGAGATCGCACACAGATTGACAGGTTTCGTTTGTTGTCGTCACACACACGCCATGGAAACAGAGGAAACAACAGAGCCAGCATTATAAAATTACAATTGAAAAAAAAAGAAAAAAGCAGAGCAGATCAGAGCAAGGCCAGTGAAGCGAGGAAGTGAAGAAAATGGGTTCGAATCCCATCTGTTCGTCCTCTGAATCATCTTCATCAACGAAGGCTTGGATCGTGCATGGCATTGTGGCCACAGCTGCACTTGCTGTAGCTGTGGGTGCCCGTTCTTATCTCAGTGGATCCAAGAAGTTCCGGAGCCGGGTCGTGGGGATCATACCCGCCCGTTACGCATCAACTCGGTTTCAGGGTAAACCGCTTGTTAATATCCTCGGAAAACCTATGATTCAGGTACCCTTTTGACCCTTTTTTCTCGTTTTTGATTTTTTTGTTTGATTGCTTGTGAAATGTTGCTGGCTAGTCAATATCTGTTTTGGATCACATTTGGTTCTCTATGCTGGTATTGATCATGATCATGGAATTTGGGTTTGCATTTGATGATCAGAGATATTATGTGTGTTTGTTTTAGACTTGTTTCTGAAATTTTCTTTCTAGTTGTTTGATTACCAAGAGAAAAAATTGGTCAATATGGTGGCTTGTGTATTGTTTTATGGTTTCTTTCTGGTTAATTCTTGTTACTTATTGTAGTTTAGTTTGTTATATTACAATGAACTCATAGTTTTCTAACTCTTAATTGTATTGTACAGAGAACCTGGGAAAGATCGAAATTGGCAACAACATTGGATCACTTAGGTATGTCTGTCTTCATGTTCATTATGGTTTGATGATGAGACTACTAGCCCTAGCAGACAATTCTGGTAATGAGGATAGTTTTGAACCTGGTTTATGGAGTTACTTGAAATTATAATTTCTGGTTGTGTTGTGACTCTCCTAGATGGTATGCTTGCCTTTCCATGTTGATTGCAAACAATCTGTTTCTGTTCTTACTGCCTTGATTTGTAGGCAATAGTTGTTAGCTTTGCACGTTTGAGCAACTCTGTCTGAGATGCATATTACTGTGAATGTTGCCCTGACATAGCACTTCTCTAATTCTTGCTAAAATATCTTGTTATGAGATGGTAGGCGTGAACGTACTTTCATGATAAAACGATATATGTCCATTTCTTCTGATCTTTTAAATCATTGGAACATATCTTCTCTGTACTTCCATATCTGGTCTGTGTTTCTTACAGCTCATTCATGGTACTTGCTGGTACAGTTGTGGCAACGGATGATGAAAAAATTGCAGAATGCTGCCGAGGGTTTGGTGCTGATGTTATAATGACTTCAGAATCTTGTCGAAATGGTATGATTTGACTTCAAACTGTTGCCTTGCCAACATGTTTGAATTTTCTAATGTGCCTCTTTTAATATATAGGTACTGAAAGATGCAATGAAGCACTGGAAAAGATGGAGAAGAAATATGACATTGTTGTTAATATTCAGGGAGATGAGCCTCTTATTGATCCAGAGATAATAGATGGCGTTGTAAAATCTTTGCAGGTGATGTTCTAACAAACATTTATATTTTCTCGTTGGAAGTTTTTTACTTTGAAATGAAGTGGACTGACCTTTTTCTGTGGTGTAAAATTTAAAGTATAACTGTTATCTTCTATGATATTTTCTCATCCAGATCATGCTGAAATTTTCTAATATTTATCCAGGCTGCTCCAGATGCAGTGTTCAGCACTGCTGTGACATCTTTAAAGCCTGAAGACGCATTTGATCCGAATAGAGTGAAATGCGTAGTGGATAACCGTGGTTATGCCATTTACTTCTCAAGGGGTTTGATTCCATTTAACAAGTGAGTTTACATGTAGTACGAATAACAAAAATGGCTCTATTATCATATTACTTTTGGTTGTTCAATGAAATACTGACCATCTTATACAGGTCAGGGAAAGTAAATCCGCAATATCCCTATATGCTTCATCTTGGAATTCAGGTAGCAAAACCATTTCCAAGTTTCTCTATTTTGTCCTGTTAACTTAGTAACAAGCTTTTTAGTAGCTATGCTGTGATGATACATATGGTATCTAATGAATTTATGTTGGCAGAGCTATGATTCAAAATTTCTGAAGATATATCCAGGCCTGCAGCCTACTCCACTTCAACTAGAAGAGGATCTAGAGCAGCTTAAAGTCCTTGAAAATGGATACAAAATGAAGGTATATCAGCAATACCTACCATTGTTGCTGTCTGTAACTTCTAATTCTCATGATACAAAAACCTATAAAAACATGGATGCTTCTACTTCTGCAGGTGATAAAGGTTGACCACGAAGCCCACGGCGTCGACGCGCCTGAAGATGTTGAGAAGATTGAGTCATACATGCGTGAGAGAAATTTGTCTTAAGCTACTGCCACAGATAGACCCTGCTCATCAGATATAAAAAGCTCGGTTTTATTTGGTGCATTAAATTGTTTATTTTGCTAGGAGGTAGTATTAGTGTTGTATCATTATTTCAGAGATGTCCCACCACTTGTGCTGTAACATTCTTTTTTTCACTGGCTCGTGCAATGTACCATATTGAATTTGTTGTGTTTGGAACAAGGAACCCATGCTAAATAAAGTGAGATGTTCATTATCATGTAACGCTTATATAGAAATCTTCCAAGTCAAGGGACATCTAACATTATATAATTATCAATACATTGTACACAGCTCAGTATCAACTACTGTGTTATATTGGCCTTCAGACGAAGGCCAAAACAAAATAATTAAGAGTTCAAAAGAATACTCAAATTTTCATGGGATATTTTGACCCCTTAAATGCATTCCAATTCCAGAAGTTGTGGCTTCGCACGAACTTTCCAGTCAGAGCATAAGTAAAATTCTGAACTATGTATCATTTCTTTTCTGCAACACTTCTGCAAATCACAACAAAACTAGACTCTTCCCAGAGACCCTGTGACACATTGGAATGGTTTTTTACTCTTCTATCGACTCTGTATATAGTTTACGGGGTCTCTCTACAAAACTAATCAGCTAAAACCATTGGTAAGAAGCTTATTATGTTTTCGGCGTTTTCTTTTACTCTTCTCTTTCTTAGATTCACTCTCCTGCTTCTCAACTACTTCTACTGTTTTTTCCTTTTTCTTCTTTCTACTAGACTTATCCTTAGGAGAGGATTTTTTTCGTTTCTTGCCAGAAGATTGTCCACTACCGTCTCCACGGGGAAAAGACTCTTCTTCATAATCAGACTGCCAATTGCACAGAATCTCTTCTTGATTAGTCTGCACCAGCTCCCCAGCTCCAGGAAGCAAACTATCAAAAGTTACTTCGCCATTAGCTCCTCCTTTCCGCTCCATAAGGATGCGGTCAGGTCTAATGATGGTTCCAAGGATACTTCTATTTGGACCTAGGCTCAGGATTGTTTTGGGATTTGTCAAGGTTGTATATGCCATTATAAAAGCTGATTTAATCTGCATAAGTTCAACAACACCTGATGGATCAGATTAAGAAATATGCAACAAGAGGAGCTATTATGTAATTCATTAGTCACTGTTAAATTCAAGCAAACCATTCCCAGCCAAGGAATTTTCAGGGATGAGTTCAAAGACTAGCTATATTGACAGAAATTAGAACACAACAATAAGCATTACCAGAGAAAAATAAATTAAAACGGTGAAAGACATCCATAGGTGAGAATAGTGCATATTGAGTTGTGAATCAAACCAAACAATAATTTCTGGCCAGGGAAGGAAAATAAATGAATAAGTAACAAACCTGAAAATAATTAAAGGAGTTCTTCCCAATGTCATTCTCTGGTGCCTATATTACACAGAACAAAAATTAGTATATTCAGTGACCTACTTAAGCACCTCGAGTAACTTGATCCACTTATACTCCACTTATTATCCGTAATGACAAATACAAAGTGACCGGAAAAATAAATTTTCCTCGTCAAGTTTGTATAGTACAAAAAAGAGAAACAAAATAAGAAGTCCAGAAACCAAAGTTTATGCCTGTTTTTAGAATTCAATATAATGCATCAAAGAAATCAAACTATATCAATGTAGAAGACTTATTTTATTCGTTTATAATTTAGCAATATAAATCATGATTTGATCAGTTCATCAAAATTTCATTTCCCACAATAACCTGTAGTCAAATGAAATTAAATGACCAAATAAGAGGAAGACAACCTGTGGATCCTCAATGGAGATGAGAAATGGTTTCCCGCGGCTGCCAAACCTGATAGAAACCATCACACAAGCAGATAAAAGTGACAACTAAGTTAAAACCAGTAGAGAACAGAATGTGTAAATAATTAAAGCTAAGAGCACCTCCTATGACATTCATGGTTTATTGAGTTTCTTGAGATACAATGATACTTTTGTATACTCTTTCAGCATTGCAATTGTTAAAATATCTAACTAATCAAGACAATACAAATTTTCCTTTTCTTCACTAATCTTAATCTATCAGACATTGAGGTATTTTCATTTCATCTATTTCAATTGACCGGAACAAGAGAGAAATTCCTCAACATTTCTAGAAGTTTTATCCACATAAAAACCCAAAACCATATTCTTTAAGATAAACTTGCTCCCCATATCTCATTTTAGCTTAAGCTAACTGCATTGGAAAGTATTACTTCTTAAACTACATTGTCAGCCCATCCTCAGTGCAAAAATCCAACCCCAAAAGATTGTTTCTGGAGATGATACTCCAGGCACAACTAGTCATTTAGCTTGAATAATTTACAAAATAAGATGAACTAACGATAAGTCCAGGCTATCCTCTCCACTGCAATTATTTGATTAAGACAATGTAATAGAATCTCATTGACAACCTCCCAAAATAATTACCGAATTCTATGGTGTGCTCATCACCAAATGATAAGGTGCATTAATTATGCATTGGAAATTAAAAAAAAATACACTTTTGTATACATAGATTAAAAATATGGATTTATTTAAAGAGTGTCATAGTGGCATTCTTTAAACCTTGATTTTTACCCTTTCACCACTTCCAATGTTCATTTTTAACAAATTTTAATATTAATTTATTCTATTTTTATAATAATTTTTTTTTCAACCAATCAAAACTAACCGTAATAAGTGTCATAGTGGCACTTGTTAAAAAAACCCTAAAAATATTTAGGGTTCTTTTAACAAGTGCCACTATGGCACTTGTTAAGGTTGGTTTTGATTTATTGAAAAAAAAAAAAATTTATGGTAAAAGATAGTACAAATTATTTTGAAATTTGTAAAAGTAAACATGAGGAATGATGAAAACACCCTAAAATAAGGCTTAAAGAGTGCCACCATGGCACTCTTTAAAAAAATCCTAATATTTTAATCCCTTTAAAAGCATATTTTCGATTTCCAATGCATAATTAATGCATGTTAACATATATCCAAAGGCACAATAGAAAAAACAATTTAATAATTGAAAAAACTGGCACATTACAAGATCATACATAGGTAGATAATTACCCTTTAAGACTCTTATTGAAAAAGGTGCCTCCACCATTGCAAGACACACCAACAACATTGGTGTTCAATTTGCGTCCATAAATATCAAAGAAGTGTACCTAGTTAGTAAGAAAGCCAAAGGCAGCTAGATTAGACATACAACCATTTCAAAATCTGAAAAGATAATCAAAAAAATTCTCCCTCAAAAAAGAGACGTAATTATTTCTGAGCTCTTTTAACTCATCTATATCTGTCAAGATATTTTACTAGTTCATTAGATAATATTGCAAATCACCGCCCTTTTGTTTTGGGATAAACTCTTCATCAAAAGAATAAGTTAGTGTTGTTTAGGTTAAGCTAAAATTTATCTCTAAATAAATATTCACCAAATTCCAAGTACTATTCAAACAACAAACTCCCGCTTTGAGAAATCTTTTTCTCTATGTCAGCCCTATTGGTAACAAATACTACAAACAAATCAAAATGCTCATGCTCCTAAATCTCCCCCCACCAAATGAGCACTAGCATCAGTTAGTAAATCTCCTCCCACCAAATGAGTACTAGTATCAGTTAGTTCTCTGTGTTAGCCTCAAGTTACACATATCCTATCTTCTTCTTTTTTTAAAAAGAAAAAAAAAAAAAAAAAAAAAAAAAAAAAAAAAAAAAAAAAAAATACACATTACATCAGCCACAAGAAGTAAGATTGGTCACTTAACCAGCACTAATAAATAGTGTGCTGGCACTAGCATCCACATATGCATCTTCACTTTTGCCTCAAATACTGATCCTATAAACAATTTTCAAAATAGATTAATCTAGATTCAATCCTGACCAGCATAACCAATCCACTATCTGCGCATCCAACAATAGCCTTAATAGTTCTCTAGTCATTGTCAACATTATCTGTCTATTTATATATCAGAATTATCTAATTATCATTTAAAATTATTATCGTCAAAAGTAAGCTGCACACTTATGAATGACACGAAGACAAGGATAGGGCTGTTCTTGAGAATTGCTTATGCTTTTGTAGAAATTTCAAGAAATTACTACACATATGCACCTAGGACACAAGTTGTAATCTAAGAAAGCGTACCAAAAGGATCCCCAAATTTTGTTCTGCAGAAGCTCGAGACTGATGACAATGCTGCACCATTAAACAAATCACATAAGGATTCACCTTAAACAACAAAACAACATTGTGAAAATGCATACAATCGTTATGCAAAATTCAGTTATAGCAAAGACCAATTAATAGGATGTTCGACTACCTATTCTGTTGCAATATTCTTTAGGTGATCATAAGAATTTTAGTAGACTCCTATTTCACAAAATGGCGATGCAACTTTATGAATTATCACCTAATCTAGACTAAGAATCGACCTCTTTGGATAAATAACTCAAGAATCCTTCCTCTTATAGAAATCAGCTTTAGAATAAAATTACGAGTGTTAATCAAACTCTAGATACATGATGCCCCACTAAGAACTCTCACTAAAGGTTCAACTTAGCAAATTAAGAAAAGTTATATAACATATGATACTAGCAAGATTACAGAGGCCACATGGGTGCATCATGTCTGGGTGCAAACTATGCATTCCAACATGTTATCTAACCTTCAACATAGCCATTAACATGGTAAGAAGAGCATATGAACCTATTCCACCAGAATACACCTGCATATTTCAAAGTAACCCAAAATTAGGTATTCTAGAAGCAAAAATAAATTAGGAGTATGACAATAATGCAAAAAAGTATAACCTCATTCAATTCCCTCTGCTGTAAAAACACTTTCAAGATTAAACATAATGGGCGCAATGGAGGCCACTTGGATATTGCTTCCTGAAAGAGGTGTAAGTACCATAAAAATAAAATACTCAATGGATATTCAATGATATATAACTGGTAAAAGATAAAGTACAGCCACAATAACACAAAAATAAAAATCTCATTTTATTTTTTTTTTTCAAATGCTAAATTGTCCAAGTTCACAGCTAATATGGAAAAAAAAAATCTCAAAATAGCCATTTATAAGCATAGGAAACATTGTTCTCAGTCGCAAATCCACCCAAAGCCAAATAAAGAACAAACCTGAATATATTCAGCAGCTTTTGGACCATTCTGCACATCAAAGCTGCCACCAAATAGGAAATTTATTAAGAAAAACACAATGATCGATATTTACCAATGTCAACGTCAAGCCTTTAGACTAACACAATTCCCCAACCAATTTGCAACATATGCTAAAAATTGAATTCAGCAAGTTGTTCACAAACAGTTTTCAATAACCTAAAAGTTAACATCACTTGCCACAGTGAAAAAAAAAATATGTAAATATCTCCATCAGGCAGCAGTCTCTTCTTCTACTACAGGAAATAAGTATCTAATTTCTCAATATAAGGTTGTAATTAGAAAGCTTTTAAACCAACAAAGAGTACAAGATAAAGAAAAGAGAGAATCAAGTATCATAGTTTAGTCCTCTATATCACACATAAAGATTGTAGTAGGTGTTTGATCAACTCATCATGGAAGTAATGATATTTGGAAAACCACTGAAAAATGAAAATATAGTATGTCATGATCTGGTAATGGATGTTGTAGAGTTAGTAGCTATTGGTAGATATTTTCACCAGTACCCTGATTCCTTTGTACATACAACAATTAAAAATGTTGAAACGATACATCTGATTTTGAAAATTTTACAGTGTTCTTCCAAGTTTAATATGCTACAGAGAACCGACGACAGATATGCATGAGATCAAAAAGTGAAGACCGATCCATGCAAAACCAACAATCAGGTAAATTAAGCAATCATAACACAAATAGGGCGAGCATTCACCTAAAAGTGGCAACTATCTAAGGCCTTGCACAGAGTTTAGGTTAACCATTCCAAATGCAGCATTGTAAAAGGAAAGTAAATAAACCTTATATCAAAAGAGACACCACTTCTTTTTTCAACAAATTTAATAATTGGCACGCGTGCTTTCCCAATCACCTGAAAAGGAACAAGAAATAGCATCGTCATATAACAGAACAGCACAGTGACAGCAATAAAATAACTACCACCAAGCAGAGATTACCTGTATCTTTTTTGCAATGCCACGCTGAGATAATGCCCGAGAGAGAGCATGCAAACCCATTTGTGGGACCTTGATACCAGATCCCATAATCACAACCTAAAATTCACCAATAGTATCACTTAACATAACTCTTCATCTCAGCATAGAAACTTTAACACATTCTTATTTTCCCTAAATTAAGTTGAATTCAACTAATATAACATCAAATCAAAATTATCACTGCTATCTGATTGAGCCACAACTACTCATAAAGATTACACACAACTCAAGCCCTTGCAACACTTACATCAATATCACTGGTTGGAAGATAAAGTCCAGTCTTGAACGATCCAAATACTTCAGGCTGCAGACAGAGTAACAGTAATACAAACTGTATCACATTCCCGAAACAATCCAACAATAGTATCAAAACCACTGAATTGTACCTTACTAGAAGGCCATATATACTTAATAACACCAAAAACAGATTCAACAGCCTCATTCCGAAGAGTCTGTTCTTCCCGAGTTGGAGACAAAAAATCACAAAAATCCACTATCTCTGCAGAGAAGCAACAAAAAATAATTACAACCGAAATTGAAAACATCAACACTAACAGACTTTTCAATTGCTCAATACCTCTTACCTTTATGAAGCTGAAGCATAGGGCTCTTGAACCCCGCTTTGCCTCTGAACCAACTATGCTCCGTCGTCGACGACGGCGGTGTCGTGGGCGGCGGCTCATTAGATTGAAGATCAGCAGGGGGAGAAGGAGGATTAACTTCGAGAGAGAAAAAATCCGGCAAGGAGGCGTCGAGAGAAGAGGAACGAACATCAGAAGAAGTGATTTCGCGGCGGAATACTGTGTAGGATCCGGGCTGCGGAGGAGTAGAAGAGGTAGAAGCGGGAGGCGGAGAGGATGGAGACGGCGAAGAGACAGAGAACTGTATTGGGCTTAGGGTTTCGTAGACTATAGCTGGAGATTGCTCCATTGAGAGAGAGGTATTCAGGTGATCTGAAACTGAATTAGCGACGGTTACAAGGGTTTTGAACTATTTGAGGGTTTAGACCATTGATTCACTGTGACTACAACCCCTAAGCCCTAAAACAAACCGTTAGAATAAATAAATATTCTTTTAACCTTAATCAAATCAATTAATAATTAATTACTATTATTAAAAACAAAACCAGATTTAAATAGACAAATTCCAAATAAAATTAACGAACAACAGCTCTACCTAACATCAATTTTTAACATAATCAACTAATCGTCTTTAAAAACCGCAAATTAATCCAAAAATTTTCAAATTCGCAGTCCGAATTTCATTTACCATCAATCGATTACACTTCAAAATCGAACAAACCCTAATTGATTACACCGGTTGATGGCCCCACAAGATCTGCTTCCTCTACAATCACACGTACCTCTAATCTACGCATTAGCGACGACGATAGGTATAATGATGATCGTAATGTTAAGCGTAATGGCTGTAAGCATGATCGCAACGTCGCTAATCACCGCCATCATCTACGTCATCCGCGATTACATCTGCCTGCCGTGTTTCGGCCAGTGCGGAGGTTTAGATCTGGAGGACATCGAGCTCGGAATAATCGGAGGCGGAGGAAATAATGACGGTGGCGGTAGCGACGGTGGCTATTGGTTCCGTGTGTTTCAATATCAAAGCATGGATTTCTCGTTTAACAATATAATCGAAGTTGTTGAGGAATCTGAGGATGAGGACGAGGATGAGGATGACGATAAGGAAGGGAGTTTGAGGCTAGAGGCGTTGGAGAAGCTTTTGCCGGGGGTGGTGTATGGGGGGGAGGAGATGGTGGTGGTTGGCGGCGACGACGGTGAGTGTGGTGAGGGCGGTGATGACGGTTGTGAAGAGTGTTGTATATGTTTGGAGGATTATAAGGAAGGAGATTTTTGTAGGGTTTTTCCAAGGTGTAATCATTTGTTTCATTTGAAGTGTATTGATATATGGTTGATGGAACATTTAACGTGTCCTATTTGCCGGAATTGTTTGTTGGATTTATGACAATCGGAGAAATATTTTTTTTCCCTTTTTTATAAATTTTTGGATTTGATTTAATTATTAGTTTTTTATTTCGTGCATGCATGCAGCTTTAGGGGTAAATTACACGTACCGTCCCTGCAATATGAAAATTTATAAATATGACCATGGTGGTATTGTTTTCACAGGTGAAATAACACAAATAATTCAATTTTAGAAAATATTAACGTAAAAATCAATTTTTTTTTGTTTATTTATTTTTTAATCAGATTTTACTAATTAAATTAATATCTTTAAGGGGATATTTTTTATTTTTAAAAAAATTTAAAAAAAAATTATGTAAATACAGTTCCAATAATCCGGAATAAAAATATTAAATATATATGAATTTTTACTTTATTTAAAACTCTAATAATAAAAATATAAATATCATTTAAAAATTATATAATATTTAAAAATTTTAAAAATATATACCAATGTAAAATAATTTCGGAAATTAAATTGAAAAATTTCATCACCAAACCTTCATTGTTCTGTATTATTACCATAATCAAACTCATTTATTGATCAAATCTATCAACCGTGTAACACATTCTTACAATTGTAAAGTGGCTTCCATCTTCCATGAATTTGATCCCCAAATGCTATCAATGAATATTCTCTAAATTCTGAAAATTATATAACACAAACCTTCTCAGTTATTATCCCTACAAAGACCTAAAACCATATTCCATTATCAATCACCAAAAACCTGTATCACATTTGTTAAATTAAAATTTTCATGTTTAAATAAAATGTTAACGTAAGAGATAGGGATTCGATGGTTTTTGTTTCAATAACATTTACAGGTTGTACCCTTTTGAAAATCAACTCTATGGTAGTTAGAATAGAAAGATAGTTATAACCCTAATACCTCCATCATAACACAATACACCAAGACTATTTTTAAAGTCAACCCAGCTGATGTACCTACCTGATCTTATCAACCTTACAACAAAACAAATTATGTTACAACAAATTACACACAAATTCAACTCATAAATAAGCACCACAATCACAATCACCACCAACACAAACACAATCACAATGAATTCCGAAACAACATCAATCTCTCTAACACCCCAAACACCAGTAGCAATCTCGTTCATGACAACAACAATAATAATAATCATAACCCTAATCGCCATAATCACCACTTGCACTCTCCTCGCCTTCATAATCTCCCTCTTAATCTCCAAAATCCACCAACACGTCTACCAACGCTTCGCCAGACTGGAATCCGACGTGGAAATACCAACCACGTCATCACAACAAAACCACCAAGTCGAGATCGAAATCCACCACCAGACAACGACGTACGAGACAGCATTCGGCGAAAGTGACCGAACCGAAACGGTTGAGATGTACGACGTGGGGCTACTTCCGAATTACATGGAAGTGTCGAAGGAGACGTTGAGGCAAAAGGCGTTGGAGAAATTGGTCCCGTCGGTGAGTTACGGAAGTGAGAGTAGTTTCGATGAATGTCCGATTTGTTTGGATGAGTTTGGAGTTGGTGAGTTGTGTCGGGTTTTTCCTGTTTGTTGTCATTGGTTTCATGTGAAGTGTATTGATGTTTGGTTGAGGAATCACTCGACTTGTCCTGTTTGTCGGAGATGTTTGTCGGACTTGTGTCCGCATTAGGGATGATGTTGTGTCGCTGTGGTGTTGATTGCAATAGCCATTTTTTTTAACCAAACTCTTTGACGTCTGATTTTGACGTGGAAGTGGGAGTGTAAATTTTTTTTCACCGATTTGGTGAGAGGCTTTGTAAATATATTGTTTCGAGTTTTATAAATGAAATTGAGTCTCATAATTAATGGAAATGTAAAATGGTGGGAGGTTAAGTGTACAAGTGATTGGAAAAAAATGGTTTCTCAATAACTAAGACAAGCTTTGCCTAGGTTAATCAGTGGATCATGTTTATTTATTTATTTTTAATTTTATTTTTAATTCTAGTGAATCCCATTGGGAAACAATCATTTTAATCATAATTTTAAAAATTATTGCTATTTTATTTTTTATTTAAAATATATGACTCAAATTCATTCTATTTGTATTTTATTTATTTTCATTTTATGAACATTTTAAAAAATTGCACTTTTGTAATTATTTATTAAAAAAATTATAATAATTTTTTTTCCTATTCACAGTTAGATATGATAAAATCTAGAGTTGTGGATTTTTGGTTAGTAATGTAAGATAGTCTTATACGATCCTGAGCTATCAAGTTATCAATAGATTGAACCAATTCCCAACCTAGTATATATATTGTTTATTTGATTTTACATTTACATATTCACCTAACAAAATGAGATATTATTTGGAATATATAGAATGAGAAAGATGGGATTAAGTTTCATAAAATAAATTAAGGTGTTAACATATTTGAAACTAAAAAGATAAATAGAAATATAGGAAGAATGACCTTTTGGTCTCCATGGTCACCGACCTTTTAAACTTTCCAAATCCTTATGCAGTGATTTTAACTTATTTAAGATACGGATTATGGTCTTTACAAATTGATAAATATAACAATTTTTTTGTAAATACTTTTTTGAACTCATCATTTTAAGATTAAAATTTTTAAAATGATTCAGGTCAGTGCTCTCTTTTTAATCGCAAATTTAATGAAATAAGTTATATCAGCATGAATGTTCAAGAGAGTCTTCTAATTTACATACCTCTTTACTGCTATAACTATTAGTGTTATGAAAATTAGTATTCTATACCAAGTCAGTTAATTAAATCCATTACTAATCAAATAAGTTACTTTTAAAAATTAGAAATTTGATTTTGATGAACTTTTTAAATCCTCCAACAATCTAAACATTAGTTAAAATATCAAACAAACTCTAAAGGAAAAAGAGTAAATTCCACTCAGTCCTCTCGAAAGAATGCAAAATACAGGCGCATACTAATTTCCTATTAATTCATCAGTAATCCCTTTGAGTCAACAATTGACCATCTAGAAATTCGCCAATAAGTAAATCACAGTAGTTTTTATGATAAGAGGACATAATTGAAAAATGAAAAAGATAGGGCAATTATAAATAGAAAAGAAGGAACGAAAAGGAGTCATCAATGGTTGATCGAAGGAAACATTCGAGCGCATTGAAGAAGAAGCAAATCTCAAGTCTATCAAAAGTTCAAGATGGATCTTTTCTTTTCCTTCGATTGTATGTTAGTGGCTTCATTTATATTGATGTTTTCCTTGGAATGATCATGATGAACTAAGCTTATATCTGGGGCTACCATGTAGCTACTTTGTGTATATTCAAATCGAGCATTGATTTCATGAATGATAATTATATTCTTATTTTCATTATTGTGTACTTAATGTGTCATAGATCCACAACCCTATATATGTTTTATTCATCTGATTGACACTTAAGAAAATGAGATTAGGTTTGAATTACAGATTATGATATTGATTTTAGTAATTGAGATATTCTACGTTGTCAGGTCATCTCCAACCCTTCTATTCTCCATTCACTATCTTAAGGAGAGAATTATATTTTTTGAATAAATTATTCACCACTACACCATAATTACTCCAACCCATCTCATTTTCATAATAAAGAATGGACTAAAAATTAAATACATAATTTTATATTTTATTATATTAATACATAGTGAGAAAATATTATTAAATAATGATAAAATTAATATCTGAATAATTAATTTAAGATTACTCTAATCCATTATATCTTCATAATATTTTAGATTAATATTAAAATAATATTAATAAAATAAAAAAAATAAAATAATTTTCTCCTTTAAATAAATAATTTTAAATTATTTTATAATTTAATTTTTAAATTTCTACGTTGTAGTTATTTTAAAATATGTTAATCTAATTGTTGTTTTTAATTTTAAATCTAATTTAGTATGTTTTATTTTTTTATTTAATTAAATCTATTTTTTATTTAATATTTTATTATTATAGTCTATTTATTATCTATATTCAATAATTAATTATATTAATTAATTTAATATAATAATATTGGATTTAAATTAAAAATATTATTTCAATTAAAATAAATATATTTTTGTATCTATATGGTTCATTTTATATAATTATCTATAGACGAAATTAATATATAGAGAGAGAAAAGTGAAGGGTATGAATGCAATTAATAAAAGTTGAGTGGAAGAATTATAATTAAAAAATATTAAAAGTACATTTGATGGGGTCATTTTTTAACACCAATAGTGAGTAGGACTTGTGTGCAAAATATTAACTTTCTTCATATTTTGTCTTGGAAATTTAATTAAAGCAATAAGTTGGAGAAGAATTTTTTTTTTTTTTTTTTCATTTCATCATGAAGATGAAGTAGGATGGTTGGAGAAGGCCTTAGTGCTGTTGATGGTTGTATTCTTAATGTAGTTGATTGGGTAATTGTGACAGACATGTTCAACTAGTTAATAAATTAGGTTTACATATTTAAGAAAATAACAAATTAGTTTGATTAAAATTTGTATTAGAGTTTTTTTCTTTTTATTTTAATTTTGGTATTTGTATGCCACTCGTGTTTTTATTAAAAAACTTTATATATTATTTTATAACTCAATGGAGATGAAGAATTATGTGCAACGAAAAAGAGGTCCTCATCAACTTTCACTCTCTATGTTTTTCAATTATTCATGATTTTATTTATATATTTGTTTATTACTTTGTTTATATACTTTCACCAATTTATTTCTATCGGAGCAAGTGGTCTCTCCTAGCTAATTAATCGTATAGTGCTCCAAATCCTTAATGATTCTATAAACTCAACAATCAACACTTAATCTAAGAATAGGAAGAATAATTTTAATAGTGGTGAAACAAGGGTGAATATGATGAAAGTGATAAAATTTTGATGTTTGTGTAAAGAAAAATATTATTCTTGTTCCAACTAATAATGAGATTAATGTTATTAGTTCAAGAAAAAGAATGAACTAGAAAATCACGTGGATTATGATATGAAAGTGGATTATGATATGAAAGAGAAAAAGATGTAGAAGAAAAAAGGATGATGAGAGATGAGAAATGTTACGATTGTCTTAAATCACAATATTTTTTTTGGAAGAATTTTCTATTTTGAGTTTGGATATATTTTCTAATTATTTGATTTTTTTAAAGAAATATTTGATTTTCCTAATTTGGTTGATTACATTCCTTAAAGTATCTCCAATGCTTGGACCATGTTGAGTCCCAACTATGACCCCACAGACTTGCCACGTAAGAAGATTTGAAATTAATTTGAAGGTGGGACTTTTATCTCCAATCATGCAATCCCAACTTGTCCCAAGTGATTTTTATTTATTAATGTAGTTTAAATAATGAAGAAATATTATTAAAATATCAGTGAACAACCATATAATTAAACAAATATAATAAAATGAGTTGGGACAGTCCCGTGACAGTGGACGGTCCCAAGTTCTTAAATACTATACAATGGGTGGGACTCAAATTAGTGTCAGGTAAGAAAGAGAGAAAAAGTTGGGACTGAAAAACTACAGCATTGGAGATGCTCTTAGTTGAAAAGGAAATAAATTAACAAAGTTTATTCCTTATCACTATAAAAGTTTTCTAATGTAGAAGAAAGTATCTAGTCCATTTAAGGCGGTGATCATTAGATTGACATCTCATCCTTTTGGAAAGATGATCACTGGTTTGGGGTCCTACCCAATGGGATAATGATTATTAGGGTTGAAGTCTCGCAATTAAAGATATTCGAGTATTAGAGTCAAGGTCCCGCCATAAGGAGATGTCGAGTATTGGGGTTTGAACCTCGCCATTTAGAAGATTTCAAGTATTAGGATTGGGGTCCCGTCGTAAGAAGATTTAGGGTTAATATTGTGTTTGTTTTTGTGTTGTTGTATTGATTGAATAGATCTTGAAACTTATAATGAAGATAGGTAGAATGAAAATGCATGACCAAAGAAAAAAAAAAGAAAAAAAGTAGATGTTAAAAAAAATCAATGAAAAAGATTATTTGATAAAGAAGTGGATCAAAATTTAAATAGATCAAAATAAGTTCTGTTCTCATTGGTTAACCATCAATGTCATCATACTGTTAATAGAAAATAATTTTGGCAGTCCTAGACCATCATGTAGAATTTTAACCCGTTTAATTTCTATGCGACATATTTATCGTTAGAGATGAGATAGATATTATTTCAATAGGAGAAAGTATAAATGGAATCACGTAATTAACCGTTTTACTAATTTGGATGCGTCTGTCTGTCTCTCCTATACATTTATACACATGTCACGTGGGATTGGGTGGACGGACCAAAATCCTACATGTTGTCTGAAACTACCAAAAATTTTTTCATTAATAATAATAATATATCCCGGAGAGATTCAAATGGAATTTATTTGAGAGAAAAAAATCTATTATTTTTTTAGTAACATAATAAATTTATGAAAAATTTTAAAAATAATTTTAATTTACTCTTATTCACAGGTTAAATAAAAAATAAAATAATTTTATTATATAATGACATAATTATAGTAATTTAAATAGTATTTTCAAAAACAATAATAAATTAAAATTGTTATAAAAAAAATCAATAATATTTTTTGAAATCAAATAAAATAATATCACCAAAACAAATAATATTATTTTTTTTAATGATAATTTCAATAATATTCTTTAAATATTATTAAAGTTAAAATTATTTTGAAAAAAGTAAAGTAGATGGATAATTATTTTTTTAGAACTTAGCGACACCATTTTTACAACTTCCAACCTCCCCTAGTTGAAACTAAAAATTGTTTTAACTATAAAATAACTCACATCAACATCTCTAAACTATAAAATCACACTAATAAATAATCACTCAAACCCCAAACCCAAACAAAAAAATAATAATAATAATAATAAATAAAAATAAAAAACATGACACATCTCCTTCTTCCTCCGAATGTCCCTCTACATTTCCCCATCTTCACAGCTCTAGGTCTCATCATCCTTGTCGTCTGCCTCTGCATCCTAACGGTCTGCGTCTTCGCCGTCTCCGTCGTCGCCTCCATTGTTGTCTGCTTGATGCGTAGCTACAAGATATGTGAGTTGTTCACAGGATGTGAAAGTGAAAGATTGTGTCCAACACTTGTTTATGGAGGTGAATTTGAAGAGTCTAGTTGTTTTAGTTGTTGTATATGTTTGGATGATTATAAGCAAGGAGATTTTTGTAAAGTGTTTCCGACTTGTGATCATATGTTTCATTTGAATTGTATCGATGTTTGGTTGATGGACCATTTCACTTGTCCGCTTTGTCGGAAAAGTTTGTAACACTATTTTTGTCATGAGGATTGTATAAATGGCAGAGTGGTTTTAAGTGTAGCGCATATATGGTATTAAAGTTTTTAGTTAAAGTAGATAAAACCAATTTAATTTTTAAATATTTAGAAATTTTAATAAGAAATTTTAAAAAATAAAAAAAAGAGTAAATTTAACTTAAACATTATAATTTGTAAATTGTAATTTAAATAGATAAATATTTCTATTATTAAAATATTTTTAATATATTAAATAAGTTTAGACGACAATTAATTATTAAAATAAAAGTTAAGATAATATTATAATCGATAGAAGTTGTCCGTAATTTATTTTGACACTATGAAATATAAAGAGTATGACAAATTATCTAATTCAATACTTATTACCATTATAGATAAAATTCTTCAGACCTGACTTGATCTATCACCGTTAACTCTACTATTAGTTAATTAGGTTATCCTAACAGGTAGTCACAACTGGTTTCTTTTCTCTTTCTACCACTTGAACTCATAATTTGACACATTAACGATCATGTCAAAATATGTTGGACTACCAACTAAGTTGATATTCTAAGGGAGAAAGTGTTAAAAAAAATTGTGATATTGCTACCCATATCATCAATGTGCATATAATTTTTCGTGATCTCAAAGATTAAAAATTCCGAAATTAAGTGTCCTTGGCTTGGACAAATTTTAAGATGGGTTACATTTAGTAAAATTTGTCTAAAAAGTATGAAGGGGGGACAAAAATATTGATTCACACTAATAGAAATTTTAATAAATAATTATAATATATTTGTTTCATTTAATATTGTATCTTGCTCCCACTCCTACGTCAGTATGATATTATTATTATTATTTTCTTTAGGATAAATAAACATGATTTATAATCAAGCACCACCCAAAATTCGTATGGATTTATTATTACACACCACCTAAAAGCCCCAAACTACTCTTATATTAAAAATACGGAGGATGAGTTTGACACTATAATAATCCCTTCTCAAGACTATATGTAGGGTTGTAAACATGAGTTACTTAAACTCGTCTAAATAATTATTCAAATTTGACTTGATATTTTCAAATTTGAGTTGACTTTTCAATTTGAGCGACACAAGCTCTAACTTTCCAGTACTTGACTTGCTACTCTAATGAATGTTGAGATGTCAAACCAAAATCTCACATTGGTATATCCACGTATCTCCATTAATACTTGACTTGATCTGAAGTAAACAATATAGAGATTTCAAGGTATAATCATAAGCTGAATCGAGCTTTTAAATATTATATTTACTTTTATATATTAATTATTTATATAAATCATACTTAGATCCTATATGGTATGGTTTATATCAACACTTTTTCAATTTTTTGAATTTAAAAACACTTTTTAATATTATTTGGTTAGAAATTCAAAAGTACTTATAAATTAAGAAAGTGTTTTCAGTAAAACAGCTAATGTGGTATTTCAACAAAAAGTGTTTGTATATATATATTTTAGAAGTTAAAAATACAAATTATCTCAAACAAACTCTTAATCAAATTGAATCTAGTTTAGTTGAGTTCAAACTATTTGAACATAGATGGAGCTGGAGATTAGTATATTTTAAAGGAGACAAGTTGGATTTAACGATACTCGAACTCGACACAGTGGATTAACACTTTTATTTTGAAAAAATAGTTTTTGAATTTCAAATGTACTTCCCCTATCATTTTATTATGTCTAAATCTATATGAGTTAGGGATTTAATACTATATTTTTAGGGGTTGTTAAATACAACATCTTAATTACTAAATACAATACTTTTTTTTCTAACTTTGTCCAACTTTTTATAAAAAAAATTCCATTATGTTATTACTTTACTATTATCCGTAAAAACCAAAGCAGTAATGCAGTTTCGGAAATCCCCGTAAAAACCAAAGCAGTAATAATTACTTTATGATGCAGTTTCGGAAACCCACTATCTTTGAAATAGTGTTATCGACTTGAATGCACAATATCGCAATTTTGAATTTTTCTTCCTAAATAACAACATACTCTCGAATACACCATTTGAAAATGTGATTTACATTTAATTATACGCCTCATACTTTCGAATGCATCCTTCAAAAGTGTGATTTTATATTCAATGTATCTTTTAAAAGTGTAATTTATCGTAATATCATACCTGCAGCACACTTTCAAAACTTCAATTTGTATTTTTATACATATATAAATACATCAATAATATACATACAACACACTTGAATTCGTAACTTAATAAATATAGAAAAGGACGGAGCTGGAAAAAAAATTAATAAACATACTGCCACGTTGTACTTTTATTGACTTGAAATAAGTTTGGTTGAGTCCAAAAAAAAAAAATATATATATATATATATAATCTCAATCGAATAGAAAGTTTACCGTACAAAATGTATAAAAAAATACCTAGGTCAGTAGCTTGGAAATAAAAATTACAAACAAAGCCTATTTCGGTTAATATAACAAAAATATAAATATTAATAGGAATATTCAATAGTAATATATATATATATATATATATATATAAATATAAATATAAATAAATATATATATATATATATATATGATCATTTAGTTTAGGATGGATAGATTTCATTTTTTATTTTTTTAATCTTCTATTAAAAAAATTATTAAATTTAAAGAAAACAGAACCATTCTAATATATTAATTTGTTCAAAATTTTAAAATAATTTTAATTTTTTTACAAAATAAATATTAAAAAATTGATCAAATAAATAATTGGCAATATGAAAAACAATTATAAACAAATTCAAAACTGTCAAGTAAAGATGGAACTTTCTTTTATCCAATACGGACCTCGGTAATGTTGTTGATGTTTTAATATTTTGTTATGTTCTATTCTAAACGCATCATCTAATTGTAATCAATCGAAAAACCAAACATTGTATTGCTGTCACTACACATTACAGTTCCAACTTCTAACAGAACAACTAAATAAACCCAACCAGACCACTTTCACTATCTAAACAACTGATTCTGTCTCCAGATAAACCGAACTGGTTACTCATGCCAGAAACATCATAACCAAAAACCAATCCACCATCCCCATATAATCAAATCATCAACATTCACATTCTTCAATCCAATCCAATCCAATCCAATTTATCTAAACCATGGATTCTGAAACCTCTAATTCTCTTGTCCCTTTAACACATTCCTTATATTTTCTAATCTATTCCTTCTACATAATCATTTACATCATCCTCTTTGCATTTTTGCTTTGGTTGTTCATCTCCCTGTACTGCTACATTCTTGAAATCATTGTCTGGTTCTTGCTTGAACGCCATGTCCGGAGCAGACCTGGAAATTTGATTGATATAATGATTCCGGACCAGGATTTTAGGGAGAAGATGAAGGTTATGGTTTCAGGATTGTTTCTGAGGATGAAAGGGGTGAATCAGGAAGGGAAGTGTGTGCAGGAAGAGATGAAGTATGTGACAGGTGAAATGGTGTCGTCGCATTCGACTGAGTGTGCTATTTGTTTGGATGATTTTGTTGATGGTGAGACCTGTAGAGTTTTGATTGTTTGTAACCATATTTATCATTCGAGCTGTATTGATCAATGGTTGAAGTTTCAGTTAAATTGTCCTATTTGTAGGAAACCTGTTGTGGATTCATGACCTGAGATTGTGAGTGTTGTTTATTTGTCTGTGTTGAGGAATTGTTAGTGTAAATTTTGTAGATAGTGTCATGAATCTGAAAAAGTACAGGATTGGTCTGTAATGTCACATCAATGAATATTGGTTTCCCTCCAAGAACAAATCATAACAGTAACTGTCATTGACAAGAAGAGAATCAAAATTCTGTAGAAGTTGAAGCAACATCTACTAGGAAGATCATTATGATCAGATCATACAAAAAGAATAATGAAATCAAAACCCCATCATTAGAAACCATCACTTCTTGTGGCTTTCAGTGGTTTTATCGTCCTCAAATCATAATCACTTTCACTTGAAAGACCTTCAGCATCTTCCGCAGCATTGTCTTCTGCACAGTCATTGTTCATATGCTTCTTTGCACCCGCGCCTCCAGCTGCCAAATATGGAGGCCTGTTTTCCTCTGATGAAGGCAGCGAACTCGAAATTGTGGCTCTTCATATGCTTACTCTTCCTAGTGGAATGACAATAAGCCATCAGGATTCAGGAACATATCCTGCATCGAGTAACTGGAATGTCAATCCGTTTACAAGTTCATACAAATCGATTCCAAGATGTTCTGCGGAATGGATTGTAGAGAAGTAATATAATTTGTGCTTCAGCTCAGCCCAACTATATCCAGTATCTTTCTTCAATGCCTTCTCCTTCATTATTTTTCTAATTTGTGCAGTTTCATCCCACATCTTTGCCTCAGCATATATGTTTGACAGCATGATATGAGCTGAAGTATCATCAGGATCAAGACTCAAAATCTTCTCAGCAGCAAGTCTTCCAAGCTCCACGTCTTTGTGTATTTTACAGCCTGACAAAAGACATCGCCAAACCACCTTGTCAGGCTCTAATGCAGATCCCAACATAAATTCATAAGCCCTTTTCGTTTGCCCTGCACGTGCAAAAAGGTTCACCATAGAAGCTATATGATCCATCCTTGGGGAAATACCATGATCCTTGATCATTGAATCATAATAGCATCTTCCTTCCTCTACAAGTCCGACGTGTGCACAGGCCGATAAAACCCCAATAAATGTAATGTCATTAGGTTTGATCTTGTTTTCTTGCATTATACTGTAAATCTTTAATGCTTCTCTGCTCAATCCATGCTGAGCATACCCCACGATTATAGTATTCCAAGTAACCAAATTCTTTGAAGTTAGATTATCAAAGACTCTCCTAGCATAAGTCAATCTTCCACATTTAGCATACATATCAATCAAAACACTAGCAACAACCACATTTGAAGCAAAACCAGGCTTTATGACGCAGCAATGTGTTTGCTTGCCCCATTCAATCGCTGGAACAACACTACACATATTCAAGATGCTAGAGTAGGTGTAAAGATTAGGTTCATGGCCTTCTAACCGCATATCCTTGACCAGAAGCACAGCTTCTGTGTAGTAACCTAATCCAATGTGTCCAGACACAAGCGCATTCCATGAAACAGTATCATGTCCATCTCTCGAAAGCTGCCCACATTGACTCCTTAGCTGCCACATGAGAAAACCAGAACTGCATTGCAAACATGCGTGAACGAAATAAAACCCATCTTAATGGTAAAAGAATGAAGTTGCTTCCCTACAGCAATGTCCTTCATGTCAGCAAAAGCTCCAAGTACACTTGATAATGTTCTCTCATTAGGTACAAAACCAGAAGAATACAACTTGGCAAAAAGACCAACAGCTTCTTTTCCTCTGCCTTGCTTAACATACCCTCCTATTAATGTATTCCAAGCTGACAAATCTGGCAAATCAATCTCTGAAAACACCTGGCAAGACAAGTCCAGCTCTCCACATTTCGAATAAAAGTTAATCAATCCAGTCACCATGAACTTATCAAACTTGAGAGAACACTTATATACTAAAGCATGAACTTGCATTCCAAACTTTAAGTCCCCTAAGTCAGCAGCAGCACCCAATACAATAACACAAGAAAACTCATTAACTAGAACCCCTACCTCCCTTGACAACACAAAAATCCTCAGACCATTTGCATTATCTCCACACTGACAGTAACTAGACATAAGTGAAGTCCAAGAAATCGAATTCCGCTCCAACATAGAATCAAACACCAACTGAGCAGACCTCAGGAAACCACATTTACCATACATATTGATCAAACAATTACCGACATGACTAGTTAACTCCAATTCATTCCTTAATAGCATCCCATGAACCACCTTGCCACATCTTGAATCAGACATACTTGCACAAGCAGATATAGCTGCAACAAAAGTGAAATAGTTCGGACGGAAACCATGACAGACCATTGACGTAAAGCCAGTTAAGGCCTGTTCAGCCATACCCGATTGATAAAACCCCGAAATGAAAGTAGTCCACGTGATAACATTTCGTTTGGGTATTTTATCGAACACCTTTTGAGCATCATCAATCCGGTTCAACTTGAAGTACATCATTAGCAGATGATTGTTTGTGTAAACATCTTGGCGGGAACCAGATGTGATTATAATCCCATGGAGTGCTCTGCCTTTGTGAATTGACTTGGAGTCCCCAAAAACTCGCAGGAGACCAGCCCAAGACATTAGAAGACTAGCTAGAATCTCCCCCTATAAATCAGTTTGATAGTTCAGGTACAGTTCAATAGCTCTTGAAATTGTAGCTTCTTAAAGTTTGGGTTTTTATTGCGTGAACAAGATGATACTGAAGACTTGCTCTGTATTTTCAGTGCATTTCCAAATAAGGAGATTGATAGTGAAAATAAATCTTATTGTCAAAAATGTTTCATGTTATCATTCAAACCAGTGGAGAGGATGAATATATCCACAAATGTGAACTGTAAAAGCAAAAAGCACAGAGCTTAACTTCAAGCATCAAGCAGAGCATTTTGCTCAGTTGTTAAAGAATAGGGATTGCATTTGCCAGTGTAAGGTATACAGCATTTTGTTTTCTCTTGAATGGGGAATTCAGAGATGAAAAATTAAATAAGAATTCAAATGACCCTTTTCATGATCAGTTGCCTACCTAACCCTTCTTGTAAAATTGGAGCTTTTATTTCCTTTAGATATACATATGATCTGGTGTGGAATTAGATAGCTTTTGCAACTTGAGGTAGAGATTTGAGAAGAGACATTGAAGGCTTTCGAACAGTGTGATTGAGTAAGAGCATGAGAGTCAGAAGAGTTAAAGCTCCAGCTTGATGTGCAGAGCCTAGCGAAACTGGCACATACGAGAGAAGTGTTGAAATCCCTAAGGTTACCTGCAACAGTGACAAAATTGCTTGAAATAAATTCAGAAACATGTTTGAAGCTGCTAATTGACAAGTTGTAGCGAGCAATAATTACCTGAAGAGCGGTCATGCCAAGAGTGCTACCGATTAAAGATCTAACTGCTGGATGAATATCCAACTTTCTCGTAGCCAACCATAAGGCACCAATAGAAAGCAAGGTTGTAGTGGCAAGAATTCTATGATCAAGCTGAATCAATAAGGAAAATGTCAGCCATTTGATTTTTGTCTGATTATTGTTATTGAAGATACGGATGGAAAATCACGAAGCTCAAGATTTACAACGGTGAGAATAAGATAGAACCTTTAGCCCAGCGAAATTACCTGCACTGTAGATGTATTCTCAAAGAAGTTGCGAATGAGTGGCTTCATTTCAAATATATCATCAGGAATCCATGTATCGCCCATTTTCGGAAAAGTATTAAAAGCACGACCCTGAAAATTTAGTTTTAGATAGTTAGTGGTGTGATAATGCTACCATCCATGAGAAACTCCAGAAGTAATACAAAAACAATTATAGCCCTTACTGCATCATTCCCAGCAACGAAGGCTCCTGAGATGGCAGTAATTCCTACAATGAAAGAAACAGGAAGTGCCAGTTTTTTCACTTTTGCTGCTCCACGAACCCAAGCAACTGATTCGGCCGGTGGTTCAGGCATAACAACAGAAAGAGCAGTCCAAAAGAGGCCAGTATAGATAGCAAATGCAGATGTGAGATGAGCAGCAAGCCGGTATGGGCTTACTCTTGGCTGAGCATATTCAGAGGGAGGCTCCTACGACAGAGGAAATAATTTTATGAAGTTGTAATCAAATCAAAGGCCAGAAACAAGTAGCAAATTACAAAACCAATTAAAATTGCGCATTGGGCCATTTCGTACCTCTAGACCACTCTTCACCATCCACCAACCAATAAAACCCTGTCCGGCACCCAGAGTAAAAAGACCAGAGAGTCTCAATCCTAGTCGTACGGTAATGTATCCCTTACGAAGAAAATAAGAGAAAGGGAGAGCGAAGATGATACCCAGTCCTCTACCCCACATACGGTGTGCATATTCCATCCAGTAAATGAATTTGAAATCTTCAATACTCATTCCCTTGTTTACACTGTTAAAGAGATCAAAATTTTACGATGGACTACGAACATATGCTGAATGGGATCACCAAATGCAGGATAGAAAAATACAAATGCCAAAGAGAGACCTATGTAATCTAAACTTACCGCTTATATTCTGGTGATTGCTTATACTTTTCAAACTCCTGCAACCACTCATCATCTGACATAGGAGGAAGGCCACCAGTGAACTTCCAATCAGTCATTGAAAGACCAGATCTTGTTAATCGAGTAACACCCCCAAGTACCACCATACTAAAAACCCATGCAGCAGAGCCAAAGAGCCATATCCCAACCATTTTCTGTGCACGAGGGCCACCAGTTACCAATAACTTCAGCCCTTCCTTACTTTCCGCACCCACAGTTGCAGCCACAGACATATTTCTCATAGAAGGCGTACCATAACCCTATGAACACCATTCTGTTTAATTCAATATTCACACTCAACATATACCACAAAAATCACCCTCCAACAAACACAACAAGGAATAAAAAACACCCAAAACATAAACCATTCTGCCCTTCCTTCTACTCACAACAAAATTGTAAACCTAAAAAATTCAAAATTATCAGCATCAAACCCAATCTCCTAAAATTTCCCTTTTGACAACACAAACAAATCACTCATAATTCAATGAGGTGATCTAAAAAATTAAGCTTTCTTGCACTATCGAAATCTATATTTCTCCCTATTCAATTTTAAATTTAACTAAGCTGAAGTTGAACTAAATACAATTCAAAAGACAAAATTTTTTATCACGTGATCAACAGAGTAATGCGAAATGGGAACACCCAGAAACCGAAATCGAATATCCACAGAGATTATATAAAGCTAAAATGGAAATGGATTACCTTGAAGAAAGATCTGAAGCCATATAAGGAGGTTCTTGCAACTGTAGATGATGCTGCCGATGCTGAAGAAGAAGATATGATTCTTCGAGAAACCGTATCCTTCAAATTGGATGAAATGTTATCTAAGTGAGCTTTGTTCCTCTTCAGAATCGATCCAATTACTCTGCTTCGAAACATTTTTCTCTTTTGTGCTCTTTTTCTCACTCAATGGGTTTATGTGGGGTTTTTGGAGGACCAAATAATAGAAAATCGAGTGGGTCGACCACAGGAATATATGAAAACAGTAAGCTAACTAGTTTTACCAGACTAGATATGTAATGACATTATTACCCTCACTAAAGAATTTGCGCTCTCATCCCTGAACAAATATAAATTACATATTGAATACTAATTAGTAAAAAGTAACAAATTACACCCTCTCACTAACTATTAGAAAAAGAAATAAGAATAATGTTGCTCAACTCAAATTTTAACTTAAATATATAATGCAAATAAGGGTTATTTCAAAAAAAAACACCTATTTAAACACCCGATTTTGAAACTTTTAAAAAACCGCCCCAAAAATTAGAAAACAATGAGTGGTTTTGGTTTTTGGAGTGGTTTTATTGTGGTAGGAGTGATTTTGAAAAATTATGATCTTTTAATTATTTTAAATTATTTTAATAAATTTATTTAATCATTTCAAATTTTATTATTTACATTTTATGCTCTTGAAAAAATATTTTATAATTTTTAGCAATTTTTATATTTTTATATTTAATTTTACTATATAAGGACTCAAAATTATGCATTTTAATTATTATACATTAATATTTAATGAAATAATATTTTTTTTATTTTTCATAGTAAGTATTAATGTATTATTATAATTTGTATTTTTTATACTATAATTGAATACTAATAATATTATAGGTATTTTTAAAATAAAATTTTTTAAAATAAAAAATAATGTAAATGGACTTGAAATTCACTCATGAAACTCTATTTTGAATAGATGTGTTTAATCCAATATGATTCTCCATTTTGAAATTTTTATACATAATTAATTAAAGAAAAACAATTTTTTTTCATCCAATTTATTCATAACTTTGGTTCGGTAGTACAAAATGATTTTATGTAATTACTTAATTTTTGGAAAATAACAAATTACAATTTAAAAATTATTAAATCTACCTCATTTCTATTATAATTGATTAAATTAAAATTTTAATAACAATTTTTTTTTAAAAAATCATCAAACAGAAATTATAAATACAACTCAACATCGTTAAAAATCATTAAATAAAAAAATATATGAAATATTTCTCAAAATACACACTTATTAAAAAATATTTAAATTATGCAATATTTGGTTGTATTTGAATAATATTAAAAATATAAATTCAAAAAAATTATATAAATGAATTTTTCAAAACCATCCTCAAAACTCTAAAACTACTCCAAATTTTCTAATTTTGGGAGTGGTTTTCCAAAAGTTTCAAAACTGGGTGTTTAAAATCAAACATTTGAAAAAATGGGTGTTTTTTGGAAATAACCCATGCAAATAATGTGGTAAAAATCAATATCAATTTTATATATATAATATAATATATATATATATATATATATATATATATTAGCATTTTCTTCGGAATTGCGTGACTCGAGAAAATAAATATACGGAATTTTGAAAGCACTACTTAAAAAAAAATAATAAATAAATTAAAAAAAAAAATTAATCAACTTTAAGCATAATATAATTGTCATTTTAGATTTTTTTTATTTTAATTTTTATTGTCTACCAATAATGAAGTTATCACAGCGAAGTGCTTGGATAGAGTACAAAATTATGTTAAACCTATATTTACATTTCATTACATGATTGCTATTATACATAACACAGGAAAACCAGGTACAAACGTTAGAGAAGTTTCCACACATAAGTAAATACAGAAGCCACTGCTATTATACAGAAGAGAAGAGCTTGCAGAAATTAAACACACTACTTATTCATCAGCAGCTACTGCTGGAACCTGCTCATCAGCAGCCACTGCTGGAACCTGCTCATACCCTTCGACCTCCCTGAATCGCCTAGGAAGGAAGCAACGGCCGCCAAAACGTTGCTGGAAGTAAATGACTGCAGCGAAAAGGATACAACCAAGTGGTATGCAGACATTCCAAGCTGTGGAATAAAAGTCTGCTCTATGATCAGCATAGATGTATGACTCATCAAAATCCACAATGTAGTTATGAGCTCTGTACAGATCATATGCGTGTGGCGCCAATCTGATCAAAGTGTATCCGATGTAGAATACTGGAGACAGTGCTTTCTGTGATGAGTTGAGGAAAATGTTGAGCAGAATCTGAGGGAATAAGAAGCCGTCCAGGATTAGGCCTCCATATGACCTTAAACTTCCCCAGACCATCCACTGATACTGGCTACTAGCGTATCTTGGCGACAGCATACCGGTGCTGATTGCTTTCTTTGTTTTATCCATGCTTGTGAACACTGAGATTAAGGCTCCGGTTAGATACAGTGGTAAAGAGACATACCATGCTTTCTTTTCTGCATTCCATGAGGCCTTTTGGCTTTTCTCGTTGGAGACTCTTGAAGACCCAGAAAGCTGCAGCAGGCGGAATTGGAGTAGGAAAGCCAGCATTGTTGCTATTCTTACTATCACTTCTGGAGCTTCAAGCCATCCTCCAGATCTGAGAAACATGGCCGACTGGTCTTGGGTTTGGGAGAACAAGGCTTCGAAGTTTAGAAGCAGCAGCATCATGTGACCAACAGTCAGGACTACAACCATGAGAAGTGAAATGTAAGGAAGTACTCCAGGTTGTCTTTTTGCATACAGGATTTGGAACACAATGAAGATGCAAGCAAGTGTGTTGGAGATCAGAACCATGAGTATCTCCATATCCATCCTCCATATTGATCCTCGTTCAAGTGTAGTGTAGAAAGCACGTGATGAGATGGAAACAGGTTCGAAGTAAAGAGGATCAGACTTGTTTCTCGTAGTTGAAATGCTTCCTGTGATATATGCGTCTTCCATTTGTGCATCCTGTGAAGGAAACTGAACATTGACACGAATCTCGCAGTCCATTGAATCAGCTTTCACAGTCTGATTGCTCAAGCCAACGTATCTGCAGCCTACCATGCAAAGGCTTCCTGTCTCAGCATCATACAAGCCTTCTGCTAATATTTCAATAGGCCTATACACATCAGATGAAAAGTTGAACAGAGATATCTTGTGCGGACTATATCCCGGTGTGAGACTGATTTTGTAGCTGATATTGAGCGGTCTTCTGTTGCTGGTGATTGATTCAATAGCAGAGACTTTAGGCTTGGGGTTTGACGACCATACAACTCCTGATCTTGATGACTGCGCAACAATGTCATCACCAACCGAGATGGGGTCTGCAAACCCCCATCCGATTCTCCTCCTTGAGTTCTTCTTAACCTCCATGTCAAAACGCATATCACGAGAGTCAGCATCTGGATAGTTGTTTCCACCTTTTTGAACGGATTTCTTAAATGAGCACTCTTTGGTCACCTTGGATGTTTCTGTGTACTCATACTTGAGACCTGGAACTCCCACAATACTATTCTCTGCGCTACGAAATGTGATCCTATTGAAGTAACCTGTATCATTCGCAGGCTTGTCACTCCAAATTTCTCCTCTAATGCTAGTACTATTTCGGATTGACCAAACTGCAGGAAACCACAGATTCATCCTAGTGGAACAGTCACCAATTTGCGCTCTGCTTAAAGAACTATTTCTATTCAAGAATTGACAAACAACAAGAAACATCATACTCTTTCTCGCATCCCATCTTCCTTCTGCAACTAAAGTTGTGTTTGGATTCAAACCATAATAATACCCAAAATAACTAGTATTAGTAAACTCCACCAAAACTCTAGCACTGTGTCCATCTTGTGAACACTGAATATTGTTCAAGGACATAATCTGAGGCAGGAATCCAGCCTCATCACCTAAGAGATTGCAACCCTTAGAATCACAGTCACTTGAATATTCTAATTGGAAAGTTCTATAGGGGTATGAAAGGACAGAACATATAGGCCTAGCTACATGTAAACTAAGAGAACTCTCCCGAACATCAGTGCAACCAGAACACTCCTTTGTGAAATCAGAAACCTTACTGTACTGGTAATTTGTCTGAGTAAACATCAGTAAGGAAATTGGTTCAAAAAGGCCTTTGGGTTCATTCAAGCTTTTCAAAGTACCAGTAACCAAACTTGTTACAGTACTTGAATTCTTTACGCCACTAAGCTGAAGAACAACATTAAGGTGAAGTAATTTACCTTCTGTTGAGTAACCAGAACCTGACCCCACCATACACATCTCTCCACTATTTTCTGACCAGAAGCCTTCCAAGTTGAAGCTCAAACCACCATCTCGAGATCTTTTCGGCTGATAGAATGAGCCAGAATAAGCCATGTCTCTTTTCAGGTAGTGGAGATTTTGGACATTGAGTTCCAAAGTCCCCACAACTTTGAAAACACTTTTAGTTTCTGTCCTAAAGACATGTTGTGTTTGGAACAACAGGGTGTTGCTGCTGTAAACATATGATCCATCAACTTGGTATGTCAGGTTCCGGAGTCTATCCCCACCATCGTGGTAACCAGTCTGGAGGGGACAGAATGGCAAGGAAACTAATTCAGCATCAGTTATTGAAGATTCAGGAACCACAGAGGAACAATGATCCAGGTAAGAGATTTCAGTTGCAGTGGAATAAGTGAAAAGCTGAAGAAGTATGAAAAGTAGTTTGAACCATACTAGAGAATCCATAAACACAAGCATAGAGTGATTACAGGAAAGTGTGGTTAGTGTTATCAAATGAATCCTAGTTATATAGTTGAAGTGCCTGCATAGAGTAGGAAATTTCCTGCCACTAGCCTTTTGGAAAATTAGAGCTCCATAGACTTATGAAATTGAAGTCTACAATAAGAGTTATTTCCACGTTGGGGTGGTTACAGTCAACCAATAAACACGAGAAGACTTAATAATTGAAACATCAAAGTCACCTCCTTGGTCTTGCAATTCATGTCTTTAAGGTCATGATTGAATAATGATCACATACTATGTTTTCAGACAAACAATACGGACCCAGCTCTTGATCAGAAATTTGTGGTGGTGCTCATTAAATGAGGAAGACTGACAAAGTAAAGTCTTATGAAGTCTTCTACACGGACTGTTTCCTCTATAAAGTATGATATACTTCACAAACGTATCTACTGGGATATTTTCATAGATTTTTAGCGAAACATTTCAATTCCAGCAACCAAAATATACTCATAACTCCATGTACCCTTCAACTGCTAAAACAAATGCATCATTTTAGTAAACATTTTGGATGCAAAATGTGGGTAAGTCTGAGCCCCTGGGGCAGTTTTCAGGTTGGCAAATAAGAAGAATGCAAGCTCATAATTTAAAAGTACTAACATAGGCCAAGTTAGAAGGCCACAAATCATGTAGCGGAAAAGCTCTATACAGAAGACTCAAACAAATATCACATTGTCTCTCTACTCTAGTGATCAAGTTCCTAGAACCATCATCATTCAATACATAATGCATGACAACCATATAACTGAAAGAGAAAGGAAATTACCCTAATATAGATACAGAGAACTAATTAACAACAGAATCCAAATCAGAGAAGATAAATAATTGAGAACTAGCATATTCTCAGAGTAATTGATTCAAGAGGTCAGTGAAGACGAGATTACCTAATTGCAATCATGAAATCATCCGAATGAACCAAACTACCCACCTGCAGGTCGCTTCACAAACATTGATCCAAATATTCACATATAAGTCACCTCAGGAAATCCTGAAACCATAAATATAGACTACCAATGTAATCATAAAGGAGACATTTGGGCAACTTGTTTCTGTCAAAATGCAGTCTCATATTATATATAAATCTAGAACTCCCATCCACATCTATTGTCTATGTACATTTTCCATAATTATTTAAAAGTGCCCCTACAGATAAAGATGTATTCCTCCATAATTTAAAACTAAACTACTTATTATAAATCAGAAACCCAACATCAATGTCTCAAGTTGCAATTGGATTTGCATCGAGTCCCAAAATTAGCATTTCTTCGAAGGAGTCATGTTTTACCACCCTTGGACAATATTAACGTTCCAATTCTTTTCCTTCTTGGTTGAGATGGGATTTTCTGACTATCCTGCTTAGCCGCATTTCCTTTTTTTGCCAAAGAAACTATATTTTCACAGTCCTTAACTCCAATTCTTTTAAATTCTTTCATAAGGGTTTCAACATACCCAGGCAAAGAATTCTTAAAACGATCTGACGAGCTTTTGTCCCCCTCATCAACATCCTGTACTCCACCTTTTACCAGACAACCTACTTGGGCTCCTTCCATGTATGCTTTACATGCTGTCAAAATATCACGGGCACATTTGTAGAAGTGACCCAATACTAAGTCCTTGAAATGCTGCATCAGAAGAGAATAAGTTTAGATTTTAAGGGTTAGTTAGATTAAATGGTATATCCATAGAAGTTCATCAACAAACTAACTACGAAACACTTTCAACATTAGACCACTCCTAGCAATGAATTCCACCTGGCAAAATCGCTTCTCAAGCAGACAGCAAGAAAACACATTCAGCAAAACAGTTGTCTAACTAATCAACTCCCACAAACTATATTCACAGATCTTGAAGCCAGAAAAAAGTAAATCTTTTATGTGTTTCGGTTGCATTAATACTTTTTCTCATCAGTTAGTATGTATTACTATAATTCATAGCATATACATGCTCAAGAGTCACGGAAACAACAATACAGAAACAATTAATGCAATCTACCTTTGGAGGTCTCCTGAGAGTGTAGACCATTGTCCGCAGCGACAAGATAAAGGTATTCTCATTATATTCCTGGGACCTACTTTCACCATCTTTTGTACCATTCCAACTTTCATAGCCAGGCTCATTGAAGTAGGGCTTCTGATTTAAGATCAGTGCTTGTATAGAGACCAGGACTTGAAGCGTGGTTGACACTGAAGGAATCCACTTCTCATTCTTATTACCAGACCATGTATTAAGAAGACTAAGACAGACCTTTCCACAAGCATATAGATTGGGATTAATTCTCAGGCCACCAGCATGGTAGTAGACCATCTGAAATTTAAAATCCTGATCAGAACCAAAATGTATAATAATTTAAAGTATTTCCACCACAAACAAACCTCAATAACATACCGGTGGTACATTAGGATAGCCACTTGGAAAGCATATATCAAAGAAATAGAGACCATCATGGTAGGGAGTACCCTCTGCTCCTACAATTACAGCCCTTAACAGATCCATTCTTGATTCATAAACTCTAACAAATATTGTGTCTGTATAATGTGTCAGAATCAGAAAAGATAAAAGTTAGCAATATATGGTAACAGCTTAGCTAAAGATTAACCAAGCTGAAGGTAAAGTTTTGTTCACTTTTCAGAACATCACAATTCATATTCCAGAGGACAAGGGAGAAGGGTGGTCAAACAAACCTGGCAAATCCTTCTCAAGGCTTTTCCACTCCTCCTGGATTCTTTTTGCCCAAGCCTTTGGACGCTGTTAAGTAGAGAAGGGGGAAAGTAAAATCATATAGATCAAGCCAAGACTAATAACAGATAATGAATAACCAGAATACTTGAAGACGATATGCATCCAAAAATCAGTTACCTGCTTTGTTGATGAACCCTTAGAAGCATAGTGATGGTCTGAATAATCTTCAACAGTATCAAACTGTTTAAAAAGTCTATACTTCATCAAGATATCATCTTCATTTTCAGTCACATTATTACAATCTTCAGCCAGAGGTATATCTTCCATTTTTTCAGCAGGGATATGGACAGCATGAAATGGATAAAAAGTTTTGTAGTCAAAAAATGTTGGGTTATGTACTTGACCAAGAGGTTGTAATGGCCACCAGGGTACGGAAGGATTCACTGCATGACAATACATTGTTTATCAGTACAGCCTCACAAGAAAATTGCACAAAATATATATGCAATCACATTCACATGCACTAGTTCCTTTAAATAATCATACAACTCTATCTATAAGTTTTTTTTTTTTCCAACTCCACAAAAACAGCCAACTTATCCGTATAACTGAAATTCTGAAGCAAATGTAATTCAACAAATGACTCAATTATGATCACTGTTCTAATATTGTTAGCTCAGCTGAGCTCGCAGCATCAAATGGAAGATTCTTAGCACTCCCCAGATGATGCAAAGGGGATGAGTTCTTACTTTGGGCAGGCATTGGAGGTACAAAAGATGAGGGCACATCAAGCCCAGCAGCAATTTGACCCAAACCATTCATTGGATTCAGCATACTAGAACCACCCACAAAAGGAGCCATTACAGATACAAATGGAGGACTTGCACCCACTGGATTCAGAAAAGTTGAACTGCTTTTGGAAGATGAAGTACTTCCACTATCCTTCTTATTGCTACAGGGAACAGGATCCTGGAACCATGGTACAGGTGCCTCTACTCCAGTAGGAATATCAACATTATCAAAATACGTTTGCAAATTTGAAAAGTCGTCTAAATACTTATCATGGTAATCAACAAATGAGTCATCATAAGAATCAAAGACAGTAAAATTTTGTAATCCTGAGCCAGAATTCTTCTTAAACTCCTGGAGAAAGAACACAGAAATTATATTAATCCGGATCACAATCATCATTATCACAATAATAACTACGGCAATATTAATTATCATAACCATACAATAAATATAACTCAATTTCACAGTTACAGTGTGTTGAGCATTGGGTTACAGAAACAGCAACAGACAAGAAATCAAAACTAGCCAGTAATACTTATTGAAGTTTCCCCATCAATCAATTGAATGTTGTGTACCTTAGGTTGGATATTGCTAGAACCATGAGTATGTTTCACTTCCTTCCCTTTATTACTTAAGTTAGCTTTCTCATCAATAATCATGAGATCACCAGTATCAACATAATCTTCCACGTCAATTACTTCAGGAGTAATAGCCTGAAAGAGAATATTTAGACATGAAATTTACTACACCATCAAACAGACATAAAGAGACATCTAACCAGTTTTACAATCATAATAGCAATAACATCATAGAAAGGCAAGAAAGAAAGCAACCTTTATTAATCAAACTTAACAACTCTTCTAAGTCAGTACAAATAACAACAATAGGTTACAACAACATGTCAAGCTATACCAGTTAGTACTTAAATTCTACAAGGTGGCAAAGAGGCTCATGTGAACTCCAAAACTAAAAAGAGACAATTCTCATAGCAATGAAGTCCCAAAACTTTCAAGAATGTTAGCAGTATTTCAAAAATCTTCAAGCTAGTTAATCAATCACCTTACACATTCAAATAAGTAAAATAAAAATGGATTAGTTTCCAATATTGTTGTCTATAAATCAACCAACAAGAACAAAAAAAAAGTTTTTCAATCTGACATTACTCATTAAATACAAGACAAATTGTTCTCAAACAGAGAAATCTAAACACAACCATTCTCAGCTATAACAAAAACTTTCAGAGAAATAAAACACTGAGCCCCCAACCCCTCTCAAATAACTCAAATTTAGAACCCATGCAAGGAAACATCTCCTAAGATGAAAAGTCCAATTATTTTCAATAAACACTGCAGAGAACCAACAATGTCAAACAATCCAGGCACACAAAATGGCACAACACAAAATCAAAATTCCAAAACCCTAAACACCACCAAACTTCAACAAAACCGACTCCACTACCAATAACAAAACCAACAAAAACCTCAAACATTATTTCCATTCCCTCCAACACTCCAAACAAACAAACAACCTGCTTTTGTTTGTTTTTCCGAACAGGCTGAAAAGCCGAAGAAGGAATCTCCATCACGTCAGGGTCCACAAACGGACCAGAGCTACTACCTCCAATAAACAACCGCTTCCTGATAAAAAAACACACCGATCAAAACCACAATTAAACAAAAAAAAAAAAAAACATCAACACACCAAACAAAAAAACCACTTCTTTCAACATGCAACACCAGACCTAGAACTCTGAGGAATGTACTGCTCGAACGCCGGCGTCGGTTCCATGATCAGCGCGACTAAATCAAACAGTTAATGTATCCTCTTCCAAAACCGAACCGACCGATCGTCTTGTCTCCACCGCTAGCGGCGGAGGTATTGAAGGCTAAGAGAAGATCAAAAGACGGAATAAAAACAACTAAATTAAAAAAAGAAAAAAGGAAAATTAATTAGGATTTTGGTTTTTGTTTAGAGAGAGGGAGATGGTGGTGGGGTTGGCGCCTTCGTTAAGCAGATCAACATAGATTGCGACGACTGACAAGCAAGCAAGCCTCTCTATCTATCTCACCACTATGCACTCTACTCTCTAAATAGTATATTCCTTTTATTTGTTTATTTCTTTTTATTTATAATTTTTTATTTTGCTTTTATGCCACTCGGAGAGGTTTTTTTTGTTTGATTATTTTAAGATGGGTTTTATTCCTGTGCGTGTGGGTGTGTGGTTGGGGTTTGGTGGTCTTGCCTGTTATGGTAAGATGTCGTATTAATTACGGATATGTATTTTATAGATTTGATTTAATTTCTGTATACGTGAAATTTTTATTTTTTTTATGTTATGAATTATTTAATTTTGTTATATTGAACTTAAAGTTATTATTTTCAAGCTTTTTAAAAAATTATAGAATTAAATATGATATTTTTATTTAATTAGAAAAATGTAATCAAATAAAGTGAGAGAAAGGGAGGTTAATAAGGAGATTTTTTTTTTTTTAATATTTTCACATTAGCTTTTAGAAATAAATAAAATAATTTATAATTTATTAATAATTATTTTGTTAGTATTTTGATTATATTTTTTCAAAAATCGGAGAAGACAAATAGTGACTGGAACCAACTGACTTGTTTGTATTTGGCACCAGGTACACAATTTCCCAACTAAACCCGTAATAGAAAAGTGGAGGTCGATTTCGAAGTGTCTAAGGTAAAAGGGTTGTCAACCATCAGCCTAAGTATAATCAACCCTCTCTTCAGGTTCGAGTAACCTCACCTGGATCCACTCCAGAAACTTGAACCCGTAATAAGCGGCCTCCAGTTCGCTCAAAAGTCATATCACTTGGGACGTTACAGTGTAAAAGCAAGATGCATTGAGGGCTAGATTCGGCCGGAGCATTACAGTCAGATGAGCATTATTCGTCTGCGTTTTCGTTGGTCGAAAACTCTAACGTAAACCCACCAAAGGAAGAAGTGTCTGAGTTATAAAATACCTGCACTCGACCGAAATTTGTGGTCTTCGATTAAAGTAAAAAAATAATAATAAAATAAAATAAACAAAACAAAAAATGAGGAAAATAAATATAAAAGAGAATAGATAAACATATGTATATAAAAGTCGAAACGAAAGGAATGTGAAGAGCCAGAGTGTAGATGGACGTGTTAGTAGGGAAGACAAACGGTTAAGCAAACCTAATACCTTATTACAACCCGCAACTCGCCCAAAAAGTAATTTCAGATAAATGTTGACATCAAGAGGAATCAAAAAGAAAAACATTGACCAAATGGGAGTGAAAGTGAAAATGGGGGAATGAACATTACGGAGAATAATTTGTTGAGGCACCGTCTATAGTGCGATGACAGAACTCAAGCCGAGGAGTCAACGGTGCCAGCAGCATATGAGCAGAGTTCTAGAGGGTTGGAAGAAGACGAAGAAAGTGAAATTCAAAACTTCACCATCTGTTATATAGACAAAAAGTGCAATGATTAATTTTCTAGGCACGACAGCCATGAGCCGCCGAAATTTATGTCAATTTGATGAGTCAAGACTGAGATGGCCACTCAAGAATATGAACATATGACAAGGCTTAAGTGGCAAATAACACTAAGGGAATGGATTAGTTTGGCCAAAAATCACCACAAACATTGTCATACTCAAAAGATTCAAGTAACGATAATGGGAGATTACTGTGGTGAAAAGGCAACCAATGACCTCTAAAGGTAGTGGGCAAAGGTGTGACAACCGAGAATAAAGTATTGAATGATGAAGGCATAAGGGTCTCAGGAGCCCCCGAACTTGACTGTATTTTTCAAGTTAGCCCTCAAACTTTACTGACGGTCAATTTAACCACTCGACTTCCAAATGACGGGTCAATTAAGCCTTTTTGCTGATGTGGATGTTAATCTGGCAGCAAAAAATATTAAATTCAAAATGTCAATTAAACCCTCCACATCAACAAAAATGGCTTATTTGACATAAAATTTAAAACTTAAGGGGCTAAATTGACCCTTTGTGAAGTTGGAGGGCTGACTTGAAAAATATAATCAAGTTCAGGGCTTGTTCTACCCTTATCCAATGATGAATTAGGCCCACAAATAAGATTGGCTTCGGCTGAAAAGCAGATAAGGGCCTAAGGGCCCTCAGCTAAAAATTAGCTTAAGCTCAATGCGTTCCAGTTAAGGTGTCAAGAGTTCAAGCCAACAGGCCTAATCCGTTCCAAATCAAGATTCTCATAGCAGGTCTAATCAAAAATACATTTTCAAGCACGATAAGGAAAGTCTTGAAAGAGGGATTAAGAAGCCCAATCCTTATAGGATCAAGATCCTTAAGGCCCTCTATAAATCATGGGAGGAGATAATTAGAAAATGACTTCTTTCTGTAAGCTTCTAACTATTTTTCTCAAGCAATTTTGACTTTGTAATTTAGTTGTGGTTTATTTGTCACAACATCTACCTTATATATAATTCCACCGAAAATTTATAATTATTAATGCATTAATTTTTCTAATCAATTAATTATTGTCACCTGAGGTAAATAGAAAAAGTACACATTAGATAGGCTTAGAATCATTATCTTAGTAAACATAAATAGATTATTACAACAACCTATTTTTATAATTTTATATATAATAGTTATTTCGACAACTCCACTACCATCAAGCACGACTATATTTGGTGTGAAATTAGTGGTTGGAACATTCGTTTGAATAGTTATAATGTTTTAAAATAGTTATTAGATGTAATAATTCAAATAACCGTTATATATAAAATTAAAAAATAAAAAATAATATAATAATAAGCTTGTATTATTAATCTTAACCACATGTATTTTTATAGTTTCAAAGTAATATTTGGTTGAAAGTTTACTTAAAACACTGAATTTTAAATAATTATTGCCGAATAGTTAATTTTAGATATCAATATTCAAATTGATAATATTAAGACCATCCACAATGGAACCAACCATTGTGATGCATAGAAGAATTGGAACTTGTCCCTCTTTCAGGTACGGTTCCAGTTAGTTTTTAATTTTTTAAAACATCAAATCAGTTTTATATTAATTAAAAATTAATTCATTTAAAATAGAATCATTATGTAATATATTACTATTATTAATATGAATAATATATATTTTTATTTATTATTTTATTTTTAAATTATATTTACATTTATTTAATAATTCAACATTTATTGTTATCATAAATTTTTTTAAAAATCATATATATATAATATATTAATTATTTATTAAATATTTAAAATACAAGTTAAATATATTATTAAGATTGTATTTTTAAAATTAATAATAAAATAATAAGTGGATACCACAACTAGAACTCACTATTGTAAAGTGATTTATTGAGAGTTCCAGTTGCTGACGTAGTGGAACTGGAAGCCAAAACCGGAACTATCCACTGATGCTCTAAGTACCACCACATTAATTACTTAATCCCATAAATGATAAATCTATTCAGATTAAAAGATGATTTTAGGTAGAAGTTAAATCATCTTAACTTCTAAATTATATAATATTTCAAATCATTATACAACCATTAAGATAATTGTTGACTTTCCATACGGAACCCTCGTACTTTCTCCGTTTTTATTTATCTGCATTATTGGAATGGTATTTACTATTCATTAGTCAATCTTCTTTAATGTGTTGTTCCTTATGTATAAAAAAAAATATAGTCAAGTGGGGTATTGTTTTATTCGTCTTGACGTCTATTTTTCAAATATTAAACTTATATAATTTTTAGTCATGTATTATTAAAGATATTTGCGTTTAAAGTTAAGCATTAGAAAGCGTGTCCACCTGAAATGCTGCCAATAGAAGGAAACGGATGAAGTATTTGTTTACTTATCATTTTATATTTGGAATATATATAACTATTTTAAATCTATTTTTTTTTTAAATTGAACTATATAACATAAATAAAACTATAAAATGACAAAATAAAATTCATCCATGTAATTTTCTTCATATCAATTATGATTCGTAATTATAAATAACCACTGAATTATATTATTTATACTAAACTATTAGGATTTAAACATCACATTATTAAAATTAGATTATCTCGACCATCTGCTATAGATTGATTGCTATTAGGATTAAATCATCACATTATTAAAATTAGATTACCTCAACCATCTGCTATAGAAATTTCAATTCAACAAAATTGTAATCCATATTCGATAAAAAAAAAAAATCAATTATTCCGATTTTTTTAATTGGATAATCAGATATCCAATATTAGAATCTACTCGATCTTTTATTTTCATAATACCCGATTTTTTTAATTAAAAAAAACTAAAAATAAATAAACTTATTATATTACATTTTAATTACATAATTACACAAATTATAAGCATGAGAAAAATTGTTTATAAATATATAAAATGTTTTAATTTTGAAAAAATAAAATACATATACTATAATTTTTTTCAAATATTTAAATAATTTGAAATAATTTAAATTCATATTTTATCCTAATATTCGATTTTAAAACTAAATATTTAATCAAAAATTCAAAATCACGGGATAGGATAAAATTCCGATCGAATTGGTAATTTAGGCGATCATTGTTTTCTTCACACTCTTACTTATAAAGAATTAATATAATGATTTATGCATATCATCATCACTACCCATATAAAAGTAACGACGTGCCAATATTCTATAAGACAAACATGATAACTAGGTTGCAGCAAAAAATAGACGATCAAAACCAAACTTCGCCAGCAAGTGCAGAGAATATTGACTTACGATAAAAGGAAAAAGTTGACTCCCAAAATGAATTCTCAACCGTTGATAGAAAAACAACAACGACGTAGATCCACTTACCACGACAGCAGTACAATTACGCAAATGTGGACTCTCTGTATAAGATACAAACTCCTCTTCACGTGTGGGGAAATAACCGACTGGACCCCACGTTTTCTTTGTAGATAATGCTGACGTAATATTATATGACAGCTTAACCATGTTGACCAAGGTCAACTCATAAAATCACTGCTTGCGCATGAGGTAACCATAGCAATTTGAAGCAAGAAAATGGATTTTACATTGTGGATTTACACTAAATTTTCCTCTTTTTTAATTTTATTTTTTTATTTTTTATTTTAAAGCAACATACCTATTTGTTAAACACAGTAAGTTTTTTCAATTTTAACCTTTCAATAATTATATTTGATATAAATTTATTTTTTTTTATCACAGTTAAAATCTTCTCTCAATTAACTTTTTTTATTATTACAAAAAAAATTGATAAAAACTTTCAATCATCTAATAAAAAAATTGAAGGGCACATAATTTGTAATATAAATATATATTTTAATTTTTTTATAAAAAACCGAATAGTTTTTATTTAAATAATATATAAATTCTAAATCAATATGTAATTAAAATAATTAAATTTGGATAACATATATTTATATTTATATATTATAATTGGAAAAAAATTCTCCAACGTCTAATTAGTCTAACAAAAATTTTTATCACTGTTAGTTAGATTAGAATTTATCAATTTTTATTTACAATTTATTCGTTCACGAGAAAGATATCTGCAAATATAATTTATAATTTTTTATAAATGATATTAAATTACAGTGATTTTAAATATTTATAATATTTAAAATAATTTACTATAGTTAAAATGGTGGTTATGAAAATCTAATTATAAATATTTTTTATTAGAAAAAGAAGGAAAATTGAGAATATATGGTAAATCAATATAAGAGTATAATGAAAAAATGTGGATGCAAAATTGTGGGATTTAGTAATGTTTTTTTTTTTAAATATTTATTTATAATGACAATAATTTTAATATTACTGCCGTTAAACCACATACTTTAATTCAACAACTACGCATAATACATTATAGGAGAAAGTAATAAAAATATAGAAATACAATTACTGTTTAATTAGTTTGTTTACTCAAAATTAAAAATAGAATATATGTCGATTTTCAAATAAATCAAACTAATTTAATAAATATTTTATATTCATATTTATTAAACGGATTAAAAATTCAAATCATATAAAAAATATATGAATTTATCAATTTAATTTATTTATGGATGGTTTGCACTTTTAAGGTTTTTTTTTTCTTATGAAAAGAAATTATATTTTTGGATCAATATTAAAAATTTTACAAAATTAAATTTTTGAAAAAATAAACCAAAATAACCATATTACCCTTCCGTATTTAAAAAAAAATATCCAGTAGTTTCTCGGTATACCGAAAAATAGGCAAATTAACACCTAGTTTTCTGGTATGTAGTACCGAAAAGCAAAATTCGCTTCCCGGTACTACACACTAGGAAATTTGGCGTCAAATTTGCCCGTTTTCTGGTGTGTAATACCAGGAAACAAAGATTTTGTTTCCCAATCTGATGTTTTTCAGTCCACTAGAAAAGCTCATTTTTGTAAAAAAATTTTAGTTTAGTTTTACAAAATTTTTATAAAAAGATTTTAGTGTAAAATTTTAAAATTGGTCTAAATTAAGAAAAAAATATATAAAATTTAATTTTATGTATTTAAAAAAAATAAAAATTGCATATAAAAATAGAATAAACACAGCGCAAAAGAGATGCATCTAGGGCTGGAAATAAGCTGAGCCGGCTCGCGAACGGTTCGGGCTCGGCTCGTTTAAAGCTCAGCTTAAGCTTGGATTCAAACAAGTTTGTGGCGAGCCGAGCCCGAGCCTAAACGAGCCGAGCCACGAGCCTCAAAGTTAAAAGCTCGTGAGCTTAGCGAGCCTAAACGAGCCTACTATAACATATATTTTTGTATTTTTTAATAAAATTATAGTCAAAAAATTAAATCAATAATTTATTTAATATTTTTTAGCGAGCTGAACTCGAGTCGAGCTTTCGAGCCGAGCCCGAGCTTAGGTTCCAAAAGTTTGGCGAGCCTCGAGTCGAGTCCAAGCCCGAGCCCGAGCTTTTGCTAGACGAGCCGAGCCCGAGCCTATATGAGCTCGGGCTCGGCTCGAATACACTCCTAAATGCACCTGAATTCATGTAAATTCAAACTTGATGGTGATAGGATTCTGGTTTTATCTCTCTTATTTATTATTTCTAAATTCGATTCAATCAAGACAATCAAATAAAAAAAATATCATAGTTTGAGAAATTGTCTAATTTACGAAAGATAATTACTTTCATTATAGAGTACAAGGCCACAAAACAATTCCAACAACTATCTCACTCCATATAAAAACGCTATATTTCTCAATCTTATTCAATTAGACATATTTCAAATCAAACCGTCAATCAATATCTCTTTTAGACAAATTACTCAACCATGGTGAGACAATCCCAATTCAAAATCTCCCTTAATAGTGAGACACTAACTCTCTCCAGTTCGAAATCACCTTAGTGAGGAGACTCTAACCCAGTTTGAAATCTTCTAAATGGGGAGACCCTAACCCCAATACCCGAAAACTCCTCCATTGCGAGACCCAGTCTCGATACTCGAAATCTTCTTATAGTGATACCCCATTTTCAATACTTGAAATCTCCTCATGCTGATATTCCAACATCAATACTCGAAATCTCTTTAATGATGAGAGTTTAACCCTAATGATTATTATCCCACTAGATATAATCTAAATCCAATGAGTGGTCGTAGGTTTGAATCCTACTTGGGAGATTTAATTCATTTCTAATAAAAGAACTTTAAATGCCAAATTACCATTCTAAAAGGGCGGGACACTTTCTTTTCAATAAGATAACTCTATTTATAGTAATTACCGATCATATTTTACTCATTTGTTCCATTTCTAAGTAATGAGTATAATAAACCAAATCTTTCTAAAAATTAAAAATAGAAAATTCTTCCTAAAAAGAGAAATATCTAAGACTCAATATAATCCTATCAAGTTGAATTAATAAAAGTGTGAATTCGAATTTTACTCAACTGATATTCATTTTAATTGCAATTCCAATAAACTTCAAATGAGCTTAAACCTAATGGTTCGGACATAATTATTTTAATGTCTTTTAAATTAATATCTAATTTACAAATCATTCAGACATCTCTAATATTTGTACGATTAGCGTTTTTAATAAATAAATTAATGAATTATTTACATTTGGAATCAAAATGGGTCAATGGAATCCACTACTAATTAATTAAATAAATTTTGGTTATTTATAAAACTCTTGAGAATTCTAAAGTGTATAGTTATTGATTTAAAATGGAAGATTGTTCTTTGCATCTTGATACCTCTCAATAAGTAAAACCATTGTGTTTGTTTGGTGATAAGAATCTAATGCGCATAGATGTGCTCATGTATTCACCTGATGTTGTCACCTTATAAAAGCACAAATTTAATGTGGACATTTTAATGACATACATCATACATGGAATATCATATCATGTCTACATATATTTTGTTGTGGTACCTGAAAATCAAATGCATGTGAATGTGAAAATCAAATGTATTTGAAACTTGAAGAAATATTGCTCCACTCACTCCATGCATTATCTGGTATTTTTATTTTTCATTTTCATTCATAAAGACATATATAATATTTCTAGTAATCTACTTGTAGAATATTTCATTCATCAAGATATTTGCTTATGTTAGTATAAATGTTGATGTATTATATATATACTAATACAAATGTGAGTATGATCAAGTTTATTTTTGCATGGACAGGTGGTGGAGCAAATATGAATTTTTAATATATATTTTTAAAACTCATATTTGTTGACCACTTGTGGATGTAATTATAACCATGAAATACTTGCATTTAATTTAATTTATTTTTATTATTTATATAGTTATTTTGTAAATAATAATAAATGTTAAAAGTTAAATTTACCCATTTTCTTATTTGAAAAAAAAAATATAAATAGAATTTTTTAATAATATTTTTTTATATAGTCATTTTTTAAATTCATTTTTAAAAAAAAAATGGTCAAGGTAAATATAATCGAATGAAAACCATTCTAATTTTGCATCTATTTAAGCCCATAATTATATTGGGCTGGGCTGCACCCATTGCTAATGAGTGGGCCCAATTGGTCCATGCCCAACACTCAATAGCCCAAACCAAAATTCTTCTTTCAATCCAATTTTACGTATTCATTTTGCTATTTTCTTTCTACACCTTTTCGCCACTAGCATTTATTCTGGATATATACAAATAACCATTTTTATAAGCTTTTCAATTTTTTATTTAATTTCTAATTTATTTTTTTAAAATTTCAATTTATACAACTTCAATATCTAAAAGTATTCGGTACCCAATATCTCAATAAAGTTGATGCAAGAAAATCTAGTTTTGCTCTTCGTGGAATCTCACTTTTCAACATCACACTCACACAGAGTTGACGAAACTGTTCAACAACCTAATATTTTCCATTCCAAGCAATACAATACAATACAATATATAATTGAAAAACAATAATGATTACGGTTTAGCTTAAGAAAATACGTAATCATTTTTAATTATAAGAGAATTTATTTGCTTTTATAAAAAGAAGCAGAGAATATAAAAAGCAACAATGAAGTTGACAAGAAGACGAAGCCAGAGCCCGTCAAGTCTCTATTAACAAATATTCCATTCTCATCTTCATCTCCAGACCATTGTATTGTGTTGTGTTTTGTTTTGTTTGTCTCATTGTGACCTTCTATAGCCTATAAATAGCTGTTCATGTTCATGTCTTCAAACACATCACATTGCTAAACACAACCAACTTCACAACTTCTCTCAAGTTTCTATACACATTCGCTACACAAACATGTCTTCCTCCTGCGGTAACTGTGACTGTGCTGACAAAAGCCAGTGTGTGTAAGTATAACATCTCTAATCTTTTAGCTTTTATCACTTAGAGCTAGGGGTGCGTCGGGTTCAGGCTAAATCCGGACCGGCAAAAAAACCCGAACCCGAAGGATCGGTCCGGATTTCCTTTGGTATATGATTTAAGATAATATATATGTTTGGGGTTGTATGTGATCGTATAATAATATTTTTGGGTGAAATTCCAACCATGTTCCTCATCCATTCTAAATTTACATATTATTATTTTATAGGTAAATTTAGAATGGAGAAGGGAGCTGCTTGAGATTTCACAACCCAAAAGTGATTATTTTACCATCATAAGCAAGTCCAAATATATACAATGACTAAAAAATTCGAAATCCGAAATTTTTTATATTTTATAGATCAACCGGACCGAACCCGATTATTTTTCCGATCAAGATCGGGTTGAAGTCGGGTCGGTCCGGATTTTCGGGTTCAGGCTTTTTCTATATCCCTACTTAAAGCCTTAAAATACAGTATAACATATTATTAGTCATGATATTGTGGCATGAATAAATATTATTTTGTTTCATATGGCAGGAAGAAGGGAAGCAGCTATGTAGCTGACTTGATTGAAGTTGAGAGGTACTTAAACTCATCTTCAAGTTCATGTTTAAACATATGATGATGTGTGTTGTGTTGAGTTGTGTTAATGTTTATTGGAATTGATGCAGCAGTGTGAGCTATGATGTTGAGATGGAAGTGGCAGCAATCGAGCATGATGGGAAGTGCAAGTGTGGCAGCAGCTGCAGCTGCACCAACTGCACATGTGGTGCTCATTGAAATACTAAACAAACACCACCCACATCCATGAAGCATATACTATGTTTGTTGTAGCCTATTGGAGTGTCTTTGAATAATGTAACAGTTTGTGTGTGTCTGTCTGTCAAGTCATAACTCATAAAATCTGTGTCTGGGTCATGTAATGGTCACTTCTGTGGCCATGTTTGCCTTTTAATGAATTACTATTAGTATATATAACTCTCTCTTCTTTGATAGCTATGACAGGCATAATAAGTATCTAAAGACAGGTTTCTATATAAACATGTACCTAAGTACATAAACTACTTTAAGCAGAGGCATAATGCATATCTAAAGACAAGTTTCTATATAAACATGATGCAATGCGAAAAAGTTAGTAGCAAGTGAGGTTATCAGTAATTACTCTTAAGCATACTTTTAAGCAGATGAGAGCTCGTTGGAGTAAACTTCAAATCTCATGTTTAAACCAAATACTATCAGACAAATCACAGCTATACCAATCTGTCAATGAATATGAGGAAGGCAAATCATGATGAACACAATATCTTTTCTGGAGATATATGCTATGTAGTCCAGTCAATTTCACTTTAAATCATGAAGTGAGAAAGAATCATACAAAAAATTACAGTATTGCATCCAGAGCACAAGAAAATCTCGACCTTAATTTATTTCCTCTCAACTGTTCATTCATCATATGTTATCTGTAATCCTAGACATTCCAAATTGTTTTGAATATATCAACTTCATACGTTGAAGCCCTCAGCACGAAGGCACATACGATGAGCCTCAATCCATTTCCCGCAAGCATCTTCACCATGCTGGACAATGCATTCATCCCTCAGCTTCTTAGTGTCTGGGCAGGCACAGCAGATCTTCTTTTTTGGCTTGGACTCTTGGCCAGCTGTTGTCGTTGGTAACCCTTGGTTAGGTTGTGTCTCTGCCACGGCTACGGTGGATGAAGCACCTTGCTTAGGTTGTGCCTCTGCCGCAGCTATGTTGGATGGAGCAGCTTGCAGAGGAAGTCCACCCATTGCTAAAACTGCTTAAAAGTGTATCACACACACAGAGAGCTGAAGAAACAGAAAATTTGAAGCTGATCAGATTCACAATGAAAAATAGAAATAGGCTTTAAGTTGGATGAGTTAACAAGGTGATCAATAGAAAAAAGAAATAAAAAACCATAGGAATAATGAAAAATGAAAACTCTAATCAATAATTGGCTTTATTAAGGATAAGAAAAGACAGTTTTTGTAATTTGATTCCAATTTGATCTCCACGGACCTAGTACAGTTATAGATAACATCGAATACTAAATGGAGACCTATTACAAATGATAAGAAAAGCCATAGCAACATCAATTGAATTGAGATTATGAATGATTTTTCTCTCAACCAAATTCATTTATTGAGAGCTGCAATTTGCACATAATCTATCTCCAAAAAGAACAAGAGAAAACCACCCAGTCCCACACAGAATCTACAAGTACACAAGAAAATCATCACAGGATGGGCAGCAGCCTACAGGTTAATAGAATAATGCTTCACAATGGCACTCTCAAATGGCACAGCTAACGAGAATGTACTATTAATTCAGCAATGTTAAAAGAGTACTAATATCTGCACTCCCATGAAAGTTTAATCTACCCAATCAGGAATCATGAATTTCTAATCCATACACGAACATATCTTCAAAATCGTACAATTTCACAAATGACAAAGCCAAAGATAACCAAAAGCATCAAACAGGACTACAGCATCAGATCTCCCACCTCTCATCATACTAACTAAAAAAACAACTAGAGAAGAACACTACATCAATAAATTATAGATAACATCGAATAAATCAAACCACAGAATGCCAAAACTATCAAACAACAACAAACCAAAACTTATAACATTCACCAGAGAAAAAACACATACACATTCAGAGGATTTCAACTCTTCCCATCAACTCCTAATAAACCCTAAATTTCACTCCAATACAGACTTTGAAGCACAAACACTATGCACTTCAATAATCAACTATTCTGCCAGAAACCCACTTCAGAGTTCCATCGAACTAGTAGGCATGCATTAATCTAGTTAACATCAACAAGTAACAAATTTGTAAAAACCCATCGCGATATTTATCACACAGTTGGTGGACATGCATCAATGCTTCAAAATCAAACAAACAAACAATAGATACTCACATAACAACGAAACACTAAACAGACACAATACAGAGGGGTAAAATAGACATAAAAACGTATATCCAATAGTTGACAAAAAAAAATAAAAAATAAAAAATTAAATTTGTAGAGAAGAAGAAGAGAACTCACAATTGAAGAACTCGCCAGAAAAGTTGAGAGAAGCTTCGCTTTGATTGTTCCGCTTCTGAATTCCGTGAAAAGTAATAAATAACGGGTCGGGTTGATTCGGTCCCATCCAATTTTAATGGGCTTTTGGGCTTTCTGGCCCATTCAATTTTATTTATTTATTTATATATATTTTTATATAATTCTATTAACGAATTAACATATTTGACATGACATTTCTTCTTGGTATCTGTCCATATTTAGAAACAAAAGAAGAGTTCACTTGCAACTAAAACTCAGTTGTGTTTTGTTGGTTAGTGAATTCAGATTTTCCATAAAAGCAAGAAAATTAGCAGAGACAAAAAGATAATGTCTAATCACCATAAAAGCAAGACAATTAGCAGAGAAAATTTGACAGAAGACATAGAATGCATATATGATGTATGTCATTCCAGAAGTGAAAAACTTAAATAAGATATACAAGAAATCTCATTACATGAAAAATCCTAAAATCTGCACACAACCAAACACCAAATTCAAACCATGATTTTCAATTCCAGTTTTCTCACAAGTCTCCTATATTTCATTCACATCTTCCAGAATCAGCCTTCAATGCATAAACACATAGTTGTTTCCATTCAATCATACTTCTCCCTCCATGAATAGACAAGAAACAGAACCCATGAGACAGCCAATACAATGTCACCAACAACCTGTCTAGGCCAATCATGAGCGAGATCATCAAGTTTCCTTTCAAAATAGACTCTCCAAACAGCCATGGAAACATGAAGGAGAACACAACCCTTTGCGAAGAAGCTTTGAAACTCTCTGTCCTTGATAAATGCAACCATAAACAGCAGGAAACCAATTGCAAACAATAGCAGACCAGAGAAGGAATCAGAGGTCTGGATCAAGAGCTGATCATGAGGTGTTGAACCTTGAAGCTTACTAGCAACCTCAATACCATGACCAAACACACTGATTTCTTTGGTGTAAAACATCATCAAACCTCCACATGTTAGAGCTATTACAGAATGCAATATGCATATCAAGAAGAACCCAGATGAACCTCCCATTCCACACACAAAAAAATCAAATCTTTTCACTATATTTATCCAAAGAACACAACTTAAAACATACCCAGATCACCAATCATCACAACAAACAAACCCCAATCCATCAAAACCCTAACTTTCAATTCTGAACTGAACCAAAATCAGAATTTACAATAACCCTTTTAACCCTAAATGTATACACAGACTCCAGCAATAGAGATCCTAGATAGCATTGGATCCAAAAACCCTAGAACCAAAACTGAATTGGACTTTGTATCAAGTCTAGAATCTGCAAAACTAATAATAGGGTAATAACACACAGACACAGCCATATTATTGTTACTCAACACATATGTCTATTTTAATATTTAGAAAAATTGGGGTTGGGTTGTTGGAATATAATTAAAATGGAAAAAAGAAACAAATAAATATATAATTAAAGAAAAATATGGGTAGAGATTAGTACTGCTACAACATCCATACCTCCTCTCTCATGCACAACATACCATTTCTGGTTGGTTGGTTTGTTGCCTGTTCTTTGAAGCAATTCAAAGTATTTTTTGTAGGGTCACAATTCATGACTCTTCTTCATCTCTTCATTTATTTTGACATGTAGTAATTCTATTGGTTGAATCACTGTCACAATTTTGTGTGATAAAAAGGGTTTTAATTTTGAATCTTAACTGGGTTTGGAATCATGTGTGGGTGGCTTGTTTTGTCCCATTTGTTGAGTAAAGTCATTGAAGAAGTATAATTGTGCAATTGAATTTCACAAGCTCTAGTTACCCTGTGTTTCTTTCTTCAATGGAGAAAGAAAGTAAATTTGCTACTTGTCTGCCATGTCAATTCATTGACACCATCAGTGTTAAAGTGATGTAAACACATTTGATTTCCACATTATTATCATATTAGCCAAAAGGGAATTTGGTTTTGTTTATTTGTAAAGTTTCCGTGTGGGACTCAATTATCAGATTCTCTTAATCCTTGATCTAATCACAAGATTATAGAAAAATATAGATGCAGAGGCACCAAACACAAAATTCAGAGAGGAAAATGACCCAGATTTGTCAAGAAAATGACAACCAAACTCTAATCTACTACTACTATTATATCACAACTTGAGATTTTACAAAGAGCAACTTGAGAGGCCTATAAAGAGAAAACAATCATTTGATCAACACTCAAGTGAGAAATCATACCTAAGTCTTTATAGTGGAGAATCTCTTTCTAATGATCTTGTAAAATCTCATTAACAATCAGAATCTTATTGCAATGAATGAAAAAACAAAATCAAATACCAAAAAAATGGACACTATCTTCAAAGAAGCAAATGTCTCCTTCCTCTCTTCATAAAATATTGACTCAAATCCCCTCTTCAACCTTAATATGTTGTTAGCAGACAATGAGGGAGATAGAAGCAGCAGCTTGAATGAAACTCTTTGTGAGAAGAAGTATGTACAACAATCAAAGAATAGATATTGACAACTAGTGAACAAAAAAGAAAAAAAAAAAAAAAACTTTAACAAAATTCACTTTTTTTTCCTTTGGTTTTCCCTCTGTTTAATGATCCTATGTTTTTGACTAAGCAGCTTTTCTACACCAATGATGTATAATTATAAACGATTAAAAGAATAAAACATACACCGTCTCCTCTTTGTTCTCCTTTACTTTTTCCAGAATGTGAAACATTTAAAGCAAAATGTTATCTTTATTACCGTCAACAACCTTCCGATGCCTCCTAGAACCAGATTTCCTGTCCCCTTTTCTACCACGCTTATTGGTAGTCTTCTTCTGTTGATTGATACCAGGCAGCGGTCGTGTAAACTTCGGTCTAGGAACTCTAAGAACTCTTGGAGGGGGCGGAGCCATGTGCTCCAATACATCTCTATGGTATGCCTGCATAGAAAAACATACATGTTTTCACCAGGGATACATCAGATGAAAAAAACCTTCTACAACACATTCTATGACTTCACAACTCCTACTGAGAGGACACACCCATGATGACACCTTGTGCTTCAATAGAACACTGGGGAACTAGAACCTTTGATTTCTTAGGGTCCAGGACCGTAACTACTAAAGGCGCTGTACACTTACTAAAGGAAAGGAATATGAACAAAAGCAAAATGAGCAAAGTGCCCCAAACCTTAATTAGCAAAGAAAGAAACATGACACGAGAGAAGTCTATGCAATTATGAGTCCGCTCATATACAAGCATAGTGCACTGACTAGATAAATTAGAGAAGTAACATGGTGCATTTGTTTCTATAACACACACACACGATCAACCATCTATATTATTTAAATGCATACCTGTATCACAAAATTCCTCCTTTCACAATCCAGAAACATATTAACACTCCAGTTAACTTTTGCCATTATCTTGTCTCTAACAGTGGAAAAGCTCAATTGGTCCCTTGAAGTAAAACGATCTACTTCATTGAACCATAAGCAGGTGAACAGATTTGTTATAGGTATGTGTTCTCTTACAATCACACAACCTTCTGGTACATCTGCGAGAACACCATCATGAGGCAGAAAATCAATTCCTCGACAATTTATTAGAAAGTGAGAAAGTCCAAAACCAGTAAAGGGGACTGACCACTAGTAATTGGCAGCTTTGCCTCAGAGTATGGAGTTAAACCCTCACTCTTATAAAATTCAATTTGGTTATCGATGGAGGCATTATCATACTTCCCTGCTGCTTTATTTGCTTCAGCCTCAACAAATACATCAAAACGTCTGTAGTGTCTTGAGATTGCAAAGTTTGCATTTTGGCGCCACAAGAACCTGAAGAAAATAAAGAGTTCAGTAACAAATATTCAACATAAATCCCAAGGAACATGAACAGTAACCAATTTTTACTAAATGAAAACAGCATACATTATCAATATTGGAAGTTCTTAAAGAATTTCTCCCATGCTATTAAATGAAAGATGAATCATAAAGGTACATATTGATGCTAGTTGATAATAAACAGACTTGTGAAGAAGAATGACTATTTCAGTATATCTGATTAAAAATTAAATAAAAACACTCTAGTATGAAAAAACTGCCAACTCATGTACCATCCATCTCATGAACAAGATTCACAGATTAAGTTCGGGGTGGTAGCTAATTCAATAATGAAAGGAAATACAGATTAAATACACACAACTTTCACTTTTCCTGAATGTAATTGCTAAACCTCTAAAGACCAGAAGCATAAAAGTAGTACTATGCATATCTTCAGGTTCAATGTTTTCTTCTTTCCACCCAAAAACGTGCTTAAACATAACAATAGGAATGACATGACAGATAGCATAAAACTATATTCACAACAAAAAATTCAATGGACTCAATAGATTTAGTCCATAGATCTCTTAATTTGATTAACCAGATTTCCAATTCTAAAGTAAGAATTTCAAGGAATAAACCAATCCTCAAGAAAGTCATATATCCTTTCTTTTCCAAGGTACACGAAGTTCATAGTCCAACTCTTTCTATCAAAACACCCATAATTCAACAATACCTAGAGGAAATATGATACAACAACAGAACAGTTGTACCTCTCTAGAATTTGATAGGGATCCACAACAAGCTTGAGCTTTCCATCAATCCATATAGAATATCTTACATTGGGGAAGATCCTATGGAGGAGAAGCTTCGGGATCTGCCATATGTACAGGTAAGGTCAATAAAACGCAGAAAAGTTGAAAACACAGGTCAACACAGTTGCAAAATCACCTACAGTAGTTGTACACAGAATCTATAATAAAACATGATCGCATACATCCGAATCCCAATATGCTCTGACACTTCAATTTTAGCAGTTGTCAAGTCTTAATAAATAGGACCATGAAAAGGTTCAAATTATCAGAAAGTCTTAATAAATAGGACCATGAAAAGGTTCAAATTATCAGAATGTCTTGGCAGTTAAGCAGTCTAAAGAAACTTTGTTATCTGATATTATGAAAGATTTCCATCTACTCAACGAAAATTAGGTAGTTCAATTACCCCACTCACATCAACCACCAATTCCCAATAAAAATCATCATTAGCAGGCTCACTGACCATGCAACATTGACAATTACCAATCTAAAGGTAGTCATGTCAATACTACTCAACTAATCTCCAACTTTTAAGGCCAAACCCACTAGGTCATGTATTTCTGCCACTACCTTAACCATTGTTTTATTTCACGAAAAAGAAAAAGGACCTATGTTCACAAACTGGCAAAATGTACAGAATGGGATACAAAAACTGCTAGCAGTTAGATCGCGATGCTTTGATAATTTTAACAGAAAAATGCTAATCAACCAAACCAGAGTAAACTGACCTTCCCATTACGTCTTGCATCACCATAAGGATTATTATGGACAACGATAATTCTCCACAACCCAACCCTTTTCTTGTTATCCAAGACACTAGTATTCTTCATATATGCCTCCGTCTCTTCATCAACAAACATATAGAACGGAATACTTTTCATTGCAGTATCACTGATGTTCACAGGATGTTGTATAAGATCATAGTTCCCTGCCAAAAGATCTCCATGGTGAGGAAAAGACAAGCCAAAAGCAGGAATTATTTTGAAAAGCTCATTCACTCGCCAATACCAAATATTGCTGAAGCAACAATGACATCATGTGACTGGTCCAACTCCTTCAGGTCAGATTCATCAATATCAAAACCAGTGTGGTGACCAGGTCTACTTCCTTTCACAAATCTATTAGAAAAATATGGACCACACAGAGGATACAATGATTAACAAGCATGCTAATTACAAAATGATCACTGAAGACTATATAATCTTCTACAGTGATCAACACTGACATATTCAACAGCCAGCAAAAGTAACCTACCCACAGTGCACTGTCATGGACTCCTTTATGTCATAAGACTCGTTCCTTTGTTCCAAAGATGGATAACCACCAAAATCAGAACCGCCGTGTGATTCAGTTTTAACTGGCTTTGGATCCACAACATAAGTCAGATTCTGGAGCACAGACGAAGTTGTAGGAGAGTCTGGCATACTAACTATTGCCTGCTCCACAGGGAGATAACATACTGGACATGCTGCATGTCAGAAAGCAAAACCAAAATAAAAACAAAGTAACATGATATGTCTCAGAATTTAGCATTAGCTGCTACAATAAGTTATAATTTGGGTATAAGCCATGCACATACTACATCCAAAAGCTTGGTCCGTTAAGTACGTAATTTAAAAAATACCCACAACAAGTACATAAGATCTCAGACTTACGCCGTGGTCCAGGTCGCCGAAAACCAGGTGGAGGGGGAGGAGGAAATGCAAATTTCTCACATGGATGGTGTGTTGGAGGATACTGCAGTTTACTATTCTTGCCTTGTTTTTTGGGTTTTGGAGTAGAAGACTTCCCATTCTTAGCAGAACCATCACTAGGAATAACTAGAGTAGGATTGCTTGCCACTTGAGTGACATAGTGTACATGCTGGTTTACATTTGGAGTAGTACCTTCTGGTGAACCAAACGTGTAAGAATCACTCGAATCATAATACAATCTAAAACTATCTCAACAAAGTGGCGCTAAAATACATCAACAACTACATAAAAAAATTATCCTTTTTCTAAATGTCCAAATATAAGTTAGTGACACCTTTCTAGGAAGGGCTGCAAATAATTGTAATGATGAACATGCATGGAGTGGTAGAAACAAAATATATGTTCAGTATTTCATTCTATAAATAGTGCCGTATGACTACAAAAGCAATCCAATTGAAACTTGGAAATCCAAACATAGTATTTTGGCCAGCGACAACATGGTAGCTAGCAGTGAGACAAGTGATGCAATGTTTACAATAATCGCCAATGCAATCTTTCGACCCAGTTGTTAACCTTCTAATTTCCATCAGTAATGTCATATAAAGCATTTTCCATAATTACAAATAATCTAGTTAAAAGAGAACACAAACCTCTGTTAACTAGGAGAGAACCCAGTGTAAAGACAACAAGAGCCAGAACTATTAGCAACAGCATCGCAACCCTTCTACGACCTAAAAGTAAGCAACATATAAATGGGAGGATCCTGTCTTTCTCCCTAGTACCCGTGGAGAGCATCTTTGCTGCTGAAGACTTTCTCGAAATAGCTTTACTGTTGTTACTGTTGTTATTGTTAGAGTTGACAAGGGTAGTGAAATTGTTGGGTAGCTGCAGTGACCCATAACTTCCTGTACGTGGAACCAATGACCCTCCAGTCATTGTATCTCAAATCCCTCAACTACTTCTAGTCTCATCGCTATGTTCCAAAACCCTCCCTCATTCACAACAAGCAAACTCTGACCAATACAATTTCACATTCCAATGAACAAACCAGCAAAACAAGCACAGAATCAAATCTTGAAACTTCACAATTCAACAAACAAAAAAATTCACCAAAAACAATTCAACTAGTTAACAAAAACAGCCTAACCAAATTCTACAATCTTCAGTAGCACAATGGTAAGAATGATAAAACTGATCCAAAAAAAAATTAAAAAATACCCAATTGCAGAATCCTCTAGAAATCAGTCACCGCAGTTAAATCAAACAACAATCTAATTGAACCCACCACGAGAACACCTGGAAAACAAACGAATCAGCAATGCCGGTTCAATTAGAATTGAATTATCGACGACGACCCACAAAACAAAGCCAGTCATTATACAAAAAATTTACCCAATTAATGAAAACCATACCTAATCAAACCACCATTCCAATTGAGCAAAAATAACAATGTACGAGAAACAATAACAGATTTAAAAAAAGGGATAAAATATAGTATGTATGTTTTTTAAAAATTGAAAATCCAGTACCTATATAAATGGGGATTGTTGATACGATTCTGGATATTGTACAAAGTTGAAGGTGAAATTCAATTGGTTGAAGTTTGCCATGAAAGGGTTTTTGTAGGAATTCGAAGAATATTGTGGATTTTAGTGTCTTTGATTTACGTGACAGTCTTGATTTATTCTAGTTGAGACAAAATTAAGGACGTGATTAGTTACGGGTGATTTCATTGCAAATAATATGAGATCTGTTTATTTATAATTTTTATTAATTTGAAATTTTAATACTATTAAAATTAATAAAGATATGAAGGTTTCTTCACTAATCTAAACTCTATAAAAATATATTAATTTATTTATTTATTTTACTTTATTGGTTAATTATTATTAGTATTTTTTACTTAAGATTAGAACTATATAAATATTTTATAAAAGGGTTAATCCAAAAATACGGTCGCAAATTTGGAGTGTTTTGAAAAAAAATATATAGAGAAATTGAAGTCCAACAATGCCAATGATAATAGTCTCTGTATTCGGACTGTGCATCCGTACTTTAAATTTTTGTAAAAATATATATTACATTATAAAGTTTTAAGTAATTAAAAAAAATTCAAATTGTCGTAATTAATAAAATACTAATTAAATATACATATTTTTTTCCTTAAAAACCTTTATAATAGAGTTTAGATACAAAATAGTTAAGAATCGATCGTCAAATTTCTATTTAGAATTGGTAAAGAATTCTGAAGTGCATCAAATGTGTAAAGCATTTCCAATAAATAACAATTAAGTAACCTAAGGTTTCTTCATAGTAAGTCAGTGGCATTTTAAATAAAAAAGGATTTGTTTATCATGTAACATTTGAAGTGGGGTTGAAAAATCTTTAAAGTTGCTTTTATTATTGTTATAGTTATTACTATGTATTGTTGTATCATATCATGTTTATTAGAAAAAAAAATTAGTAATTTAAAAACTTTAAACGTTTGGACTTAGTTTTTAAATAGAAAAATCATCTTCGCATCCTTCGTATTTACTCAAAGTTTCAATTAAACTGTTGAACTATGTGGGATTTTATCGAAACACCTCAATTTGGGGAAATCAAGTCATTAAGCCCACTCCAAATTGACTATGGTTTCATTTAGATACTTGATTTAAGCCAAATTTCATTTAGACACATCAATTTGGAAAAATCAAGTCATTTGGATCCTTTAAGCATGATGTACCCGATAATTAATACACTTTTTTTTAGGTGCATGATATACTTTTTAGAGAGAATCTTGATCTTCAATCATCTACCAAAATTCAAAATCATTTAGACCCCTAACCATTTTATTTTATTTAAAACACATGCAATTTCATTTTTCTAAATATTAATTCTGGAGTGTGAGGCATAAGCAACCAATTTCTATCTCCGAGGCAAAAAGAATTGCTTCCTATATGTCTTTTGATAACTTCCACAACAAAAATGGTACTATGGGAGTAACTTATAAACTTCAAATTTCATGCCACCATGCAATCAAACATAAGGAGCTTTCAACACAATTTATAATAGTCTCATATGCTAGCCAATATCTAAAATAAAAAGTATAGATTTCATTCTTAGTGAAATGCCATATAATCTCATCCTCGGCAGTAGAGTGAGGTAACAGAATTAAAAGTATCGATTATTTATCAGTTTATACAAACAATGAGTTAATAAAATATTGATTCCATACTTTGTTGTTAGAATAACGTATCATAAGTTTCGAAATCTAAGTTAGCTAATGAATTAGACTTTCACATGGTAAGAAAGTAGAGGATCTTGTATTAGAATACTCTTTGATACTTTGGATATTGGTTACTATCCTTCAATGCATTTGTTAATGAGCGTAAATTTCCACATGATACCAAACTAAAAAAAAATGATTCCTAAAACTGACGGTAGAGAGAAAAGATCCTTAGAATCCTATATTTTGCTTAGAGAGCAAAAGCAATAAGAGATATGGATTCCAGATCAACCTCCCGACCTATTTAGCCAATAAATTTTTATTAAAGATAGATGAAACTTTAAATTCTATCTAGGATTGGATTCAGCTAACATAATAAGAATATTTTAACCTTACGAAAGTACTTACAATTGATTGAAATACTGCACTAGATATAAGAAAATGTCTAACGTTCGCGGTAGTAATAAGCGGATAGAAAAAATTCATTAAAAAATAAAAGAAATAGATTGGAAAATGGGTTTAAGCATAGTTTTCTAATATGCTCTTAGAAAATATAAAATTATTATAAGTTTTCATATCAACTTATCCGGTTAATTAAGGGATCGTATGGTTCAAAATATAAATGAGATTGTAAATAACGGTTGTTAGATTGTAAATAACCGTTAGTTGATTATTATAAAACGACAATAAAAAGTTGACAGGTTACACTGAATCTGAAACTCTTCTTCTTCTAAACAACAGAACATTGTCTCAAATAATAAAATCGCTTTTTGCCAGACTTCCGTGTACGTTGCTTCATCACAAAGGTATGCAGTTGTATCCTGGGACAGATACCCATCGTTGAACTTCATAGCAACCAAAGTGAAGTGGAAAAATTCTGTTTAAAGACATTGCTTCTACAGCAAGCCTCTGCAGATTTGTTTTATTTACAAAACCAGAGTATTTGTGTTTAATCTTTATTTACTTCATTGTCGGTTTTACTTACATTGAGTATATATTTTTCCAACAATTGGTAATGAAAGTGATGGGTTAACGGGAATGAGAATCATGATTCTATTAATGCTAACCCCTGTAAATGGTTAAAAAAAATGGAATGGAATGTATGGTTCAACGATAAAGAGTGAAGGTCAAAGGATAACGGAGACGGAGAGTGAAGGTCAAGAATTAAGAGGCGCAGAATTAATGGATAAATGGATAGAAGGGAGTCGAATGGAGAAATTCTATAATGGATGGATAAAGATGGAGGCAAAGGCGACCATCAAGGAGAAAATCTTGGGTGGGACAATTCTACTACGTAGGATGGTAGGACTTCTCTTCAAAATCTGGTACGTATGCCCTTTAAGTTAAAAAAATTAATATTTTATAGCCAGTATTACTTAATGTATTTTAATAGTTATTTATCTCACCTAATTTGATATAAAAATAAGTATGTATTTTATTTATATTTATTATTTCCTTCATTTTTATTTGGTAGCTATACAAACATAGTAAATACTATCCATCCATCAAACTTAAATCACATGTTATTATTTATATATAAAAATAAGAATAGTCAAGTGAGATTTTATTTTATTCATCTATGTCTATATTTTAAATATGAAATTTTAATTATATATAATTAAAAATATTTATCATTAAAATTAAAAATTAAATAGCATGCATGGTGTAGGGGTGTGAAAAAGTCCGAATCCAAAAATCCAGACCGATCCGATCTTGAACCGATCTCAACCCGAAAAATATTCGGGCTCGGTCAAGTCCACTAAATATAAGAGTTTCAGATTTTTCCGAATTATTATTTTCAATAAAGTAACAAAAAAAATCCGAAATTTAGACCGATCCAACACTGACCCGTTTTGACCCGAAAAATAAATGGATTCGTTTAGATTAAAAAAATTTCAAAATTCCGAATTCGTATTTTTTTTTGTCCGGATTTGGCTCGAACCAGACTCATGCACACCTGTCAGATGCAGTGAGTAAAAAATGAGAGTTAATATATTACTAATACTGTGTACCGAGCAGCCCACGAGAAAGTAAAGACATTGGTGGAGTCTTTTTTCCCTCACACCAATTTTTATATTTTTTTCTACCATCACAATGGGTGGTGAAACAATGATAGGTTTTGTGAAAACAATACACGAAATGATCGATATAAAAGTTTAGTGGTTAGTTAATTGGGGTGTGGTGGTCCAATTACGTCAACTACGCATGAAATATATACAATACTATATTTGAATTCAACACAAAAACTATGGGTGTGTAGGTCCATATCATCATTAAACTATTTACTCACATTCAATTAATCTATGACTTTTTCCCCTTCCATTATTGCTCTTCTTCCTATTAATCTATCCCACCAAATTCACAATTATTTGGTTAGAAAGCACTTATTATCACAATTGAATATTTATATTAAAAAATAAAATTATCAAAAATTATAATTGATTAATCGTGTAAATAATATAACAGAATATTACAATACTAAATTTGTATGTAGTAATAATAATAAATAGTAAAATAATATTATAAAATATCATATCACTCTCCACTAAAATAAATTAATTAAATTTTATTTAATTAAATTAATTAAAGTATAACCACTTTTTTTAAATATAATATATAAATTTGATTTTTTTATAAAAATTAAATTAATTAAACTATTATATATAATATTATTATTTGTTTACTGTTGAATTAATTTTTATTTGATTCGGTATATATCATATGACATCACAGCTTAAAATTAAAATCCAAAATTGTTAGTATGTTACCACCATCAACAAATCTAATGACTGAGAAGGAACTATCACACCCATGCATGCATAAATTTGATTATTTAATGAGTGTGATTAAACTAAACAAATAATAATAATAATAATAATAATAATAAATTGTGTCTAATCTGTCTATATTATTAATTAAAATGAAAACAAAAGAAGTAAAATACAGTAGTGTACTGTGATGGTTTTGGTGTTGAAGAAGGAGACATAGACAAAATAGAGTGGACCAAACCCTAACATTGAATGGGACCCTTGAAGTTGTTTGTTTGTCTCAATGAGTGAAGACAATACCATAAATTTCATGTATGTATTTGTATGATTCATTTGGATAAACAATGTCTTTCATTACTTAATAGTGTTGCATAAATAAGGACAAATACACCCAACTCTTATTGCTTTTTATTTTCTTATTTTTACTATATCACCATCATTATTCTTCTTCCTTTCATTGACACAAAAAGTATTAGCTATGTGGGAAAAATTATGAAAGATAGATTAGATTAAGATTTCAATTAAAATTAGGATCTGCTATAAATATTTTTTAATAATTTTATTATGAAAAAAATAATTTATATTATATATAAAAATTTTCAAAACTTGTTTAATATGTCATATATGAAAATTATGAAAAAAATAATTTATATTATATATAAAAATTTTCAAAACTTGTTTAATATGTCATATATGTATTTTCAGGGGAAATATATATTTTGGAAGATATTTGTTTACATTAATATAAATATTGGGATATATATATATATATATTTCCTCCATTTTTTTTATGTGCTACACTTGAATAGTATTTACTATTCATTCATCAATTTTGTTTTTTATATTGTTACTTACGTATAAAAAAAATATATTCAAGTGGGATCTTGTTTTATTCGTTTTAATATTTACTTTTTAAATATAAAATTTTTATAATTTTTAGTTGTATATAATTAAAGATATTTACCATTAAAATTAGGTCTCGAATGGTGTGCAAACAGAAAGTGTAGCACATAAAAAAAAAACAGAGGAAGTATATAAATTGTAATTATTTTTATATTATAATTTGTATATACTTTATCCGTTGTGATTTAGTTGCAACATTTTGAATAGTGAACACTATTTATAGATCAATTTTATTTCATGTGTTATTCCTTACGTGTAAGGAAAAATATAGTCAAGTGGACTCTTGTTTTATTCGTCTTGATGTCTATTTTTCTAATATAAAATTTATATAATTTTTAATTATATATTATTAAAGATATTTGCGGTAAAATTTAAGTATTAGATAACGTGCCCATTAAAAATGTTGCAACTATTTTGAAACGGAGGAAGTATATAATATAATTTTATACATTTTTATACATTTTGAATCATGAAAATTTTATTTACTTTAAATTATATTTAGAAGATTATATTAGATGTATTATAATTTTATTTCAACGTGTAAAAATTATTTGTTTGAAAAGAGGTGGCAATTCGGGTGAGCGTGTCGTGTTGACTCCAACCCAAACTCAACCCATTTAATAAACGAGTTGATCGTGTCAACCCACGGATTGGCGGGTTGACCCGTTTAACCTATTTATTTAAAAAGGTTAAATATAATTTTTTTAAATAATAAAATTTTATATTATAAATTACATCATTACAATTAAAAAATTTTATACATGTATACATTTAACACTAAATTACATTTAATTAAATCTAAATAATATTATAAATAATTAAAATAAAAAAAAAAATAAACTTAAACGGATTGGCGGATTCATATCGTGTCGTGTCGACTGAACCAATTTAGCTCAACCCAAACCCGCAATAAACAGATTTATATCGTATTACCCGTCGTATTCCAAATCGCCACCTTTAAAAATAGTAAAAGGTTAACTTTCACCAAAATCTAATTAATTTATAAACATATAAAGTAGATCAGGAAGTGAATAAGTATTTATTATTATTTTTTTAATTAAAGATATATATTTGGTTCATAGGTATCAGTAATATCGTTTATGCTCAAATGGAGTTTAAAATTTTGAATCCCACCAAGTTGTACCAAAATGTGCCAAAATCACGTCAATAGTCAATAATAATAATATAATAATAATTCAGATTTCTTCTTTATACATTTATTATAGAAAAGGGTCAGTTTAGTCACTAGTATATACTTTCTCCGTTTCTATTTACTTGAAACATTTCAATATTATTCATTGATTAATTTTCTTTCAGGTATTATTTTTTATGTATAAAAAAAAATATAGTCAAGTGGGGTATTATTTTATTCGTTTTGATATTTATTTTTCAAATATTAAATTTATATAATTTTTAATTATATATTATTAAAAATATTTAAGGTCAAAGTTAAACATTGGACAGCGTGTCCAGCTGAAATGTTGCAAATATTTCGAAAGAATAAAGTATTTATTTTTTATTTTTCTTATTTATTTATATATTATCTTCATAGTTATAATTACTATCTCATCTTTTTTTATATAATAATACATTAATCAAACTATTGTCTATTGGTGTTGATGGAAGGACAAATTGCAAAATAATTATACTTCATGAGATTTATATAAATATACTATTTATTTTATTAAAAAATATTTAATTTTTATTTAAAATTTTAAATTAATAAAAAAATAAGTAGAAAAACAAATAATTTAATTTTTTTAATGGAAAGACAAACGGAATCCAGATACATTAACCTTCAACCGAATACATATTTAAGTAGACGAGTTTATATGATAATGTAGTTTAACCTCCTAAATCCATTTGTATTAAAGAGCCTCTATCAACCATTATCTCATTCACATAATGAATGAATTTTAAGTATGTTGGAGATAACATTATTTTTAGGTTATTCTATTAATAAAATATAATAAAATTACAATTACAAAATTTTTTAAAAAATAATTATATATACTATATTTTAATATTTATAATTTATTTATTATATTTTTTAAATTAACAAATCACTTTAAATAAATATTCTATTTTTTAAAAAAATAACGTTATTTAGATAAGTGCTAAATTTTTAAAAATGAAAATTAAAGTTTATAAAATCTGTTTTCATGAGTTTTTCAAAAAAAAAATGATAAAAAATTAATAATCAGGAAAAAAAAACACAAATGAATTGACTTATTAAAATTATATTTTTAGAACTCATTATAAATCGTTTTTTTTTTGTGAATAAAAAAATAATAAATTAATAAATTTTAAATAAGCTCGTTTTTTAAAATAAATTTTATTAAATTTAATTAAAATTATAAAATAAATTTTATAAATGTTATCTAAAGATAAATTTAATTTTTTATAGATTAAACAGGATTGTAATTTTTTTAAATCTAATTTTTTATTTACTTATAAAATTATCCATAAAATTAAATTGAAATTTATAAACTCTAAAAATATAAAGGAATCATTTTGAATAATGTATTTTGATATTTACTAACTACTTAATTTAATTTAAATTCCTTATAAAATTAATAAATCAGGCTATGGGACGAGAATAAGGATAGAATGGTAATTATAGAGCAGTTGAGTTGAGTTCACCTAACTGAATTTATGAAAAGTAAACTGATCAAACCCAACGGCCATCTTTCAACTCAGTGTTTTCTCCTTGGCGCGTGCATTCACACACCTACTACTACTACTACTACTAATAATAATAATAATAATAATAATAATAATAATAATAATAATAATAATAATAATAATTTCATATATTGACTTTGTAAAAATCAAAAACTTTTTATAAACTTAATTTTAAAATTTTTAAATATAAGTGTTGTAAATTTTAGTTTGCAATATATATAAAGTAGCATGTCTTTTTGAGTTTTTTTATTATTAAAAAATCATATTATTAATGTATTAGAATTTTACAAAACTAAATTTTAAAAAATAAAATTAAAAATGTAAAAAAAAAGGACCATTTTATTCTTTCAATATTTAAAAATCCCAATAACTTCCGGATATTATATACCAGGAGATAAACAAAATTGAAGTTTAGTTTTTCGTTGTATAATATCGGTAAGGAAAAATTCACTTTTTAGTACTATACATCAATAAACAGAGTTGAATTTTGTTTATTTTCTCGTGTGTAATATCGGGAATCTAAGTTTTTAGATCTTAGTATTACATATTAGAAAATAGGTCAAAATCAAGTATGTTTTCTGGTGTGTAGTAAAAAAAACGATTTTTTGTTTCCTAATATTACACTCCGAGAAGCGGACAAAATTTTGTTTGCTTTCCATTAGTACATTGGGAAGCTCATTTTTTACATTTTTTAAAATTTATTTTTACAAATATTTTATAAAAAAGTTTTAAACTAAAAAATAATATGGTTAATCTAAAACTAAAATAAAAAAGTTAATAAAATTTAATTTTAAGTATTTTCATATATATATATATATATATTTCTAATTTTACCATCAATGTAAAGTTTTTAAAAAATCAATCACTTTATAAATGTGTGGTTTATATTCATACTTGTGTGATACACAATTATATAAAATTATTACTGACGGTTTTATTTTTAAACGTGGGTTCAAAGATGGTCGAATAGTCTTTAGAATTTGAAAAATATAATATCAAAATGACATTGTTAACATTAAAATTATAAGTCGAGGGTAAAATTGTTTGTGCATTATATGGTTGGAAAAACACGGCTAGCTCTAATGCCACTTGTTGAACAAATCGGTGATCCATTGCAGCGGATATGAGTATTGGCAACCACAAAGTAAAATAACATATACAAGACAAGAAATCGAGATAGAAAATAAGACACAAGGTTTTTACGTGAAAATCCAGAACGGAAAAATCACGACCATCAGGACGACAAGTGACTAATTCACTATATAACAATAAAGCAACAGCTACAACCAGAATACCCCTATCTCACTCCTCAATCCAATTACATTGGTCACAGTCTCATACACAAGTTCTCCCAATATGGCTCTCACATAACAACAAGACTCGATCCCAAAATTAAAGATCTCCATGGTCTCAATGGTTCCCAGGCCCCCGTGGGACACCTCCCAAACCTAACCAACTAGAGCTACATTATTTTTCAGGATATCTAATAATAGATACAAGCACCATATTTATACCATTAGGTTACTTAGTCACAAAGTAATTTTAAACCATAAGAAAACCTTTCCCTATTTAGGATCTTCAAGGATCTCTTTCCTAATTAGAATCCACTTTAGAAAATATCATTCCTAATCAAATATGACGCTTCCAAAACAGTCTTCGAGTCTTTTCTAAATTACCAAACCAATTATGGATACCGGAATATACCCAAATTATCGTCATAATCCTAACAATGTGTGATACAAACAAACTTTCTTTAAGTTCATTTTTACTGGAATTTAAAAACCAGTCTCTAAATAGAACTCAAACTTTAAATGTCCTAATCAGTGATTGATTTATAAATAGAACTCAAACTTTAAATGCCCTATATTATATAATTTTCACATAACAATTTCTCTGTTTGTAGCAATCTCAAATGATTGTATAGACTGAATCAGTAAGATGAAAGGCCATGCGGCGTAAAGATCGGCAGAACCTGTCATGCAGTCTAAGTCCAACAAATTAATAAGTCATGCAGCCAATCAAAACTTTAAACCTAAGTCCGAATACCATGCGGACACCAGTCTTCATTAAATCTCTAATTATGTGGAGAATCATGAAGTGAGAATTACGTGATCTTGTATAATATCAACGACTCATGAGCAGTCTATAAATAGCCATTCAAAACACATTTGAATGGATTGATTATTTTATACTAAAATCATCTGATAACTCTAAACTTGATATTATTTACTATTGTTATGGTAACCTTTTTTGTAAAGTTATTTCGATAACTCTTTCGTCACTTTGACCTCTTTCTTTAGTCCAAGGACCTTCATAGTAAGTTTTCATCGCACTCTATTTCTTTTCTTTATTGATGTGATTAAGAACCTTATTAACTTAAGTGTCGAAATGCTAACAGAAAATACTACACTGGTACTTCAAAATTTTCGAGCGTCCATTTTTTATATTTGTCAGAATTACATCTAAACAACCTTATTATGTGTCAATTCAAAGCGGCCCATTAGCTTCGGACTTAACCCGGATTATAATTTCGTACGACTATACTACTAAACTACTAATGCTAAATTATATTGTAGCTAATAAATTAATCACTAATAATTACTTTAAATAATTAAATATTTTAACCGGTTAATTATTATAATTTTTAAAATATTTAAATAAAATTAATTAAAAATTATAAAAAAAATAAAAAATTTATTCCGCCCAGTCTAAATTTCAATTAATTAAAAATTTCTAAATTAAAAATATTAAATAACTATCACAATCTTAGATAATTGATTTTTAAAATATTAGAAAATGAATATAGAAGTGATGCAACAGACAAACGCGAGAAGAAGGCGCGTGAGTGTAGAAAATAAGAATGTCTTTTTTACGAAAAGCTGCGCCTTTCTACGGCGTGACAAAATCATTTCTATTTTATTGTTTACTGCCAACCAAAACAATAATTCCACTTTCACTAATTCCACCACCATTTTTTATTTATTCACTCCATTTTTTTTTTCTTTTTAATTCCTAAAAAAAAAAAAAAAAAAAAAAAAAACTACTCTTCCTACTGCACTCTCTTTACTATACGTATCTGTGTAAGACAGTCCTCCTCTTTGTCCCAAAAATCAATTATCTTTTTGCCCTAGATCTGCAAAACCCTAGATCACTGCGCTTTGTTGCTCTTCAAGTTTCAATCTTTTTGACCAATTCTTTGCTTGGCCTACTGGGTTTTTGATGGAATTCCAGTAAAGCTTGGTTTAAAGGTACTACCTACTTTTTGTCTACTTGATTTCATTTCTAAATTGTGGGGATTTTATGGGGTTTTGGGTTATTGAAAGTGGGGATTTTGTGTTTTTGTCGGGGGGAATTCGTTAACTGTTTGTATTATATTGTTATAGTGGTTTTGGAGGTGTTGTTTTGGTTTGTGAGGTTTTCTTTTTAGTTTTGTGGGATTTTGAGGGGTTTGGTGATGATGTTTATGCCTTTGTTTTTTCTTGATTCAGTGGGAATTGGGTTGTGTTGAATCTGAGATTTTATTTGGTGGAAGTTTATGTTTTTGAGGTTTTTGGTGAAGATGGGTATGGAAGAAGAGGATGGTGGAATGATGGGGATAGAATGTGTGAGGATTAACAGCTGATTTTTATTTTTTGGTGGAGGAGAGTGTTGGTGGGACTTGATAGTAGTGGTGGCTTATGATGGGTTGTGTCTGTTGTAAACCTTCTGCTATTGAAGATAGTAAAGAGAGTCCTAGAGAGCGCATCTCGACCAAGGCTCCTTCGGATTTGAGAGTTTCGAGGGCAACCTCGTCGAGACGGGAGGAAGGATATCGGACAAAGGAACGGTATGATAGTAATGATGGGAGGCAAATGTTGATTGATAAGCAAGTGAATGGTTCAGCTCGGTTGCATGGGGAGAATATTGAAAGAAAGAGGGAGAAGACAGAGTATGCTGTCGCTCATCATCATCATCCGGGGATGGGTACTATTCCAAAAGCTACTGAAGGGGAGCAAGTTGCAGCTGGGTGGCCAGCATGGTTAGCTGCTGTAGCTGGAGAAGCTATCAGGGGATGGTTGCCACGGCGTGCAGATTCTTTTGAGAAGCTGGACAAGGTATACTTTACTGTCAAATTAGTTTGGAGGAATATGTTGTTGGAAGACTTGTTTTGTAGATATATATATTCGTCATTTTTGATTTTGTTCTGTTGACTGAAGTAGAAATGATTGATGGGGAGTCATAATTTGGACTGTTGGTGTTGTATGTTCTCTATATAAATTGCATGGTTTTTGTTTAGAAAGAATTTGTTTTTTTAGTGTTTTTATTGTTTTTGGTTTTTCATTGAAACATGTTGATCAATGCTATGCTGTCTATTATTCCTTAAGCTTAATGACCGGTGATGATGAAAGCCTTAAATGAAGCTGAAGAAGGCAGTTGAAATTTTTGTGTAGAACGCTAGTAATGATGCACTGAAGTAAAATTTGGCTTATAGGATTTTGAAGCAAAATTGTGGCTTACAGGATTGAAAGTAGTGCTATATGGAAAATTTTAAGTTTGTAGGCATGCTTATTGCAATTAATGATATTGTAATTGCATCTGTTCTTGGGAATGAGCTTTTACTTCTCCTTTTTGAAATGCTGCCTGTGATGGGTGTAATTGTTCAAAGTTCCATGTCTTGTTTGAGAACATTGATATTAATTAAGTACTCTCATCTCATGCTATGTGTCTCATAGGGTAATGTCCCTTATTTTCAGTTTAATTGGAAGTGACAATCACTTTAAATTTTTCTCTATCTTGTTCCTGTTATAACCTCATCTAATTTCATGTCCAAGTTGCTCAGTTTCTGATTTTGCAACACAATTTATGGCATTTTCTATGCAGATTGGCCAGGGAACTTACAGTAATGTCTACAGGGCACGTGATCTTGACCAAAAGAAAATTGTTGCTCTGAAGAAAGTGAGATTTGATAACCTTGAGCCTGAGAGTGTTAAATTCATGGCAAGGGAAATTCACATTCTACGTAGGCTTGATCATATTAATGTAATAAAGCTGGAAGGCCTAGTTACATCAAGGATGTCTTGCAGCTTATACCTTGTGTTTGAGTACATGGAACATGATTTGGCAGGCCTTGCTTCACATCCTGCTGTGAAGTTTACTGAAGCACAGGTGCTTATGAGATGCTCTGTTTAGTTTTCTATAGCTACTACCTGTGTGCTAAAGTAATATTTTTTTAATCAACATATTTACACTGACCTGTTTATTATTTTGTTTCTAACGTAGCAATGACATACTACTTGGCTTATGACTTGTATGCAAAACTTGATTGCTTATTCTTTTTCTGTTCCTGGATCTAACATTTGATGCTTAATGTCTTGGTAGGTCAAATGTTACATGCAACAACTTTTATCCGGGCTTGAGCACTGTCACAGCCGTGGTGTCCTACACCGTGACATAAAGGGATCAAACCTTTTAATCGACAATAATGGCATTTTGAAAATAGCAGATTTTGGTCTAGCTAGCTTCTATGATCCCCATCGAGTTCAAGCACTGACAAGTCGTGTTGTAACACTTTGGTACCGGCCACCAGAGCTTTTACTTGGTGCAACTTATTATGGAACTGCTGTTGATTTATGGAGTACAGGTTGCATACTTGCAGAACTGTATGCTGGCAAGCCTATTATGCCAGGAAGAACAGAGGTATGTATTTTCAGCTAAAAAGAAATATGATGTTTCCATTAACATGTTGAATTTAATCTTTCTTTCCTATTTCATGCATCAGCATTGAATTTTATGCTGCATATAAGTACTTTCCTAGGAATAATTTTGTTGATGGGTGGAGCTCCTGATTAAAGCATTGAGTCTAACACACACACTCAGTCTTTTTCCATTTTCCTTCAACAATGATTAATCTTAGGAGTGTAAAACCCCTGGTAATGGTGCCATTTTCCCTTCTATATACATGTCTGAAAGATTATGAGTTAGAAGAGTTCACCTGTTTTCTCTTGTTCAATTTTGTCTTTTGTTTATTTATTTGGAAGTAATCCGTTGTATAATGAATTAACTAGAATTTTGCATCATTTTCCCTTGTAGGTTGAGCAATTGCATAAAATATTTAAGCTTTGTGGCTCCCCGTCAGAAGATTATTGGAAGAAGTCAAAGTTGCCTCATGCAACTATCTTTAAGCCCCAACAACCTTATAAACGTTGTGTTGCTGAAACATTTAAAGATTTTCCAGCACCAGCTTTGGGGCTCATGGAGACTCTTCTTTCCATTGATCCTGCTGATCGAGGATCTGCAGCTGCTTCTCTCAAGACAGAGGTAATGGTTATAATATTTACTAGATCTTTGTTTGTTGACTGTGTTCCTCCTCTGCCAACATCTTCCTTCTCACTCCCTTAGACTTCTAATTGTATGGACATGCATCTAGTTCTTACTTGCTTTACATGTCATTCTCCAGGTATAGGTTTTTAAGTTCTGTGAGAGGTTGGAAACCTTCATTGGTTCTTATACAAAGTTTTAAATGCTTTTACTTATTGAGATAGATTTCTTTCAATTATAATTTCTGTACAGATATTGTCTGATGTACAAAGACTGTAAAAATATGATTCGAGTTATTAATCAATAGAACAGTGCTTAACTAGGCTTGTGCACTTTTTTCTTAAGGTTTATGTTCAGTTCTTCAGTAAGCGAACAACATATCTGTATTCATTGGTCAAGCTCAGATTTATTTGGAGTGCTCTAAATACCATCTTATTATTATTTTTTAAATTTTTTTTTAAAATTATATTTTATTTGATTTTATTTTTTAATGACAAGTAATTGCAATTGCTTACAACTAAATGCCAGGAACATTGAATATTGAAATTTATATCTGGAAAAAAAAAAACCTTGTGTTCAATGCACTCAGTGAGCTCACATGTATTCTATACTAACTTAGTAATGTATTGAATAATCTGATTATTACATTTCCTAGGAGTTAAATGCAAGTTGTACATGTTTTTGTTTAATTTTCTATTGGATCACCAGTTTCTCGATAAGTTATTGTAAACTTTATCTACGTTGCTGTAATCTGAATTGAACTTTTGTTATATGCTCTCCAGTTCTTTACTACAAAACCCCTTCCATGTGATCCTTCTAGTTTGCCAAAGTATCCTCCCAGCAAAGAGTTTGATGCCAAATTACGGGACGAGGAAGCTAGAAGGTGTGTATTATAACAATTCTATTTGCTTTTCCAGAATCAGTTGGCCAATCGTAGTTTGTTTGTTTCAATGACTCTTGAAATTTTGCACTGGTATTTGGTGTTTGATATCACATGTTTTACACTGATTATGGATTAGGGTAAAATTTTTAATTATGGATTAGGGTAAAATTTCATTATGATGTTGCTCTCTCCCAATCTGTTGATGGAAATATTATTAGTCGTACTTTCAACTTTTGGGTTTTAGTGTGCTCGAGGATTTATAATGAAGTACTTGTTTTATTGGACTAAAATCTAGAATTTGGCTTGGTAATTTATTTATTTATTTCTTAATTATGGTATACATATTGAACTTCTCCAACTGTGATAATGAATGTGTTTTCACTTAAAATATTAGACAAGGAGCGGTTGGTAGCAAAGGTCAGAAGCTCGACCTTGAAAGAAGAGGCACAAGAGAATCCCGAGCTGTTCCAGCCCCTGATGCAAATGCCGAATTAGTGCAGTCAATGCAGGTATTCATAATCTTTTGACTTATTTTATATGCAAAGGAACAAGAACTTTCATGGGTTTGTTTCTTTGCGATTTTAGAAGTAACCATGTTCCATAATTCTACTGCATGAAAATTTATAATCCAAATTTAATTTAGTAACTCCTACTAATAATAATTGCTTTCCTTTTTCAGAAAAGACAAAATCAATCTACTTCTAAGAGCCGTAGTGAGAAGTTTAATCCTCATCCAGAAGAAGTCGCATCTGGCTTTCCAATTGACCCACCTAGACCATCGCAAACAATAGAATCAACTGCGGATCACCAGGGAAATCATCATCCCAAAAGAGCCTCCCATTCTGGCCCACTGGCTCATCGAGCTGCTTGGGCAAAGGTTGGCAAAAACCCTGATGTTGCTCCAAAGATATCAACCGGTGGTGACTTGTCATCAATGTCAGGTCTAGTGGCAGCCAGGAGAAGTTTGTTATCTGAAGATCACAGAGAAAAATCTGGTCCTTCACAATCTGAAGTTCCGAAGTTAATAGCTCGGTTTCCAGGCTCTTTTAAGGAAGCCTCAGAATCTACGATCCAACAAGATCAGAAACATCACTCCCAAGCTGCTGTTGCAGGTTCTCATCAAAAGGAAGATGGAAGAAACAGCAACAAAGATCCAATTCTTGTTAGTTTCCCTACCCTTAATTTCCTTGAAAATATTATCATGTTTTCAATGCTTAACATGTTTGTTACATACATATGCAGCTTGGATATGGTTCAAAGGGTCACAAAATCCATTACTCAGGTCCATTGATAATGCCATCTAGTAACATGGATCAGATGCTTAAAGATCATGATCGGCAGATTCAAGAAGCTGTGAGACGAGCACGCATAGACAAAGCCAAAGTTAGAAAAGTTCAAGCAGAAGGGAACCAAATATCAACCAACTCATTATTCGTTTCTGGCCGTTGAGCTCTCCCTTGAAGGTACACTCCCGCCCCCATAATCAGACAAACAAAGTCATTAGTGTAGTCAGATCATCACACAGAACAAGGAATGATGATCTTTTCTCCTTGTCGAATACAGTTCAAAGCGATTAGTCTGATGGGGTCGTTGTATAGGTGGTGTGTTAGGAAGAAGATGGCCTGAGGTCAAGATTAGCTACGTATATGCATGTAGCTCACCCAGAAATCTCTCTCACCACTTCCATTTTCTTTCCACTCGGCAACTGTAATTTCTCAGACAAAACATCAGTCATTCTTGTAGAGTTATTATAGCCATAATTTATTCGGTTAAAAAAGAAAGAAAGAAAAAATCTCTTGGTGTAGTAACTATTATGCATGTTCAATGATTGACTATGAAAAAGCTGAGATCAACCTTGGAATGTATAAATTGGATGATCCAAAATCTATGGACAAAAAATGTCTCCTAGGAAGCCATATTGATCAGCTTATCTTACAAGATGGTCCCTAGTTTATGTTGTTGTTCATAAAAGCAACTGTATTTGTTGAAAAGTGCAGCTGCTTCTTGTTCAGATGATGTATGATGATCACTTTGCCTATTATGTTCAAAAGTTTAGGTAGTGTTGTCTTGTTAGTGGATTATTTGACATGATAACATGATTGAATGTGTGTTGGACCCAACCCTCAACTTGGTTTGGTGTTAAATCTTCATGTGATTATGTTGAAAGGATAAGGAACTTGATATAAAGTCATTATATTTATCGAGTCTATTATATTTATCAATCGAGTCTGTGTATTGGTTTGGCAATAGTATTGATTAGTACTACCAAACTTTGAAGAGTACAACACTATTCTTTCATAGAAATAGAAGATAAGAAATGACTGGATGTTAGTACTCTATTTCACTCAGACAATGAAACAGACAATGAGGGACAAATGCAATACAAAGACACAGAACAAACCAGACATTAAACATGTAAATCACACAGGGTTGTTCTTAATTTTCCATATTAATTGTGTTGAATTGAACATATGAGAAGAAATTCGTGGCAGTGTTTGAACCTCAAAATGTGTTTTGCATTTGCAGCCAAATGTTAGATCTCTTCAATAAATGCTTTGGGGCCTATCTCCCTTACATTACTCGTTGTTCTTCATTATCTTTATTTTATTCAAATAATTTTGTTTATATGTATTTATCCAATACAAACCTAAAGTTAATGTTTGTGGAAGTAATTTAAACACTCAACAAGACACAGTAAAACAGTGATGAGTTCAAACATAAAACCAAACATAGTTAAAGTAGAACAATTAAATCAGTTCAATCTTATCTTATCCCATACAAAAATGGTGTCTAACCTAAGAGCATCTCTAATGGTCGAGTGAATTGAAGCAAAGGTGGCATGGTAAATAGAGGGTGTGCATAATGATGTGTCAACAATAATATTTTTAGAGAAAAAATATTAAAAATCGTCCAAAGTGGTTATTGTCTATTCGGATTTCTCTAATTTATAATCCACTAAAATTAAATTTCTATTTCCTTTTTAATTTATAATTTAAATAGAAATATGGTAATTACAATTTTAAAATATTAAAATTGATGATTGACACCATCAATTAGGACGTGGAAAATAAAAACTCTACTTCACACCCTCTATTATTTTTTATGCCACGTCACCTGCACTTATAAATTCACATGGAATGGATTTTCAAATAAAAAATCCATAATATCCACGTGCAAACCAATAAATGATGCTGTAATATCCTTCATCGTACATATGTATGACTTATCAGAAAGTACAAAACTCTCTCTTATTCACACACAAAAAAGCACACTTCACTTTACTAGAATTCTCTAACATCAACCATTGAAAATTCATATTACAACCTTCATTCTCTGAACATCAACTCATTTATTTTATCAATCAAACCACCTAGATCTCTTCCAAACCTCGAAACCAGAAATGGGTACACTTCAATTTTAGCAACCAATCAAGAGAACTCAAAAAGATACAACCTTGAAGATACACCAAGGTGGGTTTGATTATTTAATTTAGTTTGGCTTCGATGTAGATTTTTTACTCTTAAGTTGTTTATTATACATGCTTATCAAAGTTGATTAGTATCAATATATATACATGATTGGTATTTGAAAATTATATTCTCTACACTAGCTGATAGTAGTAATAAAAAAAGTGTATTTCTCGATTAAAATAACAGAGATCCTCTGGTTATTTTACTTTATAGCTTCTGAAAGAAATATTTTTTTAATGTTGAAGACATAAAATATGTTGTTACATGTGGATTGGATGGCCCACGAAGCTGTGTTAAATAAATGGTGTAGCCAGTCTCAATGGAAGTGGTTATAGGTTGTGGTTGTGCCACGTAGTTGATATGGAATAAAGCGGGAAGATAACAGAGGGAAAGCTGAAAGACTGGCCTAGGCTTCCATATATACATGTATTAAATTATATGCATTTCATCTATTTGATTTTTTATGGTTTTTTTAAATGGACGGTCTAGCTTCTTTGTGGGTAATGGTTTTTTCTTGTTTTTGTTCGGTTATGGACTTTTATGAGGCTATGATTTGTTTTCTTCCAGAATAGTGTTTCTTGTAAGCCAATAGTTTTATTTGCTTTGTGTGGTTGTGTTTTCAGGTTTTGCCTTAGCAAGATCACAAGAGGAAAACAACACAGATCATTTCTGTACTGGTACTTATTCACTCTTTCTGTTTATGTTTTATGTGTCTATGTTTATATAAACATGTGTTTGTTATAGTGGAATAGTGATGAATGGTCTGCTATAAGGGTGAGGTTTTTAGTGTATGGTGTTGAGAATTTGCATTCTGTGGGGTTGTTTTGGGAGTTTTGTGGTTGTGGGTGGTGGTGTTGAGGCTTTTGATGTTGGTGTCTTTGTTTGATGGTTTTGCATGTTAAAGGTTTTGTGTTGTTTACTTGTTTGTGACAGGATATTGTGATTGTTTTGTGAAGCTGAGGGGTTTTGGTTGGTGAGACAAGAGATGGTGAGTGAGTTTTTGGATGAAAATGGTAATGGTGGAGGGGAAGGGGTGTGGTGGTAGAAGGCAAAGAAGAAGTCTTCAGTTTATTGGATGTGTGTGTTCAAGTCTTCATGCAGACTTAGGTGGATGACAATGGAAGGTTCTTCTGATTCTCCTTGGCAGGAGTCTGAAACATCTAGGGGTTTAAATACTTCTGGTGTCTCAGACAGGAACCCTAGACTTGGTACTTATGTTAGAAGGATTAGGGTTTTAGATGAAACTTCGTCCCAGGATTTTGAGTTTAGAAAGGAGAATGAAAGGGGTTTATTAGGTCAAAGTGATCATCGGAGAAACCAAGGAGGAGGTGGTTTATCTGCATTTCCTGAGGATGAGGCAGCAGGAGTGGTTGACCCTTTCGTTCGCAGTATGGAATGGGGTGATATTAGCTTGAGACAGTGGTTGGATAAACCTAAACGCTCTATAGACACCTTTGAATGCTTGCACATATTTAGGCAAATAGTGGAGATTGTGAACGTTGCACATTCACAAGGAATTGTTGTACAGAATATTCGTCCTTCGTGCTTTGTCATGTCCTCATTCAACCATGTCTCCTTCATTGAATCTGCCTCTTGTTCAGATTCCGGGTCAGATTCTTATGAGGAAGGATTAAATGCCCAAGATGTGGACCCTAAAGATTTATCTTCTCCCTTGCCTCATGAGATGCGTCAGCAAAGAAGTAATAGGTTACCTATGCAAACCGATGTCTTTTCAGAAGCTAGTTGCATGCAACCAGGCTCAGGCTATCAAATGCAAGCAACTTCTGTAGGAGGGAATCAAGATAATAAAATATCTGATAGAAGGACTTTAGAACAAGTTGAAGAGCGGCAACAACCATTTCCAATGAAACAGATATTGCTTATGGAGATTAACTGGTATACCAGTCCGGAAGAGCTAGCTGGTGGACCTGCTTCCTGTGCTTCTGATGTTTATAGATTGGGGGTTCTCTTTTTCGAGGTGTGTAATAAAAATGATTCTTTTATTTTAGCCATTACAAGTCTAAAGCTACTTTTATTTGTAACCTGAAGGTTGATAAGCTTTGTATTTGGTTTTCCTTTTACTTATGGGAGAATATATTTTGTTTTGTAGTTATTTTGCCCGTTTATCTCAAGAGAAGACAAGACCAAAACCATGTGTAGTTTGAGACATCGTGTTCTTCCTCCGCAACTGCTGTTGAAGTTTCCAAAAGAAGCTTCCTTTTGCTTGTTGTTACTTCACCCGGAGCCAAGTAGTCGTCCAGTTATAGGGTGATTATCAGACCATATGCTTTTTATAAATATTTGAGTTGTTTCTACATATACTTGACAAATGTTGTATGGATTTAGATTAAAATTACTTTTATTTAGACTTATAAATCTTACTATTTTATTTTGTTGAATTACAGTGATTTGACAAAGAGTGAGTTTCTCAATGAACCAAGAGGTGAATTGGAAGACCGTGAAGCAGCAATAGAGCTCAGGGAGAGAATAGATGAGCAGGAGTTGTTGCTAGAGTTCCTCTTGATGCTGCAACAGAGAAAACAAGAAGCTGCTGATAAGCTGGGGGACACTGTTACATTCATTAGATCTGACATCGAAGAAGTAGCCAAGCAGCAGGATATTCTTAGAAAAAAGGGAGGCTCGTATGCATCATTGGGAAAGAGTGTTCGCTCTACATTACATCTCCCTCTGAATATAGAAGATAATGATAACACTTCTACCTTGGGTTCTAGAAAGCGATTTAGACCTGAGCTTCAGCTTCACAATGTAGAGGAATGTGAGGATAATCTTGGCGATAATCTTATGTCTGATACTGCGATCAAGAATGATGAAAGTTCTCTACTCAAAAGCTCTCGATTGATGAAGAACTTCAAGAAGCTTGAGGCTGCATACTTTTTGACTAGATGTAGACCTGTCAGGCTTTCAGCGAAACCTCTTACTAGACATTCACAGTTAAGTAGTGATGGTAGAGGGTCTGCAGTTTTAACTGAAAGAAGCTATGCCAATAAAGAGCGGTCTAGTGAAAGCAGGAGGACAGGATGGATAAATCCATTTCTTGAGGGCTTGTGCAAATATCTCTCTTTCAGCAAGTTGAAGGTTAAGGCAAATTTGAATCAAGGGGATCTCTTAAGCAACTCCAACCTCGTATGTGCCCTTAGTTTCGATCGCGATGGAGAATTTTTCGCCACTGCAGGTGTAAATAAGAAGATTAAAGTATTTGAATGTGATGCAATCATCAATGAAGATCGTGATATCCACTATCCTGTGGTCGAAATGGCTAGTAGATCAAAGTTAAGCAGTTTATGCTGGAATACATACATCAAGAGCCAGATTGCTTCAAGCAACTTTGAAGGTGTAGTACAGGTAGGTTAAGCCTTAGCTGTTCTTAACCTTTCAAAATTCTCTTACCTTATTTTGATCTAAGTTCGTAATATGTCAAAGGTTTGGGATGTTTCAAGAAGTCAAGCAGTCACGGAGATGAGAGAGCATGAGAGGCGCGTTTGGTCCATTGACTTTTCTTCAGCAGACCCAACATTGTTGGCAAGCGGGAGCGACGATGGATCAGTTAAGCTATGGAGTATCAATCAGGCAATTCTATTTTTGCACTTGGTGGATGTCAGCTTTGAAACTAAACGTACTGAAGTGATCTAATTTCTTACCACCTATAGTTAACTCAGGATGTGTAATAAGTTTTTTCCTCTTACCTGGGTTGCAACTGCAGGGAGCAAGTGTTGGTACCATAAAAACAAAGGCTAATGTTTGCTGTGTCCAATTTCCCATGGATTCTGGCAGGTCACTTGCGTTTGGGTCAGCTGATCATAGAATTTATTACTATGATCTTCGCAATTCGAAAATTCCTCTCTGCACATTCATTGGCCACAACAAAACTGTGAGTTACGTCAAGTTTGTGGACTCAAATACTCTTGTTTCTGCATCCACAGACAACACACTAAAGCTCTGGGATTTGTCAACATGCACATCTCGGCTTATTGACTCGCCACTTCATTCTTTCACTGGTCATATGAATTTAAAGGTAATTTTTCTCATATTTATTGATATCATGAGTATATGATGAAATTTTATGTTAAGTTAAATCATTAATACATGAAAATTTCTTAAAGTAGAAGGATTCAATATTTGTTGCACTTCCCGCTTGATCAAGTTCACATAACTCATTGATGGTAAAAGGAAACCCTTTATGAACCTTGATGGACTATAAAGTTTTCAGTCTTCTACTTTGTAGTTGTTGAAGTTCATCGTAGTAAGTTCAGATGGTTACCTTATGCTACCACAGCATTAGGAATCCTTTTGAGAGGAACTTAATAGGTAGCTCCGTTTAGAATTACATCTCTTGCTTGTTCAATGCATGATGAGTTTTTTTATGGATTTTATTTACTATATAAATATATTTTTATGCCTCTGATATTTTATTTCTTAAAGTCTACCTATGAATTGGACTAAACTGTTAGTGTTAACAGTGTCTAATCTCATATTTAAGTGTAGAGATGATGATATTGTTAGATGGCAGGAGTATATTTTGATTTCACTTGTCTCTTCTGTGTAAATATCACCTGTCAGTGTTTCTCTATCCTGAAGAAACGTTTTTGTGATATTGAACCATTTTAGTTGCAACTTCTTAGATGTCATTAGTCCATGAGACAACTATGTTATCACATATAAAACTTGTTTAGTTATTGGATATGTGGACAAAGAGAGCTTTGTTTAATTGTGTCGTGGTGCATGTTCATATTGCAGAACTTTGTGGGTTTATCAGTAGCAGATGGTTATATCGCGACAGGTTCAGAAACTAATGAGGTAAACATTAAATCATCTTGCATGTTATCAAACATTTATTCTCTAATACAACTGTGCTGATTTGCTATTTATGAAGACATTATGAATGGTACTATTTGTACTTTGCTTTTTGATTATTTGACCTCACAGCAAACACATTAAGGTGGCTTTGTTGTGATTTTTTGTGAGGAAAATGATTCATACAAATGCAAAACTACACTTAGCCACAGGAAGAATATAAAGGCACAAATAATTGCTACAAGTTGTTGTGATAAATGATTATGAAAGAAGAGACTTGACATGCAGCATATATGAAACAGGTTTATGTATACCACAAAGCTTTCCCCATGCCGGCATTGTCATTCAACTTCAATAGTGCAGACACATTCTCGGGCCATCATGACATGGATGACGCAGCACAGTTCATCTCATCTGTCTGTTGGCGCGGTCAGTCCTCCACCCTAGTCGCAGCAAATTCCAGTGGGAATATCAAAATTTTGGAGATGGTTTGATTCAGCCTCTATTATCCAAAACTTTTCTTGGTTTTCTAAAGCAATTGAATTGAGACCAGAAAACATAATAATAAGTATTTTATACCAGAGGAGTCTTGTAGCTAATATAGTTCTAAGAAGGGTATAGGAACTTAAACAAAACAAGTTTTGGCATTAGTCTATAGCCGAAGTAGAGATTTATCAGAACAAGTGAGAATGATTTGATCAGTTGTATGTAGATAATACTGTACAAGGAAGAAAGGAAGAAATGGATAAATCATTTTCTCTTGTAAAATATGTAACACAGTTCATATTCATTTTTTTCCAAGTATAATTAAACTTGAAATATATCATCTTTATTCTATGAATCAGGATAGCTTTTGTAAATGTAGTTGAGCAGTCAAGGGGATCTACACACGTGAACTGTTGTTCATAGAGGAAACTCATTTATCAGTAGTGTAATGTTAGGTATGGTTTATAAATTCTGTATTGTGCTTTGTTTGCTTGAGATGTAAATGTCAACTTAGATAAGATTGCAATTATGTTAGTCTTGACTTTTGGACCACTTGGAATGATGGTTTCAGTGAGCCTAATTGAGGACCATCTAGACCAGAAAAAAAAAAGAGTGTTTCCTAGTGGTTGATTCCAGAACGATAGTGATTTCTAATCTTTTCCATGCTTTAGTATGAAAAGAACAAGAAAACTACTCGACTGGTTGGCAGTGCAAAAGCTGACCTTATAACTCATTTTGTTCAGAAGTCAAAAAGTCTCTTTTTCACATCCAGTTTCCCTGGTTTTGCAGTGTCTGAACCTTATGGTTTCTTACAGATACCAACTTTATACTTTTGGCCTAGCTGAAAATCTGTTCTTCTGTTACTTATCAATAGTGGTCTGTTTGCTTTGGGAAGTTACATAACCAATTTATAATTGATATTTCCTAACAGAGAGTGACAAGCTCTCATTTATTTGCCCAACTAAATTCAATATTTAGTCTGATAATCCAATGAGATCAATGTACCATTTCCATACAAACGGCTAAAAAACAAGCACATAATGAGATATTTCCAAGGAATTCTGTGTCATGTCATCAAAGTTTGTCTTCTTAAAGTATCTCCAGTGGAATGTGAATTTATTGGTTTGCACATCCACGTGCACATTCTGGATTTTTTTTTTTTTTTTTTTAAATCCACTCCAATGACAATGTGAATTTACAATGTGCAGGTGACGTGACAAAAAAAAATAATAAAAGGTGTGGAGTAAAGTTTCTATTTTCCACGTCCTAGTTGACGGTGTCAATCATCAATTTTAATATTTTAAAATTGTAATTACTATATTTCTATTTAAATTATAAATTAAAAAGGAAATGAAACTTAATTCTAATGGATTATAGATTAGGGAAATCCGAATAGACAATAACCACTGTGGACGATTTTATTTTTTTTTCTCCAAAAATATTATTTTTGACACATCATTATCTACACCCTCTATTTATCATGCCACATTTGCCTCAATTCACTAAACCATTGGAGATGCTCTTAATAGGAAACTATAAAGCCAATCAAATTTTAGAATGAAATTGTGTAACTTGATTCTGATTTCTCACATTCCCTTGTGGGAGCTGCAGATGCACCAAGTAAAAACCAGCAAGGGCACAGACAACAAATTGACCATCAAAAGTATAGAAGCAGTAGAAGTCAATACTATAAAAAGAATGGTACATCTAATTATTGTATGAATATCAGGAGGCAAGACATACTGCAGAAAGCTTCCCTGCTAACTTATATACTAATCGTGTAAAGCATATGATTTAAAGCCTACCGTAGATGATGATAGAACACCAGATGGATCCCAACCATGGCAGCCACTTCACGGATAACAGACTGATATTCATTACTAACTTCACAGTCCTAGAAAGAATGAGGCTGCAAAGTGCGACTCTGCTAGCAAAAAATCCCCCTATATCGAACTTTTCAAGACTGTGCGCTGGTTTATAAACTGAAAACCTTATGCCCTTGTGCGTTTCAAGCTTATGACCAGTTATTGGGCAAGATTATCATGGATCACTGCTATTAGTATATATACACTGGTTCTCACCACGTCTGGCAGCCACAACTATATCAGACATCAAGGTGCGAAGCCTTTCAGCACCAGGACCTGGTTTAATCTTGTTTATATCACCAACTTTGGAGCAAGTTGAATCACCAGAACACCAGGCACCAGGAGTGAAGTTCCCTTTCTTCCGACCGAGTAACTTCTTGTCAATCCTGTTCAAAATTCTAGTGTTGTGTTGGAATTTCCTAGCAAAGGCAGCATTGCTTGCGATCATTTTGTTTGTGTCATTAACGGAAAGGACATGTGGGTGCTGTCCAGGCGGGTCGTCCCATGAAATGAAGTGCAAATCATGATTGACAACAGTTGGAACAAACTCAGGCACATTGCATATGACAGTCTGGAAGTATGACTCGGGTGAGGAGATGAAATTCGCGTGGTACATGAGCAGAGTTCTCGGCAAGTTGTCCCAGCCCCAGATGACGTATTCTACAAAAGAACGCGAGAGGACCATCCATGCTGAGCCTATAACAGAATAAGCATTATTTCGTTGTAGAACATCAAATTCACAAGACTACAGTGTGAGGAACGTATCAAATTCTGCACTCGTAAGAATTTTCAGTTCCCTACCCAACTAACTCCATGACAAAAGACAATCAAATTATCTAACAACCATTCCAAACAGAAGTTAATAACAGCAAGTAATAAAGACTGATTACTTGTGCCAATTGCCTGATTTGTCGATCATGAAAGTATCACATGTCGAAGTCAAGTGAAATTAATCTTCTAATGAAGTTGGAGTAACTTGCAGGTCTATCCAAGTCAAATTATCTACTTGCACAAATCAATTTGAATTGTCCAAAAATAATCCAGCTTATTCAAAACATCCATGCATGCAATTGACCAACTACATATTTTTCCTATTTCTTCCATCTGGCTCTCTAATTTTGGTAAATCGTTTGTTTCTACTGTAAACAGCACCAAATTTGGCACTGTGAATTATATTTATAAAACAAATATATTTGAACACTGTGAACGACTAACCTGTAAATAGATTAAATGCTGTCGGCAATTGTCTCTTTTGTGACACCCAAAATATATCAGACTTGGTTGTCATATACAGTCCAGGGTCAACCATCAGCGGCATAGCTCGCTTCTCGCTGCACAATGAACATGCACATTTTTTATTTCTCATAGCATACACACGGGCCACATGACATACAGTTCTGCCAAACAAGACTTACAACTTCCACCCAAGCTTGCTTGTGTGCTCAATAAAATTCAGTTTTCGGTCCAGATGTGAAAACATAAAAAGAAGATCTGCAAAATTAAGATTATTGATTAAGCAGTTGATCAGATCATTGCAACAAAAATAAATAAATGTGAGTACATGGTTGACAAAACTTACCATCTTGAGTCACAAGAGGATAATCCGAAGCACTAAGATTAATAAACCAATCCCATTCCCTATTTTGCTTAAGAAGAATAGCACAAGCATGGAGCGTGTTAGAAACCATGGTCGGTCCTCTATAGGTGACCATATTAGCCTTTGTATTCATGAAAACATTTCCAATCTTGGAGAACATAGGATCATTCTCCACTCGTCTAGAAAGCTCCAATCTTTCCTCTTGAGAGGATTCGAGGTCCAAGTGAACAATATAATGATTCCGAGGATGGTACAACGCGTAAAGAGTTCTCCATAGCTTATCCAAATCACCCTTTGAACCAGAAATCAAATATGCAAATCTAGGAATTGTTGGACCAGCAGGAGAAGAAGGATTCATACGAACCTTCATCTCAGCATAAGTTGGATGGGTTTGGTTTAACCGTGAAGGAAAAATCGAAAAGATTGCATTTATGGTGTGAGCAGAATTAATCAAACCCATATTGAATGAAGTTGCAAGCAGGAAAATGCACAATAAGGAGCTTACAGCTAAGGGAAATACCCATCTTCTCTCCAACCCAACGTAACCCATTAACACAAAACACAACTATAACTATTCAAATCTGATAAAACATATATACCTCCTAGTTTCGATGTTCAGATCAATAGCTCCTCCTTACAAGTATCTGTTAAACCAACATTCAACAAATCAAAATTCCCACATAAATCCAACTGAATTTGAAGAAACCTATGCCAACAAAATAAAAATCACAAATTAGGAATCTAAATCAGAAACCAGATAATACAAATACCAACCAACACCAAACGTCACAGGATGCTATCAAATCACATGAATCAACAAAGAAACAATAGAATATCTATCAATGTATAGACTTAATCTTCATGTAAAGCCAACAAACGAGAGAAACAAGAAACGAATCAACAAAGGGACGTTATAATAATGATAGAAAGATTAATAATTATACATTGCCGGATGGGCTACAGGGGTGTCGTAATTGATAAAGACACAAACTTTTCTTGTTCAGACATGAATCTGATACAATCAACAACACCCCAGATGAAAAGATCACAACCCAGATCAGATACAAATCAAAAAGATCCAGAATGGAATGTGTGTGAGACCTGTGTTAGACAAGGAGGAGCTTCTTGTGTAGGAAAAAAAGGACAATTTTTTATTAAATAGGAGAGGAAGTTAATACGTATAATGATTTTTTAGACAAAAATGAGAATCAAATTTACTCAAAAGAAAAAAAAAAGAAAAAAAAAAAAAGAAAAAAAAAAAGAAAAAAACAAGAAACAGGACATAAGCGTGTTCAGTTGAAAGAGTATGGTGTTTAAGATAATCTAAACAAAACTTACCAATTCAATTCTTTCAGGAACAGAACACAACACAACAACAGTGTTTTGGTATTCAAAATTTGGGGGTCATGTTCTTGTTAACCAACATCATTGTAACGTTTTGTTGTTTGTGTGTTCAAGGGTTTTTGTTTTTTCACTTCTATTTTTGGAATTTATTTTTAATTTTTAATTAGCAGACATGGGAGGTTTGAATGTCTATTATATTGGTTTATCGTCGATTCATTTTGAGGGTATTGTTGTAAATTCACAATGGGTCGATTTATTTTTCCCTTTTAGATCTAGCAAATATGTAGAGTGTTGGTTTACTCGAATAAATGTTACGTGGTTAGGGGTTATTAGAGTGGAGAGAATATAAGGAAAATAAATAACTAGGATATGTAAAGTAAAGTTGTTGCCACCTTTTATTTTTGGTACGGGCACCCCAAATTAGGGATGGCAATAGAGTGGGAAGCTGCCCTATAGTTTAATATCTCACCTCAACTTAGGGGTGTGGAAAAAAAAAAAAAATCTCATGCAATTGAATTCCGGTTTGGAAAATCCGCAGATAGAATTCAGATATTCATATTCTAAATTACTAATTTGAATAAAATATTTTGATATTTTATTTTTATTAATAGAAATAAAATTGTTTTGTTACATATAATAAATAAGGAATTAAATAAAATATATCAAAATTTTTAAATAAATTTTAAAAAATAATTATTAATTAGCCAATAAATATGTGGTGGAAAAGAGACTCAAGGACTCCAAAGGTTATCACGCTAAGGGAAAAAGTCATTTCGGCCGAAATGTCTTAACAGGTAAAGAGTCGAAGTGATTGCGACAGAGGCTGAAAATGACATAGATAAGAGTGACGTTGGGCTGGGGCCACGGTACAGTGTTTGGAGCATAGGCTACTTCGGTCAAAAGCCATATCGAAATGACCCAGCACGATTTTGACCGAAGGCGATGAGACCCAATACCGATTCTTATGATTCAAGGCTTGTGGCCCAAGCTCAGTGAGTGCATTTTGGTTTAAGTTTCCCTAAAGAGTCTTTGGGTCACTAGTCCTAACAAGAAATAGTGGCCCTAGTTTAGTGAGACTAGGAGACCTGTTCCTAACAGGATTAGGACCCAATTCACCCCTATAAATAAAGGATAGGAATTCGAAATTCTTCAGCAGAAGAGTCATATTGTCTGGTTTATCAGATTAAGAGCTTTAGGGTATTTTTAAGCAATCTTAACCTTGTATCTTGGGTGGGGTTTTATTTGGAGCCTACTGTGGGGCTCGAATCCATGATCATACCTTAAGATCGATTTGATTTACAGCCTTAACTCCCGACAACCAGAAATGTTATGGACAGTCGTGATCAAGTTAGTAACAAAGAGAACCTCGTCCTCCGGACATCGGAGAAGCAGGTAACAATTCTTGAAAAAAAAAGTTCAAGAAAATGGAATAGGAAATGGAACTCTGGAAAAAAGAACTGTAGTCCTGAAAGAAATCCATTGTCCTGATGAAAGGAAAATCCAGGAAACTTAGCCGCGGAACTCTCCCCTGCGAAAACGTAAACTCGACTTTGGAGAAACCTCCGGTGAATGTGGGTATTCAAAAAAAAGTGAAGAGTTGACTAAGAGCCAAAAACCATTAACCGAAATAGTTCCAACGATTTTAGCGAGGAAGATGCAGGTCGGAGATCAAGAAAATGAGAATGCGAGAAGCATCGCGATCACGAATTAAAAGAATTGAAAATCTAGTCCAGAGGTGTAACATCCCAAAATTCAGAAGAGTTAAAAAGAATTGAATTACTACTCATATCACCGATATGTACATTATTTTTTGGGAGCCTAGAACTTGAGAACTCCAAAGTTAAGTGATATTGGTATTTCTAAACACATATTTGGTCCTTAATTGAAGCAACCTTGTATGATTTTTATTGTGTTTAGCTTAAAAATTAGCTCGAATGTTGGTACTGTTATTTTGTTGGTTTTGTTTTGCAAGAACGTTTGATTTTTGGAGCCAAAATTGAACAAGCAGGAGGTAAGAGGTCAAACAGAAGCAAACACGGGCAGCCAGTGTACCAGAATACGGACAGTGTAAAGTTAAGTTGAAGAAGGACAAAGCCATACACGGTCACACCGTGTGCATCAATACAGTCCGTGTGCGACCATCTAAAGAAACCAGAGCGATACACGGTCAGACCGTGTACTTCTACACAGACCGTGTATCGAATTAAAAAAATATTGTATTTAATCTAGAACGGTTTTTGTAATTGGGGGGTCGGTTTTTGAGAGAAAAAGTACGAAGATTTGAAGAGAGGAAGGAAATTGCGGAGGAAGAAGAAGAAGATTGGACAATAACGAAGCAAGTAGGAGAGATCCTCTTTATCAATATAGAGTTTTTCTTCTATTTCCTCCTCCTTTCAAATTATGTTGAACTATGTTGTTTTGAATTTTAGGTTATTCGACTTTTTCCATTGATGTTATTTACTACTCTTTTAGGGTTGGATGTTGATTTTCTAGTTTCCAAACTTTAGTTCAAGGGATTGTTTATGGAACCCATTATCATTTTTGTTTGATTTTCATCCTATTAGAGATTGCTGTATTCATGGAAGTAGCCAGGAAAATATGGTAGGGTGGGTTAATTTAAATTTGGGGTGCAGGGCGGAGCCCCGCAGTACGGTACAATAAAATTTTTAAAATTTATTATTTTTTGTATAAAATTTTAATTTAGATAAATTATTTATAATTAAAATACTTAAACCCTGTTTAAATTCTTTAAGAGATAAAATTAATAGATAGGGATTCAAACAGATCTTTTAAGAAATCTCTTAATTTGTAATAGCAAGAGCTCTTAACAATTATTTCATTACTTGAACCAACCCTATTAATACCTCTTAATACCTCTTAACATGTTGCAAAAATCTCAATAGCCCCACAATCTCAAACCCCTATTAATTATTAGCTAGCTAGTTAGTAATTAATAGGGGCAGGTTGGTCATTTAGGTACTATTTGCTAATTAGTTACTAATGGATCCAAACACCCCCTATTAATTAGCTAGCTTAATTATTAGTAGCTCTTAAAGTTGGTTAATTATTAACTTTTAAGGGATCCAAACACCCCGTTAGATTTTTATTAGATATTAGATTAATGTTTCAAAAAGTTATACCATTTAGCTATTAGATTAACTTCTAAGATAGTTATTAGATTAATTTTTATGAAATGTTTGATATTATTTTTAGTTTTTAAATTAGCTGTTAGATAAATTTTTTAGTAATTTTATATATAACAACTAATTTAAAAATTAAAATTAATATCAAACATTCAATCCAATATCTAACTTTACAATTAATTGAAAATTTATGTCAAACATACTCTAATAAAGTAAATCAATACTAGCATGAAAATAACTTTTACAATATCTTAAAAGTAAATATAATTATTGAAGCTATTTTAAATAGCGTACTAAATACGCATTTTCCCGAAAGCTAATTTTGGATGTATTTACTTTTTTTCTAACAATTTTTTTTACAACACTTAATAATATATTTATATATAAATTTAATTTAAATCAAAATAAAATTAAAATATTCAATTTAATTTGATTTTAGTTTTAGAAAATTAAAAATATATATACTTTTAATAATTTTTATAATTTTTATTCTATTTATAATAATATAACTAAAAAATAATAAATACAATGTGTAATTATTAAATAATTTTTATTTAGTTTTAAAAGTTAAAATTATACATATAATTATTATAGTATTTATTCTATTATATATTATTATTAAAAAATTATAAATATTATATATAATTTTTTTTTTTGGGTTTTGCTAGGGTGGGCTGCCCACTAGGACACTCCGTCCCTGGCCGTATTTGAGATTCTATAGCATGAATTGAAGTTGAGAAGTGGATATTTATGCTTGATTGTTCTCTAATTGGACTAATTGGAGGATTTTAGAAATGAAATACCCTAATTAGATTACTGGGGTTTTAATCATTAATTTGAACAGAATTCAACTTAAGAAACTAAGTTTAATGTATGTAGAGTTCGATTATCTCGAAAGAGGAATCAACCAACTTGATTAGTAATTGAAAATCTACCCTGAATTAATTTAATCTGAGTGGAAATTCAAATTTAACTCACATCCTTATAAATGTCTGATCAATTCAACCATGTTTTAGTTTAACAAATGAGCAAAATGATTTACTTAGCAATTTTATTTTAATGAACAAAGCTCAGTAATTTGGTTAGTCTCTGTGGATTGACACTTGCAAAACTACTTCGAGAACCGTATACTTGCGGTAGTGATCATTAAGCGTGCTTGGCTTTGAGCAATCTTGGGATGGATGACCTTCCGAAAAGTTTGTCTGAAAAGTATGCGAATGAGGATAAAGCATGCTGAAAAGCGTAATGGTAGTCTGTGGGGCTAGTGGTCAGCCTTAAAACAAGTAAAGTAATGATGTGGTGCCCTACCAGCGCGCCTCGGGTCATCCGGGGGCGGGATTTGGACATTACAAATGGATAATAGGAAAGAGGACTACAATGCGAGAATCCAGAACTCACTACTTAGATACCTCATTCGCGTTTTAGATCTTAAAAGCCGGGATGGCCAAGAGGTTCACTCTGCCTCACGTGAAGCCTTACGATGAAACCACTGATCCCGAAGATCACATTGCTGGGTACAAGAACCGCATAGGAATGTGCAACATCCCCGAAGAAGATCTAGAACCGTAATGTGTAAAGGCTTCAGCTCTACTCATACGGCGTCCACTCAAAGATGGTATTCAGCCTTGCCAGAAAAAAAGCATCAAGCCTTTCTCCTCCCCGGCCACGAAGTTTGTGAACCATTTCTCGAGTAGTCGAAAGAAGGAGAAAGACGTAAACGACCTATACAACCTGAAATAGGGAAGATTGAGAGCCTTAAACAGTATGTCCAAAAATTCAAAGACACTAAGATGGTCATTCCTGACTGTTAAGACAAAAGCGTCATCAAATCATTTATAAAAGGCTTGACGAAGGGTTCAAAATTCTATGGAAGCCTCAAACTGATCAAACCTCAATCTTTTAAGAATGTTCTCAAAAGGGCTGAAGATGCAATAGAATACAAGGAGAAGATTCAACCAAAGAATGCAAGAACCTCTCGAAGCACATTGGATCCCCGTGGAAGAAACGACCCAAGAACAAGTGATCGGAATAAAGACAATTGTAGTAGAGGTTGGAGGGATTTCGACCGAAGTGGTCCCAAAAGATTCAGGATAGAAATTATGTCCGGAGACTAAAAGAATTACTCATTTTGTAACGTCCAACCCCCACCCTGTATGGATAGGGTGCGAGATCGAGGTGTCACATCACCATTTAACCTTTTCTTTTACTTTTACATGTATTACCTCTAGTCTCTTATACTTTGAGTCATTTTCTTTTTAGTTAGATGATCACACTTCACACATACATAAGATAATCATACACTTATACATATAAGCCTTAATCATCCGATAAGTGGAAAAGAATTTGTTTTAATAGTGATAGTAATTAAACTTCGAAAATACAAGTAGACATAATAAGGTAAGCCTTTAAATTACATAACATTTATGACCCAAACTCGATTATGCATAAGTATATCAAGTTTGAGTCTTAACTCCTAAATTAACACATTAAGGAGTTGACAAAAAATAGCATTTAAAGTATATTGAATACATATTCAAGCGTTTCATTAAATACATAAGAGTTTTAAAACAAAAGGTGATGCGGAAGACAATGATGCCATGCCAATGGACCTTATTATGCTCGATCAACCTGAACAAATTATCCATCCGGGATTTTTTTTTTGAAGAAAAGAAAACAAACTGTTGAATGAAAAACATTAGGCTATCGAGTGTCTAGTTAGTAATCTCGAGCTCCCACAACCACACACAATGCATCTTTATAATTATTCATGAAATACAAGCATATGCAATCTCTAAGAGCCATTCAAGACTCTATCTAACAATTATCACACATTCAATTAATCATATCATCCCCACATAATGGGAACATTTATCAAATCAAATATTTTCCTTTTCATTTACCAAGCTTTATACCTATCATTCTCATTTAGGCTATTAGAAGCTAGTAACATAATCACATGGTATGCAATTACTTATTTCAAGAAGAAAAAAAAATGAACACACTTATCTTATCATATCATTTACCTTTCATAGCATTTATCCTTCATGATATATATATAATCATTTTAAACCTTTAAGAAGTTACTAGCAATGCAAGTAACGTTCATTCATCAACTAAGGTTCATTCATATATGCACATTTATTCACAACAAGATATAAATCATGGAAAATCTTCTCAACTAATCATTCACAAGTCATGCAACCCAAATCAATTCACTATCATGTCATTTAAACACTTCACAAGTTCTTATAAAGTTTACTTACATCACAAATAATATCCATAAGTCATTTCCCATCCATTTGAGCCTTACAAAAGGTCACCATATCATTTTAGTATAATTACTTACTCATTTATGGTTGAAAGAAAGTAATTTAAGGTATGTTTAAATCATTGGGAAAGAAAATTACATTTTATACAAAAGCTGAATTTTTGTATCTACTTGGAAGATTTTCAAATCGAGATAAGAAAATAACCTTATTTTTAAAATATAAAGATTTTTTTTAAAACTAGACTCAAAGATGAATCTGTAGCCGTAAACAACACCCCAATCGGAGTCCGGATGAGGGAGAACGGAGGCCGAGAAGTCGACTATTCAGACCTGGGCTTCCTGGTAAGCTGACCAGGGCGCGAACCAGGGTGCCCAGGGTGCAAAAACAACTTCGGTACCACTTTTAGCGTCATGGTCACTTACCAGGGCGCGGGGTGTTCCAAATGCCTAAAAATCATTGTTTCTTCAATCTTTTCACACAAAAACATTTTTTTGAGTTTGTAGACCATTCCAAAAACATTTTATGGATTTATTAGACACCTAAACACCTAGAACTACCCTAGGATCAAAGCATTAAATTACCTTTACATTATGATTCTTTTTATTCTAAAACATTTCATAAGAAACTTCTGTACATCAAAAGGTTTCTCAATTCATTTTCAAAACTCTTAGTAAAGGATTGTGAATCCAATTTGAAAACCAAAAGTTACACATACAACATTATGGACACTATAAGCAAACATTTATTCAACAATTAGAGTTGGTTGTCCAAACACATCCAAACAACACATATCACACCCAATCTCATACAATCAAACTTTTACAATATTAAACTACAAGATTCAAAGGCAAAACATTCAAGACATCATTAATCCATTTTTCACTAGTTTCTCATTTGTAAAATATCATTAGTATTCACCAAGTTTAGTTTAATTAAACCACATTCAATCATATATCAACATAGTGAACATCATTTAACCATCTTTAGACAACTTTTGGATTTCATTTACATTTGTAGCCCAATCCGCTAACATTTAAGGTAGAAATGAGACTTTTTGAGCCGAAACTCCATTTAGATCCGAAGATCGAAATCTGTGGGTCTAGTTGTACCTCCTTATGGGGCGAAACACCAGCTTTTGGAGCATTTGCTTTCTTTTAGACCATAAGGCCGAACTTTTATATTTTTGAGACCGTCGTCTCCATTTGAGGACTGTCGCCCTAGTTATCATTTGATGGCTTGGTTGTCACCATGAAACACACTTTCGTGTGGAGAAGTATACTTCTAGAGTTTATCCCTAAGGCATGCCTTTACTCCTACCACTATTGTTAGACGAGAAGGGCTTTATCATTCATTAACTTATCATTACTTTTCATTTCCATTTTTCTTTATTTCATTCCTTTTAGGCATGAGTCATTACACAAGTATAATTACAACACTCATGTCAACCACATTTGTATCATTTACATAGGAATCACATTTAAATAATTCATATAGTCATTTTCATATCATTTATCACCATAACCATACCAAGCAACATGTAAAGATCACAAAACCACTTATGAGCATATCTAAGCATCATGATCACAATACACATTATCCCTTTCACTAAAACTTCACATATACACATTTTTCATTCATTTATATTCTTATAACATTATTAGCCACATCAATGCAACAATCACTCAATTATAACAAAACAACCAAGCTATGGAGCATAAAATGAGATTACTAACCTTTCTTCCGAAGAAAGCTACTAAACCGCTTCGGTTTGGTGCTCTCCTTGCCCTTGGTTGCCTTTATAAACCATTAAAAGCAACCAATAATCAATATCAAACCACTTTCATGTAAAATCACTTTCTAGAAAGTTAGGGTTTCATTCAAATGGTAATTAGAGACACTAATGACTACAATTAGTGAACAGAAACTATAAATCATCATCATTTAACTCTAAAACACCCATTTATTGCAACCAAAAGCTTGAAACACCATTAATGACATTAATAGAGGTTGTTGGAAACTTACCAAGTATAGTGTGTGGAGAAGAAGTTTTGAAAACCACTTTTTATGCTTTGGAATAACTTATATTTCTTGAAAAATCAAATAGAAATGGTTGATTTGGTGAGTTTATTTTTAGGGTTTGAAAATGGTGGAGAGGGGAGGAGAAGAGACTTATACGGTTTGGGGTGTAGAAATGAAGGAGAGAGAGTGTAGACGAGGTCTTATCATGAATAAGTGAGGTTTGGTTAGAAACCAACTAAGCTAGTTGGTTTTGAATGAGAGGGAAAAATGGAGGGTGGTAGTAGAATACTGGGCCCCACTTGTCATGAAATTCATTTGGGCCTACTTGGATTTAATCCAAGCTCATTCTTAATCAAGTCCAAGCCCACTAATCAATTCCGGTTCTATTTCCGCTCACCTTTCAAATTTTCAAAATCATTTTCATTTATAAAATTGTCTCCCTATTTCGAAATCCACTTTTATAATAGAAGTTCACATTTCCACCAAAAATCACCAAATCACGATTTGAAACTCAATTTCAAAAATAGTCTTTAAACTCACATTTATTCGACTAAAATCGACTTTTTAATTCCGGCTCTTACTAATGTCTCTACTTTTACCATTTTACCCCTCTAATGAATTTTCGATTCATTCCATTAATGATTTTTGAAAATTCACTCTTTAAACTATTTTTAAAATGTGAAAAATTATTGAAAATTTCTAGACCCTATTTTCGGACATCACACATTATCCCCTCACTATCCTTACGGGGGAAGCCATCACAATACTTAAAAATAAGGAAAAGGGTTAGATGACTCGAAAAATCAAAGAACCCCACCGATCGATAAAATATGTATCGATATTGTCGGTTCGACAAAGATCACGGTCTGAACACAAATGACCGTTGAACACTAAAGAAAGAAGTAATCGACCTTATAAAAGTGAGACATTTACAAGAATACCTAATGGAGAAAGGTAAAGAAAATAACCGCCGAGGTTAATGAGAATCGACAATAACAAATTTGGGTCCCAGTTGCGATTATCAAAGATAAAAGGTTTATAAATATGATTGGTAGAGGATCAGATATCTGCGGTTTAATAAGTTCGATCACGAAAAGAAAGCTCAGAGAAACTTTTAGCGTATATATCATCAAGAGCGGGTCTGCTAAAAATAGATGTTCGATTATATACCGAAGATGAACTCAGGCAAGCCCAGACACCACACCATGACGCAATGGTAATAAAAATCTTAATCGCGAACTGGGCCGTCAAAAGGGTGCTGGTAGATCACGGTAGATCTATCAACGTCCTATTTTTGCAACCTTTAAAAATATGTAACTAGATAAAAGAATGTTACAGAGAAGGTTGTATCCCTCATCGGCTTTGATGAGAGATCCACCTCTACCATAGAAGAAATAAAACTACCGGTGTTCGTATAAGGAATCATCCTCCACACAACATTCCTAATAATCAACTCGAACTCAACCTATAATGTCATACTCGGGAGATCTTGGATACACGGGATGGAAGCAATCTCATCCACGTACCACCAGCTCTTAAAGTACTTCTCAAGGCATCAAACAAATCAAGGAAGAACAAGGCTTGTCCAAAGAATGCTATGCTAACTGTCTGTGGCCGAAAAATTAGGAAGGATAGCAACCATAACAGCGACCAAAAACATCCAGAGTTTCTACCGAAGATTAAGTATACGAAATTCCACTTGACGGGAAGCATGAAAGAAACGTCTTTAAGCAGCTCTAAAAGATCAGAGAAGGACAAACTGATAGCCTTCCTCAAAGACAACCTAAACTGCTTTGCTTAGTCACACAAGACATTATGAGGGTAAGTCCGACAATTATTACCCACCATCTAAACGTTAAAGAAGGGCTAAGCTGGTTGAGAAGAAATGAAGGAGGTTTACACTTGAGCAGAATAAGATAATAAATGAGGAGGTCAAAAAGCTCATTGCCAACGACTCCGTCAAGGAAGTACAATATCCCAAATGGCTCACAAACGTGGTGATTGTTAAAAAGAAGAATGAGAAATGGAGGGTTTGCATCAATTTCATGGACCTTAACATGGTATACCCAAAAGATCTTTTTCCGCTACCTCACATCGACCTCACCACAGATGCAATCGCCAGATATGAAATGCTCAACTTCATGGACGAATGCTCCGATTATAACCAAATATTGATGCATCCCAATGATCAGGATAAGAAAACCTTCATTACAAAGAGAGGGATCTACTACCATAAGGTGATGCCCTTTGACTTGAAAAATGTAGGATCAACATGTCATAGGCTCATGAATAAGATGTTCGCAAATAAGCTGGGAAAGAGTATAGAAGTCTACATAGACGACATGTTGGTAAAATCAGAATAAGTAGGATAACATGTCCACCACCTAAGCTATATATTTGAAATCCTTCGAAAATACAACATGAAACTCAACCCTACTAAATGCCAATTTGGGGTAAAAGTAGGGAAGTTCCTGGTTATCTAGTTACAAAAAAAGGAATTGAGGCAAACATAGACTAAATCAGGCCAACCCTAAGTATATCCGAACCCAGAAATAAGAAAGATGCCTAAAAGCTCAAAGCAGACTGACTGCACTGACGAGGTTTATTCTTAAGGCCTCAGAGAAGTTCCAGTCCTTTTTGAATTATTAAAAAGTCAAAGAATTTTGAATGGACCGAAAAATGAAGCAAGACCTTGGCGGATATTAAAATTTTTTTACTAGCCCACCACTTCTGGCCAAACCAGAAAAAAAAATGAGACATTGTACCTGTACCTCTCACACTTAGATATCACCGTAAATATTATCCTATTAAAAAAAATCGGAGGAAAGCAACAATCGGTTTACTTCACAAGCAAAACAATTACGTCGGTAGAAACGAGGTACTATACTCTGGAAAAAGTCAAAGCCTTGTATTTACATCAAGAAAACTCTGGGCTTACTTCTAAGGCCACCCAATCATGGTGATAACCTCGCTTCCCCTAAGCAATATAATACATTCCCCTAATAAATCCGATAAACTAATGAAATGGGTCTTATGAGTCAAGACACGGGTCAAGATGCTAGAAAATCTCTGTACCATTTCTATCGGCCTAGTTGGCGACCTTGTCCATTGGACCAAGGCGTTAACCAAAATGCCAGGGGTCTTGGTACAGATTTTGATGGCTGTATCCTATGAACTAAGACATCATGTACCTGTTCGGGTTTCCAAACACTGTTTTCTATTTTGTTATTTATGTTAATGTTTGGACAATTGATATTTGAATAGTTATAAGTGTATTGTGTGTTCATTAGTGATCAAATATTAATAAGAAGTATATGTATATATGATAATTGGAGTATGAAGTTTTTAACTGGGCGTCGATAGCCTAGTGCTTTCCTTTTATTTTTTTAGTGTCCCTTATTCAATGTGAAACAAATATAGGTGATCGAGCAAGTATAGGGTCATAATGCATCAAATTTTTGAAGTGTACTTAGAGATTATTCTTTATACTTATCTTTTCAAACTTTACATACTTTTTCCTCAATAATTATAAACCAAAGGGATTAGTTACTTGTTGTTTTCAAACTATACGTCTCAGATTGAGATTATTAGTAATTAATATATATATATATATATATCTTATGTTGATATAATGACATGTATTGGATTTATAATTACTATTATGAAATATTTATTTTGAAAGTCTTAAGGGAATGATATTGAAGCACTATTGTTATCGATTATTGAATATGATTGGATAGAATAGTAGTATTATTACAGTGCGTTTATTGTATGGTGCTCTAGCCACCACACTATGAGTCCACTATCAGTGGGGTTGGACTCTACAATAATACACAAATATTTCAACACCTTTTTCATCAGTTATTTCAATATGATAACCATTCATTCTTATATCTCTCAAATTGAACAAATTTCTTCTTGATTTGTGATAATATAATGCATTCTCTATATACAATTTAGTGTTATTTGGTAACAAGATCAAAGCCCTTTCAGAGCCTTCTATTATATCTACTAGTCCTGATATAATATTCATATCCAATTGAATTATAATTAATTAAAAAAAATATTTTAGCTATTGTGATATTATGAGTTATAACACTATCAGCTAAATATATATCTCCAAATATAGTTATTTCTTGATTTAAATGCAAAAACTTGTTTAAAGAAGAACAAAAGATAAGTTCAACAAAAATGTAATATATACCATAAGATTCACTATTTATACATATTTACAATTCAAATCAAATTACATTATGCTATTATTTACACAACAAAATAAGGAAAAAGTACATTCAAGACTTCACCTATAGTTAACACTTCCATAAGTAATCGATGATCAATCTTTCCATCAGAATCTTCGCAGAAGCCGGCGGTTTCCATATTTGATGTCAACATGACCAATATCACCATTGTTGAAAACATCAACCATATTTACTTAATTATTTTTTTCCTTTTCTTGTTTGTCTTAAATTTCTGATAAGCTTAACCACGTGTTTAAGGCGCGAAAAATTCTCAAATAATGAGTAGGGAAACCACATATGTAACATGGACCACATTGGAACTTCGGTTGTTCCAGAACTTCTTTTCCTTTACTCAAGTTTGCATTATAAACATTCCATTTTTGGGGAGTATTTATATTATTATGGGGATGTCCATAATTGTTACTGGAATTATGATATTATTCTTGACGACGTCCTTATCCTCGGTCATTTCCACAATTGTTCCTACCACTATTTCCATAATCACTTTCACGTCTAGAACCATGATCACGATTATGATCATAATTACCACGACCATGTCCGTGTTCATATTTTTCATTAGGGTAATTGCCAAAAACCCTCAAAGTTCTGAAACGTTTGATTTTTCGCCACCGGTTTTCAAACGTTGTACCAAACCGCCCCCATTTACAAAACCAAAGCTGTTTTTCTGTTATGATTAGATATTTTCTGTTAATGGGGGCGGTTTGACACAAACGTTTGAAAAACGGTGGTAAAAAATTAAACGTTTCAAATTTTGGACGATTTTTTGTAATTTTCCTTTATTAATTCTCTAAATGATATTTTTTTTTCTTGTTAATTTTTTTATTTATATAGAATAAAATTATAATATAAAACTAATGGAATAAAATATAAATATAAAAAATAGCAAGTGAGCATAAGCAATATTTGATTATAATTGCAGGTGAGCAGAACAATATTTGAAAAATAAGAAGATATATAATGCGTGATTATCCAAATTACTTGGAAGAATTTGCAATATTTTTTGGTATTTAAAGAATATATATAATGCGTGATTACAATCGTTTTTTTTTTCTTTTATTAAGTTTAATTTAGTGGTAGATTTTTTTAGTTCATTATTCTTAATAATATAGATATTTACATGTTTTAATAATTGTTAGAGTTGTAGTAATAATAATTGAATATTATTTATAAATTATATTTACATCATTTTAATAGGTAATATTTTGTTTACCATTTTAGTTTACCATTTCTAATATTAATTTTTATATTTATTATAATTAAAATGCAGAATAATTATTCCTTTATTTTAAAAGTATTAGATATTGTCATGAATTTTTATTCTAATAATTATCATTTCGCAATTATAATATAAAATTAATGGAATAAAATAATAATAATAAGAAAAAAGATATATAGTTTTTAAAAAAATAAATTTAAAGAAATAAATAGGTTAATAAATTAAATTAATTTAAATATTTAAATTTAAAAAATAAATAAAAAGGTACTTTTGAATTAAACTACTTTTGATAAAAATATGAAATAAAATGTGGAACAATTGGAATCTAACTAGTTAAATAATTCTTTTAAAAAAATAATTAAATTTTATATTTATGAAAACCCCTAAACAATATCACATTTATATTTATAAATCATAACATATCCTCCAATTGAGATAGTGATAAACGTATTAATATTATTTAGAGAATTAATAAAGGGTAATTATAAAAAATCCTACAAAATTTGAAACGTTTTGATTTTTCGCTACCGTTTTTTAAACGTTTGTGTCAAACCGCCCCCATTAACAGAAAACATTCAATCATAACAGAAAACAACTTTGGTTTTGTAAATGGGGGCGGTTTGGTACAACGTTTGAAAATTAGTGGCGGAAAATCAAACGTTTCAAAACTTGGGAGGTTTTTGGTAATTACCTTTTTTCATTATAATTGGCATTCACTTTAGAGAGCGCTTTAGTACCAACAGGGTTTTTTTTTTTTTTTTTTTTACTGTTTTTCAATAACGCTCCATTATGTTTCTCAGTAATTCCAAAATGGTAATCACATCATCATATTGTTGTAAAATTATTTGGGAATGATGAAAAGTGGTAAATATTTTTTATATCTTCATTAGTTTTTATTTCCTCCCCCCGAGAGATTTTTGCAGTGATAACATGTTATAAAAATGAGAAGAGAATTGGATAGAGACGAAGAAAAAAATATTATAAAATAAAGAAGTAAAAGTTATTAATAAGTGGGTATAAAACCTAAGAGCATTTCCAATAATTTAGTGGATTGAGACATATGTGGCATGCTAAATAGAGGGTGTGTGTCAAAAATAGTATTTTTTATAGAAAAAAATTAAAATTAGGTGGTTATTCTCTATTCAAATTCCCCTAATTTATAATTTATTAGAATTTAATTTTTTTTCTTTTTAATTTATAATTTTTTAAAAAATTTAGATAAAAATAAAGTAATTATAATTTAAAAATATTAATTTACACCCATCAATTAGGATGTGAAAAATAGAAGATTTACCCAACACCCTTTATTATTTTTTTCCACACACCAAGACATTGAGAGTTCAGTTTGTCATTTGAGTGGATTTTTTTAAAAAAAAATTATGTGTAAATCAATAAATTCACATTCCATTGAAAATACTTTTGTTTTTCCATTTGATATTTAATTTCTTAAAGAATAATGAAATGGGGATTGCTAAATACAGCAGCAAATTTATTAATACAGCATTTATTATTTCAATTTTATCATTTTATTTAATTTTCCGTTCAGAAAATAATTTCATCAAATACTGTTAAACATAAAAAGATGCGCTTCAAGCATGCTCATATTGAAGAAGGATTTAGAAATTTTGTCACATTCTGATCCGACCGTAATAGGTGAAAGGGGATCACATTGTCACATTATTGATCACTTGCAAAGTCCAAATTAGGTTCATCAGAATCAACCCTTTAATCAATACATTGATAATGATGTTACCTATAAGAATTGCTTCTCCAATTCCTGAAACCAATATTGATGAATATACCACCAATAATGATGATCACGATAACCACATAGTTTGTGTTGGATGGAGGAGGATTAGCTGTAGCGAATGACTGAATGTTAATGGCATATAGAAATCTTGGACCCACGTTACAAGTGTACACACAGACTCTAAACACAATCATGAGAGCAACAATAGTTAAGCCAATTGAAAATTTGAGAAATGCTATTGTGAAAGCAATATAGATATGCAAGAAGATACTAAAACAAAATTTCAGAAAACACTAGTCCAGAAACAAAATTTGAGGCATATTGTGGGTTTTGCAGAGAAGAAAACATATCAAGCGAGAACAACGATTCCGGTACTTGCGATGGAGCACATATTGGAACAAACCAGTTCCTGAGCTCGAAATATGGTTATTCATTGAGTTGTAAAAATCAAAATATTTGATATTATCCATAATTGTATAATAAAAATAATAATAATAATAAAAAAAACAATTTGAATCAGTTGAGAAAGAATGAAATAAAGAATTTCATTCGAATTAAAAAATTATATTTTTTATTTTTAGTTATATTAAGGGTATAATTGGAAAATAATTATGGTATTAATCAATTTACTTGGATATTTACCAATTTTATAATGAAATTAATGAAAATTATAATAATGAGATAATTGATTGATAATAAGAATGATAAATGAGACAAATAAATTTATTCTATTTATCAGAGCATCTCCAGTGGAATGTGAATTTATTGGTTTGCACATCCACGTGGACATTCTGGATTTTTTATTTAAATAATCCACTCCAATGGCAATGTGAATTTACAATGTGCAGGTGACGTGGCAGAAAAAATAATAGAGGGTGTGGAGTAGAGCTTCTATTTTCCACGTCCTAGTTGACGGTGTCAATCATCAATTTTAATATTTTAAAATTGTAATTACCATATTTCTAGTTAAATTATAAATTAAAAAGGAAATAGAAATTTAATTCTAATGGATTATAAATTAGAGAAATCTGAATAAACAATAACCACTGTGGACGATTTTTAATTTTTTTTCTCCAATAATATTACTGTTAACACATCATTATCCACACCCTTTATTTATCATGCCACATTTGCTTCAATTCACTGGACCATTGGAGATGCTCTCATATATATATATATATTATAATAACGGTGGAAAGACCTATATTATTATACATTGAATTTTTTTATTTTTTATTTCTTTAATTTCCAAAGTCCTTTTCTTTACTTATATTTGTCCAATGAATACATTTTCATAAATACTTTGAATGAGTAGTGTTTTTGATCCATTATTTTGACCACGTTTAACATTTGTGATTGTTACACAACGTTATTATGAACCATCACCATTCAAAGAAAAACAAACACAACCTTACAAAAATATTATCCAATTCTAAAGAGAAATCAAGTACAAGAAAACAAGTGAAGTGAAGTGTTCAATTTCAAACAAAAATCAGTTGCAGAGAAAACCAGATCAGTTCAGACTTCTTAAGATACAAAATAATACAGGATAGATTTTCGATCATGTGCTCTAGCTGCGTACACGTACGTGCATGACGATGTCAAGCTTTCACGTGACACACGTGCACAAACACGTGTTGTAATATATGAAAATTGCGAGGGTAAATATGTAATTAGATGGATAAGTATAGAATAGTACAGTACCTATCCAAACAGAGACGGTGGTCTTGTAATCATCGACATAACATAGCGTGGCACAAAAGAATTGACACGTGTATAGTGTGATCGATAGAATAAGCTAAAAACAAAAATGCTTTACATATATAGAAACAAAACCCTCAATTTACTTTTTCTCGATTTGTTCCCTGTGTATATAAATACAAGGAAAAAAAACCCACATTTTAATATTTATAAAATTTAGTTTTCGAAAAAAAAATCTATGAATTTTAGATTAATGATCTGGGAAATTAAAAAATATATATATTTTTCTATAAAAAAATTATTTATTATGTAAATTTAAAAGAGTTGTGAATTAGAAAATTTTTAAAAAATCTGTATCGATTTTGTTTGTATTTGAGATTAATATCTGTTATAATTATTATCGAGATATCACCACACTTTTTAACAGAATATTTGGATTAAATATATTTAAAGAAATAATAATAATTGATTTTTTAAGTAAATTAGATTTTGTATGGATATATAATTTTTTTTATCATTATTAATCGATAGATTTATATATAATTAGTATTTTAAGATACTAGCTATTTATGATAAAATGTAAAAAATTAAAAATATATTTTAATGAAAAATAATATAAAATAATATAAATTTGGAATAAAGTTTAATAAAATTTTAACATTATTTTTTACTATCTCTCCTTGCTTGTTATTGTTATTATATTTTCAAAATTCTAATAACATATATATAATTACAATATATATATATTTAAAACTATTATATACAAAATATTTTTAATAAAAAAAATTTTATTTTCAAATATTTTATTTATTTTTTAAATTAAATTTATTATATTATTGATTTTATACCTAGAATGGAAATTTTTCTATGTCAATTTTTAAAGGGTTTTAGTTAATCTTGTTTCGCTTATTAAAAGCGATAAACGGCGAAAATAAATATAAAAATAAATATTATTATCGAGATAAAATAATAAAAAATAAAAATATAAATTATTATTTTTAAAGCGTTTTAGTAAATTAAAACATACGTAAAATAAAAATACTAGTTTAACTTTTAAATATTCTAATACTTGATACCAACAATTAATCTAAATATATCATTTATCAACTGCTATAATTTTTATAAATATTTTAATTTTATATTTTTATTTAAAAAATATTTTTTAAATGGAAAGATATTACATGATAATAATGTTAGATTTAAATATTAAAAATAATAAATTATAATAATTAAAATTTATTACTAACATATAATTAGATTAAATAATTTGGTGTGTGATATGAATTACTAACCAAACTTAGAATGGAATTTTACCATGAAAAATTTTATGTATTAATATAGTAAATTATAAAAAGAAAATACAATTTCTCATATCATAAAATATTAATAAAAGATAGTATGTATGATGCATCACTTGTCAATTATGAAAAAGGAGCTAAATATATAATGTATTTTAATATTTATTATTTGATAATTGATTTTTAATAGTTACATATATTTTATTTAGTTAGTTTTAAAAATATTATATATTTATAGTTTCGATACATTTTATGTTCATAAATTACTATTAAAAAATTTATAATGAATTTTTATAATAAAATTTTCATATATAAAAAATATTTTAAAAAAAAAACTCACAAGGACTATATTCTAACAAATTCACTTTGTTATAAAAATAATTTTTGCAAAATAACTAAATAATAATATATATTTATTTTTAAAAATATCATATTAATTTCAAATATTATATTTTACATATTTGTATATTTTATATTTATTATTATTAATATTAATTAATTAAATTGTTAAAAAAATTAATTAATTAAATAAGAGATTGTCGTCAGTTTTTTTTATAATTAATTAAAAAATATTATATTTATAAATAAATTAATTATAAATAAATTAAATATGTATATTTATTTATGACATCTAATACCCATTTTCAAAGTGGTTGAAAATGAATATATATATATATATATATTTCGTTTAAATTTTATTTTTATTTTTGAAATATTAATATAGAATAAAATAAATATAAATTTATTAAAATATTGATATATATATAAATATAATTTCTTTTTATATTTTTAAATAACGGTATATTATTAATATTTTGGTTTAAATTATTTTAATTTATTTAATAATTTTTTTGACTAGTTATATTTTTTTTTAAAAAAATTAAAGATTATTTTATTACTATATTCCCCTATATATTTACACATTTTTAATTGATGACTTAAAATTAAATATTAAAATAATATATTAATAACGTATGTTAAAAAAAAATATTAATAACGCTTTTTAAAAAATATATATATATATATAATTAGTAACAAATATATGAAAAATAATTTTTATATATACAATCAATGAAAAATGCTAATAAATAATTTTTTAAAAAAATACTTGATTTGTTAAAAAACAAAATAAACGAGAGTCCTGGTATTTTTACTGCTTGTAGAAAATTTAACTGATAACAATATTTATCCCATAAGCTGTTTGAGAAATCTGACCTGAAAAATCTCTCTTTTTGAGGTCCCTTATAATAATAAGGAGCCAAAACCAGCACAAACAACAAACCAAACCAACTGAGATCTGAGAGTTGGGTTCTTCTCAATCTTCTCTGTTCACACCCATTTTCATTTGCACACGAGGACCCTTTTTCCTCAAGGGTCTGCTCTGTCTTCTATCTGGTAATCACTCTGTGTTTTTCGTTTGGGTTTATAGATTTGTCTATGTTTTATAGCATCTGTTCATTCACCTTGTTTGACCTTTTCTGGTGTTCTTGATCTTATCTGGTTCTTGCTTGTTTGATCTGTTTCGTTTCGTTTCGATTTTTTTTTTTTAATTTTTTTTTTTATCATTTGTATGTGTAGTTGTTGTCTATCGATTGTTGATTGTTGTCTGTGTTGTTTGATCAATCGGATATTGGATATGATTTGTTATTCGTTTTTATTGTATGTGGGTAAAACCCTTTTGTGTTGGTTTGATTGTCTTTGAATTTCGGTTGTAATTGGAAGATCTGTGTTGGTTTTTCGTTGTTTGTGTGATCATGTTTGATTTTGAGATTTATTTGTGAAGTGATTTTGATTGATTGGATGGTTTGTAGGCTGATTGATTTGATTTGATTTTTTGCAGATTTAGTTTTGTTTGTGTTAAATGGGTATTGAGGTTGTTTCCGAGATGGCTCAAGTACCTGTTGAGACTGTGGTTAATAATAACCACGAGAAGGAGAATGGGAAGCTGGACCATGAGCCTGTCAAGTTTGGTTCACAGGATGATGCGCCGGTTAATGGGGAAGACAAGAATGTGACTGTGGTCAACCTGCCGAAAGATGCTGTTGATGAGTGGCCGGCACCTGTGCAGATCCATTCATTTTACTTTGTTAGGTACCGGCCTTATGATGATCCCAAAATTAAGGCCAAGCTTGATCAGGCTGATAGGGAAATTCAGAAAAGGAACACTGCTAGGTTCGAACTCATGGAAGAGTTGAAAGCCAAGAAGGTGAAAATTCAATTTCGTATCACATGTTTAGTAATTGTTATTGGCATTATTGAATTGTATTGTTTGCTATCTTAGTTGATAATGGTGATTTTTATGTCCTTGTTAGTGTGATGTTCTGTTTGGATAAGATTAATATTTTTAGTTTGAGAAATGAATAGATAAAAAAATATTTTAACTCCTGATTTGATTTGTTTTGATTTGATGTATGATGTTGCTTTTGATTTTTATTATTATTATTTTAAGCCTTGAGTTGCGGAAATGGCACTACTCTTTTAGTTTAGAGTTTTAGGTGTTGGGATGTCATTTTTGCTATCTATTGATGAGGCTTTTGGGTTGTTTTCTGGTAGGTCTTCATAACAGAGTGAGCTGGTAATCAGTAGTGTATATGGTGGGGCTTTAACCAATTTTAGTTATGAATTTTATTTTTGAGGTTCTGATATAGTCTACTTTCTCTATGCATATGGTTTCTTTTGACGTGTCATGGTTATTGCTAACATGTTGATAAGATGGTACTGGCTTTTGTGTTTGATCATTAAATGTGAAACTTTATATGATTCTGTTTGCTGTTAGTGCAAAATAATTCACGTACTCTTCAACCTGGTCATGATTTTCTCATGCATTCATTAATTTCAATGATACTTTTTTTTTGACCATTTGTGTTGGTGAAAGATGTTTCAGTATATCAGTGTCAATATGATTTTTTCTCATTGTTGTGCATGTTGAACCAAAAGCATAGAATCTAATCTAGCACTGATGTTCATGAAAATTTTCATTGTAATTTTCCTTTATGCAGTCAGAACGAGCAGAAATAATTGCTCAGGTGAAGGCTATCAGGGGTGATGTTTTTCATTTCAAGAATATTGCTGATGAGAAGAAAAAGGAAATGGAACCTTTACAACAGGCTCTTGGCAAGCTGCGTTCTTCCCAAAATACTGGTCGATCTGGCGGTATATGTTCATCTGAGGAAGAGCTCAATGATGTGGTATGCATCGGCCACTCTTAATAATTGATATTCCACATTTATAATTCTGTTTTCTGCTGTACCTACCCTTGCCCTTCAATTTGATTCTGATTGGTGAGTGGTCGATACAGATTCATAGCTTGCAATACCGGATTCAACATGAGAGCATCCCATTGTCTGAGGAGAAGCAGATCCTTAGAGAAATCAAACAGCTCGAGAGCACTAGGGAAAAGGTTATGGCTAATGCTGCCATGAGAGCCAAAATTCAGGATTCACTTGGTCAGAAAGAAGCTATTCAAGATCAGGTTAAAGTAAGAGAATATGGAACTTTCTTTTATGTTTTGAAGCTTTTTCTCTATGAACTCATATTTAATACATTCATTAATATGTCTACTGTATTTATCTCATCGTAGCTCATGGGAGTAGACTTAGATGGAGTAAAGAAAGAACAACAGGCAGCTTGGACAAAAGTTAGTACGCTTGATGCCAAAATCAAGGCATTAGACAAAGATATTAAAGTTTTACAGGATGAGGTGCAAGCTGTGACTGATAAGCGTGACAAAACATTTGAAACCATCAAGGAATTGAGGAAACAGCGTGATGCAGAGGTAAATATGAACTGTATCCATTGTCATTGTCAGTCAGCATAGTAGAAGTCGTGTCTTAGACTGCTGTATCTTATCTTATCTTATCATTTCTTTGTATTTAAATATAACCCCTTTCTAAATGTTATTTTCCTATGATTTAAAGATCTTTTATGTATTTTAGAAACCAATCAAGATAGGATATCAGCACAGTAGTAGTCCTATCTTAGACTGCTGTATCTTATCTTATCATTTCTTTGTATTTAATCTTAACCCTTTCTGTATTTTAGAAACCAATCAAGATAGGATATCAGCACAGTAGTAGTCCTATCTTAGACTGCTGTATCTTATCTTATCATTTCTTTTTATTTAATCTTAACCCTTTCTAAATGTCATTTTCATATGATTGAAAGATCTTTTTTGTATTTTAGAAACCAATAGAGCTAGGATATTAACGTTTATTGATGTTCTTTCAGTCTCTTTCTTGTCAGTTTGAATATTCAAGAAAGCTGATCAATTTGAAAAATTTTTATCCTCCCCCCAGAATGCGTTGTTCTACGAACATCGGAAGATCTTGAACAAAGCCAAGGAGCTTGCTCTGAAGAAGGATATCAAGGCACTTCAGGAATATGCAGAAACGGAGGTGTGTTGGACTTGTACCTTATATTTTTATTCAATACTGCGAAGCTCAACTATTTCCCCATCTTATAATATTATGAACCCATTGTTGTTAGGTGGAGAAATATATGTCTCTCTGGAGCAGTAATAAGGCTGTTCGGGATGATTATGAGAGGAGAATTTTACCGTCACTGGATGCTCGACAATTGAGCAAGGACGGAAGGATGAGAAACCCTGATGAAAAGCCCCTGGTAGTGGTGGAGGCTCCAGCGCCTTCAGAACCAGAGCCTCTGGCAAAGGCTAATGTGAAGCGACCAAAGGAAGATGCCAAATCCCCTCCTCAGCAAGAAACATTGCCTGCCCAAAAGGCTCAGAAAGAAGGCAATAAGAAATCAAAGGATACTAAATCTTCTGTGGAGCACGACATTGCAGACAATGAGATTTTTGTGTCAGGAAAGCCAGCAGCTGTAGAACCAAAGATTGATGAAGCTAAGTTGAAGGAGATTAAGAGAGAGGAGGAACTCGCAAAGGCAAAGCTAGCTATGGAACGGAAGAAGAAGCTGGCTGAAAAAGCAGCTCTAAAAGCAGCTAAAAGAGCTGAGAAGGAAGCTGAAAAGAAGCTCAAGGAAATTATTTATACAATTTGAAATAAACAAGTTTACCAGCCATTTAATATTTCTTAAACTAATATGAAAATGCTATTTCATTTCAGGAGCGCGAAAAGAAGGCAAAGAAGAAGGCTGGAGGTGTCAATGAGGAATCATCTGACGCCATCACGGAGACAGATGAGACAGACAATGCTGATGCCAAGTTGGAAACTCCAGTGGAAGCTCCGATCCCTACTAAGCCTAAGGTCCAAAAGGAGACCATCAAGCATAGGACTCGATCAAGGGGTTCAGAATCCCTGCCTAAGGCGATACTGAAGCGTAAGAAGGCGACCAACTACTGGCTATGGGCTGGTCCTGCAGCTCTGGCAGCTGTGTTGATGGTGGCGCTGGTGTATTACTTCTATCTTCAGTGAAAGGGAAGACAATTTTAAGCTTTTGATGAGAAGTGATGAGAGAGAGAGAGCATGATGAGTTGAGTAGTAGGGAATGTAGAAGCTACTTGTTAAGGGTTAATTTGTTCTTTGCATCCTGTATGAAGGATGGACACAAAACTCATAAGGATGGTTTGTAGCTGGATAAGTATAAAACATTTACCAGTGGTTTAGAAACTATAATACTTTTCTGTTTCATGTATTTTCAAATTTTGACTGGAAATCAAATCTGTGCCTGTTAGCTATGTGGAAGTGAGACTCACGATAGTTTGATTAACTTCTTGATCATATATACAGAAGGATATAATTGGTATTTTCGCATATAAAATGATGTGGGCTTGGGTTCTGTAATGGGTAAAGCCAGGCCCAAATTAAAGTTTCTTAAAAGCAAGAAAAAGCCCATACGAAGCCACTGTGAGCGACAAGGCAAACCATCGACATGACTCCGACGATAGCTACAATACGCTCGCTCCTTGCCACCAGAGCAAGCTTCATTTCACCTCCTTCAACGAGATTTTCAACGAAACCATTTCAGGCTCACTATTTCTTTCCTCTTTCATATGGATACAACACTCTTTCAAGAGGTAAAAGGCTCATTATATATACGCAATAGATTACAATTTCATTCACATGAGGTTATTAGGTTGCCAATTAGCTTCATAGATGTAAAACTCATGTAATTCGACGCGACATTCATTCAATTTGAATTTGTAGGCTGTAGATACGTAGATTTTGTTCTCATTAGCTGTTTGGTTTGTTTATGATTGTGTATGATTCAGGAATGTGTCAGCTGGCGCAAGTTAGTAAGGGAGATGTTGAGGATTTACTTAAGGGTGCTGGAGACAAAAGTATGGTTGAGGAAGTCAAGCGTATTCTGGAAATGGTAATTTGTAGTTGAATTGTGTGTGTGTTTCTACTTTTTTTGTGAGTGTGGTTTTGTTTTATGTCCTTAGCTTTGGTAGGCTAGAAGGGCATCGTTGAGAAGAGATGTTCTGCACACAGACTTTCTTACACCGCCTCTGTTGAAAGACTCGATGATTGCATTGGAGAAACTTGCTGATGTTAAAACAGTTGCTCAGGGTGGGTACCCTCAGGTAATGCTAATTTTGCAATTTGCAATGAGAAATCTGTATATGTATTATGGCTTTGCTCGTGTGAGCTCAAATTATTAAGTTGTTGAGAAAGTTAATGTAGTTTTTCATATGATTCGACAATTTAGGATCAGTTCTCTTAATAGTTAGGCTTTAGAGACCACCAGTTTTGCTGCTGCGCAAGTTCTTGGAATGATGCATTTGAGTTTCCATCATTTGTTTTGTCGAAAGGCATTCAGTTCGGGTGTGCATCAGACTGTCCTGCCTTCTAATTGAGAATCTTTTCCTTTAACTAATGAAAATGATTATTCTATCCTGTGTCTCTAGGCTGAGAGATGCCGGCTCTCTGTTGGACATCCAGAAGCATTGACAAGTGATCCAGATGTAGTTGAGGCTCTGAGGTATCATTTTAAAGGTTCATACTTTTGATTTTGTTCTATTTTGGGCCTTTTTATCACATAGTCATTCCTTTGACTCCAGTATCACAGGGAACTTCGGATTTCAACCTTGTTCTCATGGTGACTTTCTTGGTGCAATTCTTGGCACTGGGATCGCACGGGAAAAACTTGGAGATATCATATTGCAGGTATCATCTGAACCACTATTTTGTTTCTCCTCAAGAATGCAGTTCTAGTTTCTTAGGTACAAATCCTTGACTGACCTAGTTCAGATAACATGCTTATATACCTATGTAGTGTTTGTGTAGTATGGCATGGCTTAACAAAAAGTATCTTGAAAAAAGTTTGTCATACTATAGTAAACAAAGTTTTCATGGTTAAAATTTTTTTACCCCAAGTTGGTCTAGTGTGTATGTACTCAGACATGCACTATTTATTTATCTTATTTAAAGTATCAGAGGTCATGTATACACCTCTTTTTTAACTTCATGATGACAAAGTGAGTGTGACCATCTGGCATGTCATGAATCTAAAACGGAAGATATCTATAATTGCGTCTGACACAGGTAATTTGACTGTTTAACTTCGTCGTTCTTTGAATGTTCGATTACTGCCATGGTATCAGGCAACATCTTTAACTTTTTTGAGTATGCAGTGGTTTTATAGATGGGTTGGTTATTTGCTAGGTTTTAAAATATCTATGCTTCTTCTAAGGGCTGATTTATCCTTTTGAGCTTCATCTTATTGGCCTAAAGAGATCATGCAGAGCTTTCCTTTCTTATGTTTGAATTATTTCCTCTTCTGTTTGACATTTCAGGGAGAAAAAGGCGCTCAAATTCTTGTTGTTCCTGAACTTGTTGACTACCTTATATCATCACTAGACAAGGTAATAGTTACTCCTGATATATTGTTTAGCTTCAGATACCTTGTCCTGATGATCATTTGATCTACCTTTCAGACACTAACTATTTACCAACCATTTTTTAAATTTAGTTGGCATCCTTTCACTTGGCCATATTTATTCTGCTAAAAAATTTTTGGTGTTCCTTCATTTTGGTTTCCATTTCTGATGTACTACTCTCTTGCAGGTTGGTAACGTTCCAGTTTCTTGTTCTAGGATACCATTGCTTGCCCTTGAATATGAACCACCAAGGTTGCAACCTATCATATCAGTACTTTCACTATGTTTTCAACTGTTATTTGAGTTAATGACACATTTGTTATTTCTAGGACTAAAGCATTCAGAACTGTAGAGGCCTCACTAAGGGTTGATGCTCTGGCTAGTGCTGGATTCAAGATATCAAGGTCAAAACTAGTAAATATGATTAGGTACAGCCTCTGCTTGCAGAATTTATTGCAAAGTTTTGTCTTTAATGGCACATTACTCATTACATTGGAGCTAACTTGTTTCATACCTTATAGTAACGGTGATGTCCGTGTCAATTGGATGACTGTTACAAAAAACGGTTCTATACTCAAGACTGGTGATATTGTCTCAGTTAGCGGCAAAGGGAGGCTAAAGGTAGCGAAACACCAATGTAGAAATAGCTATATATTTCACATCATAGAAAGTAGTGTACTACTTACCTATGCATTATATATAAGATCACATGATTTCTTGTACTTACAGATAGGGGAAATAAACTCCACAAAGAGAGGAAAGTTTGCAGTTGAGCTCATCAGATATCTATAGGAGGTCGCAACAAGATTCCAAGTATTCAGGTTGTGCAGTATGAGATAACAGGTATGATATGTCTTATGCTTCTTTGTGTATTGAAACATAGAATGATGTAAAAAATTCTTTTAACCGAAATCAAAATTCAGCCCGACTGTTATGTGAGCTAGAATTGAATTCTCAAACTCTCTTGTTAAACTAGTTGTTGAGATAAATGATAACATTTAGACTTTAACACCTAATCACATAATTGTATATACTTACATAATAAGCAAAAACTTCTAACACAATATAATCATCAAAACAAAACATAAAAATCAATTATACATTAGTAATAACAGTAAAGTATAGCTTGAAAATTGCTCAGATTTACTGCTATGCTATCCATATGATGAGTTCATTTCTCTCTCAATTTTTTGGTTATGGCAAAGACTGCACCTGCCACAGCTACAATCACTGCTGAAACTATAATGGCTGATTTCACCTTCTGCATAGCTTCCTTCTCGTCTCTTTTGCTCTTAGCTTTTTCTTCTTTTCCATTTTGTTCCTTCAATGCATTATAACATAAGAAAAGCCATTATAACCATAGTATGTGAAATGAGGACTTGTTTCTTCCTAATATGTTACCTTGAGTTCTAATGATGTAGCTATATCAGAAGAGACGGTATCGACTGCGAAATCCTTGTTTTTGGCTGGATTCAATTCGGTTGCGACATCAGCAGCTGGAAATTTCTCATCCCCTTCACTTGCCATTTTGCCTGAACAGTTAAGAGAGAGAGAGAGAAAGGAGTTGATAATGTTAAGGTTGTTTAAAATCATCAATTAAGTTGCTTGTTTGGTTATGAAAAATGGCCGAGAAATGTGTTGGATCTGAGCATGTAGGAGAATAGAATGGTGGTGTTTACATTTTTTTTAGTCCTTATTTAGTGCCCATCCACAAATATAAATATAATTGTATTTTTTAAGACTAGTACATTTGCTTACTTTTGTGATTTCCATTCCATTATAAAGAGCTTCAAACATGAGCTCTGCAACAAAGCAAGCTGATAATGTGTTTTTCATATATACATATAGCTTATCCAATAAAATACAGATTTTTTTTTTATATAAAAGCTATAACAAGGGAGATGAATCTTCCTCCCATTTCAATCTTTTCTACTAAATTTATATTCAACCATGAATCAACAATGACAAAAATAGTTAATCTATTGAAGTTGTTCTGGTCGGACAAAGCTTTAGCATATCATCCACAAAATGATCAAAATAGCCACTCATGAAACCAGGACTAACCAAAGTCTCTTTAGCTTTACCATGGTTTTTCCTAATCAAATCACCCACCTCACTCTCCTTATCCATCACAGCCCTAACAGCATCACACAAACTCTCTTTAGAAAACCAACCATTCTCTTCTCTTTTCACCTCCACAGCAACCTTCAGCTCATCAGCCATAAGTCTAGTATTCAAAATCTGATCAGCCAAATGTGGAACCAAAACAATCTGACAATCACTCATCAAAGACTCCCACATCGAACCAAACCCACAGTGATTCACAAAACACCCAATCGAAGGATGGTCCAATATCAACACCTGTTGAACCCAACCACCACAAACCACACCTCTACCTTTAACCCTCTCTTCAAACCCAACAGGAAACACTTCTTCAACCGTCGAAGCACCTATCGGCGGCTTCAACGCTACCAAAAATGGCAAACCCGTCATTTCAAATCCCAACAAAAGCTCCTGAAACTGATCCTTTTCGAGAATACATTGACTACCGAAAGCACAAAACACAACCGAACCGGTCTCAAACCCGTCAAGCCAACTCTTTAAACTTTCATCCAACCTATCGGTTTTACCCGGAGATAAAACCGGACCGGATAATAAAACCGGTTTGTTGTATTGACACCGAATGTAATCACACAACGCACCTTCGATTTCCGTACAAGTTCTTAAAGCTAAACCGTCGGATTCCTTCATGGTGGTCAAAAGCCGGTCAAAAAAGGAAACACCTTCGCCGAACGGAAGTCCTAAAAAGGAAAGCGTCCGTACTTCGTGTGAACGCAACACGATGTGTTTAGAGGGATACCCTTCCGGTGGGAGAACTAGTTCCTGTTCTGTCAACGGTTTGTGTTCCCGTGCGGGGACCACAGCAATCGAAATAGCCGCGGCACACACCGAGCTATAATGAATGATTTTGATACCCAGCGGTCTCGTGATCTCCGATAGCCAATGCGACAAGTCGTTGAATATAACGTGAGGCTTGGTGGACCGAATCGCGGCTTCTATTTGGTCCCTGGAGCGATCCAATGCGGTCGCTATTAGATTTATTGAGGGGAACGGAACGTCGGAGGCGGTTTCGGCTCCGAGTGGTAAGCCGTCGACGTGAGGGATTGTTAAAGGGTGGAATTTGATGAGGTGGGGGTGGAGATTCAGGTGTTGGATCTGGGATTGGGTTTTCTTGGGTACCAAGAAAGTGATTGTGTAGCCCTTTTGTGCTAGCTTGTTGGATAATTGGAGGAATGGTGTTAGGTGACCTACAGCGAACCATGGCAGCATCATGATGTGAAATTTTGGCTGCTGCTGCTGCTTCTGCTTCATTTGAGTCATGGTTTATCAGAATTTTTTTTTTATTTTTATTTTTTTTTTTAAGGTTATTGAGACTTGTTCATTTTAATTATATAGGTGCTTTTGGTTAATTGTATTTGCTTATTTAGTCACTGGAGGAAAAGAAAACCAAACCAAACAATTTCAACAGAAAAGAATTAACAATATCCTATATATAAAGATGAGTTTATTTATATATTTAATAGTAAAAAAATTAGTAAGAATGTAGAAGTGATAAAAGAGAAATCTTTGACCAAGATATTTCTCATTTCAAAGTAAAAACAAACTTGGTTAGTTTGACTTTCTAGGGTTCTAGAGTGAATAAAATTCAAGGATATTTATATAGAGAATGACGAGTATAAAAATATAAAATAAAATAAAGAAATGTAATTATCATAATTAAAGTACATGAATGAGATGGAAGGAAACCAAAACATACAAATCACACCATACTTGCATGCTTAAATTAAGCAACAATAACTTTTTCATGTTTGAGAGAACATGGAAATTCAAGTGGAAATCCGCTTATTAATATTATATATATAATAAAAATTATAATTTTAAAAAAATAAGTAAGATCTAATTTTAATTTATAAAATGCAAGTAAAGTTAAATAAATAAATAAATAAAAAGACAATTTCTTAACAACACATTGTAGTTTTAAATTTTTTTATATAATTTAAAATTTAATATTTAAATTAAATTTATTTATTTATATATTTATATCTTATTTCTTATTATTTTTATTTTAATTTATATTTAATATTTATATTTTATTCTTTTATTTTCATTTATTATAATTTTATAATTTTATTTTTTATATTTAATTTTCTTTAATTTGATTTCTTAAAATTTTAATTTAAGATATAAATTAAGATAGAATAACATATTTATACATATCTTTTAACAAATTGGTAGGCTACGTAACATTACTCGTCCAGCTTATCTGGAGACAATTTATGCTATAGATTTGATGAATGAAAAATGTTAATAAAATATAGATTAGAGTGGTTAGTGATGGACGTAAATATAAGCTTTTATTTATTTTTTCATTTTATTTTAGTTATATACTTTGATTTTTTAAAATAATTAAATTATATATATATATTTCTTTAATATATTTATTTAATATTTCTTATATTAATTTAAAATTTTTAGATCAAGTAAAAATATACCTAGTGAGAAAACTTTATATATACCTGAATTAACTAATTTCATATCTACTTTATATATGTACAGCTACGTTACTTTTGAATAATGAGTGGAGTAAGAATATATATAACAAAATATACATCATCAAACAACTTTTCTCTAGTGAAATTAATTTTAAAGAGAATAGACATTAAATAAAATAAAAACAGAAAAATATAAATATAATAATTTATTATTATTAAAATAATAAAATAAAAATTAAATAATATAAGTAATATATCGAGAAATTTAAATAATTATTCAAATAATAAAAATATAATATTACTATATAATAATTACTAATTAAATTTTAAATCTAAAAAATATTTTAAAAATTTCCATCTAATTGAAAGTAGAGGAAATAGCCATCAGATGATTTGTTTAAGAAGTTTCTATATGATTAGTTATTATTAATATTAAACTAATAAAATAAAAATTAAATAATGTAAAAACAGTAATATATTAAAATAATAATTATTATAATAATAAAATAAAAATTCAGAGAAAAATATTAAAATAATAAAAGACATAATACTAACTTATAGTAACTATTAATTAAATTTAAAAGTTAAAAAAATATTTTAAACTAGTCTAATGCTAGGAATTGTGAATCCAGTCAATGTTATTATTATTATTATTATTATTTATTTATTTATAAATAAAAGCGATTGTCTAAAAATTTGACAAAATTAATGAGGTAATCATTAATGATATCCAAGATGTAAATGAACAAAACGAGACAGGCATGCATTTACCTGAAGAGTAGTAACCTGAATATTATTATTTACATGGTGTAGGTTATATTTAGCCTTCCCAGGATGGGAAAAATCTGGGAAAAACAACCCTAAGAAACATATATTATATATATAGGCCCTTCAACATCAAAACAAAAGCGATTCGCCTACTTCTGAAACTCTGCCACAAAATTTTGATCTTATACCCTCCTCCTCTATCTCTAGATGACCAAAAGCACCAGATTACTGAATATAAGGAAGGAACTAACAAATCAATCAATCAGCTGCTTCGTCCCTACTATCGACTTAATCAACGAACAAAGACATAGTTTTTCGAATTTACAGTGAAAGGAAACTTCTTTGTTAGAATCTACTGAAACCAATACCCCATCTCTGAAAACAAATGTTGGATCATGTCCAAATTCAGCATTTTCTGTTGACTTGCCATCACCTACAGTATGATAGGTACATTCCTCTATTGCGACTAATCCGTTGCCTGATCTTTTGCAGGAACAGGTATCAATTCCTGAACAGCCAAATCTGTTTCCTGGATTTTCAAGTATAATGTTTTCTTCAGAAATGCTGCTGGAGGTGTCTAGGTAAACTTTCCTAACGGCTGAAAGAAGATCCACAGACAATGATGCAACAACATCATGGACATCCTCCACAGTCCAATCACTCCCATTCAATTCTAGTGTCCGGGTTAGAATCTTTTGCATCAAAACGTGTAGGATGCTTAGGCATTCTGTGCAACAACGGTACATGCATATAATCTCAGAGTCAGCAGAGACGCTATTGGCTTTGCCTGGAGGTAAGTTGATTGCAACAGTGTCCTCACAAGAACTGGTTCCCCCATCGGTACATTGGGTTCGGATACCCGATTGAAAACCATTAGTCTGCTTAGAAGTTGGAAGAGGATCAGGGAGCTTGGTGCCATGATTATGACCATTCTCAGAATGGAAAACAAATTGAGAGGGTGTAAATCCATTCGAATGCATCATGGATCTAGAATGCGTATCATTAACTGCAAGACATGGCATTCTTTGTGACTCGCATGGTCCAAGATCTGCAACCATTTCTGATACACTTGTTCCAAGATCTTCAGCTATTTCCAATTCAATTGGTCCAACAGCTGCAGGTGCTACAGTTTCACTTGGTCCATGAGCTTCAACCACTTCTTTTTCACTGGGTTTAAGAATCTTATCCTCTTCTGACTCACTCAGCTCAAGACTTATCCCATTATGCTCAGTCTTAGAACCTTCGACATTCTTTTCCACTGAATGATCAGGTTGGACCACATTCACTACAGACCCTTCTTCCAAACAAGCAGATTTCTCCTCAGCATCAGGACCTACATCAGCAACTCCATTGTTTAAGTTAAGACAATTTGCATTTTCAGAAGCAAGTCCTGGAGGATTAGCTTCCGTCCCTGAGGATTCATGAGAGTTCTTGTTAGATACAGTTGGCCTGCATGCATCTTTCCCAAGCAAGTTATCTGTATCTGAACGAGTACTATCTAGACATCCTAAATTGACTTTAGGATTTGCCACTTTCATCTGCACCTGAGGCTCTAAACTGAAAGGAAAAATCATAATAATATTAATTAATTAATTAAATGAGGTGAAGTTAGCCAAAATTTTAAAACAGAAATTGATCCATCCGCAAATATACCTTTGCAAGGCATGTGCCCAGCTGTTGACTACATCCTCCAGATAAGCAACTTGTGACAAAAGACGGACATATCGATACCTATCTTTCCCAGCTTGAATTTTTGCTTTGACCTCTCCAACTAAGAGCTCAAGCACCCTCCTTACATCTAAGGCAACTTCTCTGACTGATGTGTACACCCCTTTGTATGCTGATAAACCAACAGCAATCAGCCCTCTGGCCAAACCAAATTTTTCTTTGCTTTTAATGTTGCTGGAGCCAGAAGCGACAGCTACCTTCTCAGCTGAATCAAGGGGACGAATGATACAGGAATTGAATGGCCACCCCTTCCATGGCCCAGTTATATCTGCACAAGGACCTTCCTTTAATTTTGATGTGGCCCAACAAAGTTCAGCAAAATGAGGATATCGCAGGATTTGATAGCCAAATGTAGATATTGCCAAGAGCAAGCTTGATCTTCCCTTCAAAGGTCTATTATTTGTTGGTGGAATAACTTTTACAGAAGGCACATCAGTAGGTTCACTTCTACCATCGTGTTCGCTTACTGAGACATGATCTCTATTACATGGTGGGTCTGGACATAAATTAAATATTTCATTATTTTTCAGATCCTTGCATGAATTTGCATGGGCATGATTACTATGCTGAATCAGCTGCACAACTGGTTGAATTAAATCCCTTGATAACCCTGCTGCTGACAGATTGATCACCATGTCACGGTTAAAATTTCCCCCAAGAAGAACAGGGAACCGTGGTACTGTGTACTTCCTAGGAATCAAATGACGGCAGTTTGATGCAGAATTCTCAAAAAACTGCTTCACTCTTCGAGGAAGGGATGTATATGGAACTTCAGAAGTAGCCTGTTAAGAAACATAAAGCATTAAAATTCAGCCATCAGTTTGAATAACATGTATTACAATGTCCAGAAAATAAGAAATGAAAAACTAAACCGCATGGTGATATCACACTTCATAGTTTTACAAGGAGATCTATTATAGATCTCCTTGTGTGTGAGTGAAGAGGGGAGGAACAAGGAGACAAAAGCATCAAGACCTATATACACAGCTCTGCAAATTATTAAGATAAAAGAAGAGCCAGCTAACAAATGAAACTGACTTTATGCATAAGAAAGCAACAAAAATATTACTGCTTAATTCTCCTATTTCAATGAGACAAGAACCTGAACTTGATTTTAGATGTTCAGGATCAACATAAACAATTCTCAACGGATCAAAGGAAATATCAAATTGCTGTCGTATCACAAACAAATTTTATGATTCAAATGGCAAGGTATGGGACTTGGAATCCAACATCAACTCAAATACAAGGTTGGTGAACTCTCCCCCCTCATAAGCTGGCTTTTGAGGGGTGTCTCTCCCAAGATTCCTACCCACAAGATATACTAATAATTATTTCATATCATTTGAATTGTATCACATATTTTCAAGTTTTCAATGTTATAAAAATATCAGAAAGGACCAAAAGATAAAACACTCATACCAAAATCATCACAGATGTAGACACACAGATGGACTCCAACTGCTCAACAAATGAACTCCAGGCATTCGATGGACCCTCAGACTCTTCTGTGTTAACCAGTTTGCATGGCTCTGGACAGGAATTGACTACTTGTTGATCTCTCAAACAAACACCATTACTCTCAGTTTGCAGATGGCTACTTGGAGATGAATCACTCTTCTCAGATACTTGGTGAAGTGTTTCCACAGCCCACAAATCAATTCTGGGCATGAACACTAAGCATGACCCAGCGCTAGAACATTTTGCTGCCATGAAAAGAAAAAGGATCAGAATTCCTTAATTTAAATCCGATGAGTTGCTTCTTTTTTCTCCCCCTCAGATAGCACATGCAATCAGACTAGATTAATCTAAATCAAAGAGTTCCTTTCATTCTATTTATGTATTTTTCAGATATAGTACAATATGATCTCACTCAATTCCTATTCAATACTAGTCTTTATTTGCTATAAAAGATAAGTGTAAAGAGAAACAAAGGGTTGCTCTTCTTCTTGGCCAACATCATCTCCTTGCAGTTCACAACTAAAATATAAAGGATACCTTCGGAGTAAAAGAAGCATGTAACAAAAGACAAAAAGGAGAGATGACCACTTGAGAGGACCTCGAGGAAATGAGAAGATTTTCTTCTTAACATAGCCATGTCCCTAACAAACTCGTATTACATCAGTATTGTCCATACAGACAGATGACATAATAAGCATTGCATCTAGAAATCTCTAGACCATACCTAAAACATCTCAGTCCAACAACAAGAGTTTATGTGCAGTATTCCAACTACTAGAAACAAACACCAATTACCAATCAAGCAAAGAAATAGTATATCAATTTTGTAATTGATTAAGGATCCAAATTCATAAAGGCTCGCTCTTAACAATTCATAATGTCCTCATCATTCTTACTAATAAAAGCACCAGCTTTGTCTAAGAATGTCAGCATCAATAGCCTTGCTTTAGAATGATGGACATCTTAATATATGTCATTATCAAACCCAGTGATCAACAAAATATAGACTTGTTGAAAACCCAGCACTACACTACAATGCACTAATAGATCGGGGAAGTTCTACAGAAGCCCACTCAAGAGGCCAGAAATAACTCAAAATCCATATATGGCATAATCAAAATGTGAAGACCAGGGGTTAGATAGGATAGCAATCAAATAAAATATATGATCATGAGCATACTTGTTTGGGATCTATTGATTCATAATGGATGGATAATTTTAACAGAAATTTAGAGAATGGGGGACATACTCAATATCGTGGTAAGGCCCTGCACCATATCCTCATTTCCTTCTTGAGAGATTGTAGCCAAATCAACCTTCTGAACTTCTATGTTCCCAACAAAACATTGAAGAATGCAAGATGCTAGATGCCTTTGACCAGATCTTGGATCTCCAGAAATCAATATACGGAATCCACATTTATAATCTGATGCAAGAAATTTATTTTCCCACATACTAGTGTTTCTAACATTTCTGTACGAATCAGAAGTACCGCAATTTTCATAGTCATCAACAGTGTCAGTAGCTGAAGCATCAGAACCCAAAAAATTAGTCCCTCCATTTATAATGCCAGCATAAGAGAGTCTTCTTTCTATCTCCTTCACAATATCTCTATCTAGAAGAAAATCATCAAGATATGACCACCATTTATCACTTGGCAAATTCTTTTTGTCCAAAGCGTCAATGATTAGGCTTTTAAGCATCACTGCAGCTTTAGTAAGAGGAGGAGGCAACCAGAGTCGTTCATCAAGATAAAGGGAAACAAGCAAGCTGGACAACGGCTGCAACAGACAAGGAATCAAATGAGTAGGAAGGGGAGATGTTACTGATTCATATGCAGCAATGCCTGATTCTCTAAGTGAGCACGGAGGTGGGGAACACGATAGAGCCTCCAACCAATCTCTATCTTCTACTATAATGGAAGGAAGGGGAACTCGTTTACCACCAGAAGCATTATTGCCTGCTGAAGATAAAACTTCATGCAAAGGAAAATTCCTCTTCAGTGCAATGATAGCTGCTTGAGTACAGAGAGCTTGCAAATCTGCACCAGCAAAACCTGCAGTTCTACTTGCAATCCATTTGACAAGCAATCCACCAACTGGTTTGGGCCATCTTTTGGTATGAAGTGATAGAATGGCGGCCCTATCCTCCATTGATGGCAATGGAAAATAGATCTCCCTATCAAATCTCCCCGGTCTCCTGAGCGCTGGATCAACCGCCTCAGGACGATTTGTTGCACCTATCACTACAACTGAACCTCGAGATTTCAAACCATCCATTAAAGCAAGCAGCGTTGACACAACAGAACTATGTGTTTGATCTTGTTGCCTTGTCCGCCGAGGAGCTAACCCATCGATCTCATCAAAAAATATAATAGAAGGTTGACATTTTTCAGCAACCTGGAATAAAAGTCTTAGCTGTCGCTCAGCATCACCCACGTATTTTCCTAAGCAATCTGCACCCTTACGGGCAAAATAGGCTATCCGCCTATCACCACGAGCACATGATCCAATCAATGAACGCACTACTAGTGTTTTACCTGTTCCAGGATAACCATGCAAAAGAACACCTCTAGGAGGCGTCAGCCCCATATTATCAAAAAACTCAGGATATAACAGCGGTAAAATCACTACTTCCTTCATGCATCGGATGACATCCTGAAGCCCAGCAACAGATTCCCAACCCTCAAATAGTTTCCCACTCTGAGTGTCACCACCTCCAATATATACAGGTGCAATTCTCAATAAATCCCGATGGAGCCTCTTGCTTTCACGCTTCAAGAACTCTTCATCCTCACCACAATTTTCCAACCACTTTTCTTCTGCTTCAATATCCTTGCGACAAGCATCATTTGACAGCTTCCTTACTTCCAACTTCATTTTTCTAGCTTTCAGTTTCTTTATCCTAGCTAAATACTGATTACCATGAGGTTGAAAGAGATGTCGATGATCTGTGCAGGCTATGAGAAATTTGCGATGATCAAAGATGCAACTGCTAGCTCGTGCACATGGCTGAAATCCACAAAATAACCAAGCCAAATGATAAGCATGAGAAATGACATCAATACATGTCTTATAATCTGCAAAATAAAAATTAAACACAGCAAAGATCCTATTAAAAAAAAAACTGACCAAGTGATAAGTTCTTGGACACCGATCAACTCGGCATCCAATCGTTGCGCCAGGCCTGCCACAGCGTGTGCATTTCAGTGCTCTTCCCCTGCAAAGAGCTGCCCTCACGTTTTTCAAGCACCCCAAACCAGCAAAGTAAACCTGCAAATGAGAACCATTATGTATTGGCACTTACCAGCTGAAATGAGTTAGTTCAAAATTAAAATTCTTGGTTTCCAGTTGTAAAATAGTAACTAGAAAAATTCTACATGTAAGAAAAGAAGAGAGAAAAAGAAAACGTCAAAAAAATCAAAATAATGTACAATAGTAAAGAACATCGCTTGCTTCCTGGATTGTATATTTTCGTCAAATAGCAAGGCTCAAATGTAATATGCCAAGATCCAGATATCTTAAAAGCACATAAATGATTCATCAATCATTCATTAGGTCATCATAAAAATAATTACATAAAATACTTAGCCAATTTCATACTTACAGTTTAAACCCAAGAATTAAAGAAAAGCTATATAAAATCTGTTCTTAGTGCTCACATCAAGATGAAATGTTAACAGAGCTCCAAGATATTACCAAACACAACGCTAACAAGCTTGCCATGTGATCCAAGCAAAAACACAAATCAGATGTAAAACAAACCCATAATTAATCCCGTAATATGGGTAGAGATGAGCAAAGAGAATGTGGGTGGGAAAATTTTCTATTAAATCAAATGTTTGATTTTGTGGGTAAAAGCAAGCAATGGAATAACATAAGCACAATTTACAGAATTTGAGCATAGCAGTCATTTAGATGATCTCACTAGGGTCTTTTACTACTCATGATTTTGGCACAAACCAGAAATGAAGAAATCTGTCTCGTCTCTACTGTCCTACTATATTTCCTATCTAAATGTGCAAAAATATTACAAGATGGCCAAACATCAATGAATCAGAAGTTTGCTAAGTTAAGCAGCACAGGTGGCTACATATATTGGAATGGATTAAAGTAAATATTTCTGTGAAAAAGAATAAAGTAAGAATGAATTTGCTTGACTTCAAATTTCATCTAGCAACAATGAAATCGACATGGCAAAAGATTATATTGCAATATTCACTTCATAAGTACCAATAGTTCTCAGAGAATGATAGATATGGGAATGGAATGCTGTATCAATTTGCATTACCAAGGGATTGACTTATATTTCATTCATGCACCAAATCACTTATCTAAGACTGGAAGCAATGTCATAGCAGATTTCCAACAACTGTATATATACTTGAAATATATAAAATGAAAGTAATTATATGAGCAACATTATTTTTTAGTTTGCTCTTTCATCTATTTCACTTTTCACACTGACGTTTTCTTGCAGAAACCACAGGACTTTAAAACAACCAACTATAAATATCTAGTTCCACTATTATGCAAAACAAGGAAGAATACATGAAAGACAAATACAAGTAAAAAGATCTTACCTCTGGACTCCATACTGCACAGTGCTGATGGACCCAGATTCCTGCAATTCCATAGCGATCATTTATAGGGCCTAAGAGTCGACCAAGCCAGCTAGATTCATCACCAAATCCATCCCATATGTCATAGTTAGGCTCCTCCGAAGCTGAAGATCCACTGTAAGCCTCTTTTTCACTCTCAAGCCCATCCTGGATTAACCTCTTTGGAGGTTTACCATCATTACCACAACCACATAAACCACAGCGCCTCCCCTGTTTAATCCGTGACCTGCTGCACTCTTCACGGGAACTATGTTTCAATTCACCCACCTCCACATCTTTCTCACCTTCCAAAGGCTTTTCTTCAGTCCTCAAAGAAGAGCCATCATGTTGATTGCCACATGCTCCATCGTTCTCCTCATTTGTTGAATTTCCAAGATCCTCTCCCTCCTTCTGTTGATTATCATTGTCTAGTCCGTTCACTACTCTGTCCCCACCATTTAATTGCTCACCTTCTTTTCTACTGTGATCCACTGTTTCCATAAGCACATCCTCATTAATATTGCAATCATCCTCTAATTGCTTGCTACTCGAAGTTCCTCTTTCCCCTTCTTCAAGCACCTCCTTTGCATTATTATCTACTGTCTGATCTTCAGGTTCGCCATCATTCACATTCTCCAAAATGGCTGTTACATCCTCTGTCTCATTCTGAACCTCCTTAATCTCTTCATCATTCTTATCATCCTCCATTGCGTCAGACTCAGACTCCACCTCTTCCTCTGTCTCATGCATTGTTTCTTCCTCTGACTCATGAGTTGTTTCTTCCTCTGTCTCATGCATCGTTTCTTCCTCTGTCTCCTGCATCGTTTCTTCATCCCTTTCATCCAAGGTTTCTTCCTCCCTCTCATGCATTGTTTCTTTCTCACCACTTGACTTCTCTTTGCCCTTCAAAGCTTTTATCTCCTCATCCTTCCCCATTATCTTCTTATTTGACACCAACAAACCCTCTTCCTCCACTCCGTCCTCCAAACCCACTCCACTTTCCAAAGTCTCATCCATTTCACCGAAAAGCTTCCTCCTCCTAGTCAAGTAACTCCTCTGTCCCTCTGCACTCTTCACCTCAAATCTTACATTTCTTCTTCTCGACCTCAACCTTGTATTCCAAACAGCAGTACTCATCAACCCCTCACCCTTCCTATTCTCCTGAACACTCCTTAAACTATTTTTCCCTTTCTTACCAACATCAGAACCAGAATTCCTACCCTTCTTCCTCCTCTTTTTAGCTGGTGGAGGCGACACATCCAACAAATCTGGAGGCCTTCTCACCCTCGAACTCCTTCTCAACTCCAAACTGGGGCTAGACGATCCAGGTCCAGCCCGTCCATCAATATCCTCATTTGATTCACCATGGTTCCTATTATACTCCTCCTCACAAATAGCATCTAACCTCTTGTGCCTCTTCCTAAGCCGTTGTCCCGACCGGTTACTCCCCCTCTTAGGAGAAGAAACCGAAGCCGGCGACAATTGCATCCCAATCTCTATAAACAATATTGAATAAGCTATATGTCAATGCATAACCAAGTATGAACTCATCAACATGTCTTCTAACTGACACTTAACATATTTCAAAATTAAAAAAATTAAAAACGAAAAACAACAAGAAAAAAGACTGATCAATTGTATACGATACTAGTTCAAATTGACATTCTTCGACATCGATCCCCAGCCAAATGGGTTTCCGATTACGTCCAAAACAAGAGAAAAGAACATCAAAACAGAGATTGACTCGTTTACACACCTGTTTCGCTCAATGACATGAAAAGCCACGAAGAGCTATAAATCCAAACATGAAAACATGAAAAGCCAATTAGAAACGAAGAGCAAACCCTATAAATCCATCAAATTAGCTTTCATTTTCCCTGATTTTTTTTTTTTTTTTTTAATATCTGTTTTCTTAAAACTTTTTTCTCTCCTGAGCTTTGTGTATTTATAAGTTATCAAGCAAGACTAGGGTTAAGAGATTTTTTTTTTCTTTTCTCCCTCATTTTCAAGTCTATTATCACGCGCTTTCTTGGCACGTGTGATGTTATAAACACTAGGGTTTTACAAATGGGGAAGAGTGGGCTGAGTTTACGTGGCCTTGATCTCGCGGTGAGTTCACGCGCTGTGACGTGGAGTGAGGCTATAATTTGCGATTATGTGAATTTTCTACAAATTTCATTTTCCTACCAAGATGTTGCCGCCAAATATGTATTGGGATTTTTATTTTTATTTTAATTTATTTGTATAATAGTATAGTATAGTGTCAAGAGAGTGAGAGATGCTGATGCATCATCGTGCATGAACTTGTGACAAACGTGCACTGGGGGCTCTATGTGGAAAAATTAGAGGCAACGGCTATGAGAAGCAAAAAGTCCTTTGCTTCTTATTCTCAATCATGCTCTTAAAAATCCTAGCCTAAGAGGTATAAGAGTCTGCCTAAGTCAAATTTTGATAAATTTATGTTTTAAATAAAATTTTCTATTCAGATAGAAATCATTTATTTATTATAAATATATTTCATTCATATTATTCATAATTTTAAAAAAATAAAAATATCCTATAATTAATTAATATATATTTTCAATCTTAATAAAATTATATTTAAATTTCGCTTAATTTATATTTAGACGGTTTAAATTTTATGAAATTATTGTCTCAATGGGAATGAATTTTTTAAAATATTTTGATATAAAAATTAATTTATATAAAAAATAATATTTATAATTTATTTAAAAATTATATGTAAAAATTATATGGTATCGTTTATGATTTAAATAATTTTAAAAATAATATTTAAAATAATATTTTTTAAATATTATATTAAATATTGAATTTTTGATTAAAAAATTTAAAATTTTATGCAACAATAAATACAGTGTGTTATATTATAATTTAAATAAATTATATATTTTGAATTTTTAATAATATTTTAATTTCAAATACCCTTTAATCATATTATAATATTTTAATACTATTAAAAGTATAGTTTATCTACCAAATAATTTTTTTTAAAAAAAATAAATATTTATTTTAATCAATAACTTATTTCTTTAAAATTAGAAATAAATCCATCTAAACGTGTTATTTTATGAACATTACATAATTTGAAAATTTCCCGAGTAGAAGGGTGCACTGCAACATGCTCATTTTAACACATTCAGGAGAGATATTCTAATCCCTCTAATTAGCAGGGGTGATGACCAGTTCTACCTAACCACACCACTTACAGTTTTTTGTTTTTTCTACCAACTTTAACTAAATTTATTTCTAATCACGGGATCGAAAAGATCCGAGCCGGCTCGTAAACGGTTCGAGCGGCTCGCGAACGGTTCGGGCTCGCTTAAAGAATGATTCGGGCTCGCTTAAAGCTCAGCTTGTGTTTGAAAAGAAACCGAGCCCGAGCTTAATAGTAAAAAGTTCGCGAGTTAAAAGAGCTTAAACAAGCTCACTAATAATAATAGGATTAAAAAAATAAAATTTTTAAAAATTAAAGTATAATATAATTTAAATGAATATATTAATATTTATTAAATAAATATTTTTTTTATTAATTTTTTAAAATAAATATAAAAAATCAAAATAAATTTAAAGCAAATTAGTTCAAACGAGTTTCACGAGTTCAAAAAAGTGTGATAATGAACCTAATGAGTTCAAACAAGCTTTACGATCTCAAACAAGCTTTATCAAGACGAGCGCATTTACGAGCTCAAACGAGTCAAGCCGAGTCTATATAATTATCACGAGCCGAGCCCGAGCCAAGAAACAAAAACTCCTGAGACACGAACTAAGCCGAGAGCCAAACTTTTCTGTCGGCTCTTATACAGCCCTACACTGGTGTGTTAAATCAAATCTAACTTGAAAAAAGAGTTTGCACTAGACTATTCAATAACAGCAACAGACTAATCAAAAACAATACTAAAAACAATTATAATAATCATTTTACACCTACACAGTATGTCTAACAATGGGACATAGGTAGACAACATACAACAGTACCATAAAGCTTAGATTTCATCAAAAGCCAAAAACCATTGCATGTCTTTTCCTGTGGTTCTTCCTTGTATTTCCCTTCCAGTGTAGAAACTATAGCTGATATTAAAACAACAGTGCCCATAGTACCAACACTGGAGTGCTAGAACTCTGAACTTCCAGTGAGATGAGAACCTCATCAAATGCGATCTTTAAACAAAAAATCGACGTTTGGAGAATTAGTATGTCTCCTAGCAGTAATTTGCATTAGAGCGCCATCAGAAAGCATGTGTTGCAGCACCCTAGCTATGTTCTTTGCATCATCAATCCCTAGATGATGACTTCCCAACATCGGTATTTTGCGGTTATTCATCATAGACATCATCCCTGATGCCTGTCATCCTCAAATCAGTACATGTCCAACTAAATAACAATAGTTTCCTAGACAGTGAGAATGCTACAAACACATAAATGAGATGTAGATAGAGAATGCAGCACTGAGTCAAAATTTTTAACTCCAAAACAGCAGGTTTTGATTGATACTGTATTCTTAATTCTAAATTTGTTTCATATCTTATGACAAGTGTGCTAAACCAGAAGATCCCATTAATTGTCTTAAATCAACTGTTTATATTATCAAAACTAGGATAAAGAAATAAGAAGACACAGAATCAAATGAAATTCAACGGTCAAAATAAGTAGAGCAATTACCTCTCTCTTTTTAGTTTTATAGAAATGATAAAAGATATCCTTAAGATTGACCCACTCCATAAAGTATGATGGGAGCTTGATTTTTGAGACTTGGCATTGACTAGGAATCTTTGTCTTCAGATCCCAATTTCCACTAGAATTCCAGGAGAACAAATATTTTAGTATTCAACATTATACAAGCTCTAGAAACTAAGACATTTCTGAGAACAGCTCTGGTTAATCATCTTAGGCAGTGCCGGTACAAATTCAAGAATCTGACATTCTAGAATCAATAGATACACCCTAAAAACTTACTAACTATAATAATAGACATGGATGAAGCAAAATAAACAAACAACCACTAGCCTACTTAGTTGTGCTCATTCCCTCTCAATGAGCTTTTTCTTTAAAATACTGAGGAACTCACCAAGTTACAAAGGCTGCTCTGTCAAGATGACCGCCCAGCTCCTTTTCCCACAAATTATGCTGAATTAACCAATCTTCAAACTGCTGGATAACTTCCTTAAATGGAAGAGCTGTATCATGCCAAACACTGAAAGATACAGAAGTTTCTACATCAACTTATCAGTGCCTAATCAAACAACAATAACATACTTGACAGCCGAGCGGCTGCATGCAATACATGATGAGTTTCAGTTTAAATGAACACCAATCAATGTAACTTTGTCAAAATGATGGCACTTGACCTGCATCCAGAATACATGATCGGACAAAAATCAAATTCTGTCCAAGCTTACCTGACTATTCATGTCCTAAACTACAAATAACAGTCCAGCAGGGAAGCAATCAGCAATAACATTTTAACGCCACAATAGATATAGTAGCATACCGGTCAACTCCGAATTTGCCATATTTTCCTTCAATATACTTGTTTATATGTTGCTCAGTCATTTGTGTTGGCCTCACAAACCTAACCAACAGGCCAAAAAACAATAACCATTCGATTACAGATACAAAAATATGTCATATATACTCCATAGCCTGCAAAAATGAACAGATTACCTATGGAAAAAATCTACAAAAGCCATAGTTTTTGCATCAATCAAGAGAACAGGAAACTCAAGAATCTCAATTTTCCCCTCTAGATCAAGGACCAAGAAAAAATCAAAATCCTGAGGTTGAAAGGAGGTAGCAGCAACATTGTTAACAGGAAGATCTCTGGAGATGTCATGATTAAACTTCTCAAGGTGAAGAGGATCATTCATCTAAAACACATCACATAACAACAACCCAATCAGAACCAAAATTTCCCACATAAACATACAAAACAAAACATGCAAGAAGGGGAGAAAAAAAATTGAAGAAATAAAAGTTCAGTTTCGGTGAGGTTTTTCATCGAACAAATGATAGACAACAAAAGGAAATGATGAAATTTAGAGGATTTAAGTCTGAGTGAGTGAAAATGCTACCATGTTACATTTTCCATGCGTGAAGTACAAGCAGATAGGTCTCCAGCGAGGCTTTGTGTTGATATCGGCCGCTGGAGGTGAAGAAAATTCAGAAGAGAGTGAACAGAAGGATAATGTCCGAAGACGTGGAAGAGGTGATGGTGGACGACAGAAGAGAACTGTGTGGCGAAGCAGAGAGACCTTCGACAATGCCATTCAACTTTCAAGTGGAGGTAGAGAAGGGTTTTTCAACGGTTTTGTAAGATACAGGTTGTTTTTGGATTTCGCGGCTATTTTATGTTTATCTTATCCTATATAGGTATTTTAAAATTTTAATAAATAATTCTACAAAACCACGTTGAACTATTTGCAGAATACAGAAATGAGATGAGCATAGATGAATATGATAATATAATAAGAACGTCACAATTCTAAAAATGGCATTCGTGCAGCCAATCTTGTTAGATACAAATTAAGATTCAAAATGTTGACAGTTTGGCAGCTAACTTATGATTCTTCTTCATCAAAGGCTGTGAAATCTTCAATTACTTCTGACCTGCCAGTTTCTCTGGTTGTTGATTTCAATTCATCTATTTCAATCCGTAAAAATGGATCAAATCCAACTTTTGAGGGTTGCAGTATCCTTGGGCAGCCTAGCAGGAGAACACATTGTGTCAAAGATAAAGTCCATACAAAAGTGCACAAATGAAAAGAGTCTACCTGCTATGGGGCAGCGAACATTCCTATTTTTCATGTAGGCCTTGATTGCATTCTTATCGTATATATGCCGGCACTCCTCGCTAATTCAACAAAAGCAAGGATGAATTCAGGTTCCCATTTCCAAGGAACTATACAAGATAAAGATTAAAAGGCCTGTGTAAATGTAGTCAAGGTTGGATTCTATCACTCTACATGCTAATTGCTTCCAATAGGATTCACAAAATCCAGACAAACAAGAATGAACATTAACGACAAGAATTGGTTTCAGAGTTAATTCTCTTTTACACAAGTTTATATTATTTGCGGCTAAACCATCATCTCATTTTAGTACAGGATAATTTATGAGAGATGGTTTACAACTGATGCTACTCTGAAACATAAAGGTTTGGGCCATTGGCCCCACTTTAAAAGAAGAGCTTCTGAAGCACATCACTCAGATGAACTGTACACATTACATCAGTTTGACCTAAATCATGATAATGAAACCTGAGTTTCTATTGGTTGCAAAAGCCATATTAGACAAAACGGTAAGGTATATATAGATTCCAGCCAGATTAATTAGGCACTTTTTCGGTAGAAATAGTAGCCACATGAGCAAGGAAATTTATAATCAATTATGATAGCCAAGTAAACTGTGCACATGAAGTTCTTTATATCCGTAAGTTGCTATTACTAGTATCATCAGTGATTGTGTATTTGATTGATATCCAACTAATTTTCCAAGAACACATGAAAGTGCATGAAGTTTTATATTCTAACTACACTAACTGAGCACATCCATCAAAGCCAACACACAGTATAAATTAGAAAGAGAGAGTTAAAAAGTGTTGAGTAAAATTTTATTTCAACATAGATAATGAGTTGTATAATGCACTATAAGATATTAGCGTTCTCTCTTTGGCATTTTGGAAACAGAAATTTTTTTACTTGTTAACTTCAGATGGGATAGGACTTCACTGTGCTCTTACCAACTCTCCTAAAACATATAGATTCACCAATATTATCTTTCTTCCTTTCAAAACTGTAAGATTAACCTTAAAACAAGCCAAACACCTATCTCTTAACAAGAGTGAAATGTGAATTTACCCTAGGACAAATGGAACCACAAGAGTTATCATCAACGAAATAACTAAGTGCATATCATGTAGTTAATCAGTTGTAAATTATCTCATTCATACTAAGATTGCAAGTAGTGAAGTCCAAAGTAGTGAATTCCAAAGCACAGATAAACTAGACTCATTCCTTCTATATCTAAGTCCACACCCTACATCATTCCATCCAGGTTATCAAAATAAATTAAGTTATATGCATGCCCATACGACTTGCCCCAAAAACATACATATGTCCAATGCCAGTAAAGTTTGTTTATTCAAAAGACATGAATTACGACAATACCGCACAGAAACTTACTCCTCTCTCTCAACATGAATTGTGCGCAAACTCACTGGCAACAAATTTAAAAATTGAACTTACCACTGACTTCCTAGGTACCCTATCATGCATTCATTCTGTATAATGTCTCATAGATACTACATATACAGAAACAGCCAGGCCACAAACAACCAAGACTGCTCTTGGTTCAACATCTTAGGCTGCACCCTACATCATCGCACATTCGCATCTAACTTATCAACATAATCTAATTTATATGCTCCCACAATGAGAGTTGAGTCTTAGACTTCTTATATAATAACTTGGATGTCTTTTTTGAACACCCACTGTAACAAAAGCTAACAAAATAGCAGCATTCTCTTCTAGGAGGACCAAAAATTGGGAACTTCACCCTAGAGTTTTATCTATAACCCCTTGCATAAGAGGTGTATAGCTTAAGCTTGCTCTTTCATAGTCTAAAGCTAACCGTAAAGCAAAAAAGAGATGAGAGTGGTTAGGGGAAATGGAGTACCTCCGAACTGGTTCTGCTAAATCAAAAATTGATTTTCCACTCACAGGACAAATTGTATTTAAGACATTGCCATGGGTACTGGTCATTACAATATCCTCCTGCTCTTCACCTGGCAGTAGCTCTCCAGCATGATGCACATTCTAAAACAAAGTATCAAATGGTAAGTATACTAATGTCACCTACTATAGAAAATACCTACATATACAGAAGGCATACCCAATGTTTTAAAAGAAACTATACACGCTAACAAGTAAAATTATCCAGTTTAAAGTAAGAATACCCAAACAGCTTCTCTAAACTGCCGTATCAGAGGATCTTTCTCAGGAGCAGATTTTGAAGATCTCTTGCGCTTTGCAAACTCGTCATTGAGCAACTTCTCAAAATTAGTTAACTGCATTTCAAAAGCAAACTCATCATTGAGCAACTTTTCAAAATTAGTTAACTGCATTTCAAAATCAAATCAACAAAGTTAACAACAAAGACAGAGTCAATATGAGCATGCAAACTCCATCAATCTTGACCGGCAGTGACGGAAGTACAAAATATGAAGATCTACAAACCTCTGTCCCAGGCTGGTACGAATTTCCAATTGATTCAATGGCCGAAGAATGGAGCATACAGTCTCCGTAAGCTTCAACCAGCTGAATAGAAGCATCCTGTAGCTCCTTCACCTGCCAGAGTGAGCCCACGAAAAACAAAAGAAAATGTGTCAATATCAAATGGTGTGTGGCAAAATATGAATGATTTTAGCATAAAATCATCGAAGTCACTCAAATTTTAGCATAAACTCCGTAATGATTTCTTGTTCAGTTCATATGTATAGAATAAGAATCAAGAACCATTATCATGTCTAATCTAGTTATCGACGAAATTACCGTTTGGGACTCATTCTCTCGTTCAAAATCAACCGCAATTTCCTTCATTAAACTCATAAGTTTTCTTGCTTCCTGCCACAAACACAGTAAAATTAAATCCATCAGACTATGGTTTCATAAGAAAAAGACATGAGTGTTTGCAATTTTTTTTTCCTTAGAGCAAGTGAGAGTGAACAGAAGACTTACGACTATGAGAGATTGATTGTCGTTGCATAGCGTTGCGGCAGCGTTGCGGATTCTTCCACTAACGCCATCGCCACGACTAGAAGCGGAGGTTGATGCCATGTACGGGAGCGCCAAAACGCTGCGTTGGGACGACTCGAGAGACAGACAGGTTAGGCTTTTTGCTTCGAGAGACCGGAATTTGGAGGGAGAGCAGAAGAGAGCATTTCTTCAAAACGCTGCGTTTTGCCGCAAGATCTGGAGAGTACCCATTATGGATCGGGTTGAGCCAGACCTTGGCCATTTTCTTTCTTTTAGTTCAGTCCAATAGGGTAAATGTTCAATTGCTCCCTATATTTGCAATAAATTTTCACTTTACCTTCTATTTTCTTATTCATCATATTATTTCTTTCATTTTATCAAAAATATATCCATGTAGTGGTTTATAAGAGCAGTCAGATCTAATCTAACGGAATTGGATTAATGAAACGATGGAAAGTTGATCCAACGTAAAGATATTCTATAAAAGTAACTAAAGAACGTCCGACTAGACTTTAGAGATACTGGTGTAGTATATGGAGTGGAAACTCCGATACTCTAGTCAGCTATAAATTTAAATAAACACAGAAATAAAGAAAATAATAACTTTCTGAGTTGGATTATTCTTGTCGGAAAAGTAGCAAAGCTTAACGACACCGAGAGCACTGGGCTCAAATGATCGGGATCGACATGATTGAAGAAGTGATATCAGACTGTGACTGGAGACTTAAATGCAGCGAATAATGATTTAAGCAGAGTTTTTGTAGGGAAGAAACGATGCCGACTGAAAAGGTTCGGACTCCTATTTTTTGAAGCATACGATAATTGTTGGCGAAGCGACGAAGATCCTAGCAAAAGGATCTCTGCAAAATTAGGAATTGTCTCAATTTCATCTGACAATTGAGAGAACTCGGAAGTGGACTGGGTCGAATAGGCCATACATACAATTTTGACATGAGCCTTGAATTGTAAGCATGGTAACATTTTGAGTTGGGCCTTTTTATCGAGTCGGGCTCGAAAATAATCCATTACAATCCAACAGACCCTTTATATTTGGCAAAATTTCACGTATGATCCTTGGTACTAACACTTGTCTCACTTAACCCCTTGGAGTCCTATATTTATTTTAGATATCTCCTTGTACCATACCAGTTATCTTAGTGCGCCTCATTTGTGTGACGTGACAATTTCAGGCATAATGCATGTGTCTTGGATGTATGTCAAATGTTGACTCACGCTTTAGTCTCATCACTCAAAACAGACGCACTGAGACAAATTATATGATACAGTGAGCTATCTAGAATAAAAATAAGAGTACAATGAGTTAAAGGAGAAAAGTGTTAGTACAATAGTCAGATGATAAATTTTGTCAAATGCAAAAAGATTAGTTGATATTTGAAACCCTTTTCAATACTATATTATTGTTAAGCGAAAAATTTAGTTTTTAACACTGAACTTAAGTCTATAACTAGGTTGAGTCAAATAAATTATATGTAATGTTTAAACTCCTCGAGTTCGATGGGCTTTATAGATATTTATTCAAAATTGATTCATTAATTATTTATTATTATTATTTGTTCAAGCTTGACTACTATAGCATTGTTTTGTTTAGTGAGCTCAACTCGTCTCCTAACTTGTTTATTAGCTCGTTTAAACTCATTTATACTATACATTTTATTTTACTCTAGACTTTAAACTGGGTTGAATACTAATAGTGTTAAGAGTGCATTAAACGAGTCCATTCATATACATAAATAAGACATGAATGAGTTTATTCATGAAAATAAATGAGTCGAATAATGATCTATTCGAGTTTGATTTGTAATTTTTTTTTCTTTGTCCGAGTCCAACTCGTTCCAACTTGTTTAGTTAAACAAAATCAAATCGTCCAATAGCTCATTTAGTAACTCGTTTACATTAGACATTTTATTTTACTCTGGACCTTAAACTGATTTAGGCATTAATGGTATTAAGAATGTACTACATGAGCTATAAATAAACTCATTGGTATATACAAATGAGCTATCGTGACTCATGAATTAGTCTGACCGTGAACATAAACAAGTTGAACAATAATCCATTTAGGTTTGACTCATTATTATTTTTGTTTGTTCAAATTCAGCTCGTCTAGTTAAACGAACTCAGCTCGTCTAGTAACTCGTTCGGCAGCTCATTTGAGTTTGTTTAGTAACTCATTTATATTAGGCCTTGTATTTTACTTCAAACATTAAACTGGATTAGATATTAATAGTATTAAAAGTGTATTATACAAACATAAAATAAACTCATTCGTATATATACAACTCTTTTCGTGAAAACAAACTAGATGAACAGTAATGTGAATATAAACAAAACAAATTGAACAATGATCGACCACCTAAACCAAATGAGTTGAACAGTGATCGACCATCTATTTGGATTAAGCTCATTTACTAAACCAATTATGATATTATGTCTATGATTATACATTTAGTAGTCCAACGAACTTTATGTAAATTTATTTATAATCATAAGTTGCCCCGATAGTATTTTACTCAAACTCAGCAATCATATTAGTTTTTAAATATAAATAGTATTAAAATTTTAAACTCCCCCTTCAAAATTTTTCTTCTCACTTGTTAACAAAAGCGCCACTACCATTTTGATAATATTGATCTACCCTTCATAAACCAAAAAACCTGTCATCACCCAAATTTTATTACAACATTTGGTGCATACCCCATTAACCCAAATCCACATATAAAAAACATAAAATCAACACCATAACCTAAACTGAAAATCACTACCATAATAACAGACAAACACTAACACAGCCTCATATATATAAACCACTAACCACATTGATAAACCAACCTAACCCCAATTAGAGTCATTACCAACACCAGCACCAATCAAACAAGCATAAAGCTCATCAAACTGCTGCATAACCTCATCACCCCCATAATCAGAACTACAATTATTCTCAAAACCACTAGAAGAGTTGCTGCTGTTATTATTGAACATTAACATGTGTTGTGTCTGTCTCAGCTCTTCTCTCAGCTGCTTAACATCTCTCTCGAGTCTCCTTTTATCAGCCAAAGCGTGCTCCAGTTTGACCTGCACAGTGCTGTATTCGACTTCGAGACTCTGAGTCCTCCACCGTGCGCGTTTGTTCTGGTACCATATCGCCACCTGTCGAGGTGGGACGCCCAGTTGCTTCGCTAGCTTCTGCTTCAGCTCTGGCTCGAGCTTTTTGTGTGTTGTGAAGCTTCTCTCTAGTACTCTCACTTGCTCTTGGCTTAGTCTCTTCTTGCTTTGCTTTTCTTGCCTCATCTCCATTTTGTTGAGAAAATGATTGTCCAGCTTGGGTTTTATAGACAACTTCTTTTTTGTCTATTTATTTTTGGGATATTTTCATTTTAATAATATTAGACGAAAAGACTTTCACTTTTTTAAGTAAAATATTTCATCTATTTTATTTATCTGTTAATGAAGGGGTAGTTCGGTAATTTTAAAAATTATTTTGAAAAAAATTAAAGTTAAAAAATTTAATTTTAAAAAAATTAAAAATTATAAAAATATTCATAATTACTGATCATTCACAACCATATAAATATATAAATAGTAAAATAGATAGATTTTATTTTAAAAAATTAAAATTAAAATATTTAAAAAAATTTGACTCTGTCGCGGTAGAATAGAAAGTAGGTTATATAAATTTTTCTATTAATATAAAATATTTAAATAATAAGTTTTTTAAAAAAATTATTTTAGTTTTAAACTTTGTATAATTTTTAAATGGACATTTTAAAGTTACAAATATAATTATAGATTTGTTTTAAATATATATATATAAAAAATAAATTTTTAAAAATTTAATTTTCATTTCCCATCATATTTCTAAATTTTTCGCACTTTGTAAACTGTAATGATGGTTCGTGAATTGCAACACAGTTTATAATTAGCCAATAAAATAAAAATAAAAATTTAATTTTATAAACTTTTTAAAATACATGGTAATTATATACTTCAATTTTCTATTATTTAAAAAAAATCCTTAAAACCTTTTTTTCATAAGATTTGCCGTAAAGGTGAGACGGCTATAAAATAATAATAAAAGAAAATGCAACGATAATGAGATAATTATAATATTTTAATAGATAGTTAATTAATATTTATAATTAGACTTCACGTGAAGATGACCCTACTTTTCACTAATTAAATAGACTTTATAATGAGATATGTTTGGTTTGGTTAAGAGAAGTTAATTCGAGTTTGATTTTTAAAATTAAGTTAGTTGGAGTTATGTGCACTTGATCTGTTCTCAAGTGAAGACAAATAGCCTCTGATTAGTGATGAAAAATTAAATTTAATTAGTGCCATCATATCATATCATGTTCCTTGTTTGTGAGTTTCATGACATCAAAACCCTTTCATGATTAGTACTATTAATTTGTGATAAGATTTTTTTAAAAAAAAATATAATTCATAATTAATAATAGATTCAAATTTACATGTTGGAAATTAAGATATTTGACAAATGGATGGTTTCTTGAAATGGTTAGGAAGGTTTGAAAAAGAAGAATGTGAAATGTCATAGTTGGCAACTTGGTAGATACAGATATAATAAAATAAGCTAAAAATGGAAAATTGAAGTCATAGAGAGGAGAGGAGGTTGACCAAGAAGACAATCATATTAATTGCAGCAGAAGAAGACTGATAGTTTTCCAGATAACATTTGACTTCAAACAAATACAACCAGTAGGAATCAGGAGATCAAGTTAAGCATAAATGTATGTAATAGTATTATGGATAGGGATAAACATAGTTATGGTTTTATCAAATATGGTTGTGATTGAGTTTCTGATAATAAGTTATGTGGGTGGAATATCAAAATTTAAGATGGTGAAAATTATTATGGATAGGGATAAACATAGTTATATTATGCTATCATTATCCAGTTATATTATGCTATTATTTAATGTAAATGGTTACTAATACCTAGTAAAAATTGTGGTCTTAAAATGTACAAAATGTTGGTATATTAGATGATAAAATGATCTATGCAATGTAAAAATAATCTTCATGAATGGTTTCAAGAATTCCAACTAACAATTTGCTTTGTTTCAATTCTTTTTTAAGAGAGAAAGAAATTAATAGTTAAGTTATAAAGTTTAATTTGTAACCCGCATTCAAAATGGAATTCATCTTCAATACATAAGCACATATTATATAGTTCTAAAAGATGATTAATATATGTTTTAGTACTAACTTATATCATTATAGAATCTTACATGAATTATAGATACACTTACAAGGTACTTATACCACATATAATACATATAATTTCATATCTCAGGCTAATAGATCAGTTATGCTCGAAAATACCATTAGAACATAGTTCGGGATATAAAGATCGTTGACAAAGATTTTGAAAATAAAAAATAGCGATGGAATAACAAAGTAAAAAAAAAAAAGATGATAGACGGGGTTTTTCTCACCTAGCATGTTTTATAGTTTTTATTTAATTTGAGCATTTTATTATTAGACGACTAGCTAAATAATAAGCTTCTTGGTTAGCATGTTGATGAATATCTAATTAGTCACAATTAATGTTTGACCACTAACTCGACCATTATATTATTTTATATTATTGTCAAGTCAATGACCGAATATTAAAAACTTCATTTTGAGTCTACCAACACATATTCTTCAACTAAATCAAAATTTTAAGCTACTAAACTCAAAATTTTATGCTACACAACCCTTAGAATAATTAACTCAGAATTTTACATCATCCTAACTATTATCATCGAGCAAGTATGAAGACTTAAAGTAATATACTACAGTGACAATTTAAACTTGTTGAACATATAAATATCCTAATTAATCATATACAAAGGCTACATGTATTTAGTTGAGACTACTAGATCAACTTACTAATTCTTTTACGTTAAACAAACATCTTAAATAGTCAACTCCAGACGTCACCACCGTATAAGTAAATTCATTTCACCAATCCTATTTGATACTACAACTCAACTACCATATGTACAAGCATAACAGAAGGTCCAATCACGCGTTCAAAAGCAAGGAAGCTGGAAGCTGAATTTGGGAACTTAGCTAATGCTTATGTTGAACGAATGAATGAAGAAATTATCAAGGAAGAAGGTAGAAAATCAATGGAGGCAAGAATCACCAAAATGCAGCCTGTACACTTGTGTTTGGCCTGCAGCATCTGAGGGAATGATAAGAAGTTCACCTTCTCAAAATATGGCAGAAGGATTTTTCTACATTGATGGGCAAATACAACACTGATTCTATCATCAAATGATAGCAAAGTTAAAGAGGACATCTTAAACTTTTCAACACATCAAGAATCAACTTAATTGGATTGGTATAGCTCAAGTTATTGCATCTGGAAGCTGGAAGAAAAGATTTAGGCGGGATCATCTTTGGCAGTCACGAGATTTGTTTCCTTTTCTTTTTATCTTGCAAGTCAGAATTTGGTTATTTTTAATGACATTGATTTATTTCCTTATTTTTAGGAATTAATTAGGCTTTATAATATTTGTTCCCTATATAAAGGAACAAGACAGCTTTTGTAATCAGTTTTTTTGGAGAAATTAAAAAGAGTTCTTTTCAAGAGCCATATATTGTGTGCAAGTGAGGTTGTGACTGCTTCTCTTGTTGAACCAAGAAGTTGGATCTAATTATCAAGGTAATTCTGTCTTGTGTATCTTGATTCCAAGTTCTTGTACTTTCTTATCCCAATCACTTGTGTTTTTAAGGACAGGTTTCTTAGGGGTGCAATAGGGAGGGTTTTAATCTTGTGTTTATCTTTGGGATCAACTGTGTGTTGGGGTTTCGGTTTCTCTATAAACCTGGGGTTTCTGCATCATTTGGTATCAAAGCTTGCTCAAGATAAATTCCTATTTATCTTGTTTATTTATGTGTTCGTTCCATTCAGTCTTTTGGTCTGAATTTTTTTTCTTTTGTTCTTCGTATTTTTCCTTTTCTTCTTCATTCCAATTACAGATCTGAGTACTCAAGTGTTGTCTCTTGCATTAATCTATTGTATTTGAATTTCTTTCCAAAAAAAATGCAAAAAAAAAAAGAGAAAGAAAACAATTTCAAAATTTGACTTCTTTGTTTAGTTTGTACTCATACTTCAGATCCATATTATTGTCTATCAAAAAAATAAAAATCAGATTCTCAAAATTGCTGATTTACTTTCTGTTTCTATCGTGATTAGTCTTTCCGTTGTCTTTCTCTCCCTTAGTTACACTACTGTGGAATTTCTTTGATTAATTGATTTGATTTCTGAAGTTCAACGAAAGGGAAGCAATCTAGAGAGGTAAAAGGCATTCAAAGGCGAGCACATCAGAGGGTAAAAGCCAAAATCGAGTGCAAACACTTGTGACAATATTCTATCGAGTGAAACACATTAGGGAGTGACGTTGTGAGGCTGTTTTCTATTTTTTTTTACTAATCTTTTTTCTCTGCAGGTTAATAAACACTGTATAATATGTCAAGATCAGAGGGTAAAGAAGGTGAGGAGACCCCTGTACCGGACACAAAAATTATGTATGATGCCTTTACGAGTGAATTCAGGAAGCTGCTTAGCAAGTTTGAAGAATTAGAAGTGTGGAGGAATGAGATGACTCAAACTGTGGAGGGACTTCATACTAGGAATAGAAGGAGGAGAAGTAGACAAAATAATTCTCATCATGAGATGTCTGGGGAGGAGTCTAGTGAGGATGATTCTGTTGTGAATCGAAGAGCTGAGATGAGGAACAATAGAGAAAAGCGTGATAGCAATCTTAATGCTATCAAGATGAAGATACCTGAATTCAAAGGAATGAATGACGCTGAAACTTACCTGGAATGGGAGAGGAATGTGGAGATGGTTTTTGCTTGCCATAACTACTCGGAGGGAAAGAAGGTAAAATTGGTAGCAGTTGAATTTTCAGATTATGCTTTAGTTTGGTGGGATGAATTATTGAAGTCTAGGAGACGGAATGGTGAATACCCGATTGACTCTTGGACTGAGATGAAACGAATAATGAGGAAGAGGTTCGTTCCCTCTTATTTCTACAGGGAAGTACACCAGAAGTTGCATAAGCTTTGTCAAGGTTCAAAATCCGTAGATGATTACTACAAGGAGATGGAGATGCTCATGATTAAAGCAAAAATGGATGAGGATGTCGAAGTCACAATGGCAAGATTTTTGGGAGGTCTAAATGATGAGATTGCTGATGTAGTGGAGTTACACCCTTATGTGGAGATGGAGGAATTAGTGAATATTGCCATGAAGGTAGAGAGGCAACAAAAACAAAAGGGCAGATCCAAGAAATTTTCAAATTATAAATCACAATGGAATTCGAACTGGTCAAAATTTGATGACAAAATGAAGAATGAAGAGGCTGATTCCAAAGACAAAGGGCCGGAACATCAAGGAATTTGGATAAGAAGTTTACCAATAAAAAAGGTTCTTCTAATTCCACTAATTCTGCTACCACTTCAAGGCATAGAGACATTAAGTGTTTCAAATGTCAAGGGTCTGGTCACTATGCATATGAGTGCCCAAACAAAAGAGTGATGGTAATTAAAGGTGGTGAAATTGTGTCTGGATCTGAGAAGGAAGATGAATTTGATGATGACATGCCATCTTTGGAAGATGATGAGGATATTGAGTATGCTGTCCATGGTGAATCTCTTGTTGCAAGACGTGCACTAAACCTGTAAATGAAGGAGGATAGTCTAGAGCAGAGGGAGAATATTTTTCATACGAGATGTTTAGTGGGCGACAAAGTGTGTAGCTTAATCATTGATGGGGGTAGTTGTACTAATGTAGCTAGTACTACTTTAGTTGAGAAGTTAGGACTGAAATGTGGTAAACACCCAAATCCATATAAGCTGCAGTGGTTGAATGATAGTGGGGAGGTAAAAGTTACTAAGCAAGTAGTTGTAGCTTTCTCGATTGGGAAGTATTCTGATGATGTTGTTTGCGACGTGGTACCTATGCAGGCTGGTCATATTTTATTAGGTAGACCATGACAGTTTGATAGGCATGTAATGCATGATGGGTACAATAATCGATATTCTTTTGATCATGATGGCAGAAAAATCACCCTTGCACCCTTGTCACCCAAAGAAGCAAATCAAGATCAATTGAAATTGAGTCAATTATCCAATGGGAATTCGGGCTGTAAGGATAAAAAATATGAGGAGAGGAAAGAGGCCGTGAAAGAAAAGAATGACAAAAATGGCCCAGCGGTGAGTGTTTGTAGTGGTGAGAAAAAGAAAAAAATTGAAGAGGGGAAGAAAAATAAAGAAAAAAGTGAAACAGTGAGCCGACAGTCTAGTTTCTATGCAAAAGAGAGAGACTTGAAAAGTGCTTAGGCAGGAGGGCTATGGTGGTTATTCGATTTAGGGAAGTTTTATTTTCTAACACTGACCTTGATCCGAATTTGCCTAGTGTTTTTCTATCTTTGTTGCAGGAATTTCAAGATGTATTTCCTAATGAGGTGCCCGATGGATTACCACCATCGAGAGGTATTGAACATCACATTGACCTTGTACCTGGAGCTAGCATACCAAATAGACCAGCACATAGAAGTAATCCCGAGGAAACAAATGAACTACAAAGGTAAGTGGATGAATTATTGGCTAAAGGGTATATCAGAGAGAGCATGAGCCCATGCGTTGTACCTGTTTTATTGGTTCCGAAGAAGGATGGAACATGGAGGATGTGTGTGGATTGTCGCGCCGTCAACAAAATTACAGTTAAGTATCGTCATCCTATCCCTAGGTTAGATGATGTGCTTGAAGATTTGCATGGTGCATGTATTTTTACAAAGATTGATTTGAAAAGTGGGTACCATCAGATTAGGATGAAACCTGGTGATGAATGGAAGACATCATTTAAGACAAAATATGGGTTATATGAGTGGATAGTTATGCCATTTGGTTTGACTAATGCACCTAGTACTTTCATGAGATTGATGAACCATGTTTTGCGTGATTTCTTTGGCAAGTTTGTTGTTGTTTAATTTGATGATATATTGATTTACAACAAATGCTTGAATGATCATGTTTTGCATGTTAGGGCTGTTTTGAATGAGTTGAGGAAAAAAAGCTTGTTTGCAAATCTTAGGAAATGTACTTTTTGCATTGATAGACTTGTGTTTCTTGGGTTTGTTGTGAGTGCACATGGCATTGAAGTTGATGATGAAAAGGTGAAAGCTATTAAAGAATGGCCAACACCTAAGTCGGTTAGTGAAATGAGGAGTTTTCATGGTCTAGCTAGTTTTTATAGGAGGCTTGTGAGAGATTTCTCAAGTATTGCTACTCCTTTGACTGAAATTATCAAGAAGGATGTTGGGTTCAAATGGGAAAAAGAACAAGAACAAGCATTTAGTACTTTGAAAGATAAATTGTGTTCTGCTCCAATTCTTGTTTTGCCTGATTTTAACAAAACTTTTGAAATTGAATGTGATGCTTCTGGAATTGGAATTGGAATTGGTGTTGTTCTAATGCAAGAAAAATATCCAATTGCATTTTTTAGTGAGAAATTGAATGGTGCCCAACTTAGATATTCCACCTATGACAAAGAATTGTACGCTTTAATTCGAGCTTTATATGTTTGGCAACATTATTTACTTCCTAAAGAATTTGTCATACATACTGATTAAGAGTCATTAAAGCATTTGAAGGGACAAGGGAAATTGAATAAGAGGCATGCTAAGTGGGTAGAATTCATCGAGGCTTTTCCATATGTGATTCGTTATAAATAGGGAAAGGAAAACATTGTTGCCGATGCATTGTCTAGGAGATTCTCTTTGATCACTACACTTTCATCTCAGTTGTTAGGATTTGAGATCTTTAAGGAAATGTATGCTAATGATGCTAATTTTTCTGATTTGTTTGCTGCATGTAAACATGGTGCATATAATAAGTTCTATAGAATTGATGGTTTTCTATTTCGTGGAAATAGGATTTGTGTACCTGTTTGTTCTATGCGTGAGTTACTTGTGAGGGAATCACATAGTGGTGGTTTAATGGGTCATTTCGGTGTGCATAAAACTTTAGAGGTGTTGAGTGAGCATTTTTATTGGCCTGGAATGCGCAAGGATGTCGAGAGAGTGTGCACTAAATGTATTGCATGTAGACAAGAAAAATCCAAGTCTTTACCACATGGTTTGAATACACCTTTACTAGTTCCTATTGCGCCTTGGACTGATATTTCTATGGATTTTGTAATTGGCTTACCTAGGACAAGGAGAGGTAGAGACAGTGTCTTTGCGGTTGTAGATCGTTTTAGCAAAATGGCACATTTCATTGCATGCCACAAAACTGATGATGCCACTAATATTGCTGATTTATTCTTTAAAGAAGTGGTAAGGATTCATGGGGTTCCTAGATCTATTGTTTCAGATAGGGATGCGAAGTTTTTGAGTCATTTTTGGAAGATATTGTGGAGTAAGTTGGGAACTAAGCTCTTATATTCTACTACTTGTCATCCACAAACGGATGGACAGACTGAGGTAGTGAATAGAACTTTAGGGACTTTGTTGCGTGCTGTTGTTGGTAATAATCTAAAAACTTGGGAAGAATGTTTGCCTTTTATTGAATTTTCTTATAATAGGACTGTACACTCTTCCACAGGTTTCTCTCCATTTGAAGTTGTATATGGTTTTAATCCTTTAACTGTTTTGGATTTGATGTCATTGCCTTTGAGTGATATTATTAGTCAGGATGGTGAAAGCAAAGCTGCGAAGGTTAAAGCTATACATATGAAGACACGAGAGATGATTGAGAAGCGTAATAGAGCTACAGCCCAACGAGTTAACAGAGGACGAAAGGCAACGGTATTCCAACCTAGTGATTGGGTTTGGGTACATTTCAGGAAGGAGAGATTTCCAAACCAAAGGAAGTCCAAGCTAGATGCAAGAGGAGACGGTCCATTCCAAGTATTGGAAAGGATTAATGATAATGCATACAAGATAGACCTGCCAGGTGAGTACAATGTGTCTCAAACTTTTAATGTTTCTGATCTTTCCCCATTTGATATGCATGCAGATTCGAGGTCGAATCTTTTTGAGGATGGGGGGATTGATACAAGCATAGCAGAAGGTCCAATCACGCGTTCAAAAGCAAGGAAGCTGGAAGCTGAATTTGGGAACTTAGCTAATGCTTATGTTGAACGAATGAATGAAGAAATTATCAAGGAAGAATGTAGAAAATCAATGGATGCAAGAATCACCAAAATGCAGCCTGTACACTTGTGTTTGGCCTGCAGCATCTGAGGGAATGATAAGAAGTTCACCTTCTCAAAATATGGCAGAAGGATTTTTCTACATTGATGGGAAAATACAACACTGATTCTATCATCAAATGATAGCAAAGTTAAAGAGGACATCTTAAGCTTTTCAACAAATCAAGAATCAACTTAATTGGATTGGTATAGCTCAAGTTATTGCATCTGGAAGCTGGAAGAAAAGATTTAGGCGGGATCATCTTTGGCAATCACGAGATTTGTTTCCTTTTCTTTTTATCTTGCAAGTCAGAATTTGGTTATTTTTAATGACATTGATTTATTTCCTTATTTTTAGGAATTAATTAGGCTTTATAATATTTGTTCCCTATATAAAGGAACAAGACAGCTTTTGTAATCAGTTTTTTTGGAGAAATTAAAAAAAGTTCTTTTCAAGAGCCATATATTGTGTGCAAGTGAGGTTGTGACTGCTTCTCTTGTTGAACCAAGAAGTTGGATCTAATTATCAAGGTAATTCTGTCTTGTGTGTCTTGATTCCAAGTTCTTGTACTTTCTTATCCCAATCACTTGTGTTTCTAAGGACAGGTTTCTTAGGGGTGCAATAGGGAGGGTTTTAATCTTGTGTTTATCTTTGGGATCAACTGTGTGTTGGGGTTTCGGTTTCTCTATAAACCTGGGGTTTATGCATCACATATCATAACCAACCTACACAGCTCGTGTTCAAATTAACTCTTATTAGTTAAAATCATGTTCATGCACTGTGAACCTAACAAGTCAAAGGATATGCCTAGGGCTGGACATGAGTGAAGCGAGTCGCTCGTAATTCGGATCGGTAATTGCTCGATAAACTTTATTCACGAGTTAGTTCGATTATTAAATAACTTGAGCTTAAATTTGGATTTGTTCGACTCATTGACTGTGAGCTAGCTCGATAAAGTTTAGTAATTAAAATTATAAAATACAATACACATATAGATATATAAATACAAAATAAAAATAAATACAATATAATTCACTTTACTAATCAAATTGATTTGGATGTGTATCACTTGATTTTTATTAAAAATAAAATTCTATAAATTCTAAAATAATAGATGAAATTTGTATAGTTATCGAGTTCACTTACCGAGCTCGAGCAGCTCGTTAGTTTTAAAAGAGCTTGTGAGCTCTAAGTGAGTTGAGCTTGAACTTAAAAAGTAAGTTCGTTAATTAATCAAGTCGAAATCGAGTCAAATAAAAATTAAATGAGTCGACCCGAGTTGGGGCTTAATTTGCCTCAGCTCGGCTCGACTCATGTCCAACCCTAGATGTGGCAAATCAACATAACCGCCAATATAAAACTAAGCATATTAATAATTAAGTTCATCACTTATCATTACAATAAATAAGCTTCAATACACTACCTAAATGTGTTAGACAATTTCTCATAATTCAGAGTTATCTCAACATCTCTAATTCAACACCAACAACTTAACTATGCGTAATCAGTAATATAATGGGATATTACCTTGCATATATTGTATTCCCAGAATTTCATTAGTATAAAACCTTTTAGGTGGTATGAAAAAAATAAATTCATATGGATTTGACTACTCATCCCATAAGTATTCGTACTTGATTCCAGTTGTAAAATTATCCTAGTAAGATTGTTCAATAATAAATTACTTTTATCGAAAAATAAATATAAAAATTACCCTATCTCAATAATAAATTAATTTTACAAAAAAATAAATAAAAATTATTATTATTATATACTTATAAACAAAAATGGTTTAATATGTCAAATTAATTTGATGTTTAATAAAATATTATATTTCCCTAACTGAATTTTTAGTATATTATTTTTTAAAAAATCAATAAAATAAAATTACAATCTTTAAAAGTATATCTTTTAATTAAAACATAATAAAATTAACGTTTATAATTAAAATACACTATTTTTAAAATTTTCAATAAAATAAAATAACATATAATCTTTAAATTTATTCCATTTAATAACCATTGATAATGCTTTCAAATTAGATGATAACATAAAATATTTAAATCTACTCGATTTAATAATTGTAGATAATACATTCAAATTAGATAGTTCTATTTGCTTTGATATACTTTAGAAGGATTTTTATAATATGTTTTAATGGATTTCAATGGTCTATCCTATAATATACTTTTACGAGTATTTATATAATATATTTTTATTAATTTTTAAAATATATATGTATACTGTGGTGGGAAAATAACCATAACACATCATAGTCGAAGGTAAGAGCAAGCAAAGGGAACCGAAGTCCAAAACCAAGCTCGGCCGAAGATAGAAGGGGTACCCTAAAACCAAGCTCGGCCGAATATAGGGAGGGTACCAAAAGCTACCCTCGGCCGAAAAAGAGGGCCAAAGGCCCAAGAAACGCGCCAATCTAGCTCGACCGACATGGCCAAAAGGCCCAATAAAGTTCAACTCGGCCGAGCATAGTAGAGTCCGAACCGAAACACTCCAGCCCACCGAATGATTACCTAACTAAACACGGATTTCCAACGCCCAATCGGAGAAGGAAGACTTATCATACCAGGCCAAGGATTTCCAAAGCCCGATAGATAAATGAAGATCAACCCTATTGAAAGAAGGAAACCAAGTCCAAAAAGGAGACCGAATTCAAGGAAAACAATGAGTCCCAATCCAAATAGAAATAGGACCCAAATGCCTCCTATAAATAGGAGGTAGGATGATTGTAAAGGGATCCGATTTTTACTCATTAGAACTAAACTCTGTGAGACTATATCTGTAAGCTGTTTAGCTACTTTATTCAAGAAATCTTAGCCTAATATTTGGCTGTGGTTTATTTGGCACCACATATACAATTATTATTATTATTATTATTATTATTATTATTATTATTATGATAATTTTTAAAGGTAAAAATCATATCAATATTATTATAATATAAATTAAAGTATAAAATAATTAAACAATTAACCTTAATTATTTATAAATATGTGTATTCTAATGTTTTGATTCATTTAGAATGGATAAAAAAAATATGAAAACAGAAGAGTATTTTTATTTATAATAACATCAAATTTGAACATTTAAACCAAAAGAAAACTTAAATCCATTTTAACTCTCCACTATATGTATATTTCCAATAACTATTCATATTTTCTCATATCTCTCCTAATGTGTTAGTGAGGAGGATATCTGTTGATAAATAATTAAGGGTGCATAAGCTGCTAACATAAGAATATTTTGTGATTATATTTGTCAAGTTTATCAGGTTGTCTCCGATGTTGAGTTTTAGAAACGTGCATGGCTCCCGAATCTTTTCAAGCTAATCAGACATCATGGATCAAATATGTCTTCTAAACTAGGGACAATAGATTGCTAATTAACCTACCTTCTCAATCAACTCACTTTGATACCTCTTTATTTATTTTCCTGTATTAAATTAAATATTAATTTGGATGTTATTAAAATAAAATTTATTATGTATTGCAAATAGTTTTTAAAATATATATTTTATTTATTTATTCAAAAAAAATATTTTTTTCTTTATATTATTAATTATATTTTAATATTTTTCTATATTGAATTATATTTTTATTTAATATACATATTCTTTCATATTAATATGGTTTATATATATATGATTGATTTTTTTAAAAAAATATTATTTAAAAGCATTAAATATTTTTAAAATATAATAATAAATTAAAAATATATTTATAAACAAAATTAAACAAAATTTTTTTAAAAAAAACTAAAAATTATCTTTAAAATACAAAATTGGATTGACTTATTAAGTTAACTAAAATTTTGAAAAAATATTTATGTAGCTTCCCAAAAATTATTATCTAAAAAACATTAAATAATTTTAAAATATAACAATAACAAACTTATATATATAATTATTATAATAAAATACGTAAAATATAAAATTTATATATTTTTGATAATATGATTTATATTATTTTAATGGGTCATTTGCATTTTTGAATTTTTTATTAAAAAATTATATTTTTAAACCCACATTAAAATTTTTACAAAACTAAACTTTTAGTTTTATTTTTTTTACCAAAATAGACAAAAATAACTATTTTACCCTTCGATATTAAAAAAAAATACCCAGTAATTCCCCGGTATTACATACCAGGAAGTAGGCAAAATTGGAGTTTAATTTTCCGGTGTGTAATACCGAAAAGTAAAAATTCACTTCCCGGTAGTACACACCAGGAAACAACACTTGAATTTTGTATGTTTCTTGGTGTATAATACCAGGAAACTAAGTTTTCATTTCCCGGTATTACACACCAGAAAACAGGTAAAAATCAAGTTTGTTTCCTGGTGTGTAATACTAGGAAACGAATTTTCGCTTTCCGGTATTATACACCGGGAAGCTGACAAATTTTTGCCTACTTCCCGGTAGTACATACCAGAAAGCTCATTTTTTGCAATTTTTTTTAAAAAAAGTTTATTTTCATAATTTTTTTATAAAAAAATTTATTTTTATAATTTTTTTATAAAAAAGTTTAGAAGTGAAAAAAATTTAGGGTTGGACTAAAACTAAAATAAAAAAATTGATAAAATCTAATTTTGCGAATTTTCACTATTATAATTAATAATTATTAATATATATATATATATTTATAATATATTTTATTGTGTTACGAATAAAATTAATTTATCATTACTGTTTTAATATAAATATTATGTATTGGATAAATTATATACATGAAAAAAAATTAATTAAAGACTTAAATCCAAAAATGATTAGACATGAAGCAAATTAGTACAAAATATATGTATGCAATTGTTCCATCACTTTCATTGTGTCGTTTGGAGAGGTTACAAAGTCATGAGCAAATGAAGCCTCTGGATATTCATTCATGAACCTTGACATCACCATCATCAAATTGTTTATAGGCTAGTCTGGTCTAATGGGGACACTTTAGGGTTTCAGAGGATAAATACATTCAAAGTAGTACTGGGTTTTCATTTATCATCTTCTTGATGATATGTGCATGAATACATTTAGTAGTCAACCTGTCTCTAAGCTCAACTTGACATTTTTTTATTATCATCATTTTCAAATACGGTTGAATGCCTTTATTGACAAGATATCGCATTTGAGGCTGCGTCAATTTGGTTTGGTCATCAATGATCCCTATCATTAATTTTGGATTTTATTATATTATTTTTTACTACTAAAATTTCAGGAAAAAATCGAATTGAAATCGAGGCGGTGGATGTTCAGTTGATTAGGTGGATCTAGCCAGATTTAATATTTAGTTAATATTTAATTAATTAAATATAATAATATTTTAAAATTTTAAAATTATATTTTAAATATTTTATTATCAACTAAAATTATAAATAATAATATTATTAAAATTAATATTACATATTTTTAGGCTTTTGTTATTAGAAAATGATCACTTATAAAGGGATAGATTATCCATTTATCTTCATCCTCGTTATGAATTACTGTAAAATAATTTGTCCAAAAATAAGTGTCACACATTTATATTTTGGGCATGTTCTTCCATTTTTACCCTTTATTTATTCAACGCTCAATCTTTTAAAATAATAAATTACTGTTTTCAAAATACTCATCATCACTCTAATATTATTATTTATTGTATCACCCAATAGTAAAAAAATAAATAAAATATGTAAGGTTATTTAAGTAAATATGACGTACAATCATTACTTTTCTTAATATGTGTATTTTGGTCAATTGTGATACATATGAAGGGAATGAGGTAGTATAAAGTTAGTATGGATGTACTAAAGTAAATTAAAAATAGAAAGAGATATAATTTACCTATTGCTACTTAAAAATGATTATTTAACCATTAGAAGCAAATTTTAATATATATATATATATATATATAATTGACTTTAAAAATTTTAAGTAAAAAAATGGAAATATTTTTTAATAATAAGAAAATATATTTCTAATTAATATTTGGTCTAAATGAGACTTTTGACGTGAATAAATATTTTAAATTGCTGTAAAAATGTTGTACTTTATTATTTTAAAAAAATAAAACGGAGATTTTTTTTTTCGATTTTTATCATCAAATTTGTCTAGATTCTGCTTAAACTCCCCCGCGTAATTACTCAACCCTCCACCTTATCCGACTAGAACGAATTTCGTTTTCCTTCTCCGTATTTGGATTCGTGGACCACTAGGCAGCCCTCTAGTTTCGCCTAGGCTTTACTTTTCTTGAAGAGTGCTAAAACTAATATTAATATTAATTTAGGAGGGAGAGAAATTAATAAGATGATTATTAAATATTATTTAACACAATTTTTAAAAATTGGAAATTATGGGAGATTTTCATTTTTGTCCCTTTATAATTTTTACTTACATTATATAATTTAATTTTAAAATTTTCACCAAAATAATCTGTATAACTTTTACTTTTCAAAAATAATCCTTTACAGTATGAACGGATTTTGAAGGACAATTTTTTAAAATTAAAGTTTAAATAAATTAAAAATATAAATAAAATATTTTTGATTGATTTTAAAATTTTAAATTTTATTGAATTATTTTATATAATTTTCCCGAAAGTAATTTATTCATATACATTTTTTTATATGAGTTAGACTTGAATTTTTTATTATCTTATATAGAGCACACTTAAATTCTATTTTATTTGTATTACATTTTATCTAAATATTTTAGATTTATTATATTAATTTTATTTTAATTTTTAAAAATATCTAGCGTTAAATGGTAGTTCATTTAATTTGTAATTAATTGTAATATTTTAATTTTCTGTACTTAAAAAATTATTCAATTATTTAAATTAAACTATAAATTTATACATGGTTTTTTAAATATAATCATCATATTTATAATTTAAATTAAACCAAAATTTATTTAAAAATTATGTGAAGTATTTTATTTTATTTTTATTTTTAAAATTATGTACATGCAATGTACGATATGGATATTTCTTCTAATTTCAATGCTCGTCAATCCCTTGACAATTGTGAATCCACAGGACATTAATTTGGTCTGGAAATTTGGACATCAAATCAAATCATAAAGAAAAGAAAAAGAAGATGAAAATGAAAGCTAGTTGGGTATACTACTTGCTATGCACATTAATCACTGGGGACGAGTGGTTGGGTGACACAACTTACAATATCTCATAAATATGTTTGGTCAAAACAAATAGTAAATTCATCATCACATCCTCAATTTATTTATTTATTTTTTTCCCGAGACTCTTAACCATGCAATAGAAGAATCACTAGAAATTTTATTTTAAAATAAATATGGGATAAATGACATCTGCCCCCTATACTTAGCTGTTTGTCCTGTTTAGCCCCCTATACTTTGTCTCCCACCATTTAGCCCTTTCAACTTGGCTTTTTTCTACCATTCTGTCACTTTTAATTAGGAGTGTGCCACATGCGCGTGACGTGGCAGGACATGTGTATTAAATGTTATAATAAAATTTCATTTTACCTCTAATATTTGGCTTTTTTGTCACTTAACCCCTTGTACTTAATTTTTTTTCCCTTAACCTTTTGTACTCTATTTTTTTTTCTTTTTTCACTTGAGCTTATTTATTTATTTATTTTTAATATTTTAAATATTTTTCACCATCTTATTTTCTAAAATTTCAATTATAACCTTACTTTTACAATTGCACAATTAAATAAAAAATAAAATAACATATACTATTAATTTTTATATTACTTTTTTACTGCATAAATTATTTTAGATTTAACTTATATGATAAGTTTATTAAAATTTTAAAACTTTATAATATTAATAAATAAGATTAAATTTTAATAATTATATAGTTATTTTAATATTCTTATTATTTTATATTTTAAATTTTCTGCTACATATCAATAATTATTTTGTTATTTAATGAAGTATGCACTATTTTATAATTTTCCATCTAAATGAAAATTTTATGCTTATATTATATTTATATGGTTGTAATTAATTTCAAGATTTAATTTTAAAGATTGATTCAAAATTAATTTTCTATTGTATGTATTTATTTTATTTTGTTACTAACAAAAAAAACAATTTTAAAAATAAAGTTAAAAACCATAAAAATAGTTTATGCAATAAAAAAGTAATATAAAAATTAATAGTATATGTTATGTTATTTTTTTAGTTAATTGTGCAGTTGTAAAAGTAAGGTTATAATTGAAATTTTAGAAAATAAGATGGTGAAAAATATTTAAAATATTAAAAATAAATAAATAAATGAGCTCAAGTGAAAAAAAAGAAAAGAAAAAAGAAGTAGAGTACAAAAGGTTAATGAAAAAAAAAATTTAAGTACGAGGAGTTAAGTGACAAAAAGGCCAAGTATTAGGGGCAAAATGAAATTTTATTATAATATTTAATACACATGGCATGCCACGTCACGCGCATGTGGCACACTCCTAATCAAAAGTGGCGGAATGATAGAAAAAAGTCAAGTTGAAGGGGCTAAATGGTAGGATACAAAGTACCGGGGGTTAAACGGGACAAGTAGCCAAGTACAGGGGTCAGATGTCATTTATTCCTAATTTTTAAAAGTTAAATAAAATATAAAAAAATATATAAATAATTTTTAATCCACATCTATATATTTATATATTTATATAAAAAGATTCCAAATCCAGCCTACGTGGCATACTAGAATTCTTCCATTCATGTTTATAAAATTAACCTTCTATTTCATTGTAATTTACATTCATGTCATTTAAAAAATTTATTGTTATATAAATATTAAAATAAGACTTTTCATTTACTACTATGAACTCTTCCTCAAAAATTGAACTCTTCCTCAAAATTGATTTAATAGTTTAGTATTGAATGTTATATAATTATTTATGTATAAATAATAACTTTGCTGTTTCAATAAATTTGGACTCTTCATACATTCCTAACGTATGAGTCGGTTACTAATCAATATTTCTATATAAATCATTCCACGTTCAAACAAATTTCTTCGCTTATACTTCAATGCTCTCTAGTGTACTTTGTCTATTGTAATGTTGAAGTTATAAAAGTGAAATCTAATATTTTTCTGCAATTTAGATTTAGATGAACTATCTCTTCTCTTGCTCTAGCCTATCTTGGTAAAATCTATGAATTCTTTGTTAAGCGCTCAAACATCCTCTCACTTTAGCTTCTATATTGTCTTTCATGTATTTTGTTTGAATTTGTATTTCATTTATTAAATTCATTTTTTTTTTCTTATGTTTCTATTAGTTACATGAAGAAATATATCTGGCATATTTTTATTTCCTTCACTTCAATAAAAAAATATTAATAATATTAGTATAATAGTTTATTCTATATATTTTAAAGAATATATACATAGTTTATATATATATATAAATAAAATTAGATGATGTGACATGTCTAAAATTTTTTAATTATCATTACGGATTCAACATCAAATTTATATTATTTATACAATTGTCACTATACAATATAAATTTAAAATATGAGGCAAATAAAATACATTGAAAATAAATGTAAGGAAAAAAAAGCTGTATGTAAAAATCAATAAAAATTAGAGTTCGAAAAATTAAATAATAATATTAATAAATTTATTATCTCCATAATGTTTAGTCTTTTCATTTTCTATACATATTTAACTGTTTCAATATAATAAATACATAAAAAAAAGTAAAGACATAATTAAGTAATGACTAACTTTAACAAGATTCATTATCTTCAAACCAATGTTAATAGTATCAATAATAAACAAAACTAATTTTAATAATATTGAAATATTTCATATCAATTAATATTTATAATGATCAAAATAGTAATATAAGAAAAATGTGAAGGATAAAATCTACCATGTTCCCTAATAATTAAGTTGGAAAAACGAATATTATAATTTAATATTTTAATAAATTAAACAATTTTAAACAATAAAGAAATAATAAATTAGGAACACACTATAATAATATATTGAATTAAAGTAAATAATTTACTAATATATATATATATTTATTTATTTATTTTGAAAATTCAACATTAGGATGAAAAATTAGTGAAATTATAGACTGATGTGTTTTTTTTTAATATTTATTTTCTCTCCAAATCTAAAAAAAAATGTATCAAATAGATTTTTTTTTTTAAAAAAAGTTCAAAGCCATTAAAGTTTTATTAATTATATTAAAATGCAATAAAAATTAAAATGATGTAAAAAAATCCTATCCTTTTACCTTTTATTTAAATTTTTATTTAAAAAAATCATTTTCTACTAAATGTGAAGTTCATTATATAAAAAATATAATCAATATTTTATAAATATTATTTTTATTAAATGAAAATTTTAATTTATTAAATATATAATCACTACTATTAAATTCGATTAACAACTATCTATTATCAAAAATAATGATGGGTGATTTATCATTACTCTTCTTTTTTTTTTCATATTCTATTATAAATGAATAATAAACATCATTTTAATATATATTTATTTTCATTTTTACTTATAACTTTATTTCGAGTATTAAAATTAATTTATCATATTCATTGCCTTTTTATCAATATTTAAATTCATTAAATTACAACACTATCCTTTATAATTATTTATAATATTTTATAATATCGTTGATACAACTTTAAATGTTAAAAAATCACTTATAAATGAAACATTAATAATAAATTATATTTATAGTTTTTTCATTTTTATGTATAACTTTATTTTAAATATTAAAATTAATTTGTCATATTATTCATACAATACTATCCTTCATCATTATTTGTAATATTGTCGATACAACTTTGAGTATTAAAAAATCACTTATAAATGAAATATTAATAGTAAATTATATTTATAGTTTTTTCATTATCAATTATCATGCTAATTATGCTTAATTATGACTATATTTTAAAATAAAAATCTACCAATAAAAAATTACTTAAATAATATTACAATTTTACCTTAAAGCACCATTCTTAAGGTGGAATTTACCGATTCCAGCTTAAAGCACCTTTTCAATTTGGATACATTTTTGGTGTCATAGGTAAATGATTGACATTACAATTTATCTTAATTTTTTAATGTGGGTAAAATTTTGAGATTTTAGTGACTACGAGTTAGAAATTCGTTGATGCATGTTTATTTTTATTTTCTTCTAATAAGTCTGCCTGAGCTCATTTGGAGATTTTCTGATGATTTTTCATATTATAATTTGACTAATCAACGAAAAACATAATTCAAAAAGATAATAATATAACTTAGCACTATTATCCAAATTAAAAGAATAGTTGTTTATTATTCAATTGCTTAAAACAATTGTACTTGAAATTGAATAGTTGTAAATTTTTACATTGATTTTGATCTTAAAATTATTATAAACTATAAATTTAAATAAATTTCAAATAGATAATGAAATATAAATAAATTGAACGATATTTTTTTTCTAAATAGAACAAAATTAAATATAATTTTTATTTATCTGAAATTTTAAATGATGCATTAAGAATTATTTATTACATTAACTCTCTTATTTAATATTTCAAAATCAATTAATAATTTAATTTAAAAAATATATAAAAGAGTAGTATAAAAAATTGTGAATCCACGCAACACGTGGTGCTATTTCCTAGTTTTTATTAAAATGATAATATATATATATATGAGATAGATGTTAATATAATATTAAAATTTTTAAAATAAATTAAATACTCTCCATTCATTATATAAAGTTTCAAAATTATTTTATCACGAGAGTGTTTTTGAACTTTTAATGTTCACTTGTGTTTGCTGAAGCGGTCTGTTGGCTCTATGTCCATTATATGAATTGTATCTAAATCCAAATGTAATTAACTCAACTTTTATATTTTCTTTCTTCAATTATTATATAAATTATATTCTTCCTCTTCATTGAAATTTATATGCTCCACTATTGTGATTTTATAACGTAAATAAATATAAATATTATGAAATTTAGAATTTAATATTTTGTTTTGCAGAGATAATATTGGATTAATATCGAATTTTGGAATTAGAGAAGTCGAATGATTTTAGGGTTTGCAATTGTTTAATTATAACTATGAGAATATTTAATATTAAGATTTATTCACATTTGGATAAGTCATATGAAGTAATAGATATGATGAGTTTCATCAAATTAGATTTTTTTTTTCAATTTGTTAATTTTTTTTTATTTTATTTGATTTATATATTTTCTTTCTTTGTAATCAGATTCTCCGTAGTCTTAATGGACTAGCTTATTAATGGATGAATCACAATAATTTTTGTATTATTTTTCACTTTTAAATGTGTGTTGTGTGAATAATTTGGGTTTAAATGTTTGGTGTTTTTGTTGTTAAGTTATAATAGATTAAATAAAAAATGGATAATTTTAAAATAAAAAAACTATTTATTCATCTTTTATTGACGATTTTACAAGATAATGTTAGATCTACTTACTAGAAAATAAATCAGAAGCTTTTGACATTTATAAAAACGGAAAAAATCAAAATAAAAATGAAGTGAAATTTAAAACAAGTTTTTGAAAACAGGTAATGGACTTGAATTTTGTAATGAAATTTTTTTATAATTTGGTGAAGAAAATGATATCATTATACACATACCAATAAACCACGCTCCTTAGAAAATGACATTGTTGAGGGGTTCAATATAACTCTATTAAAAAAATTAGAAGCACGTCATACCAAGCTAGTCTGCTTAAAATATTTTAGAAAAATTATAATGACTATTACCTATATTCAAAACGAACCCCTTATTCGAGTATAAAATCCGAACCCCTTTTGAATTATGGTTTAACAAAGCACTTGAAATATTTACCCCTTATTCGGATAAGTGGTTTTAGATGGTACAATTTGGTTTTAACCAAACCACACTGATTGTTTCTACTCCCATACTATATTTTAGATGGTACAAATTACTTCATTTTAAAAACCATGAAATTGTATGCTGGGATGATTTGATATATTTTTTATTACAAATTTATCCTTATTAATTTATTTTTTATTACTAAATTACTTGTAGGTTGTAAATAATATATTGACAATTCATTCTCTCAATTGATGTTCTATTTCTTTCTCTTTCATATTTGTTTCTTACTCCTAACTCATGTTTTTCATATTCCATATCTTCACATCTCATATATCTTCAAAGAGTATTCATCATTTTACCTTTATGATTCTTATTATTTGACTGAGTATTCCGATTCTTTTTTTATTTTTGCATTAGCATTTTTCAGAGTTTTAGCAAAATGCTTTATAAAAATATTCATACTCTACCAAAATATCATTGTCCAATACAATCATATATGATTTATTTTCAAATACTTTACCTTACTTTATTAAAAAATTACTTTTTTTTTTTTTTTTGCTTTCTATTCTCCGATAATTTTAGGTAAGAAAGATAAAAGTTTAAGACGATCGAGAAAAATTATATTATGTGAGATGTGGGCATTTTGGTAAATTTATTGTAATTTATTTTTGGAACCATCTATTAGAAAACCATATATCCAAACATAATTTTAATTTAGAATCATACCATATAGAACCACATCTTAATAAACCATGCTTTATGAAACCATTGTGGAAATAATCCAAACAAGGAAGTTAAGGGTATTTGGTTATAGATTTTATGTTCATCAAAATCAGCGAAAGTTAGAACTTAAATCTCCCATGGTCTCTTCATGGATTACCCACCTGGAGTAAATGACTATAGGGTAGCTGTAAAAGAATGGTTCAATTACAAGTTCATAACCAATAGAGGCATCGAATTTAGAGAGGATGACATGCCTAGTTTCTTAGAGCCTAAACTTGATATCCAAATCTTGAAGATTCAAATGAACTCACTTGACTTTAGTATTAAAACTAAACTTGTTGAATCCACTTCTAAACTTGAGAATCACCCAAGTGATAATAATATAAAAATTAACCAAAAGTAGAAGTCGAGAACCCTGAATCCAATCCAGACCAAGAGGAAATTTTAAGAGAAAATAAGTTAGAAAATTATATGCTATTAGGAGATAGATGTAGGAGAACGATCATATCTCTAACTTGCTATTTAGATGCAAATTTGGTAATCAACTCGTCAACTGCCACCATTTATGAATCCTTAATTCCTAACACTTTTACTGAGGTAATTTCATGTCATAACTCTAGAAATGGTATAGTGCAATGGATGAAGAAATGAAATCATTAAAGAAGAATCAAAATGGGTATTGGTTGATAAAACTGACAATAAGACATTAATATCATGCAAATGGATTTATAGAATAAAGGATACACTTACAAAAATCATCTTAGGAAATATAAAGTTAGATTTGTAGCAAAAGAGTTCACACAAAAACCTGGAGTAGACTTCTCTAAAATTTTCTCCCCTATAGTCAGATATGTGATCATTATGATTCTGTTGGCACTCACTGTTCATTTTAATCGGGAATTAGAGTAGATGGATGTCAAAACCGCTTTCCTTTATGAACGTTTGAACAAGGATATTTATATGGTCTAACCAAGAGATTTTCTTGATTTTGAAAATAAGAACAAGGTCTGTTTACTAAATTTTTCTCTATATGGTCTAAAACAATCACATGGACTCTGGAATGAGAGGTTTGATAATTTTGTACAAATCAATGAATTCAACAAGATTCTTTTTTATGCATATTTATATTATAATCTGTCTTAAAAATCACTCGTATTTTTACTGTTTTATGTTGATGATATTATATTGATAGGTCTTGTTTTGAAATGTATTTTACTATAAAATCATAGTTGTGCAAAGAAGTTGACATGAATGATTTGGAAGAAGCCTCCAAAATCCTTGGGATGATAATATCAATAAACATAAACAAAAATATATTGTGCCAAAAGAATTATATAATCAAAATTCTTGAAACCTTTAATATGATTGATGTAAAATCAAATAGCTTACCTATTGAAAATGGTCATAATGTAGATAACAAGTTTTAGGATTCTAATAATATACTGATTAGTGTTTTTTTTTTATATTTTATGTTGAAGTAGTGGGGAGCCTGATGAATTCAATGATTTGTACTAGGTCAGACATTGTTTATATTATTAGTATATTAGGTAGATTTATGATGAAATCAAAATCTAAGTCTTGGAAATTTGTTAAAATTTTTTACTTAGATACTTAAGAGGAAATCTTTATGCTAGTTTAATTTATGGAAATATATGAATCATGTTTTTGTCCATGGTTATTCTGAATGTTGATTTTGCAAAAAGATATTGAATTTAAGAGATTAATATCTTCTTATATTTGCATTGCATGTGGCGGTTGTATATTTTGAAAATTTGAACTTTAATTTGATTTTGCCTTATCCATAACTAAATCAGAATATATTGTATTTACTGAATGTGTAAAGGAAGATTTATTGTATTTACTGAATGTGTAAAGGAAGATTTATGGATATAAGGTTTATTTCAGGAATTGAAGCTATTATATAAGAAAACCTATAGTTTTCATTAATAGTAAAAAAAATCGGTGGTTTTCACTAATAGTCAGGTGCCTATCATATTAGTACAAATCCTATGTACCATGACACGACTAAGCATATTAGTGTTAAATAATATTTTATCAAATTAAATGTGTTGAATAACTTAGTGCAAGTTGACAAAATACAAACAAACAAGAATCCAGTGGATATGAATACCAAGACTATAGCGATAAGGAGGATGAGTTTATTGTAGGAGCTTTCTCCGTATCAATTAGACATGATAAAAAGCTGGATGAGAGCTAAGAAGAAATATTTCTAGTTTCTATTAGGGATATGTTGCATATTGTAGTACGTAAATGAGTTAGAGAAAATTTATTGTATTTTGTTATGTTGTATTCACTCTACATATTTATTTTTATGGGCCAGTTTGTTGTAGTTATTTGGGTTTGAGTTTGCTGGTTGTTGAGGTAGATCAAAAGTTGCTCCAATCTGCTTTGTAACCCGACTCGTGTGACTCGTATCTTTATCCAGCTTCCCTAAAATCTTAAGTATATAAGACAATTTTGCAGGTGTGTGTTTTAAAGGCAGTCGAGTCTCCCTTCTTCTTAACTCTACTAGAGTTTTCTTCATTTAGTTTTATTTGTGATTTTTATGTGTTTTTATTTGTGATTAATTCTTTGAGTACTTGTTGGTCCTTAAATTTAGTGGAAATTAGAGTTCTTTTAAAGTTCAAACGTGAATGTAGTCATTTTATGAAAATATCTATATTAATTCTTACTATCAATAATATAGTAATATTTTTGTACATTTTATTATGAGTTCAATTTTTTATATGGATTAATTTATAATAAATGATGTGAAAATCACTATATAACTCGAGTATAGAAACATTCGGAAAAAAAATTATTTACTCACTAATCCATGATAAGGAGGTGTTAGGATTAATTCAAACTTTAGAGGGTATAACTTTATAATTTTAGATTAACAATGGTTGCAACATGAAAAATGTAAACATATATTAAAGTTGTGCCCCGTCGTTCCGAGGAGAGAGAAATGTGGAACACACATCCATTCTCAAATTTTCTTTTTAATATTAAATCAATCATCAAATCAATTTTGAAATTAATTAAAAATTTTAAAATTTTCTTTTATATAATTGGTTGGCTGAAAATATATTTTTAGTATTTTTTAATTTTTATTTCAACTTTTGGTTAAAGGGTTCGTCGAACCCCTCCAATATATAAAAAAAAATTTATTATTTTAAATAATAATATATTTATTTTTTCTTAGTTTATTACTTTTTATAATTTATTTATTAAATATTTATAATGAATCGTTAATTGTTATATTTTAATATTAAATTAATAAAATAATAAATAGAGCCATAATTAAGACTCAAAATTATACTTCAAGATGGAAAAAAGATTTATTAAACGTTCCGATTACTAATGAGACGGAACATAATACTTTTTAAAAAATTTCATAATTAATTCAAAATATTGAAGGGTTCATTGAAATTATAAATTAAGATAGGGACTTTTTCACAATTTATCCAACATTTAAAAAGGAAAAATAAAAGATCCCATTGACGCATGAAATTTCAATTTTGGGGAAAAGAGTCCAAGACTGAATACTTAAAAGCACCCCACTCCTCCTCTCCTCTCAAAACATTAGGGTTAGGGTTTGTTAATCAAAGATCAATGGCAGCAGCTACACAAACTAACAATGTCAAACCAGAGTTGAGGAAGCCGGTATTCACCAAGGTGGACCAGCTCAAGCCTGGGACCAATGGACACACTTTGGTCGTCAAGGTAATCAACTCCGCAACAGTCCTTCAAAAAGGCCGATCACAGTCTCAACACCTCCGCCAGACTCGAATCGCTGAGTGCCTCATCGGTGACGATACTGGAACCATCATCTTCACTGCTCGCAACGAACAAGGTAGTGTTACTCCTTATTATAGACGAATTTTTTTTTTTTTTTGAAGATATGTATTGTCATTTGTAGGTTTAGCCTTTTGAAATAGAAATTGTCAGTCGTACAGTTTTCAATTTTTAAAAATTTTAATTTTGTTTTATATATGTGTTTTATTGTTTTAATATGAATTTAGAATTAGTGCGATGTAGTTTTTAGTATGCATTAGTTTGAAGCTTTCTAGTTACGATGGGGGCTTAACGGTTAACTAGAGGCATTGAAGCCTTTATTGGATATCATTTAGGCTTAGTGGTGGAAACTTAAGAGACAGAATGGGATACAATAATATTGATAATTGCTAGTGTAATTGCTTGATCCTGCCTTTCATTGAGAAAGCTGGTAGTTTTCTTATGTATTGGGGTTCCGGTAAATTTTCAGATGTTTAGAGAGAAAATTGACTAGATTTTTGCTTTATACTGAATTTACTCAGGAAAGAACCATTTGACATATGATTATCATGAATGAACCTTGAAGTGGGGATAGGAAAGACGCCAGACATCATAGAAATGTTACCGTCAACAACAATTTGGCTTTAAAATTAGTGAATATTCAGTAGAGAAATTTATGAATCAATGAATTTATCAATAGTCCTAGATTCCTAGATTAGTAACTTATTATTAATAATTAAGTTACTAGGTTTATTTTTATTTGTAAGTAGATTGTCATACACTATTTCGTGTACTCTCGTGTGAGAATGATTCTTATCGTACTCATATATTTATAGAGGAGTTTTATTTGTTAAAGAAATCTTGAGGTTTCAGAGAATTCTTTCTTATGAGGTCTAATGCAAGTATGCCCCTTTTATAAGATTCGAGATTAAGAGTTTCATTTGATGATTTTTTTCTCTATCTCTATTGCCCATTCGTAGTGATCATAATCTCTCTACATTATATTGCTCAATGATTTGATAAATAAGTCCTTAGTATAAAAAGATAACATCTAGGGAGAATAAAGATAATCAGAGAAGACCGAATTAGATGGTCTCTTAATGTATTAGGTCATGGGCTCAAATTTTAGAATTACTCTGAGGATTGTTTATTTAAATTAACCATATTAAAAGGTAGTTAAATAGAACTCAAACAAGCAGATTTACCACATAAAAGTAAATGATTTTATAGCGTCTATGGGACTTGATTTTAAAATTAAATTATTTGTCATTTATGATTATACCTATTGTAGGACAGCGTATCCTTTGGTGATTTAGTTTATGCATTTTAACATTCTAATTCAAATAAGTGGTCTGGATTTGTTAATTGATTGATCATAGAAAATGATAGGAAGTTGATCATGGGTGCTTGGTGACCAGTTGATGGGTGAGCTTTTAGCAACCTTGATAGAAATGCTGAAAAATTTATCTACTTGCTGAGTATTGAGTTGCACTTGCTGAGCTTAATGTAGAGTAATGGCTTGCTTGCCTTAGCTCCGTTCACTTACTGAGCTTAATGTAGAGTAGTACTGGCTTGCTTGCCTTAGCTCCGTTCACTTACTGAGCTTAATGTAGAGTAGTACTGGCTTGCTTGCCTTAGCTCCGTGCAGCTAGTAGTTTACTGGTCACTTGGTCACTTTGTGCTTAAGATGCCACATTGTGATACAGACATAAGGTGTTTAGTTGTTCCGTCTTGTGTCTAGAGAGTTCAAACTTTTGTGGCATGATGTTCAATTTCTCAACTCAGATATTGTCTTCTTTCTTGGTAATTTTGTACAAATCTTTGATGTACCAAACTATGTTTTATAGACATGTGGTAGATGGCGACCGATGACCGACTGCTTTAACTTGTTGATTGTTGATATTTATCTGTATAATCTTCAATAAAAACTCTCCCCAGTTCCTGATGGTTTCAATGTCTTTATTCATTGTAGTTGACCTAATGAAGCCTGGTACCACCATTATTCTTCGCAATGCAAAGATTGACATGTTCAGGGGAACAATGAGACTAGCAGTGGATAAGTGGGGCCGAGTTGAGGTCACAGAACCTTCAGATTTTGTAGTGAAGGATGATAACAACCTCTCTCTAGTTGAATATGAGCTGGTGAATGTGGTGGACGAGTGACGTATATTTCTGGGGGCAGCAAGTATATGGAGATAATATTAATTAAAATTTTTGAAGACCATGGTAATGTTTCCAATATCCTTGTAGAGTTCTGCAGCGGTAGTTAAAATTTGCCAAATGAATGATTTATGTAGTAGTGTGGGATATTCGGTCCATAGATGTTACTATTAGTCCATAAATTAAGGTTTTAAGTTAAGGAATGGCTGCAAGAGCTTGTACCATGGCTTCTGATGGAAATACTAATCAGTGTTTAATGATATTTGTCCGGTGTTCATGATACTGCAAATATTTTTGAATGTTTGATGCGGATCAGTTAGCCTTAAATTTTATGAAAGACTTGGACCGGGTCAAGATTAGAAAGAAGCCATAATTATTTTAGAATTTATTATTTTAAAGTTTATTTCCTAATAGGATTTAGGATTTATTTTCCTTATTTGATTTATTTGTTTTCTTTTTAGGTTTTCTAAAATATTAGGGAAATTCCTTCTTAAAAGAATTTCTATTTGTCTAGGCTGTAACCCCTATATAAGGGGGTTCCTCTCATAAATTAAATATCTTTCATCTTTCAACTTTTCAATATCTTATTTCTCTGAAATAGATTTTCCCATTCGATTAGGGTTTATCTTCTCTTGGATTAGGGAGTTTTATCGTCTCGACCAAACGAAATTGGTCACCTAACACTCGTGACCGAGTATAATTAGTCTATCAAAACTCGTGACCGAGTCTAAACGGTCTTATATTTTATTTTTCGCTTCCGTTCTGCGTCAATTGGTATCAGAGCAGTGTTCGTCCATGGGAGATAATGAAGATGCAATAGAAGAGATGGAGAATTTTCGAGCATATTGTCGAGTTGGGGATGTTTGTAGGATGATTATAGATAGTTGCAGTTATGACAATCTAATTGTTGAAAAGTTTGTGGAGATTCTACAATTACCAACAGAGCCTTATCCTTCACCATATAAGGCTTTTTGGAATAAAGAAGGTATGTTGATTGAAGTAAATCAAATATGTAGAGTACCTATTTCGATGGGTAAATCTTATTCAGATACTGTTATTTGTGATGTTATGGATATTGATACGTGGGGCAACCTTGGTTATTTGATCTGAATGTTGTATACAAAAGAGAAAATAATCCGTACAACTTCAGGTGGAATAAAAAGAAGATTGTGATCTTGCCTACTGGCTCAGTGAAACCTTCTAAATTGGAAGAGAAATCTACAATGACATCAATAGTGTCTGGTGAGATCAAGATCAAATCTGATGGTGATTTTGTAATCAAGAAGGATTCACCTCAAGTTGAAGAGAAAGTAGAAACAAAAGCAGACTCAATTTTGGAAGAAGCGGAAGTAGATTCTCTTTACTTACAGTAACAGTGGACTTTGTTATCCGCCTTCCATGTACTCAAGCAAAATTAGGCTCAATTTTGCTAGAAGCGGAAGTAGATTCTACTTTGCCAGTAGCAGATGTGGATTTCGTTATCGGCCTTCCATGTACTCAATGTGAATCAGACTCTATTTTTGTTACAGTTGACAGATTTTCAAAAATGGCGCATTTTATTTTTTAGGAGAAATCTAGAGATTTAGATCATGTTGCCAAAATATTTTTTTTAAAGATTATTAGTCTTCACGACATCTTCAAATTATTGTTATTGAAGACAATATACATGTGGAAGAAAAGAAGATGGAAATAATTTGACACTCTCTAAAGGATATTTGATATGAGAACTCGAGGACGAGTTCTTCTAAAGTGGAAGGGAATGATGCGGATCAGTTAGCCTTAAATTTTATGGAAGACTTGGACCGGATCAAGATTAGAAAGAAGCCATAATTATTTTAGGATTTATTATTTTAAAGTTTATTTTTTAATAGGATTTAGGATTTATTTTCCTTATTTGATTTATTTGTTTTCTTTTTAGATTTTCTAAAATATTAGGGAAATTCCTTCTTAAAAGGATTTTTATTTGTCTAGGCTGTAACCCCTATATAAGGGGGTTCCTCTCATAAATTAAATATCTTTCATCTTTCAACTTTTCAATATCTTATTTTTCTGAAATAGATTTTCCCCTTCGATTAGGGTTTATCTTCTCTTGGATTAGGGAGTTTTATCGTCCCGACCAAACGAAATTGGTCACCTAACACTCGTGACCGAGTATAATTAGTTTATCAAAACTCGTGATCGAGTCTAAACAGTCTTATATTTTATTTTTCGCTTCCGTTCTGCGTCAATGTTTATGCCTCATTTATTCAGATCCTGTTGATTTATCATCCATCTATACCCAATTATCTAGTTTATTAGATATTATTGTCCCTCGCATCTGATTTAAGCAATGGGCTACAGCATCAATTGAGGACAGTTAATTGGTAAGCTCCATTATCTGATAGACTCTCCAACCTATATAATCAAACAACAAGGTCTGCTTATTGAGAAGTGACTAATGCTTTTGTGTTGATGTACCTTACTGTTTGATTTGCTGTATAATGTATCCAGTTTCCAATCCTTGAAATACTTTAAATTTTCATTATCTGGTTATTAGTAGCAGTAGATTACTTATCCATAATATGTATGCAATTTTCTTGGAACAAGGAGAGCGGCAAATGCAACAAAAAGCAGTGTCTTAAGCCTTTTATTTAAGCTGTCAGCAAATATCTGTGCAGATACGAGCATCAGAAAGGCTTTTGCAGTCACAGAACAATGAAATAGTAAGGAAGCTAACTTCAAAATGGAAACATTTTCTCCATCTTCTCTATACAATTCATTGTTCAGTTCCACTCCTCATAAGGAATTGGGACCCTCTGAATTCCTGGTCCTGCAACCATATCATCCCACAGCAGATCCGAAAGGGCCATTGTTAACTCCCCCACCTTGCCTGTCAAAAAAATACCAACCATCGTATTATGAGTTGATTGTAGAAACTTTGAAAAGAACAAAAAAATCTGGGTAGATTACCATCGCCTATGGGCTGTCCATCCCACATGATGATAGGCAGCAGTGGAAGTGTACTTCCTACAAACGTCATTTCAGCTGAAAGTTTCGCTTCCTCAGGCGTAATGTTAGCAATTTTGACACTTTTCAGGCGCCCTTGCTCAACCAGTTTTGGTGCCAAATCCAGAAGTCTTTTGGCTGTGCAGCCAGTGAGGATCTTATCAAAGTTGGGCAAGATGAGTTCCTTGTCTTGAGTGATAAAAGCAACATTAACATTTGCACCCTCTGCAACATAGCCTTGATCGTCAATCCAAATAGGAGCTGTTGCTCCCTGCTCTTCGGCTTCCATCTGAGCATGGACATTAGGGAGGTAGTTGACATTCTTCATGGTGGCATACTGAGGCGGCTTCATGGGGACCGAGGTTGTGATAACTTTAATCCCTTCTTTGCATTGCTGGAAATCATCATCAATGACAACAGCATAGAATGCTGATGTTGGACAGCCTGCAGGTGAGAGCAAGAAATTTCCAGGACCTGCACTCAACCAGAATCTTAAAGTCCCCTTCTTACACTTTGATGCAGCTGTCATCTGCACGAGAATGCTCCTAAGAGTTGACTTAGGAAAGGGAGAGGTGATCTTTGCTTTTGCAGCTGATCTAAGTATTCGATCCACATGCGCGTCAAGCTCATATAGATATCTGTCTTGATAGTAAACCAAATCAACACATGAAGCCAGCAACTAAACTTGAAATCTAAACCAGGACACCAATCCAGTACAAATGTGAGAGAAAAGTAAATGACACATACCCATCTAGAACGATAGAGGTATCAAACACTCCATGGCCCCTGTGAACCATGTGATCATCAATGGGAATTACCATCATAGCCGGATCAAGAATAATTCCACCGAATACATTAGAGTACATAGCTGGATATGGTTTCTTTTTCACTGAACTCCATTTCTCATTCAGCTTTTCAATCAACTGATCATACGAGAATATCATAAAGAAAAAACAGTTAAAACCAAACTGAACTGTCAAACTAGAGTAGTTGAATACTCAAAAACGGTATGTATTAGCAGATTAATGGACCAACAACCTATAACATATCCCACCAACAACACTCAAAACCTCTACAATCATATATTTTGGTCCAAAAGGTAATCACATCATTCAAGGACTGACACGCAAAAGGTAATCAACAATAAATAACTGATTGATCTAACAATTGATCCTACAAACTTGGAAGAACCAAACTAAAGAAATGGGGTTATGAGTTTGACCTCAGCTGATGATGAGAAGACATGAGCTTTGAAATCACTGCCATTCACAGCCTCCACTGCAAACACCATTGAGAATCAGAAAACAAGTGAAGTGAACTCACAAAAGTAGTTAAAAGAGAGAAACACTCACCAGATTGAGAATCCATAGTGTTGAAGAGATGAAAAGAGAGAGACCCTTTTTGGTATGCAATAGAACGAGTGTTTATGGTTATATAATAAGACGCCAGAAGAAGACAGTTTACATGTCTTGAAAGAAATAACAAAACACAGTTACCGAAATAGGTTAATAAGTGTTGCTGGTGTCACAAGAAGTAGACTAACACAGCAGTTAGCTTTGTATTGTTTTGTCTGTAGATCTTCCTTTTTGATCACCTAATCTTCCACTAACAGTAGTAATTATCTTTCAAAATGTACAACTTTCCTTAATAAACCAATAAAATCGTGCTAATACCACTTGTAAGTTCTCCTGTGCTGAACACTGTTATTAACCTTACATGGAACAATATATTTTTGCTTGTTAGGCCGGCCTGCAATAATTTCATTAGTAAAGTGGAAGTGGGGTTATGTTTGCAGTGTAGTATAAGACATTTTTGAGGTCTTCTATTGTCCTTAATGTATAGCAGTTTGTACTTGTTGTCGAATATCAAGAATAAGCATTCAACATATACAGATTTTCTTATCACATGTATCATATATAAATAAGATAAACCTAAGCTTGGGGCCTAGAAACCATGACCTGACTTGTTTAACACCTACTTGGACAGAATATACACAAACACAAGACAAAACTATAAAACAAATATAACACTGAGGCTTAGATTCCAGATAACTTTGTGATCGATAGATCAACATTCTTACAATACTGCTCTGCAATGAATTTGTAATTTTTGTAATAACTTAGTAGTATAGGCTGATATTGTGCGCTATTATTCTCTTCTTCTTCTTTTCTTTGCCTAGGAACCTTGATAGACTTTGGAGACTTATCCCAATTAAGTTACACGTAGGATATTTTGAACACTACCGTGGGGAGAACATGTGTTTTAAGAGACTGACTTGCTTGTATTTCAGCTATTGATTCATGGATTGCTTGACATGCCTTTGACAGAAAGATTTTACTCTGCCTAATGCTTCTTCAAGAGAAGATGGATTGACTGCAAAAGTAAACCGGATCCAATTCTTCAGTCCTACAGCAGCTCCTGCAGAATACAGTAGTTCTTATTTTGTTAGCACTAGAATATGTGTGGAAACTCTTAGACAAATTTTTGAGTGGCTTTGTAATGGACCGTTTTCAGTATCATATGAGGTGGTTTTATGTCAACTAAATAGATCAGATATTAGCTAATTGGAGATGGAGACTACTACACATCAACACCAGGGCAGTAAGGATGTGACTATGATGTAATGAACTTTTATATGCAAATGAAAGACAAATTTTTTTTGCTTGCAAAAGCGAGCAGTACGACAGTAGAAATGGTTGAATTCTTACCAGGAAGAACTATCACAGATTCCTCTTGTGCCAGCTTGAAACAAAAATCAATATCATCACTTATATCTTCCAACATGGAAAGATTTAGCTTCACCTGAATTGAGTTTCAACAACAAATTAGCCCAGTTGTTCTTCAAGAACTGTGAATTATATGTGCAATGACTAGCTATTGATGCTACTTACCATCACAGCCATTGATCCTTCTGGTTTATGCGGACAATAAAGGCACGGCATCTCCTTTATCCAATCATAGCAAGCATCCGAGTTCTGCTTCAATATATTGAGAGTTCTCTCGAAGAAAACTTCATCAGTTTGATCAAGAATTTGTGGCACAGCCGCCTAAAAGTACAAACACAAATGTTTGAATAGAATCAACAATCTGAAACATATTAACAAAGATAACATAAGGTGTTCCAATAGGCATATGCGACTCACCTGAATGAAAGTTGCAGGACCACCAAGAATATCGAAGTATTTCTTTATGCATTCAACAAACTGAATTGGAGAAAAGAAGCACCACACAATCAGATAAAGACTGATGTATCTTTGATAACATTCACAAAACACGAAAACTGCAAAAGAGAGCCAAAAGATAAACCTTGTGGTTCTTAAACATGCCACTTGGGTCAGTAGTGACAAACCAACCAAGTCGCCATCCGGGGACAATCCATCTCTTAGATATAGAACCAAGAGTAAGAACTGGAACAGTTGAACCAAACACTCCCATTGGAACAAAAGGTTTATCCCCAAATGCAAGATGTCCATAGACTTCATCAGCTATAACAAGAATTTTAAGCCTCTTCGCCAACTCTGCAATCTAAAGAACAGGCTTCCACAGCAACTTAATCACTACTTCTATATTTAACACATTGCACAAAACTCCAAATTGTATTCCATTAAACTAACCTCTTTCAAATGCTGGTATGAGTAAACATTCCCACAAGGATTTCCGGGATTAATAACAACCATAGCAACAGTATCCTGATCCGCAAGAGCTTCAACAGCATCAAGATCAACCTCCCAGCCTTTCTCAGGCAAAAGATCGAAATACCGAACCTCCACATGTCTAAAGGCAGCACTGAGCTGATAGATAGGAAAACCAGGCCTTGGAAGCAAGATATTAGCACCAGGGCGCGCAAGCAAAGCTATGGCAACATCAATTGCTTGCGTGCATCCAGATGTCACAAACACATCATCTATTGACAACTTGTAAGGAAGATCACGGGACAGATACTCAGCAATTGCCCTGTTCAAACACAACACTTTCAACTACATTTGAAAAATCTAACCTAATACAACCTAAAAACATTGAAAACACACCAGTTCAAGAAATTGAAATCAATTCCAATCACACACACATAACCAAAAGAAAATCAAATGGGAAATGGGAAAATGACCTTCTGGCTTGAGGGAGACCAGGAGTGGGGGCATATCCATTGAACTTGGAAGACATAAGAGAGTCAGAAACAGAGTCAAGAACATGTTGTGTAGTACTAAAACAAGAATGAGCAGAAGGGTCACCCATCCCTAAAGAGATAACCCTCTTTCCATCATCATCACCACCAACACTTTGCATTAGAAGACTCAATATACCCTTTATCGTTATAGTCGAATTGGTGTCAACTCCATGGTTGAGGCTCTTCACACCATTGCTCTCCATCTTTCTCCACCCCACAAAGATACGTGTTGTGTGATATGCGTGTGCTTATTATATTATATTATAATCTACAGATACAAACAAAGTCACCACTTGATTGGAATTTATAGAAGTGTTTGCATGGCATTTTGTGACGACCACACACTCGGTTTGGTTTGATTAGTATTAATCGCGTTTTGTTCTTATAATTACGTGAATTCTGTCATGTCTAGCTGGAATGTTTATCATCACATAGAGCTAACAATAAAATGAAAATCTATACCTGTTGTTATTGCTACTACAGATACAGATACAGATACACCATTTATTTCTTTATTTATAGCCTCTAACCATCTCTTATCTCTTTCAATTACCATTTATAGAAAGACGTGAAGGGTATTGTCGTCATTTTGTTATATAACATTTACACGTTTTTTTTTTTAAATTATTATTTTTAGTGAAAATAAGAAGAAAAAGATGTTTGATGTTTAATTTGTTTTAAAATTTTTGGGTTGTTTATTTGTTGATATTTTTTTAATTGTGTTTAATTATTTATATATTTATTTTCTCATCCGATTATGTTGGTTTCGTTAATAGTCCATCTACGTGATTACAACAAAATATATAAAGAAATAGAAGTATATTTTATTAAAAAATTATAAAACGCATGAGGGGGTATTTGAATCCTTTTTTTTTTTTTTTTAAATGATTGATTACTCATATTATCTTCCATTTTAAAACCATCAATGACATAAAAACCATGTGGGTTTGAGTTATTCATGGCTAAATCAATTATTACTAGAATAATTAATTTTTTTAAAATTATTTTTATCTTTAAAATCAATATTTTTTAAAAAATATAATAAAAGTTAAACAAATAATTTAGTCTTTTTCTGAAAATAATATAATGCAATGACTATTTTAAACAAAATCATAAGTGAAATAAAATCAATCATATTAATTTTTTAAAATTAAAAATTTATGCATTGATTTTAATACGTAATCGAATTTATTTATTTTTATTTTTATTTTTATTGTTGATAATTTTTAATTAAACACATTTTTTTTGTCATATAATTCCTTTTTTAATTATTTCATAAATTCTTTCTTTTGTAAAAATGAAAATATAATTTTTTTTAATATTAAAATTTTAAATAATCAGTAAATTTATTTTTTGTCGTCATCATAATATAATATAATATATATTAATTAATTAGAGAGTAATAATTTTTTAATTAAAAATTTTATATCAAGCAAATTTTATTTTTATAATGAAATTATTTTTTAATAAACTTTTTAACTTATATTCTAATATATGTGATTTCATTAATTTATTATTATTATTTTAATATTTTAATTGTGTTACTTTTTATTAATTAATGGAGCTTAAAATAATTTCTTATAGGCGGTAATTGGGTTAGGGTGTTCCATTTTAAATCCGATCTAATTAACAAACAGTTAACGATGGGTAGAGTTAGAGGAGGCTAACTGGATTTTAAAAATTTACGTCGAATTGAATCAATTAAAATGTGAGAATATTTAGTTTGATTTTAATCGGTCTATTTTCAATCCAGCCCAATTCGATCGAGTTGGACTTTTTTTTTTAGTAGACTTTTCAATTTTTCTAAAAATATTATTAGAAATAATTTTAAAAAGTAAATATATAAATCATATATAATATAAATTAAATACATATGTTAGTTTATAAAATTATAATTATTATTAAATTAATTTATATTTTTAATAAATTTAAATTAATATATAATTAAATTAATTAAATATTAAAATTTTTATAAAGCAATTAAATTCCATATATAATATAATATAAATATATATAACTAATTTTATTTTAAATATTTTATTTATATATTTTTAATTTTTTAATATTTTTATTTATTTATTTAATAAATATATTATCTTTTATTAATCGGTCTGGACTGTAGAGGTATGGACCGGATCGGACTAACAGTCGGTCCATACCTTTTTGAACCTGACCGGAACTGAATTTTCAGTTTGGTCCGGATTTTACATCCACGACAAAATAAATACTCTACAAAATTATTTTTTTAGTACTATACTATTTATTTACATATTATGGATGAGCACTGTTTGGTTCACTCAAAAAAATTTAATTTAAAATTAAAAAATTGAATCAAAGTCCAAATCAATCTGAAAAATTTAGATTCAGGGGTTTTCACTTAAAAAAAATTAAAATAAAAAACTACTAAACCGAATCAAATCCAACCATCCCATTTGGTTTGTCTAATTGGCTTTCACTTTTCTACCCATCCATAAATAAATATAATCATTTGTTTTTTTACATATTGATGTGCGTTTGATTTAGATTTAAATTTTTTCAAGAGAAAACTATTTAAATATAAAATTATAAATTTATTTTAAAAATTTTGTAAAAATATAAATTTAGTAGTTCTTAAAATCTGTAAATAACCTGATTTCAGGAGTATTTTAGAAAATTAGGTCTATAGCGTAAAAATCATACTTTGTAATTTTTTAAAATATATTTATAATTTTATTTTGAAGTTTAAAATGTTTATATAAAAAAATATTATTTTTTTTTTGGTTGTTCAAGTGATTTTATCGAATAAAATTTTTTTTTAGCAACTAAGTAATAAATAAAAATAGTAATTGTTTTATAAAAAATATATGTTACAATCAATAAAAACTTATTTTAAGTGGAAACATATATCTCAAGTTTTAAAAATAATTAATTAATTAATATCTTAAATAATATTTCAAACCTAAACATAATTAAAGGGGGTTATAAATATTAAATAAAATTATTATATTATTTAATTAAATTAATAAAATTTTAAATAATGCCACCATTAAAAATTTAAATTAATAAAAAAAAATAGTATATTAAAATTATAATAAGAAAAAAAAAAGGAAAATAAATTTTAAAAAAAAAATTGACTTTTTTTATTTTTAAATATTTTTTATTTACCATTTATATTATTTATTTTAGAATGGAGGGATAAACAATATTACAAAAATATTTTCATAAAAAATATCTTAGTGTCTCGAGATGGGAGCAAAACCCTTGTGTAGGGTGGTTTGACTATGACCACCATGTGTACCAACCTTGAAGGGAAAGTCGAGTAAACAACAACACTTCATCTTAACATTAATTTATGTCAAAATTTTAAGGTTGAATATTGATAACAAGTAGGCTCCATATGTATTTACAATAATTAATAATCATGCATGCTTGTGAATATATATATATATATATATATATAATAAAATTTAGGTGTGTAATAGATTGATGGAATGGGATAGGTGGGGTGAGATGGTCCAAGAAAACAAACTCATCTCCAATTTTATTATCACATTTCTCTTGCTTAACATTAAAAATGGAGTTTCAAACAATTTACTCAAAATATATTTTTACATTTTTATAAAATTAAAAAAATTCTTATAATTTATTTCAAATATTTTTTGAAATAGTTGTGGAGAGTTGAAAGTAAATCTATTAGGATAGATTCATAATATTTTATTTTTATTTCAAAATTACGTGAAATGGAAGAAGGGCATAAGAACATAGATTTGAAAATGACCGGATCTTTCACAACAATATAATTAATGATACCATAATTTTTTTTTAATAAAAAAGTCATTTTCATGTACCATAAACATGAAGGAAGGTGGTAGCTTGAACGTGGGAATACATAAACCACACGTTTGATTCACTTAAATACAGATAGTGATTTCGCCAAAACATTCGATTTTTCACTTGAGATGACAATTTGCAGAACAATTCTTTTAAACAATTGTGTGGTCTTCCTCCAGATTTCAGTCTATCAATTTTTAGTGTTTGGAAATTTAAATGATATAATATTTTTAATTGCACACCGACAATCATAATTGAAATAATAATAATAATAATCCATTGGAAAAATAATAACCTAATTGTTAAGAATAAAGATTATAAATTAGTTACAGTCTGTAGTTAGTTACCCTCTGTAATATTAAGATTGTCTGTAATATTAAGATTGTGATGAGAATTTGAATATACTTTGATGTCTATAATTGATTTGTAATAAACAAAATATTCAAAAACTGTTTTGAAAGTGTCATATTTTATTAGAAATGACACTTCTTAAAGTGGATTTGAAATAGGAAATTTTTTTCCCAATGATTTTGGAATTACTTTATGAGTAACTAATATAATGCTATAAATATGATATTTGTATCTATTATTAGGTATTCTGATAAAATAATGTATACCTGCTTGGTTAGGTTTGGAAGTGTGCCCGATAGGGAGCCTATAAACCATTGAGAGCCACAAAGAAAAAGCTTTTGTGTGAGATTGTGACCAATGTTAATTGAGTTGGGGAGTGAGAGAGTGGTCTTTTGATTGTAATTGTTGTTTTATTATTGTATAGTAAATTATTCTCTCGTCGTTTTGACGACGTGATTTTTTTAGCTTAAAGTTTTCCATGTAAAACCTTATGTCTTATTTTCTATCTCTATTTTCTTGTCGTGAGTATGTTTATTTATTTTGTGGTTACCAATACTCGTCTTTACTGCAATAGACCACCGATTTGTTCAACAAGTGGTATTAGAGTTGACAGAGTTTTGCCAACAACTGGTATCATAGCCCTTGGTTTGTGAGCTAACATTGGTGTGGTCCGTGAGTTTTTGTTTGATCAAAGTAAACATGGATTTGGTAAGATGAAAGTCAAATATTTTAAAGGATAGACATATCTCTCGGAGTCTCTGGAAGTTCTAAAAAGAAGATTTTGTTTCTCTAATCGAGTTTGGAGCTAGTTGAGGGAGAGAAAAAATCAAAGTTGAAAAAAAATATTATCCTAAAGTGTTATCAAGATCTAGTCTGTGATAGTAGTAGAGATGAAAAAGTTTCAGCAATAATTCTTGAACGACGGCGATGGTGATCTGTGGCATGTATGATTGCGATGGTAAGGTAGCTTCGAGACTTTTGTGGTTCTCTGTTAACGCAAGTAAAGATCAAAAGATGTGGTTAAAGATTCAAGTCTAGTTAAATAGTCAAAATAAAATTGAGGGCTTGACCAGTAGTATTGTTTAAGATTTTTGTGAGTTGGTAATTAGTGAACTCGAATAAGAAAGGATTGTAATTAGCGGTTTGGTCAAAGGCTCCGACTGTACGTTGTGATAGGTAGGATGTGCATGGTACGAGACGTCCCAAATACCATACCGAATACCAAATTTTCGGGACGTTCCAAAACCATATTTTTATTTAATTCAGTTCAACCCATATCAATTCAATATTCAATAAAGATTAAATACTACTTTAACTCCATAGTAGCATCTTTCCAATGCTTAAATCTTTGTAAAAAATAATACAACAGATCTCAGACAATAACTTTCAAAAGCAATTTCAATGTCACAACCTTTCAAATTCAATGATTATCATAAATAGTCAGAATTCTCATCAAATAAAGCCTAGCTAAGATTTAACATTTTTAAACCAAGAGGATTAAACAAAAATCAACATTTCTAGATGTCAAAGCATCTTAGTTCGATCATCTCGAGCTTAACACCAAGAACAACAAGACATAGTTTGTTAACAACCATATAAAAAGAGAAATAACAGGCACTACATCATCCATTAGAAACGTCAAACTAAACAAACTATAAGACAAATTCATAGGATCCAAAATATTTAAGTGCCCACATGAAAAATTTAAACATCACAGCTCTAATTGCACTTTCAATAGGAAAACAATATATTATCTTCACACAAGGCCAAAAATATCTAATGTGGCATTCATTTTAGCTCATAAAGACCATATCACTACCATAAATATGTCGATCAAATCTAACATTCTCACAACAACATAAATTTACCTCAAAAGATGTCCACAGATAAATCTAATATTTTGAAATTATCCTCCATCAAGCATAATTTAAAACAAGTACCATCTAAATAGAAGCAACCAAATTTCGCAACTTCAGACAAATTGCCCTCGCATAACCGCTTAATTCCTTCTGAAAGAAAATGTCAACAAGATAATTATTTTCACATGCATTCATTTAACCAAAAAAATTTACATATATAAGCTGCTTGTGACAACCTCTATCAAAGAAACTATCAATATAATGGAATATGAAGTGGAAACAAATAAAAAAGTAAAAGAAGATGACAAAGGCATTCAATCAAGTAAATTCACCTCTACTCTTTTAAATATGTTATCAACTATCCAGGCTCTCCACTGTAATACGTATCCGGAGCTTAAAAATAAATAAACATAATTATCAAGCAGACTCATTCCCATTTCTACAACTCATAATTATAATTAATCAAAATGAAACACAAAAGATGAATAATTTACCCCAAAAAAATATAAATTAAACAACAAATAGATAGAAGCAATTACTTGGCTATATAGAGCTTCGAGATTTTCTTTACTAGCTCGAGAGGATCGACGGAGACAACGTAGCTGAACAAGATCACAAGCTACCCAAACAAATTATAGGAGACATGACAACTCATGCTAAAGACTATTTCTCAAGAAGCTAAAATTGCTTCATAGACGATTCCTATTTAAAATTTGTCAAATAAATAATAGTGATTTGCATATAGAAAGTGAAACAGAAATTCAAACTTATATACAACAATTTGTCCATAACCATCTTCTAAAACATAGCCACTGTCCAAAACATAAAAATTGTTCAAATTAAATCCAAACTTGTGAAATAGAAATGAAAACCAATAAGCCAAAACAAGGTTATCGATTTTGTTTCTAAAAAATTAAATAAACACAAATGAAAGTGATTTGGTTCACAAGCAGTGCTTTCAATTCGCATTCAACTAAAAGCTTGACTTGAGCACTCGAAACTTCAATCCAAAAGCATAAATGAGCCATGAAACTTCTATCCATCCTAACTACACCTGAACATAAATTCAAAATTGTCACAATTACACAAAACATATTTGAGATGACTCCAGACTAGTAGATAGCATAATACAAGCAACTTTAAAAAAAAAAAAATTATATAAATTTATAATGTACCTTATGATTATCCAATAATGTTTATGGCTTCCAACTCGACACCATTAAGTTGTGAACTTGGGCTTGCATAAACTTCTGCATATAGAGACAAAGAGAGTAATCAAATATCAAGTAAATAATATTACGTATTTAAGTACATATTTTAAATATCTCTGAAAAAATATCTATTTCTATTCTACAAATGACTTTAAAATCCTCTTCATAATACTTAATTGGTGTTTGTCGCAACCAATCTTGAGAGAAAATTAAAGCTTATGCCATTTTAGGAGTTAATAAAGCTCTAAAGTTATCAATAATCTTTTCTCCTGTGCTAAAATTTAATTCTAAAGGAACAAGTATTGCAAGGATATCTTTTGCCTACTTGAAAAAACTGGAAATCGAGGGGTATGCTTTCTTCATCAATCTAATATATCAAAATCATCATCTTCCTTTTTCAAGAAAATACATCTCTAACTCAGATTTTTGGATATCTCATACTTCAAATGATATTTGCTCTTTTCTTTTCTTTCTACTTGCCCTAATTGTTACCCTTTCCTATCACCAATTGCTTTACAACCACTTTCAATACAATTGTTTAGTAAATTGTCACCACTAATTAAGAATGTTATCAGTGCCTTAGCAGCTTGATATATCTTATTATACTCCTAAAAACAGCTTCGGTAGCTAGTTCATTGCACGCATTCTTTCACTTTTTTCCATGTATATATTAAGGGTGTGGGAAACATAGTCATTTACTACAAGGACCAAGCAGGACTACCACATATAACATCATATTCATTTTCTCCCTATCCCCAAATACTTATCAAACTTAGCTTGCATCCTTAAAGTCATATCTGACAATGCATCATCATGACTTGAAAGCCACATTTGCATCATTTCATGAACATCTCAGATTTCATCCAAAAATATATTAGACATAACATATAAAGAGCCAGAATTCGAACCATTAGTTCATCAAAATGCTCTAAAATCTTTACTAATCAACCAACAACTTCCCAATTCTTTCTTGTGGATAAACTAATTTTCCCATGAGGCCCGTCACTCATAAAATCAACCTAAATTTAACATCACAATCCTCGTATATATATTAAAAATAGATTGGTAAATAAGAGCAGTTATTAACAAGTATACACCGAATTCCATCTTGTTGGAACATCGAGACATAATATTTTTTAGACTCAATCTTTTCTTCCAAAGCAAACTCCTCAAATTTTTAATTCTCTTTAGTAATTGTCTTACATACCTCACCACTGTTCTCACTCTCTCAACAGATTCATCCATTTCTTTTAAATCATCTCTTACAACTAAGTTGATGATATGAGCAACACATCTCATATGAACATATTTCCCCCTACAAATAGCAGTTTGCCAATTTGCAAATCTTCTTCTTAAATAACCACAGTGTTATCATTAGAAGATGCGTTATCTATTGTTATTGAGAAAAATTTAAACACTTTTCTATCAAAATATCTCTTTCTTCACCCTTATGGCTGGATATGGAATAAAATTCAAGACATACTTATGCAATTTCCACTCTTCATTAATATAATGCTCAGTCAAACACAAGTATGAGATTCTTTGATTAGAAGCCCACAAATCAATACTTAATTACAACCTCTAACCAGTTTGAGCAAAATAATTCATTAACCTAGATTTCTTATCCATATACAGCTTCAGACAATCTCTAGTTATAGTAGTTCTAGAGGGAACATGAAACTGAGAACATATCATATGTATAAATCTTCTAAATCCTTTATTCTCTATGAATTTAGAGGACAGCTCAACTATAACAATCATTTTAAGCCAGGATTTTCTAGTGGCATCCTTCACTAGTGGTGACAAAGTGGTATAGGTGAAACTAGGAAACATATGTAACCTACAACTAAACACATTTTCAATCACTTAGAGATCACTTGGAAATATCATGGAAATATTTTTTTTCCCTCAGCTACCAAATAAAACATTAAATCATCTTCAAGCCAAATCACAAGGAACCAAACTAAAAAATGACCAAAAAAATCACTCTGAAATAACTTTTCCCAAATTATAGCTTAATAAACAAAACATTACTTTCTTATTAATTAACCAAAGAATGGATAACCATAGTTACAACTTACTAGAGGAACTGCAAGGATTATTTAGGAACAAGGATAAAAAAATCTCTAAATTAGAGAGGTATATTGAATCGGAGTAGACAGAGTATACTTGTCTTGTGTTAACCAAGCAAAACTTGAAATTAATTACAAAATCAAATAAAAACATAAACAAAAATTTCTAGTTCAAATGAGGAAAAAGAAGCCAGAACTAACTTATTGTTGAAGAAGTATGAATTAATTCCAAACAAAATCTTCTATCTCCAAATCCCAAATTTGACTAACGATTAGGGCAGATGATGCAATAACGTGTTTGCAACTGAGATGATTAGGGAACGATCAAGGTTCTTTGGTGATTGTCTGAGACGATTGAATATTGGTGAGAAGAGAAAAGTTTTAGTTTTGAGTTTTTAGTTTTGGTGGTGACTGTCCAAGTTGAATATACGGGCAAAAGCCTGTACAGTGTGCGATGCATTTGTTGTTGTTTTTTTCTTTAAATTTTGGTAATATGGTAAAAATCTCGTACCATGTTTCATACCAAAATTTTATTTTATGTTATAGTATTCGAGAGTTGTCAACCTTGTCCCGAATACCAAAAGTTCCAAAACTTGGTACGGTGTGGTGCAGGATGTCTCGAATGCACACTCCTAGGGTTAAGTGTCCTTATGACATGTTTTGAATCACCAAGGTTGTCATGATAAATGATTAAATAATTCTAGCGTGTCCGCAACTGTACAAATATCTTATCAGCATAGATGTGGGTGTGGTGGAAAGTATGTCGGTGGCTGAGGAGTTTCATGAAAGCTGATGAAGGAAGTCGCACTATATTCTATTCAACAAGTGTTTCAACATGTGTCCAGAAAATAAAATTTTTAGTAGATGGTCCCTAAGTGGTTTGTCTTGAAATGGATCGTACCTGAGTGAGTATACATTCATTATAGGATATGATGAGTTTGTTATTGAGTTGTGGTCGTCAGAAATGGACAAATGGAATTCTCGTCAAGAGGTGATTTGTTAGGATTGTGATGAGAATTTGGGTATACTTCGGTATCCATAATTGTTTGTAATAAGAAAATGATTCAAATACTGTTTTGAAAGTATCATATTTTATTAGGAATTATATTTTCTAAACTCGATTCCAATTCGAAAAGAGATTCCCAATAATTCTAAAAAAAAAAAAAAAGATTTTCTTAATGCTTTTGAGTTATTTTGTTAGTAAATAACCTAACGTTATAAATATAATATTAATGATTTGGAACATGCATATTTTATCAAAAGTCTAGTTTAACCCGGTTTATTCCTACTCTTAATAGGAGACTTGCTTATGGGGTGGTGAAGCAGAGCAAGCAGCCCTAGTTAAGATAGGAATATCTATTAATAAAAAGACTCATTGCTTGAAAGAGAGAGATATGTTAACAAAATTGGAAATACTATTAGATCATGGTCATGTATATAAATGTGTTTTGAGTTTGATTCATGTTTATTAATGTCCAGTCTTCCTCTTCCATCTTTCCTCATCAGTCATAAAAATCATTGAAGCTAAATATCCAAATTTCCTTTATATTGGTAAAGGAACTGGATTAAGTTTTCAAACTTATAGGTAAAAGAGATCTTGGATTAAAGAGTGAGTACATCTAATATGTAAGCATATTGAGTAATGTTATATAATCTATTATTATTAATTACTCTTCTTGCCTACTCACATATGTCACTAAATGATTGGTTGAATTATTATTAATTATTATAAATATTTATTTTTATTTATTTAATATCAAATCACTTGCTGTCATATGTAGGGCTAGCAAAAAAAAACCCAATCCGGTCAAACCCGATCTGATCCGGTATTTTTGGATCGGGTTTGGAGCTAAAATTTTTTACTTTGAAGTGGGTATAGGGTGAAAGTGCTGATCGTTCGAGTTATCGGGTCAAAAGCGGATCAATGTTTATTTGATCCGACCCGATCCGGTAACCCGGTTATATATAAAAATAATTAATTTATTAAACACTAATATAAAAAATATATGTGCTTGAAATGAAAATATTAATTTTTATATATATTGTTAGCTATATTAATGTAATTGAGTTTTGAGACAGAATTTAAAGTTAATTTATTTAGTAAATAATATTATTATATAATTTATAAATATTATGAGTTTAAACTATTATAATTATAATTATTAAAAATATAATCTCTTATACAACATCACATAGATAAAATCTTGTTAAGTATGTGGTTTTATTTAATTAGTCATATTGATTTAGTGAAGTCTTTATATAAAATTTAAAATTAATTTGTCTATTTAGTAAATAATATTATTGTATAACTTATATATGTTTTCTATATTATAAATCGGTGTGTTATAAATATTACGAGTTTAAATTATTATTCTTATTATTATATATAAATATATCAAGTCTAATGTGTATTCGGGTCATACGGATCGGGTGGGTCAATAGGTGATCCGTTCGGGTTCGAGTTTGGGACTAGAAACTGCGATCCGTTCGGATTTCGGATCGGGTTTGGATCAAACTCTATAATTCACGGATCGGGCATCAGGCGAGGTTGATCCGGTCCGATCCGACCCATTACCACCCCTAGTCATATGAGTAGGCACCGAAAGTTGTACAGGAGAGTGGGTTGTAACATTACTAATTGAGAGAAGCACTTATTTGGTTGGGCTTGACTACTGACTGAAAGTACTTTTTTAAACCTAAAAGCACTTCTTCTTTTTTTATTTCTGGTTGTTTGGCAGAAATTGCAGTAGATCTTTTGAGGGTTTAAAAAAGTAGAAAATCATCTACTGAGAGAAGCACAAATTTGATGCTTCTTCGAGTAGATCTTTTTGAGTTTTTTTTAAAAAGATACAAAATATCTTTTATACCCTTATAGCATATGATATATAACTCATACTCTTATAACATATGATATATAACTCATGAATCCATACTTTACTTTACTTACTTTATATATAAATACTATTATTTTGAGATATAAAATTACAATAACTTAAAATTTTAAATCGACAATCAAAATTTTTATTTAAGTTTGTGAAATCTTTATATAAAACAAATTTATAAGATTTTATAAAACTTTATCTTCTATTATTATTATTATTACTATATTTGTAATTTGAATTTTTTCTATTTAATTGAGTTTAAAAATATATATGATATTCATATTTGAATTGGTTTCATGTAAAAAAAAATCTAACAAAAAAAAATATAGTAACTACATGTATTTTTTTACATTTAGATATTATTTCATATTTCAATACTCAACTCTCCATTTGCATTTTAAATTTAAACCAAACTTTAAATTTAAAGTAAATTTTGTGAATTTTTAGATGATAACAATCAATGAATAAATATATTCCAATATTAACAAATAAGTTAATATTTATATCTAATACCCTTTAAATAATTATAACGTCTTAAAGTACTTTCAAAAGTGATATTTTCAAACAATTTGAAATTGATAAGTACTTTTTTAATTGATAACGAAACACCTAAATTTTTATTCTTCAAAGCTCTGTTTCTAAAAGATCTATTATTAAAAGATTTACTACTAAAAGATCTCTTTAAAGAAGCCGTACGAAACAAGCACTAAGCATATTTTAAGCTTTCTTTTCTATTTATGAAAGCAAAATTAATTGGTTGCCTAATATTCATTTGAGATAATAATAATGATTTATTTATCAATATAATTATTTATATTATATTTTTAATTTTATTTATAATTATATATATAATAATTAATTTAAAATTTTAAATTAAAATCAAATGTTAAATCTAACTGCTAATTTAATTATCAGTCTAAAACTTAATTTCACAATTAATTAAATTTAAAAAAATTAAAATTACTGTTTATATTATTAATATACCTATTACTTATTAGAAACTCAAAACTTAAAAACTCTACACCAATTTAATATGCATGAGAGGCATTCGAGTGAATACAAAGTAAGTTGAATAGTGTCATAATACATCCAAAATGTGATCTATTATTCAAATGGGAAGGTATTGTCTCCTTGTGAATGGGAATGATTGAAATTTGAAATTGAAATTGAAATTGAAATTGTAAATAGTATTTTTGAGATAAGTTAGATGATTCATCGTGACTAAAATTCATTATCAATTTGTTTGTCATTATCTAAGTAGGAGAAGAAGAGAACTTCTAGACGTCTCTCTACCTTATGAGACGATAATGATTTATGAGTCTACAATCATTGGACCTAAATTTCTAATTCAGAGGAGAAGTTGCTTTTTCTTTGATTTTGGAGAAAACAGGACGAAAAGATAATTAACAATTATACATCTCTCTCTATATATATATATAAAAACGATTATATTATGTACAATTCAATTTATAATATAAACGTGAAATGAGCGGTGAATTATTGAGTTAGGGAAAACAAATTTATTTATTTTTATTAAAATAAGGGTGACTGAATTGTTGTACTTAGTAAATTTATTTTACTTTTAAATTTAAAAATATATATTATTATTTAAACAATAGTAATAATATCGATTTCTTATTAAAATTTAAATGTCGGGTAGGACCCCATGAGGATCATGGCTCTTAAGCCCAGCTGGAGGCCCATCTTAGTAGCAGACCCAGGCGTGTCCCTAGCCCGATGGTTTAGGGCCCTTATGCTTTGGGCTTAAATGAGACTACATAATAAAGTGTATTGGGCCATGTAAAGCCCATGTAAGCAAAACCCAGGCCCATATATACATGTTCCTGTAACCAGGCCCAAATAAGCTTCTGTATGTATTTGAAGACAAGTTTATTAAAGAAAAGAAAGTCAAGTCTTCGTTGCCATGCAAACAAAACACAACACAAATCAAATCGAAAATCGAATCCAAATCAATGTCTTATCATCAATCCATTCACTGTGGACCCTTATGTGATATGAGTTCCAACACAAAAGTTCATATTCATGGGTTGACTTATCATCATCAACTACATCAATTTGATTGATTTGATTTCATCACCTGATCATCTCTCATCTCTCTCAACCTTTGAATGTGGGTCCAAATTAATTTGCAATTTCTTTATAATCATATAATTAATCCCCGTCTAATTACAATAAATTTATTCAATCACATAACCTTATTTGATAAAAGGGTATGAGTGTGAAAGGAATCATAAATGGGAATAGTCAGAGGTTGATGCAACATTTCATAACCTCAGAAATAGATACTAGTAGAAGTAGTATTCGCTGCTTGGAAGTTCTCTGTTTGGCACTCCATGTAAAAGGAATCATCATCATAATATACTCCACGTTAAGACTCATATCAATGTCAACCGCTATATTTAGAATTCTTTCTATTTATAGAGATGGTGAATTGAAAACTTAATAGTAGCAGCACTCACCATTCTAGTATCTCTTGTGCAAACACTAGAATTTTAAAACCATTTAAAAAAAACAAATAATTATATTGATAAGTGGGGTGAAAAATATAAATACATGTTTCCATACAAAACTGATACCAACCCTAATTTTCAAAACTACTTATTTTTATATAAAAATTAGTCCCATCATATAAATATTATAATTATATTTTTAGTTTTGCGGAAAATGTAAGCAGAGAATCTTCTGATCTTGTGTTTACATGCACAATATATATATATATAGATGGCAATTCTACATTATTCACTTTAATCTCATAAATCTATAAATCAAAATTTGATGACACCAAAACACAACAAAAGAGAATGAAATGACAATAAATAAACGTTAAGAACAACTCCAACCCCAACCCTATTTAGGTTTGCATTTTGAAGTTGGAATAAAACATCTTTTATGAATATTCTTAAACCAAAATTTTTTGAACATTTGCATTTTGAGGTGGGGTCAAATTATAATTATATAAAATTTAATTAATCAATTTTTTAAAAAAAATTTTAATTATTTTATATAAAATGTTAACTAAATAATTTTATTTAATTTGATAAAAATTAAAATGTCAACTAAATAATTTCATTTAATTTGATAAAAATTAAAATAAGGGACAATTTAATAGAATAATAGTAGACATGAATATCGTAGAAGTTAAATTTAAATTTACAAAATCATCTCCATTTTTAATTTTTTTATATATTGTTAAAAAAAATTAAAAATTTATAAAAAAATAAATATTTTTAATTAAATTAAATTATTATTTTAATAGTTCAAATAATAATATATAATTTATATTATTATTTAATATGTAATTTTAATTACTAACAAAATATTAAATATATACTTAATTTGATATAAAATATAATTTATAAAAATTAGATAAAAAATTTAAAATTATAAAAATAGAAAAAGTTAAATGAAGGAGGAGGAAAATCAAACATTATAATTGATATAATTATAATTGATATAATTGATAAAGGACTTGATATGTAAAGTAATTTTCAAATTTTATAGACTGTATAAATAAAGTCGATGGTTGGAACTTGTTTGGTCCGAGGAAAACGCAGAGCATCCAATGCGCTGCAAAACACGTGTCGAAATCACCGCGCAATAACAATTACTAGTATTTCTCGGTCACTCACAGTTTTAACCAACTCTTCACGTTATATTTAAATCCTCATTCTTTTATTTATTCATTTTTAATAAAAATAAAATAAAAGAGAGAGAGAAAGGAATGAGTCATGAGTTATCAAAACACAACACAACACAACAGAACTCGCTTCTTCTGTTCTGAGAATCGGAGGTGGTGGAGGGCGGCGCCGCTGACGTCATCTACTCGTCATTCACCATTATCCTCCACGTTATCTCTTCCCCAGCTGGACCCCACAATATACATACACATATACAATCTCAAAGTCAACTTTTTCTCGATACACCACCACCAATAAAAACCACTTCAAAATCTCCACGTAATTTCCAAGATAAATCTACTCTGATGCATATAATTTAATTTATATTTATATTATAAAGATTGTAATGGTAGTGGTGGTATTTATGAAGTGAAGCAGTGTAACGGAGGCAAGAAAATTTATGAATCTGATCAAACGGATTCAGACACAAATCAATATACTTGTACGAAGGTATATTCATATTCATAATAAGATCATATAAATACATACTCTTATCCTTTTTTCTAATGTTAATTAATTAATCAAAAATCAATAAACATATATTATAAGACCTAGTATATATGTATGTGGAGTCAAATCATGAGTTTATTAGGTTGCGAAATGGAAACACCAGATTCACCTTTAATGGTTTCCGTTAAATGTATGTACCTTAGCTGGATCTCAACATTTATTATTATTATTTTTTTTGAAATACGTATGTTAGTGTATTAAAGTCTGACAAGGGAACTGTAGAAGAGAAACCCTAATAATACTAGAAAACAAAAGAGAGAACAAAGAGGATGATGATATAAAATATGATTTGATGTAAAGGTGTGTGTATGTAGATGGTGTGAAGTGAAGGGTCATGTTCATGGTTATCGATGGGTGGACATGGTGATGGATGGTGTTGTGTTGGTTGGTGTAGTTTTTGTAAAATCTCTCAAAATCCGAGCATGACGCGTCATCTGGATTTTGATAGATGGATGGGATTGGTTGAATTGATGCATGCATGGCGATTTTAATCATTTCTTTTTCAAAATATCATGGAAATCTGCAATTTAAAAAAAATAAAAAATAAAAACCCTAATTTATTTTTTTAAAATAGGACCATTGATTGTAACATCAACAGGTCTATTTCACCAACTCCATTTTTAGGTATTTTAATACTATGCAATATCTGAGAAGATCTCTGTTTAGAAGGAAAACATCACCCATTTTCAGTAAAATTTATTTTTGCTTGGGCTTGTAGTTTTCAGTAAATAATTAAATTAAACAAAAATAGTGAGAATAAAGAGTAGCAACCTATAAATTCAGAGAATTTTAGATTCCTGTCACAGCTCCACATATCAATTTCTTTTGCTCTTTTTAGTTGAAAAGGATGTTAAAATCTCTTTTAAATCAATTTTAATTAACATAAAAACCTTAAATAATTTGAAATATTTCAAAAATATTCATTGCATGGTAGGGAATAGGGATATATTTATTATTCTACATAATAAGTATAGTAGTCTTAAATAGATTAGATTTCACACATTTAATTTCTATCTTTTCAAATTATAACTATTATTTATAGTAAAAGACAAAATAATAATAATAATAGAAACATTTATATAAATTACTTAATAAATTATTCTGAGAGCAATGGACCCAATTGGTCACCAATTGTGGTATTAAATAAGAAATTCAGTCTACCCATATTAGAACAAAAAAACACTGTTGTCACCTAAATCTTATCTGCATTAAATGAAAAAATGTTGGTTGGAGGCCATTAGTGAATTTGGAAGCGTCAACAAACCAACATCTAGTACTGTTACTTCAACATTACATAGCACAGCATTTAAATGAAAAGAAAAGTCCTTGATATATATTTTTATATCTATAATAGATATAGGTTGGTACATATATATACACAGGTTTCAATTATAAATATTGAAAGTGGTTTTTTTTAATGGAAATATTTTTGTCTTTTGTGTTCAAACATGTGTGTGTACCATCTTCTTTAGCATAAAAATGTTCATGTGTGAGGGTAAAAACAAAACTGTGACCTGAGTTTTATATGTTATTATTATTATTAACCACAAGAAAATAAAACAAGCAATGAATAGTGGGGAATACAAAAGCTACAACATATATTTGAACAAACATAAAGATGATTGGTCTTCAGAGATATTATTCACATATATAAAGTTGTTGACAGTGCAGTGAATCTCTCTTTATCTACCTTTTTGTATTCAAAATCAATCATTCTGCAAAATGTCTCAAAAGCTTAATCATAGACTTTGCAATATTTTGTTCTTATCCTAATTTTAATTTCCAAGTCTTTATTCATTATTGTCTGAGGATCAAAGCGGTTTCAAAATAACAGCTACTGCTTTCTGAATCTGAAGCTATGTTATAGCTCTGCAATTAGAATTGATAATTGAATTAGTAATTAATAACAACCCCCACTTACTAGAATTATTTGACTTGTTAGTAGTTATTGATTCAGAGAGTGTTTGTTTAGAGAGTATTATTGTACAAAATATAGCATTATGGACAAAAATTCTATGTGGACATCAGAAGGATTTATTTATTTATGAATCACCCATTTCTTTTACTTTTAATAGAAAATTTGAGTTATCTATCTATATATTTTAACATCGTTTATGGATGTTTAGTGTAATTGTTTCATTTTAAATATTGAAGATAAATTTGAAATTATTTTAATTTTTAATTTTTTGAGTATGAATTAAATATACATAAAAATAATATTTGTTTTTAATAATTTTTTTTTATAATTATTAAAAAGATTTTTGAAATATATATTTTTTATTTTGAAAAAATATATATACAAAATTATCACCATAATTACTTATTTTTTAATTTATTTTTTCTAAAGATTTCTAAAGCCTACTTTAGAATCTAATATAAATTATCTTCAATAAGTAAATAAACAATTGAGAAGACATCTTATCACAGTATAACTTACCTCAATGTAGTTAGAGTATCATTCTTAAAAATAAATTTATAATTTTTTTAAGGGTCCTGCTGCCTTACCCACCCGGTAATGAGATTCATTGTTTATGGAGTTTGAGGAAATAATATTTCAGTCAAATTAGTATTTTAATCAAATGATAGGTTGTTCGGTAACTAGTGGTTAGCGGTTCACATATTCGATCAGTGGTTACCAATTATTAGCTGGATTAATAATACAATGTTTGATAATAAGTTGTTTAATAATAGCATTATTAACGGATTCAATTATAAAATGACGTAAAAAAATATCATTTTTTTATTTTTCAGAAGGTATATATTGATGCTTTCAAATAGATAATACGATAGGTTAAATATTTTAATAGTAATAATAATAATAAATAATTTTAATAATATTTACTATTTTTTTATTAATTATTAATTAAAATAATATACTAAAAAAAATAAAATACTTCATACAATAATAATAAAATATTATCAAAACTTTTAATTACAAAATATTATAATAAAAAAGAATATTGAATGTATTAAATATTATTATAATATGTTTTAATTATTTTATTAACATACAATTAATATAATTCTAATTAAAAGTGAGGTAATTTGGTCTTTTTAACAAATCTCTCATTTTAAAACCTCTCAAATACTCCTACTATTAACGTTTTGATTTTGGATCAAATCAATTGATTAAGTTGCTATTAACCAAACTAGATATTTTCAAAAATTAAAGGTATTTAAAACTCCTGAAAACGCTGACCTCTAATTGAAAACGCTATTTAAGAAACAGATTCTATATTTAATAATAATTATTTTGAATAAACTTTTTAAGTTTCAAAATATAATTATATACTTATTTAAAAATTTTAGAAAATCAAACTTTTTTCACTTACGAACTCTACTTACAGTTGATGACTTAGAGTTTACGAATAATTTATGGGGTGACATTCATAGTTTTAAATTTTTATTCTACAAACATTTCCAAATAGATATACAATTACATACTTAAACATTTTACTACATTAAAAAAAATATCTTTTATATTTATATATATTTTTATATTTATCCTTCAAAATTTATTAAATATTATCGTTAAATATCCGAAATATTAAATTTAAAAATTTTTCTATCCATTTATCATATAGTTAGGCGAAATAGGGGTGGTTCGATAATGGCAACAGTAGATTCGGCCTGCGAATTCGTTTCCATTTTTAGTTGATGGTCTTTTCGAGCTAATGATAGAATATGCCGAGAGCTAGTATACCTCGCAGTCATGATTTCTTAAGAGGAAGTCACTTGTTTATCTTTTATATTTCAAGTGAGAACCATTTCATATGTCTATTTGGACAAATGTCCCGAAAAGCCCTATTTCGAAGAAAATCGGAAGTCTCTTGAATTTATCCCTCCAGATTTTATTCTTAGAGAGATCTCGAATTTGTGTTTGGGACCTGTTCTAAAGGAAGAAGGAAGAGTCTCATCTCAACTTTCCAACCAAGTTGACTTTTCTTCCCATTCATTTTGACCACTACTTCTAAAGTAACATCTACTTCAAACCACCTACCAATATCCAAACTCCCATCTCAATGGTGAATGTAACGGGAGACGTTGGTTACATTACAGTCGTAGTGTACCAACAATAGACAGTAAATACATTGTTGAAATGATAACGTTCAACATAACATCTCTCTTATAATGCACCACATCACAAAACTACTAAGCAAACTAAACCCCATCCACGTACCATATCCAAAACCTTACACATCTACATAAATAAACGTAGAATATTGTTGGTGTATATGTGTATATTGTACATATACATAGATAATAGAAGAAAATAAAAAGTGAAAAAAGAGAAGAGATATAAAAATGTGTGTATAATTGTAGGTGGCGTGTAAATACGAGGGGTACGTCTCTGTCAAGTTGATAATTTAATCTTGTACTGTGCTGACACAAGAGATATCACTCAGCTTTATCGATCCATGGGGTGAAATGAAAATCTCTTCTATTTTTAATTTAATATTTTCAAATAAATAAAATCCTTCCCTTCTTCAATGCACAGTCTCTCACGCACGCACGCATACTCTACACTATACATCATCAAACATAACATCTCTTCTCTCTCAGAACACGACACACATTAATTAATTAGATATTCTGGCATTGTTGTTCTCTGAACAGTTGGATTCTTCAAATCCCTATGGAAAACACTTCTCTTAATATATACTCTCTCTCTCCCTCTCAAACCTAACAAGCCTCCTCTGCTTTCGCTCATATGGATTGCTACCGCTACGTCGACAGCAATGAAACCTATCTCCCACCCGGCTTCAGATTCCACCCCACCGACGAAGAGCTCATCATCTACTACCTTCTCAAGAAGGTTCTCGACACCAACTTCTCCGGCCGCGCTATTGCCGAAGTCGACCTCAACAAATGCGAGCCCTGGGAGTTACCCGGTAGACCACACTCACTCACTCTGTTTTTGTTTTCTCGTTGTTTGATTGGTGACGTTTTTTGTTGTAGGGAAAGCGAAGATGGGTGAAAAGGAATGGTACTTTTTCAGCCTGCGAGATAGAAAATACCCGACTGGGCTGAGAACAAACAGAGCGACCGAAGCCGGTTACTGGAAAGCTACTGGGAAAGACAGAGAGATTTACAGTTCCAAGACTTGCGCTCTTGTTGGTATGAAGAAGACACTTGTTTTCTACAGAGGTAGAGCTCCTAAAGGCGAGAAAAGCAACTGGGTTATGCATGAGTATCGCTTGGAAGGCAAATTTGCTTACCATTATCTCTCCCGAAGCTCCAAGGTTTGTTTGTTTGTTTGTTTTTTTTTTTTTTTTTTTTTGTTTTTTTTTTTTTTTTTGTTTTGTGTGGTCAAATATCGATGGGTTTGGTTTCTTAGAAGGGTAAGTATTTAATCGGTTTGGTATTAACTTAGCCTTTACAGGGGAGTGTTTTCAGCTTTAGTTAATATTTCATTGTACATTACAGTACACCACTGCTACATTTCTCTCTACCTCCGTTTTGCCTCTGAATCTAGCGTCCAATGGGTTTTGATCTGCATTATTGTTCCTCTTCAACACTATTTAAGTTTCACTGTCCATGAAACATTAAAATAAAAGAAACATTATAGTTTAAATAATTGTTCCCTATACTAGTATATTATTTATGTCTTGATAGTATCATCATTGATTTGCAGTAAAGGTAAAGTAGTAGCCTTTTTGATCTTATTAATTTTCCAAAGTTCCTTTTGATCCTTCATCTCCTCTCCTCTCTGTTTTGCTGTACTCTTTTCCTTCACAGCATTAAATGTTTTTTTATGTTTGCTTCTTGTTGAAGTTAAGTGAGTTTGGTTTTTTTGGTGTTGTCAGGATGAGTGGGTGATTTCAAGGGTGTTTCAGAAGTGTGGTGGTGGAGGAGGAGGAACGACAGCAGCAGCAACCACCACCGCGACAACCACCGCTACCACCACTTCCTCCTCCAAGAAGAGTAGACTCACTACCAGCTCATACCCAGAACCCAGCTCACCGTCCTCTGTTTCGCTACCTCCTCTGCTCGACCACCCATCAAACACCAACATAATCACCACCGGCGACTTCGAAACTCACCACAACAACAACCACAATAACATTAACATTAACACTAACGCTAACACGACTCCTTCACATGAGCACGTGTCCTGTTTCTCCACCATTGCAGCCGCTGCTGCATCTGCTGCCGCCCCTGTTTTCAACACCACCACTTTCAACAACCTCTCTCCTCCGCCACCACAACCACCCATCCTCACCACCAGAACCACCACCACCACCAACAATCATCCGGGCATGTCCCATTTTCCCAGCTTGAGATCTCTCCAAGACAATCTCCACCTCCCATTCTTCTTCTCCTCCACCACTCCCTCCATCTCCCCTTTCCAAACCACCACAAACTGGCCCACCCTCAACGACATCTCACCAATCGGAAACCCCACCGCCGGCGGCAGCAACACCAGCACCGGCAGACTCAATGAATTAGACTGCTTGTGGACTTATTAAGTCTATCAATCTATGTTTATCACGTACCATTTTCAATTCCTAATATTAAAGTCTGTATTATCAAATTATCGACTATTTCTATGTATGGACTTTGTTGTCAATTAGTACTCAATTAAAGCTTATGATTCAGAGAAAAAGATCCATGTTCGTGCTTAGAAAGTGACTGTTAACTGGGTTGATGAATCTTTGCTGTTATTAAAAGCTTTTTTATGCAGAGATTTCTGAATAGTAGTTCTTGATTCGGGCGTTAACTTGTGGTTGGTTCAAGTGACTATGTCATTTTAATTAGTTCGTGTGTTGCTATATTTGATTATTTTTGTCATTGCCTTATCATCAAAGTTTCCTTTAAAAGTAACTGTGGTTTTTACACTCTTTTTTTCCATTTTGTATCGTGGTTATTAACCTCTCTTTTTATATTTAAGTTCAGTCACCGTCTATAGCTTCTGAAAATATTTATTATTATTTAATATCTCTCTAAATATAGGACTTTAATATAACTATTTACTAAAATGGAAACCTTATCGAGCTTTCTTGATTGAGATATATGAATTTAATTATATAAAATAAGTTTATTTATTTATTTTGTTATTTTATTATTTCAAATTGATACTATATGTTTATATGTTTATAGTAGAGTCCCTTGGATTTCTAAACCATGAAAAATTTACTATATAATAATAGGCCACTTTTAAAAACTTTACAAAATTAAACTTTGATTTTCACTTCATAAGTCAATCACAGCTATGAGCGTAATTCACAGACTATGAGTATAATTCACAACATTTGTGAATTGTAAAATTTCAGGAGTATTTTGGGAAACTTGGCCTATGGAGTGAAAACTAAACTTTTAAAAGTCTGTTTTTGTATGTTTTTTAAAACAGACTTATAATTGTATTTTAAACTTTAAAAAGCCAATTTCTTAGAATTTTCACTTTATTATAAAACTTGTCTCACTATTAAAACATACCAGATTTTAATATGGTCTGTCACGGCATGTTAAAATTTTAAAAATAATTGAGAATTTTTAATTTCTTTTTGTTCTGTAAAAAATATACAAAATAGTGAAATTTATAAAATTGATTTGTATAATTAAAATAAATTATATTTTTATTCTTAATTATTTAAATTTTTTAACTAAATTAACATGTATATTTTTTAAAAAATTTTAAAAAATGGTTAAAATTATTAAAATGATCAATATATTTTTATTTAACAATTTGACGGATATTTTATAAATATTCACATGTATTGTGAAACTCACTATAGATCCTAAACTTATTTGATTTTATATATTTTTCAATATTACTTTAAAAGTAATATTTTGAAATTCGAAATTAGTATAATAATTTTTCTAAAAATTTAAATGAAATTTAAATACTTTAGGTGAGAAACCCGCTCAAAATAATAACTCTTAAAATGATTTTATTAATTTAAATAGAATAATATGATAAGTAGAAATTTTTATAACAACCAAAATTAAAAGGGAGATTTTTAGTTTATTTTTAAATAAAATTATTTCAAATATATATTAAATGACTATTTTTTATTATAATTTTTTAAAAGATAAATAATATTAAAAATGTAATTATATTAAATGATTTTTATTAATATTTTTAATTTGAAACAGAATAAATATGTTCAGTTAATAAAGACGAGAGAATAGTGTAGTAATAATTCAGATATTGATGAGGTAAGATTATGATGAAATACTTGCACAACATTATAATACAAGTGTATCTATATGTCCCCATCTGTATTTTATTCATGTAAAAATACAGGTCCACAAATAAATACACCTCCGAGAGATTTCGATGTCCATTTCAATACACCTTTTGCTTTTTCGCAATTATGTTTCGAATGCTCTATACGCTGACATGGTTTTCAATAACACTGTTCAAACTCACATGTCCATTCCATGGACCACACTTCTATTCTTCTTCTTCTAAAAACTATAATCATAAAAAAAAAAAAAAAACAATTATACTCTTATTATATCAATAGTATTTTTGCTTGGTTCAATCACATACTCTTAAATGAGAGAATAATTGATGGGAGATTTAAATAAGATGTATCATTGAACTGAGCAGTCCTGATTATGTACATAGCCTAACATTATTACTATTGTTGTTCACTATACGTCACTATTATTAATGTTGTACGTCTAGGGTGTCTGTACATGCAAAATTATTTTATATTATTGTAAAATTTAAAAAAGGGTATATTGAAAAGAAGTACCAACTACGTTCAAAAGAAAAATTAATTGAAGTTACTATACACGACATTTATTCATACACAAGAAAGAAAAAATGATATTGAATACTTGGTACTATAAATTAGGTTGATAATGAATTACATATCAAAGTGAAAGCAAATGATGTGCATATGTCCTATAACTTCTTTGGCCCACGAACAATAGTAACGTAGTAGATTCACTATCATGACGTTTTAGGGTCTTGGTACAGTGACGCATATGGTGGACCTGCGGAGTCACTCTAAAACTCCTACTCGATCACAACCTACGAATTTATTATTGGATACCATCATTTTAAGGTTTTATATATTATCGATGTGGTATTAGAAATAATCAATCGGTCACCGATCTCCCTTTGAGATAATTTATCGATTCGGCAAATCATCTTATACCGTCGTTACTATCTAACAGGACACACTGTCTGACCACCATATTATCAGAAAAACTCTCAACAGAAGACACACAATGAATTCCATCACGTGCTCCATTTCAAAATCAAACTTTGATATCACTTGTTGGACTCCCGGAGCCACTCTCCATCTCTCAAGTGGACCCTACTGAGCCACTCCCTAACTCTTATATTAATATTATATTATCTGCTTCGGATCAGAACTAAACCCGCACAAATTTGTTATTGAATACCACCCCGAAAGTCACATCATAATGAAATTCTATAAATACTTTATATACCAATTATTATTCTATCCTACTTCAATATCCAACACCATATAGTCAAACTTCCCTACATTGTCAATTTTAAGTCGTAATAGTAAAAATGTCATTATCAATATATAATAAGTTAATAGATGGATCTTAAAAGAAAATCATGACTATTATAATCTGTAACGAATGTGTGTATATATAATTTATCACATAGGGTAAGATTGAAATTTGTATTGTATGTATTGAATGTCCCACTTGAAGCTTCACATCGATAGACAACATTAATGTGCAATGGCAATTGTGGCTGTGTCAGGTCATAACCCACTCGGGACCTCCTCCTAATTTAGCTCTGTCTATCTTCAATTGTAGCTACCACAATTTAATATCCTCTATTCCATCTATGATGGAAGTAAATTATGGACATTATATGGAGTATATGCCAAACACTGTATTCACTTTTAATAGGGTAGATGAGTCTCTGGGCAATATCTAAATTGATGGTCGGTTTTTCGTACTTACATGATTTAATGTATCTAGTATTATTGATGAGACATGTTTTCTAAAATTTTAATATGTATTTTATGTAAAGACTTGGGAATAAAACTATTTTGAGTTAGAATATATCAGTACAGTCATAATGTAAGATTTCGTGAGAAAGTATTCACTATAATTTGATAATGTTAAAAATATTTATATTTCGTAAGTAATAGTTGACTGGTGTTAAGATATTTATATTCCATATGTATTATATGTAAATATATTTAATAAAATCTGAATTTGTAAACCGGTTGGGGTCGCGGTTAGTTATGTGAATTTTTTTATAAATGTGACTAAATGTCTTTTTGAATCATTTAAAAGTTAATAATTAACTAGCTAATTGCTAATATATATTAATAATTAGCTAGCTAATGAATAGGGCTGCAAACAAGCCGAGTCGAGTATATGGGGTGCTCGTGTTCGGCTTGTTTGTCAAATATCGAGCTCGAGTCGAGCTCAAACTCAACGAGCTTTATAAATGTTTATTCAATCTCAGCTCGATAATTTTTTTTCTATGTTCGAGCTCGACTCGTCTAAGCTCGTTTAAGTTAATCGAGCTCAGCTCGTTTAAGTTAATCGAGCTCAGCTCATTTAATAGCTCGTTTAAGTTAATCGAGCTCAGCTAGTTTTGGAGTTCGATTAAGCTCATTTAGTTGCTTGTTTAGTAGCTTGTTTGAGCTCGTTTAGTAAAATTAAAACAAAAATAAATTGAATTTAAATTAAACCTCAACTAAAATCAATTCAAACCATGAGTTCCTTTCTTCTTGTTAAAAATATTAATAAAAAAATACTAATTGTGTCACACAAATCTAAGTTCAAAATACAAATTAAAAGAGTGTTCATAATTCATTCGAGTATAAAGTCATCAACCATGAAAATTTGATATAATCTAAGTTATATTAAACAATGAAATTTCAAATAATTAGACTCAATCAACAAACAATCCAAGTGAAATCTATATGAAGACAAATAAAGAAGAAAAATAAAAAAGATAGAAAAGTAATTTAACTCACTAAGTGGTAGAGAAGCAAGTTGAATTGGACCCAAATTTCTGAGTAAGGCTAAAGAGAGTGAAATTGCTTTACGCTTGATGACGGAAAAGTAGACAGAGAGAGGCGGCGGCGGTAGAGATGGGTGGTGGGATCACTTGAGGGTTTGATGAGTAAAAAATAGAGAGAGAAAGAAGGGGTAATAATAGAGATGAGTGATGACTATCTTGACAAACTATTAGTCATAAGAAAACTGAATCTTAGATTAGATAAATTATTTTAATAAAAATTTTTATTTTTGATATATTTTTTTAATTCCGGCATTTATTTTAATTTGGACTTTTTTTTTTTAATTTGGACTTTTTTATATCCATTAAAAAATTGTCTATTTATTTTTACTTAAAAAATATATTAAACGAGTTATAAATGAGCTCGTTTGCGAACACAAACGAGTTTTAATCGAACATAAACGAACTATGAATGAGTTTGTTTATGAACATAAACGAGCCGAACAAGGGTTTGTTTGGGCTCGGCTCGTTTACTTAACGAGCTATAAAATTTTGTTTGTGATTGTTCATTTAAGTGTTGAACGAGTTTTGACCGAGTTTTGACCGAACCGTTCACAAATCGTTCACGAGTGCTCGTGTTCGTTTGCACACCTACTAATGAATTAATAGGGGTGTTTGGATATGTTAGCAACTAATTAGTTAATAGTGACTAAGGCTGTGTTCGGCCCGCACATCGTTTTTTTATAGCGTTTAGTGTTTTTAGTAGCGTTTAGCGTTTTTTAAATAGTAGTTAGCGTTTAGCATTTTAATGAGTATTTTTAATAAATACTGTTTGGTAAATTAGCGTTTTAATTATTTAATAATGTCTAAATGACGTAAAAGGACATGATGTAAATTAATAATATTTTTAAATTTAAAATATGACTTTAGAATAAATTTATGATTTTTCAATAAATAACAATAAATAATACATTTATAAAAATTAATTTTTAATGTATTTATAAAAATAAATATTTAATTTATTAAAATCAAATTTAAAATAATTAGTTGAAAAATATTTCTTATAAAATAATTTAATAAAAAAGAAAAGAAATTGATAAAATAGGATGTGGATAAGGATAATATAAGAAAGATAAATGAAACTCTTTAAATTAAACTCTAAACGTTGCTCTCACCAGCATTTCATAAACTCTATAAAAAACTCTAACAATTAGATTATAAACTAAACACCAAATAGAGATATCAAATATGGTTAGAGTTTTGACTCAGTCAAAACTCTAAACTCTGAAAAATTTGTCTGTATTAATTACTAACTAATTAATAATTAATAGAATTGGAGATTGTGGGGGCAATTGAGTTTTTTTTGTAATATATTAAGAGGCGTCGAGAGGTATCAGTAGAGTTGACTTAACTAAGAGCATCTACGGCAGCGTACCAAGTAGAATTCCAGTTCAGGTAAAATACAAAAAATAATAATATTTAATTACATCAAATTAGTTCTCTCTCCTAATTATTATTACGGAGTCGTGCCTGGGACGCGGGATAATTTCAACTCCACCAATAATCTAATAATATTTTAACAAATTTTATCTCCACCAATATCTTTTTAACAAATCTGATTCTCTCTCTTTTATATTCTTTTAATATTTTAATTCTTTTTAATTGTGAAAATATCTTTTACTAAAACATACTGGGACTCAAATTGTCCTCCTTATTATGGATGCTCTAACGAGTTAGACTATGTTCGGCCTCAACGATTAAAATTAGTGGTTATAATAGCGGTTTAGATAAACGTAGCGGTTAGCGGTTTTACATAGTGGTTAGAATAACAGTCAAAATAGTGGTTACAATAACCGTTCGGTGACAGCTGTAGCGGTTAAAATAGCGGTCAGACATAAAATTACAAAAATGATTAATTTAATTATTGAATTTGTATTTATTAATGTGAAATAAAAAGGTATTTGAGTAGTTTTATAACGGCGGTTGGAGTGAAAGCTAATTTGAAAAGCATTCGCCAGACCGCTAAATGAACAGCTAACCGCTATTTAGAAAAGCTATCATCGAACACCTACTTTTTTAAACGCGGTTCGGATCGCTGTTCAAACCGCTAACCGCTAACCTTGGTGTCAGCTGTTTAATTAAAACCGAACGGTTATTGAAACCGCTGTTTTGACCGTTATTCTAACTGTTATTTCAAACGGCTAACTGCTACAATTATCTAAACTGCTATGTTAACCCCTAATTTTAACCGTTGACGCCGAACATTGCCTTAATCGATAATAACCTATACAACTAGAAACTAAAAGGTCGTATGTTTCGATTCCTATCTCTTAATTTTAAAAATTAATTTTATTTATTAAAAGATTCCAAATAAGCCTTTAAAAAAAAACTCATTTTTATATTTTATACTCCCACTCAAATTTAAGATAACATTTAACTTCAATGCCAATTTTAATATCCAAGTATAAATGCTACAAGTTTAATAATCCACCTACCTCCAAAAATTTTCAATATTTTCTTTAAAATGAAATATAATAATGTTATGTTCAATGAAAAATAATTAGTTTGTAGTATAACGTAGAGTATGGTAATAATTATTTTCTTTTTATTTATAGTGGTAGATACATAGCCAAATATAATTGAGAAAGGTCGGCTAATCAACTTTTGCCTACAATAATAATGGTATAATAATTGACCATTCTATAATTGAATTAATTTCACATTAATTTGAAATATATATATATATATATATTAAAAATAAACATCATAAAATGAAGGATTCAAGTGTTTAATATTAGGATTCATTTTCAAACAACCAAGTTGATATAACAATGGTTACTAAAATGGATTTCCCTATATTTACAAAACCTCACAATATCTATCATGCAGTGAAAAAGAGTGAATTAAATCCATCTCCTAATGTATGAAGACTTGACCAGACCAGACCAGACCAGACCTTCATTAACTATCGAGTCAAGAACAGGTAGCCAACCAACAAGTTTGAACACAACACAAAGCAAAGCAATGATGTTGCATTTTCAATGTCAACATCTCCACCAGAAAAATAAATAGACAGAAGATCAAAATTGGGGAGTCTGATCTGATCATGATTGGAATTACAATGAGTATGGTATCAATTAGGGAAGGAGATTCACATATACACATTGCTTTGGTGGGACCCTTCATCATTCAAATACCATGTCACGCTATGTACTGGATCACTCCCCAGTTTTTAACCATACATATACATTGTTGGTTACCTTCCAAAACCGAAACCAACCAATTCCTACAAATTCATTATCTGTATCGCAACTATACCTTGTTTTTTCACTTCTGTTTCTTTTCTGACATCGTTTTTGTGTTATCATGTTGCTTCTGTTTGGAGTTTATATGTTCTTTTGCTTCTCTCTCTGCCTTTCGCGATTTGGACCCATAATTGTCTCCATATATGGTAAATGATTAAAATAATGTAAATTGAATGTTTGGATTTGGATTGGTTTAGGCCAAAAGTAATGGGCCCAGGGAAGAGCCCAATAACAAGCCCATAATGGATAGATAATGATGATTATCTTTTGCCGCCAAAGCGGGTCGGTTCGGTTCTGTTCACACCACGACAATATCGTGACAAGCACGAAAAACAATCGCCGCCTCTTCATTCCAAATTTCTGTCTCTTTTCTTTCACTCACACTCTCATTTTCACTTGAGCTTTTGACTGGAAGCTATGAGCGCATCGTTTACTGTGGACGATCCGGATGGCATACTCGCCTTGGCTGCCGAGTTCGCCGATGAACCTGGTCAGAGATTTCTTAAAAAATTATTATTATTATAAAATATATATATAACATTTGGTGAAAATAATCATTGGTGGATTTTCAGGTGTGCCGAGCGATGCTGCTGTTAAGAACTTCCTCGACCGATTTCCTCTCCCGATTATCTTCAAGTAACCTTGAAATGTTCTTTTTATTTTAATTTCACTGGTTCGTTACTCAATTTTTTGTATTGTGTGCATTAGAGTTTTCGGCTCTTAGTTTGTGAATATTTAGTTGTTCTTTGTTAATTCGGAGTATTAGTTAGTATTATTGAGTACGTTTTTGTATCTGTTCGTGGTTCAAACTTAAAATCTAGCTTTCATTTTCAGTTGTTAGTATATGTTTGTTTATTAATTATTGGTTTGCAGTTGGTTACGGACGAAAACGGACGAGCCTGGTCTGGAAGAAACCCTGGTTGCTTGTCTAGAGAGGATATTTAGAACAAAATATGGTGCCTCGCAAATCCCACATTATATGGTGTGTATGAAGTTTTATCCTCAGAGATATAAATTAGAATGATTATTGCATTGTACAGTGTATGCGGACCGACTGATTGTAATGGATTTTTTGTAAATGTATACCCTGCTGCTTTCTATTTATATTATACATTAAATTTTCTTGAAATTTTTCCTGTTATTGGTGGGGAAACTATTTGTGAGTACCTTATATGTGGATTTTTATTCTCTTTCTATTGATGGAGTATCATATTGCATTTACCGTGGTTATATGAAAAGTCGTAGCTGTTTTTGGTGCTTGGAATCTAAAGGATTTGGGTTCTTATGCCAATTTCTCTGTGCTCCTTTGAATCTCAACTATGCAGGCTGTTGTACGAGTTGGACTGCTAGCTGATTCTAATGCCTTCAGACAATTGGCTTGCAAAACTGTGAGTGCTTGTATCAACCTTTGATTCCTCTGAACTGTCTTTACTTCTCATATATATTGTGTTTTTATTGTCATTGGATTGTTGCTGTTTCCAATGTCACTGCTGTTAGGCATTCCATTGCAAATTTATGACTCAAATGCAATTCATTTTTCACTGAACTTATGATTGGTTTTGATCAAGAAAAGTCACATATTTCATTTAGTAATAATAAGTTTGAACTTGCTTTATGCGTATTAACACTTTATGTAAATGCCAAAACTGCATGCAGGTTGTTTGCCTTCTGGAACATTCTGTTGAGGATGCTTCTAATACTGTTCGGCTTATCACTGAATATGACATATACTCGTTGTTGCTGGATTGTTTGATAAATGGGTACGTATTGAGACATTTAGAATATGGCATGTAACTATCCATCAAGTTGTTTGAAAATAGATGTGATCTGACATGCTTTCAATTATTTTTATTATAAATAGCTGATTGGATCTTGGCCTCTCATTTAGAAAAGTTGGAAAATTTTTTGGCTTGATTAATGAATTTCATACTGTTAAATTTTATGAGTACAAATTATTTTTGTGAACATAAAATTTGTTTGTTCTTGTACTGTAGTGATGAAACAGTTGCAGCTGCTGCAACAGATGCAATAACAAAATTAGCTGGCTTTCCAAAAGGAATCGTAAGTTGTTGGGAATTTGTAATTTTTTTAGACAAAATCAGTTCTAACTTAGCAGGCTTTCATAACTTACTAATATTGTCATGTGTACTACATGGAGGACATCATCTTTCCAGCTGATGATGGTGGAGCTACACACCTTGGAAACTTAGCAGTCTGTAGTTCGTCATTGGTATGCTACCATGACTTTGTGTTTTTATTAACAAAGGTGTCATACCTATGAATTTTCAAGAAGCTTGTTAAATTGTGTCCTTATTTGGGGGCACATAAGCCTAAATTATCAGGTTGTCTTATTTATTTGAGTGTATTGTACTAGTAGAAAATTGGGGCTACATTTTGTTATTAGAGATACTTCTTTTGGAAACAATTTTGTGCCTTCTTTCAGTTTATTTTATTTTTAATTTTTTGGGAAGAGAACTGTTCTTTCTTATCTTTGCACACTACAAATATTTTCAGGTACGAGTGCGAATTTTTTCCTTGATGGTGAAGATATTCTCTCTTTCAGAATCTGCTGCTAGAGTAGTCTCCAGTTCAAATCTGCTTAACTCCATGGAGGCAGGGATCAGCAATACAAATGATTCTATTGAAACATCAAACATTCTGGAGCTGTTGTATGAGGTCTGTTAGAGATCAACTGTATTTGATATTCTTTAATGTTGTGTCCCTTGCGATTTTTCTAGCCCCAATTTTGTAAATTAATGAATTTTTGTCTGGCTAGTCGGTTACTTAACTCTCTACGGTCTAGTAATCGTTAAATACAACTAATAAGATGATTTGTGTCTTTATGTTTTGAAGATTTTAAAATGCTTGTTTCTAAATGCATATGTGCTTTCAGAAAGTTTCTCTGATATCTTTGCAGTAGAAGATATCTTAGTTGACAACTTCTCTCCACATAAGGTTTGATCTGCGATTCACTATCAATTAACTGAACCTTTTTTTTTTTTTTTTTTTTTTTTTTTTTCTTCCTTCTCTTTTTGGCGTGTTCCATGCATGAAGTTAGCAGAGGTCCATCATAGTACTGAGTTCTTGTCCAGGACCACTCTTTTTCAACTTCTTTACTCTCTCATCAGGTAACTGGAGAAATAGCTTCTGGTCATTTAAGGAGTTCTTTTTTTGTTTTGTTTTCCCCCTTAAATTACTATTATTATGTTGGAAGTTAATTATTATTTTTCCTGGCTCTCTGGTAGCAATCCTGCAGTAGATGTAAATTTGAGGTTGAGGGCAATAATGATAAGTGGAAGGCTTCTATCTAAGGAGAATGCTCACCGCTTTGTTGATGAATCTAGTAAGGTTCTTTCTTAACCTGTGCTGTTCTAAATGTTAATTAAAACTTGTTAGTTTTAATGACTAGAGATCTATGCTAATCTGTAATTAACCTATCCATTCTTTTTTGTTTCCGCACTAGCGCTGGACTTCCTGTAGCTTATGAATACAACATGCCTCTTATTGCTTGAATTATGTAATACTAATGTTTGTAGCCTCATATGAATTTGTACTCATTAGCCAACAACCTTAAAGATAAGTAACCATGGACATCTTATAAGCACCGTCACATTGATGGTGATGCTTGCAAATGATATGAGATATTCATATCAAGTTGCACTATCAATGATCAGGTCAGGTGTTCTCTGTTCACCACATATTACTGCACTAATCTTAGAATATTCCCAAAGAGGAAATTTAGATTGCATGTAAAGGTATAGCCTAGAGAGAAATATTGAATCTCATGATTCCTGCTTTCTAGTTATTTCATCGCTCAGCATCAAATCTACAGTTTCTTTCTCAAGTTCTACAAGTGCATCTTTGACAATGTTTACATGTTGGATATATTAGTTTCTGGTAGATTACATGCTTGCTTGCCTGGAATCATTCTGGAGTTGCCTGTAAATTTACTTGTGTTTCTTCTCAATTCCAGTTGTTAAAAGTTTGATTTCGGCAATTGATGGAAGACTCGGGTTTTTGGGAAATCTTGATACTGCTGAATGTGAATCTGCACTCGAAGCTTTAGGCGATATTGGATTGTGTAAGTATGAATTATCATAGATAGGGAAGATGACTACCATAAGAAATGAAGTTGCTTTATTTGACTGCATCATCTATGTCTGTGGACCTCATTCATTTAAATTCTAAGTTCGCATTTGTTAAAATGAACTTTCATTAAAATTCATACACAGTTTATCATTGTTAAAATGATAATTTTGAAATAATGTGCTAAACTTTTTCTAATCATGAAACACCCTGCATCAGTTATTTTCTTGGTGATTGTTAATGGTTTAATTGTGTCTGTATCACGGGATGGTTTCTGCATATTGGTACCTTAGTGAATCCCATGTAAATGTGTCCAACGCATCTGAATGTGACCTGATCCACTTTATGCCTGACTTCACCTTGCCAAATTCTTCAACCAAGCTCAGGATATTATATAGATAACACATTTTGGTAGCCCTTAGCACAATTGCATGTAAACCTAATTATCCTGAACTTGTTATTCTAATGATTGTCATTTTCTTAGCAATTCAAGGAGCTACATTGCTACTAGTGAGTGTGCCACCAACTGCAAGACATGTAATTGATGCTGCTTTTGATAGACAAGGACGTGGCAAACAGTTGGTATGTCCACTTACCCTGTAACTTTATATCTTCCTATCTGCTTAAGTTGAAACTATATGAGAAGACTCTTCAAGCATAGTCATGGATGGACGAGACTGAAGATTTTACATGCAACTTTATTAGAGTTGAGTTTATGGAAGGTAATATCACCTGTAACTATGACGGTCTTTTGATGTGGAAAGCTTCCCTAGGTCAATGCTGTGCCTTATGGTGTGAAATTTTTACCAGCATGATTGAATGATATGGATAAAACTATAGCAAATTTGGTGGTATCACTAAACAATTGGTTCACTGTCTATAACCCCCTTGTATTCAATAGTGTTATAAAAACCACTCGATACATCCTTAATTTTTGTTTCTGGCTGTTTGATAGCACTTTTATATCCAAGTGCTTGTCAGTGTATACCTACAACATACCAGGTCAAAGAGTGTTGTCCCAAGATCTGAGCTTTATCATGTCACAAGGCCTTCTGGAGCTAGCAACTTTAAACGATGAAAGAAAATCCAGTGCCCTAAGATTGAAATTGCTGGTTGGATGTTTTGTTTTCATTTTGGAAAAAAAAAAAAAAAACTAAAACTATATATTAGAGTATGGCTTGCCTGTAATCAGAGTGAATATGTTTGTTATGTGTTATTGCTGACTATTTCCAATTTTCTTAAGTTATTATAAGCATTATGTTCCTGGGACAACAATATGCAACAAGGCATAGCATATTTGTTGTGAGAGACGATGGACCTAGTTCCAAAGCAGTTGATTTTTTATTTTAATTGGTTGTGCATACTTGCAGTATTTCTGGATTAGTGTGTCTTATATTTAGTTTCCTAGACAAACTCTCATATATTTCTCCAGGCGCTCAAGTGACTGTGTTTTTAAAATATTGTTTTTCAACCTTTATCTGCTAGTATAGAAGCTATATATTGAATATTGTTCAGTGTACAAGACTCCCCTGGCTGCGAGTGTTGTTTTCATAAGTATCTTTGAGATGTTTAGCGCTCTAGGATGCAAACTTTTCTTACATGCTAGACAATTTGTTATTATGGTGCAACAGGCTGCTTTACATGCTCTTGCAAATATTGCTGGAGAAAGTCGATCCGAGACTACGAGGATACTGAATAGTACTGCAGAAGAAAGTCTCCGACGTCTGATATATGAAGTAGCATCCAGAAGCACAAAGTTGACACCCTCTGTAAGTTTTTTGTTTTGTTTTTTTTCTTCTGACGGCAGGCTGTTGTTAGGAATTGTCATTATCTGGACTATGGGTATACTAATTGTTGGAAAATTGAGCTATGATTTGATATTTGTTTGCTTTGTTTTCATTGCTGTATGCATGGATTATTTACTCCCAGGAACCATTTTATATGAATTATCTTCAGTGTATGTATTTTCTTTTCTGTACCATGTGAAATTAAATAGGTTTTAATATGAATTGCAGGGTCTCGTCTCTTCAATTCTTCAACAGGCTGCAGAAATTCGATTGGCGGTTAGTACTTGACATGTGTAATTCTAAGTTAATGGGTTCTCTATGATGCTCATTTAACTGGTATGCTCAAGCGAAAAACAAACTTTTAGGGATCAAGATCCTTGGAAAAATTTCAAGTTTCAATATGTCCCAGTCATATGGAAATATATTATGATCTGGTTCCCCAGTCATGATCTGAATAACAAATATGCAGTCTAGTCTAGATAGTTTTTGTTGCGATGGAACAGGTTATTCATGAAATTGTTTCATTTTGCTTTTCTGAATCTTTTGGTGCAACGATCATGCATTCCAACTGCCTGAATCGTTTTGTGATTGATATTGACTCTATGGAAGAGGATTGCCTCATAATTGTAACCCTTCTTGTTCTTAATGACTGTGGTAGTTCCCCCTTCATCTTGTAAAAGGTGTATTAGATGGGAATTTGAGCTGTTGGCATTACCTGTATTAGCATGGTAAAGGTTCCAACATTCTGGTCTAATATTGTTTAATATTTATGGGCTAGGGAGCACTTTAATGTCAAGTGATCCAATTGTACCTACCGTTCGAGTTTTCACTTTGGTTCTGAAGGTTTCTTGACCATTAGAGTTACACATGGTTTTCTTGTGAAACATTTCAGGGATACAGAATGGTTTCAGGACTAGTTGCTCGATCATGGTTCTTGATGGAGATTTGCTCAAAGCAAGAGATAATAAATATAGTGACTGATGCAACTACTGAAACAACAAAAATAGGTAAATTATTCTATTAATTTTTTTATGCCTGTATCATTGAAGTAGAATATTGTACTATTCTAGATATTGTCTTTGCTGCTAACTTGACTTTTTAGAATTAATTTGATAGACTTCAGTCTTGAAAGACACTAGGTAAAAAATCAGCCACTTAATTTTGTGCCTAACACCTTGTTATTTGTTAGCACTGCCAAGTTTGTGTTTGCAGTATGGGGGATCTTCAGGTATTGAACACTATAAATTGGTTATAGGACACAATCTTGAGGACAAAATAAAATAAAATAAAATAAACATTTGATTACCTGTTTACTGATACGTAGTACGAACGGTCACCCAATAATTCTAAATTGATTGTCAATTGGCAACCAAGTTGGGGAATCTTTAACTATTAGATATTTTGGAAAACATGATTGAATGGCTGACTTCCATTAAGTTATACTTTGACAAGATTTCAAGAGGACCTCTCTCAATTTTCAAAAGAGAAAGTTAACTTCATATAGTCATCGTTCTTAATCAGAAATATTATTTCAATTGTTTATTTTTAGAGGAAAGTGTTTAATTGGAGCTTCAATGAAAATGATATTTGGACTCACCTGACACTGTAAATAGTAACTGAATGTTTACTTGATATCTTGCAATGATGCTTTTCATTTGATGGTTTGCATAATACACTGGGAAGTGAGTATGCATGAAATAACAGTTCACAATTTACCAGCTTATTTCAGGGATCATTGATTCTTTGCCCTTCAGTTTTTTTCTATTGTATTCTCTTGTAACAATTTGGTGGGAAATTTCAGGTATGGATGCTAGATATAATTGTTGCAAGTCAATTGATAAAGCTTTTGCATCAAGTAACCTAATAGGTGATCCTGCTTTTGCTGCAATGGCCGAAAAGGTTAGTTCCATTTTTTTTAACGTTTTCTGACTTGTTCTTGTATTCATATTATTAGTCTTCTCACTTGTTGGCTTGTGAATAACTTTGTAGATTATGATGTAGACAATCAATGAAGTCATGCTTAATGTGTGAAATATAATTTTTTTTTATGCTTAAAGAAATTTCTGTCTATAGTAGTAGTTACTTGATATACAAAATATTATTTGGTTCTATTCTGTCTGCACGGTTCTCACATAATCCCATTTCTTCTTCCAATTCTCTCCCATTGCTGCAACAATACCTAGATGTTTGCAATACCTTATGAAATTGCCATGAAGTCATACGCTGGGTAGCACTTGCTGAGTTTTTCTTGTGTTTGCAGTTGGAAGGAGCTGTTAGAAGCGGTCCATATCTCGCAAGGAAGCATGCTGAAGCACAACCTGCAGTCATGACGGCCGAGAGATTCTAGTTAAGCCTGTGTGACAAAACTACAAGTGTAATCTGAGACTTCTTTTGAACGAGCCTTGGCAGCCATCCTTGCTATAGCTGCTATGTCCTGTAAATCTTTGATGTTCTCTCTACAGCCTAACGACATAGGATAGAACTGATTGTGCTTGCAACATTACTGACCAGTTCTACCACTCGTTACATTTTGAACTCTCTGTTTCTCGGTTTATAGATTTATCAAATTGTTCATCACTACAAACTCTGCTGAACCGTAAACAGGATAAAATGAATAAGAATCGTACTAAAATGTGGGGAATATGTGAGGTAAATTGTAGAGAAATTTTATTTTTGTTTTAAATTACGTTTAATTTAGTAAGATTATCTCCAACACATTTGCATAAGCTTATGGATCAGCTTAGAGTGTTTTCTAGGAGTTTTGAGTGTCAAATCTCAAAAGACCAAATTATTTTAAAATTTTATTAATACGTATTGTAATAATATTAAATATTTTCAGTATTTTTTATTATAATATTTATAATTAAAAAATTTTATACTAATTTTTTACTGTTATATAGTAAGTATATTATTTTTTTATATATTATTTTAATTAATAATTAATATAAAAACAGTAAATATGATTAAAATTATTATTTATTAATATTATTAATAAATATTAAAATATTTAAATAATTATATTATCTATTCGTATAGTTAGTAGTGTAAAATATATATTGAAAACTAAAAGATAATTATTTTAATATATTTTTTTATGTCATGAATAGTACTATTATTAAAAAACCTAATTATTAAACACTATTAATTGTCAAACTGCTAATTGTGAAACTGCTAATTAAATCTATCAACTGTTAACCGCCGTTGAATCCAGCTGATGTTTAATTGAAGAATACACTTTTTTAGTTTGATTTGGATCGTTATTTATTTATTTATTTATTTATTATTATTATTGTTTTATTTATATTTAATTGTAAGAGAGTTTCTCATCATCCTGAAATGCATGTATTAACTATTTTTTTAATTGCAATTTTGAGATAATATATGAATGGGAATATTTGATCAAAGTCTTTGGTGTTTATTTTATAAAATTATTTTTGTTGTTGAATTGACAAATATAACCTTCACAAAGTTGTAAAAGTAGTAAAATAACATAGTTGGTCCAAAAGGGTAATTCGGCTACGCTGATATCCTTCATCGCTGCGAGTGGATAAACAAAAGCAGAAGCAGAAGCTGTAGGAGAGTGGATAGGAGAAAGATGGCATGCTCGCTTCATCTGTTATCTCCATCTTGCTTGACAATCTCTTCAAAGCTCAATACCCTTTCACTCAACACCACCACTTCTTCTTCTTCTTCTTCTTCCTCAACCACCTCTTTCAACTCCCTCAGTTTCTCCTCCTCTATTTCGCACAATGTCTTCTCTAAAGGTAATGCAATTTTTACCCTTTCTTCACTTACCCATTTTTTCAGTTTGTGAATAAACTGAATTGTAGTACTATTCGATTTGAGTATGGTAATGTTTACTTGAATTGATGATTTTTTGATTGAGTTGTGGTTGTTGGGTTTTGTGGAAGTAGGGCCTTTGAAAATGAACACATTACAGTCTAGGCCGGTTCGTCGTTCAATTGTTTGTGAAGCAGCTCCCAATAAGAAAGCTGATTCAGCTGCTAAGAGGGCACGTCAAGCTGAGAAAAGGCGTCTTTACAACAAAGCTAAGAAATCTGAAGCTAAAACCCGTATGAAGAAGGTACATTAACATTACTTTAAATGGTTTATTTTCTGTGCTCAATTAGATTAGTGTGTGTTTTGAGTATGATGCTTTGTATTGATTTGTTTTTGTTAATGTGGAAGATTTTGCTATGTGAATTTGATATCTTTGTGTTGATTATGTTGGACTTAATTATATTTGTTGTCGTAACTGTCAGAATTATGCTTACTAAGCTGTGAATTGGTACCTGTGGTTATTGGTTGCTTGTATCTGAGACTGATTCCTGAAAGTCTCATAAGGTGTTACTGTTTATGTATATCTACTATATTGAACTGTGATAATCGAGCAAATCTCTGCTCTATGCTTAGACGTAAGTCCTTATGCTTGCTTATTGCTGTTACTACGTGGATATAGGTAGGATTCATGTGCTTTTTTCTTTTTTTGGGACTTACGGCAATTTTAGATTAAGATGTGATTAGAGTTTATTTTGGCTGCTAAACCATTACATAAAATTGCATTATCACACTTCTTTGTCCTTCATGTCTGTCTTTTGGGAGAATTAAGCGTTGCAAAACATGATACACTCTTTGAATGGTTGTGTGCAAATCTCTCAATGGCATTGGTTTTTGGCTGCTGTTTTAGGTCCTTAGCTTTATAATATTTGAGTAGTGTTTCAGTACTGGATATTCTTTACCAAGACTTGCTTTATGTTTTGTGCTACATTGCAGCTGTTTAACTTTGATATTCAATCTTACAACCTCATTTGCACAAGATTTACATTGTTGTTGTTGTTTGGAATAAGTGAGGGCAAACGTGATATGGTTTAATAGTGGAATATGTTCCATCCGTAAGTGAAGGGAATCAGATTTGTAGGAGGCTATATTTAAGCGTTTTGGTTGATTCCGCACTAATTTAGTTCACTTTCAATGAGGCTATTCAGTTGAATTTGGTTTTATTAGCACCGTCTTTTGTAAATTCAGTCAGTATGATATCCACTTTACTAACAAGAAAAAGCATAGAGCTAAAAGGATAGCAGAAATCTAATAATAAGTTGTTAAGCAATTCTAACAGATATAATTCTAATGTTGTGATTATGTTTATTGATTATGTTCTTCCTCCTCTTACAGGTTCTGGAAGCACTGGAGGGCCTGAAGAAGAAATCTGATGCGCAAGCAGAGGAAGTTCTACCTATTGAGAAGCTGATAGGGGAGGCATATTCAGCCATAGACAAAGCAGTGAAAGCCGGCTCTTTGCACAAGAACACCGGAGCTCGCAGAAAATCAAGGCTCGCTCGTAGAAAGAAGGCTGTGGAGATCCACCATGGCTGGTATACTCCTACTAGTACTGCTGTTGATACACCTGCACTAGCAGCTGTCTCCTAGTGAAGTGAACTGCCAATGGAGGACAATTATCTGTTTAGTTTTCTTTTGTAGAGAGGATTTGAACAACTGTTGAACATTTTCTGTTACTGTAAAATGTTATTGCTTCTTTTTCTACATGCACATGGAGATTCTTCAATGCTACAGATTCCATTCCCGTTCCCCAGAGAAACTGAATCACACCACAGGCTCATTTTCCTGCTCATATGAGATTAGCCTCATATGACAATTTGACTTGCAATTCACAGAATTAGCTATTTTGGACCATCATCAATTCAAAATACAGGCATGTGTCCAATTTATTTCATTTTATTTTTCTTATTTTGTGATTTGAACATCGAATTGGTTTATAATTGTTTTAAAGACATTTGGAAAATCTGACGTGTAATGCAAAGACACAGCAATACTGTACCTCACTGTTTCCATAAGTTGGTGGACAAATAAGCTCGTAAGTCAAAAGATCAACACTGCTCCTGATTCTAAATACTCAACATAGCACTGCAGTGCTACTTTCGATTTTCGAATAGAGGAGGAGAAATATTCATCAATGGCGTCTGCAACTGCTAACCCTTACTTTCCTCTTTCTTGCAAATCAAGAAACCTACTTCTCATCACCTCCTACTCGCACTCAAATTTGCTTTCCTTCACCCCAACAACTTTCTTCTCCAAAGGTCACATCTTTCCCTACTCTTTATGCAGTACTTGACAAAAGTTAGCAACTTTAGTCTAAAATGTTGTTATTTCTTCAAATGATGAAGTTTTTGGGTTTGTTTGTAGGGCACTTGTCAATGAGTTCAGTTCAAATGCCAATGTTTAAATCCATCATTTGTATGGCCAGAAGATATGCTTCTAACTCTAGGTTGAGAAAGGTACCATCTTTATCATTTACAAGTTGACATTTTGAAGGAGTATTTGATTTTCTTTTTTGTTCTGAATTTCCGCTTTCAGCAGAACTTGTAGGTTTCATTTACCATTCTTTTAAACAAAAAATTATATCATTTTGAACCACAGATGCAGAGTAGAAAAAGGGGTGGTGACCGGGACAAGAAGAAGAAGCGAAAGAGGAAGAGAACAGGAAAAAGAAAAGGAAGGAGAGAATCAAAGAAGAGCAAGAATCTCAAAGTCGTCAGGCTTGTTTCATCTTCCGGAACTGGATTTTCATATGCTAAGAAGAAGAATACCAAGAACAAGGAGAAACTTGAGATCATGAAATATGACCCTACCATCAAACGTCATGTTCAGTTTATGGAGGTAAAATGAATATACCCTTCAGAGTTGGACCTGACAATCTGTTTATGTTCACCTTCTTTTGTTTTTGGTAATTAAACATGGTATTTAGGGTACACTAATATCTGCTGATCCAGAAGCTCTTTTTGTAATCAAATCTATTGCATGAATTTGCAAGACAAAAAGTTCAATGACTAATAATGTACATAATGATCAATCTATGTGAATGTTACACTAGTTTAGTATGAGAAACTTCTCATCTTCTAGTTCTGTTATCTGCAGACCTAAACGACTTCTCCACTGTTGCAACTTTGAAGTTGCCCAGGTCTCCTCCTGCTTTCAACTTAATGTTGATGGTATTAACCAACTGCTCTGTCTTTGGCTCCTTCACCATACCCTTAGATGTCATCTCACTGGAATAAGATAATGCATCCTCTAACCTTCCCTTGTCATAAAGGCCATGAATCATGATAGTATAAGATCTCTGATCAGGTCCCATCCCATTTTTCTCCATCTCATTCCATGTATGCTTCATTCTTTCGTCGCAACCCCACTTCATATACATCTTCAACATCAAATTGTACCCATCACTATTCATCTTGCAGCCATTTCGTGCCATTCTCTCCAAAACCTTGGGAACTTCCTCCGGTCTCCTTAACGATCTAAGCAGGAAAACAAAAGTCCTATCGTTGGGCGAACAACTTCCGCCCTTCTCTTCCATTTGTTCCACAAGTTCATAAACCTTCCCCATTCTCTGAATCTTGCATAAATGTTTGATGAAAGTGTTGTATGTAGTGACATTCGGGGAACAACCTCGTTCGCTCATCATGCTGAGAACTTCCAGAGCCTGAGGAATCCTTTTCTTGAAACAAAGACCATCAATGATACAATTGCATGTCACAACATGAGGGTAGCTTCCTTTCTCCCACATTGCTCGAAACAGCTTCATTGCAGTGCCTAACTTTCCTTTCTTGGTCAGCGCATTGATGAAGGTCCCTCCTGTGAATGTATCAGGCTTACAACCACTCGCAATTATATCCTTCCAAAACCTCTTTGCTTCATACACATTCCCCAGCACGCACCATCCATTGAGAATGATGTTCCACGCCTTAATATCGGAACCAAACTCACTCCTCCGGGAACGAAACAGAGTCTCTGCTTCTTCCACATGTTTATACCTACACAACCACATCAAAAGTCCCTGAAAAGCAATCGACTCGTCTACAATTCCGAACTCCTTCCTCCTCAAAAAAATACCAACCGCTTCATCCACCTTATGCGCAGCAGCATATCTATTAAGCAAGACCCTGTACGTTCTCTCGTTAACAAGTCCCTTTCTCTCAGACATTTCATCGAACACCTGGATTAACTCCTCGAAACGTCTGGCCCTCCCAAGGATGTCCAAAATCTCATTGTAAACGCCAGAACCAGGTGCATAACATCCTCCTTCACGAACCCAATTGAAGAACAGATAAGCCAATTGCCAATCAGACCGGTTGCGTTCAACCACATTTACAACCAAATCGTCACTGAATTGGACCCGATGCTGATCTAAAACTCTAAAAATCTCGTCTTGTGAACTGTTTCTATGAGTTTTGAGTACATTTTGAAGTTTTAAAGCGATTTTTTCAACAGGGTGTTGCTGAAACTCACTAGAATGAGTGAGTGAATGAACAGCTCTGCCTGGACAATGTGAATCGATATTTATGGTTTTGAAAACGTCGTTATGGACAAACTGGTGATTCGAGGTAGAGATGAAGGTGTAAGAGATAACATTTGTGAATTGGATTGCGAAACGATTGCAGAGTTCGAACTTTTGTTGAAAATTTTGCCGGCAAATGATTGATTTCAACGGTCGAAAGAGTGGACGCATATTGAATTTCAATAATGTGGACAGTAGATTTCCAACTTTCAAATATACAAGAAAATAAAATTTCCAATTTTACCCCATTTAGAATTAATAAAAATTGTCGACCGTATGTCGCGAAGCAGTCTTTCTTCACTGATACAATGTAGTGTCGTAATGCAAGTTGGCTACGACGAATTTTGCTATGTTTATGTTCGTTTAAGTTGTCTAGAGTCTCGATTGAGCATCTAACTTACTATTTTAAATATTAGAATATTTCAACGGGACGCTTGAAGTCGATGCTCGGGACTGAAAGTGTTAATTATTATTATAGTTAGAAATTCAAAACATTTTGAGAGAATAAAAATAGATAAAAAGATTATACATATTCAATATTTATTATTAATTTTTTAATAATATAATAGTTTGATGACACTTGTTAAATTAATTTTTATTGAAGAGGCTGCCATTACCGTAGATGGATGTTAGGAGAAGTACACGTATATAGGATCCACTATTAAGCACTCAACCATGGGTGTTACTGTAATATTCATTCTATGGTATATCCTGAGCGTATTTTGGGATTGGCTCACAATTTTGGAAGTGATTGATAGTTATTTGTCAAATAAGTAATTTTTTTACTATGGACTTTAACATGCCATATTAATTTGATGAGGTATTAAATGGACTTGTTGAGCTATTAAATGGACTCCAGTAAAAATTGTTTGTGGGATTTTTAGTGGACTTTAAAGAGTTGAATAGATGCATATCCTTTATCTTTCACTTTCCCTAAGATAAGGTCATGTTGTATGTCTATGGTAAGGCATGAGATTATAAACTAGATACTCGAAAGGCTAATTCCCGTTATTTTTTTATATTTGTGGTTTATTTTCTTTTTGTGATCGGGCTTAATCATTGAGGGATATGGTGACCTCTAAGTGGATTTATATGGAATTCACCATTTATTTTATTTTGACTTTCATTATTGTATTTTGATGGCATACTTAAAACTTTGTAAGTATTCTTATTATTTTATCAATTTTCCTCACTTCCATGGGGAGAGTTGAAACCTAACCTAGGACTTATTTTTACCTAGTGTCCTAAGTTGGACTTATTGACACTTGTACTAATTTTGAACCTTATTGATATGTTATTGATGAACTCCTTTGTAAATCCATGTGTATGCATGGATTTTGTAAATGTAATTGTAAATAGATTTGATTATTAAAATTATATTGTCAACGTGGCAGTTTGGGTCTATCATCATGGTCTCGACCAAGGTGGGGTTCAACACTACATTCTCAGGATACCTAGTTATAGATATAAGCATCATATTTATAGTATTAGGTTATTTAGTCAAAAAATAAGTTAAACCATTAAGAAAACATTTTCTTATTTAGAACTCTCAAGTATATCTTTTCTAATTAGAATCCACTTTAGAAAATATTATTCCTAATAAAATATGATACTTCCAAATAGTTTTCTAGTCTTTTTCTGATTACCAAACCAATTTTGGATACGAGAGTACACTCGAATTCTCGTCAAAATCCTAACAAACCACCGCTTAACGATAATTTTCTTTGGTCATTTTCGACGACCATAACTTAAAACAGAGTCATCATACACAACGAATGTATACTCATCAGGTATGATCCATCCCAAGATTAACTACTCAGGAACCAGTAACCCAACATTTTCTTTTCTTGGCATAAATAAACCATATTGCAGCTTCTTTATCAGCTTTTAAGAAACCCCTTACCATCGACATACTTTCGACCACAATACATCCATGCAGACTAAATACCCTTGCAATTGTGTACATACTAGAATTATTTCATACTTTATCATGACAATCTTAGTGGTTCAGAACATATGATAAGAACATCTATCTCAGCGTAAAGTTAGAACCTTTGTCGAATCGCTCGTCATAGTCCTTTCTTATTCAAGTTCACGGACAAATTGATAAATTTACCAGCTCACAAGATCTTAAAAACATCATTAGTCAAACTCTAATTTAATTTTGACTTTTTTTTTCTACCAGACTTGAATCTTTGACTATCTCTTTTGATCTTTACTTGCGTTAACAGAGAACCACTAAAGTCAAAAATTACCTTACCACCACAATCATACACGTCATATATCACCATACTTATCATTCGAGAACTTTCACTAAAGTTTTTTTTTTTTTATCTCTATGACTACTGCATACTAGATCTTGACAACACTTGTAGATAATTGTTTTCAACTTTGATTTTTTTTTTCTTTCGCAACCAACACTAAAACTCAATCACATAAACCAAATCCATCTTACCAGAACGTCTAGAGACTCCAAGAGAGTTATACATCCTTCAAAACATTTCGCTTTTATCTTACCTATATCGTGCTTACTTTGACCATACCAAAACTCATGAATCGGATCAACGCTAGCTCACAGACCAAAGGCTCTAATACCATTTGTTAGAAAAACTCGGATAACTTTGATACCATTGAAGAAATTAATGATCCATTGTAGGAAGGACAGGTATTGGTTACCACGAAAGTAAAACAAACACATCCAAAATAAGAAAATAGAGATAGAAAATAAGATACAAGATTTTACGTGGAAACCCAAAACGAGAAAAATCATGACCGTCAAGAATGAGAGACTAATTTACTATGTAACAATAAAGCAATAGTTACAACCATAATACAAATCTCTACTCTCCAATCCAATTATATTGGTTACAGTTTCAGTCAGATGCTCTCTCCACGTGGCTCTCATAGGATAACAAGACTCAATTTTATAATTCATGATCTCCATTGTTCTAGGTCCCCACGTGCACCCCAAATCTAATCAACTAGATCTATATTATTCTCTTAATATATAATAATAATAATAATAGATACAAGCACCATATTTACAACACTAGGTTACTTAGTCACAAAATAATCTTAAACCATTAAAAAAAATCTTTTCTTATTTAGAATTCTCAGTGATATTTTTCCTAATTAGAATTCACTTTAAAAAATATCATTTCTAATCAAATATCACAATTCCAAAACAATATTTGAGTCTTTTCCTAAACCAATTTTAAATACTAGAGTATACTTAAATTCTCGTCTCAATCCCAACATGTAAAAGTACATGGAGACTTAGAATTTAGAGTTCTATGTAAAAATGATCAAGGAAATCAACCTAAGTAGTAGTTGATGGGTTGAAGTATATAAGAATTTAGGGTTATTTAAAATAAAAAAAAAACTCATTTTTTTCAAATGTTTCACTTTGAGCCACCGTTTTTGAAAAGTTTTGCAAAACCACCCCCCAACTCAAAACTACTAGTGATTTTGGTTTTTTTTTAGAGCAGTTTTGGTGTTGTATGAGTAATTTTGATTTTAGGAAATTTCCAAATCTCCAAATTAAAAAAATATATATAGAATTTCAAAATAACTTATACAACACTAAAACCGCTCATAAAAATACCAAAACCACTAGTGGTTTTGATTTTGGGAGTGACTTTGTAAAACTTTTCAAAACCAGTAGTTCAAAGTGGAACTTTTCAAAACCAGTAGTTCAAAGTGGAACGTTTTAAAAAATGAGATTTTTTTTTTAAAATAACCCTAAAAATTTAATTATTGAGATAATTTATTTAATTACATTAAGAATATTTTTATTCATTTTACTATTGCAAATTTAGATATTAGTCAAGAAACCTCCACTAATTTAATTTTTAATATTATAATATGTATGTATAAATTATCAAGTTGGATTGAGTTACAAATTTTCAATTGGTCTAGACCACTAAAAAAATTAGTTTGAAAATTTTTTTCCTCATGCCAAATTGAGCAGCATTTTCAACAAACCTAACATGGATTGGGTTGGGCTCATATGCCCACCATAAATGATAGTTTATTTTTTGGAAAAATGAATTGTAAACTAATCCAACCATGAAAAGAGAAAAGAGAGATGGAGTGGGGAAGAGGGAGAGAAAGAAGTAAAAATTAGAAACCTTGACAATCTGAAAAGGAACAAATTAAAAATGAGAGATTGGTTTGCAAAACACATGTTCCTATTATCAAAACTACTGGAATCTCACTTGTTCCTTCCTTCCACTTATACAACTTTAATATATTAGACAAAATTCGATTAATATTCCATCAACAACATTTGTAAACAAATTACATCGGAACTCTTATTCCGATTCTTTGTTCTTGAACGACGAGTTAATATATACGAGGTCCAATAATCACCATTTACATATTCCACGTGAACATTCCTTCCACTCTGCATGAGAATCTGGACACTCACGAAACATCGCCCGGATTATTCGGCAGCTGGAGTCACCGTCGTAACTAACCGCCGTCATCCGCATCTCGGTAATAAGCGCATGACATGCATAGACCGTTATCATGCCGCGAAATCTGTTCTCCTGTGGGACCCAATACAAAGGCTGAATGAGGGAGTGAGTCGCACGTGACATGTTACACGTGGCAACATTTCTCTTGTGGACCCATGAGTGTATTACTATATATGGAATGATTGTGTTATTTATTACGTGTTGATCCAAAATGGATTGAATTTGAGATTATCTTCACTATTAATGCCATAATAATTGATAGGATGAAACTTATTAAGAAACTAATGTGCTAATATGGCTAGTTCTTGTATTTTGTTTCAAAAATGAATTAATTATTTGGGATGCATTTTAGATTTAAATCTTTGTACATTAATTGATTTTTTTAAAGAAAATTTCAAAATAGGGAACAATAAATTTTTCTCATTAAAGTGTTAAAATAAATTATTAAAAAATAAATGTCAACTTTGGATTTTTTAATTAAAAATTAAATTTATTTTGATAATTTACTTTCAGTGGAATGAAAATACTATTTTATTATTTTGATTTTTTTCCAATAAAAAATTATAATTTTTTTTAAAACAATTAAAATATGTACTTTTTATTTTATTATTTACTACATTATAATTTTGGAATATTATTTTAATTATTTAATAAGATAGTAACCAAATTTGAAAATAAATGACATTCTTAGTGTAAAATTTTAATTTTTAATTTATTTTTTTTAATGATAAGCAGAACTCTAAATATACTGGAAAAGAAAATGGATCTAGTTAAAATATATTTTATTTAATTTTTTAATTAAAAAACTTAATTTAGGATTTAAAATAAAATTATTTTATATCATTTAATATTCTAAATAATGATAACTTTTCTTTCAAATTGATATGAATTATTATTATTAAATAGCATTCTAAATTGAAAATTTATTTAATCCTAATTAGAATTTTTTTATAAGCTAGCATCACTCAATTTATTTCTTAATCTATATATATATATAATTTTATTTTAAAATTAGTTAACATAATTAATGTAATTTATTTTTTAATCTTATTTTTGTACTAATATTTTTAAAATTATTTTTAAATATTTCCAAATTAATTTTAAAAATAAAAATAAAATGAATAATATTTTTAATAGTAAAATTAGAAAAAATATTTTAAATTAAACTATAACTAGTTAATTGTTCATCCAAAGTTGTACATATATGCCATGGAATGTACACTTATTTCTTTTTAGTTATATTATTATTATTTTATTATTATGATAATTATTATTATTACTTAAAAACACTAATATTTACTTTTTAATTAATTAGTAATTAAATTAATATAAAAAATAATATTAATTATTGTATTTTTAGAAAATAATGTTATAACCTACCTGATGATAATTCATAATTAGATGATAAATTAAAAAAAATATATATATAAATTAAAATCATCAAATCAAATCATTGATCAATACCAATGAGTAGGCGAGAGTGGACTTTAAAAGTAGGTTATTTATCCTTAATCTTTAAAACTAGAGTAATGTTATATAACCTACCAAACTTTAACTACTTTGATTGCCTACCACATATGCCATAATTGTGAAAAATATTCCATTATAATTGATGTATTAATTTTTTTATCTAACCATCTTTTAACAAGTAAAGTAGGTTATGAAAGTAGGTAAATAAAAGTAGGATACAAAAACACTCATTTGAATAATATCATAAGTACTAATTACTATGATATAACATTTCATTAACATTTTAATTAAAAGCGGAATATTATGATTTTTTCAATAAATCTATCAATTAGTTGTAAGATAATATTTAAAAATTAAAATTGCTACTAAAAGTTCTAACGAAAAATTATTGTTTTTAAACATTTTTTTAACTCATCGTTATTTAAACAATTTCTCAAATAGAAAGACAAAAATGTCTTATAATTTTTAAATTTTTTTTTTTTAAAGTAGGATGGTAAGTACAATTTACAAAATTAATTCATAAGATTACAACAACGAATAATGATTATGATTTTACATCACATATCCATTGAAAATATTTTATTTCAAAGAGTCCTTATATTTATTTTTTTTTAAAACTAATTCAAAAATAATTTAAAGGACTTTATGTAAATGTATTTTATTTAATAAATAAAATATAAAATATTATTAGAATAAAAAAAAGGAGCGTATATTTTAAAATTTATCGATAAAAAGTAAAGTCACTTACCAAATACAATTAAAAGTCTGAAAATGCAATTGATGAGGACAATTTACCTTTTTCTTTTTTAGTTTATGAATTATGAAAATTAAAAAAAAATTAAAAAAAAAGACATGTTTTCATCCAAATTTAAAATGCTTTTGGATGTATATACAAAAATAATTTAAAAAATTATGATTGACAAAATAATTCAACAAATATAATTCATATTTCATTTTATTTTTTCAAAAAAAAATATTTTTTAAATAATTTTTTTCATTAATTAGATTATGTATTTTTTTTTTGGTAAATTTTAAATTATATTTCTCACAATTAAATTATTATTTTTAAGTAAAAATATAAATATTCACTATTTATATCCTATTTCAACTATTTTGCAAATAACAATTCTAATTAGCTTTTAACTTTTTAAAAGTTGTTTCTATTTGTTTTTAGTTTGAGTGATAAAGTTTAGATCGCGATTAAATTTTTTTATTAGAGATTTGATTTAAATAAACTTTTTTTATTAATGATTATATTTTTAGTTAGCGATGGTCAGAGTACTATTTTAAATAACTATCCATAAATTGCTAATTAAAAACTTCTACTTTACCTTATCAAATTATGAATATTATTAAAATATATTTAATAATCCTCAAAGGTTCTATTTATAACAAATTATGTCAGTTTTAGTATTAATTTTATTTATTAAATATTATTAAAAATCTTAAATAATGTTTTTAATTAATTTATATTTTATTTTTTAAATTAGTTGTTGACTTTTGTATTATAGGTTTTGAATTAAAAAGCTTGCAAAAAAAATTATTTAAAAATAAAAAATTACTATACATTAAGAATATTATATTATTAAATTTTAGGTCGTTGTACATCTAGTGACTTCTTCAATATCTTATTATTATTACCAAACATTTATTTCAAACTGCTACTTTTAATATTTAATCTAATTGCTAACACTAATCTCTACTTTAACCGCTAATTCAACATCTAATGCAACAGTTAAAACTAAATACACACTAAATCAAAACTTTAAGTTTAAAAATAATTTATTTATTTAATAGAGGGGTTAAAAGTGTGTTTGAGATTAGATTTTTAATTAAATGTTAGATTAGCTTTTCAAATAGTAGTAGTAGTTAATTGTTTGATTAGATTCTAAATTAGTCATTAGATTAGTTTATGGATTGGATATTCGATATTAGTTTTAACTTTTAATTTAATTGTAAAATAAGTATAGAATTACCGAATATTTATTATGGATATAAATAATTGAGAAGATAATAATGTAATTAATTACAAATAAAAGGTTAATAAAGTACAAATTTTTAGCATTTGGGTTAAAAGTTAAATACAGTCATTTTCACAAACATTATTTTAACACTAATTGAGATGCTAAACATTATTCCAGACTTTGTTACCAGACATGTATTTATTTTTTTAAAAATAATTTAAAATTTAAACGCTATTTAAAATACTAGTTACATTTTTTTACCAAATACAAAAAGAAAAAGAAAAAAATATATAATATATGTTACATAAATTTTCAATTAATTATTAAATTAGCATTTGAAATAAATAGTTATGATCAGTTATTATAATAATTTTAAATTAATCGGTAGATTACTTAAAAAATTATAGATAAAAATAAATTTATAAAAAATATATATATAACCAGTTATTTTTAATAATTTTAGTAAAACATCATAAAAGTAATTTAAATATTAAAATGGGTAAATATGATTTTTTTTAAATAATTGAGAATATAAATATTATTCTAAATACCAATTGAAAATGTTACCATTACTTTGTCTGGATTCATACTTTAAGTGTGTGTTTGGAAAGATTTTTAATTAGATTTTAAATTAGAGTTTAGATTATTGGATAGCGTTTGAATTCTTTTAAATGTTTGGCATTCAATTATATAACATCGTTTAGATTTTCAATTAAATTTTACAACAACGTTTGAAAACGCTATTTCAATTAACGTTTTCACAAAACGCTGTTTTAAAAATATCTTATAACCCTTACCATTCCAACATTCTATCTCCTCTAATATTTTCAAGAACAACTTGTTTTCTCTATAATTTTTATTTTTATTCTACCAATATTATTTCCATTGATTTTCTTTGTTTCGTAAGTTCAACATTATTCTCTCATTCTTTTATCTTTATACATTCTTTAAACATATTATAATTCAATCTCATACCATGTATATTTTTATTTGTCTTAGATACCTTATTGTTACAAGATAGACTAGAACAAAGAAAAAATCTTATTAAATCGTGCTCTATAAGTATTTTTATTATTTAAATCTTTTAATTGATTTGATATTTTTGTATTTGTATCTATTTAGGAGTTAAATTTTTACGAATGAATTATTGATTAGAATGAATTTTAACCAAAACATTAACGGTGGTATATGCTTTTGACTAGAGGATTATTGAAAGGATTCACTACCAATACATATAATTCAATAAAGAAAAATCATTAGTTTCAATAATTATCTGTGTGGAATCGTTTATTTATTTTATAGTTTTTATACATAATACACTTTTTGTAATTTTATATTTTAACAGCTAATTTAAAAGTTAAACGTGATACCAAACACCCAATATAATAGCTAACCTAACAACTAATTTACAAGTTAACGTAACAGCTAACCGTTGCAGCTAATTGAAGAGCTAATTTAAAATCTAATTTAAAATCTGATGCCAAACATACTCTAAGTGGAATCATATTAGTTTTATATTATAAAAATAACTTATAATTAATATATATAATTATTATTAATCAATTCTTAAAATAAATTTGGTTATTATTATTATTATATATATATAAACACACATCGAGTAAATGTGTAGTTGGTAAAAATTTTCAATTAGCATTTGAAATAGAAATTAAATTTTAAATTAATTTTTGTAAATGAAAATAATAATAAATTCATATCTAGTAACAACATTTAGGCTGTGTTTGGCGCGACCAACGTTTTTATTAGTGTTTAGCGTTTTGGACACGTTTAGCTTATTTTTAAGCGTCTAGCGTTTTTTAAATAACGGATAGCGTTTAGCGTTTTAACTAGCGTTTTTAATAAATACTGTTTGGTAAACTAGCGTTTTAATTATCTAATAATGTTTAAATGACATAAAAAGACATCATATAAAAAAGATAATTATTTTTAAATTTAAAATATGATTTTAGAATGAAATTAACTTTTTTTCAATAAATAATAAAAAATAATAATACATTTGTAATAATCAACTTTTTTTTTCTTGGTCTTTATAAGAAATATATTTAATTTATTAAAATCAAAAATAAAATAATTAACTAAAAAGTAATTATCATAAAATAATTTGATAAAAAGAGAAATTAATTTGAAATTAGTATGGATAAGGATAATTTTGGAAGAGTAAGTTTAAACTCTCTGATTGAAACTCTAAACGTTACTCTTAGCAACGTTTTGGAAACTCTGTGGAGAAGATTATAAGCTGAAGACCAAACATAGATCTTTAACGCTTTTAGAGTTTTGCTTTTAGAGTTTTGACTAATTCAAAACTCTAAACTCTGTGAAAAACGTTAGTGCCAAACATAACCTTAGTGTTTGAATTAGCGTTTTTATAACTTTCAACCTAAATCCTAAAATTGTTTTACTTTATCACCCTTTTATTTGTAATTAATTTAATCATTATATTTTTATTTTAAATAAAATTTTTAATAATTTTTTGTTTAATAGTTTATTTAAAATTTAAGATTAATACCAAACGCTCAATTTAATATCTAACTTAACAGTTAATTTAGAATATAATCTAACCGTTAATTATTACCACTATTTAAAACGCTCGTCTAACGGTTAATTAAATTTTAATGTCAAACACGGGAATGATACCAAAATATTATAACCCCACGTATTATTAATATTTTTATAATGTAATATCAAATATCGGCCTTAAAAATTATTAATATTTTTGTAATATAATATTAAATATAAAAATATATAATGTATTATAGAACTAAAGGTAATGTTACAATATAGGAGTAACATTTTTAAAATAAAATATTATTATTTCAATATATTTTTTATGTACCATTAATATTAATTTTTAAAAAATTAATTATCAATTAATAATTATTTATTAAAAGTCAAACTTAAGAGTATCTCCAATGAAATGTGCGCATCAATTGACGTGACTGTGTAGAATAGAAGTCGTAAATGATGATGTAGCAAAATTTTTATTAATAAACAGTATACTTTAAGAATAATCATACAGTGGTTACTGTTCATCATTTTTTTCCTTTCTAATTATAATAGAAATTTAATTAAAATTAAACTCTTTTATTATAAAAAAAATTAAAACACATTAAAAATATAAATAAATAATATAAAAAAACACTATCAGCATGTTTATTTGACCGTTTAGAAGGTCTGATGGACGATATCTATTTTAAAATTTGTCACGTCACTTAAACATTTAAAATAAAAAGTATTGTATTTTAAAAATATTATCCACATTACTAATGTGGCCGGTGAGAAATTGTAAATAGACATACCATAGGTGTGGTGCCAAATAAACCACAGCCAAATATGTGATTAAGATTGCTCGAGAGAAATAGCTTAGAAGCTTACAAATAGATTTGAACAGAATGTCTCTCGTGAGTCGTCAAAAATAAGATCCTTTACCATCATCATTGTCCCTTATTTATAGAGGATATATAGGTCCTATCTCTACATGGATTAGGACTCCTCATCTTCCTGAAACTCGGTCTCCTTGTTGTACTTGGAGAAGGGTATTTCAGTGAGAGTTGGTTCAGAAAACCGTATGCAGAGTGAATTGGGCTTGGGCCCAATTTACAATGTCTAGAAGACTGCTGGGTTTCTTGGGCTTGCTTCAGTCGAAGGCTTGTTGGGTTTGATTCGGCCAAATTCCTGCTGGCCTCCTTCGGGCGAAGACTGAATTCTTGATGTATCATGGCGGGCTCTGGCAAACTGTTTGTCTGACCGAGATATATTCGCCCGAGTTGCCTTAAAGGGTATTTCAGTGAGAGTTGGTTCAGGAAACCGTATGCAGAGTGAATTGGGCTTAGGCCCAATTTACAATGTCTAGAAGACTGCTGGGTTTCTTGGGCTTGCTTCAGTCGAAGGCTTGTTGGGTTTGATTCGGCCAAATTCCTGCTGGCCTCCTTCGGGCGAAGACTGAATTCTTGATGTATCATGGCGGGCTCTGGCAAACTGTTTGTCCGACCGAGATATATTCGCCCGAGTTGCCTTAAAGGACTTGATCTGCAGTCCATTTTGCCTGTGAGACCCTGAAACCTTAGATTTTTTGAACTGTTATAACTTTACTTTCGACTTTTAAGGATGGTGAGTCGTTTTTCCACCACCATAAGAGATACCCTAAGTGTATTATTATTATTATTATTATTATTATTATTATTATTATTTAAAAATGATCTCAATTATTTTGGTGCTTAGTTGGAGATTCATGATCTCAGAGAATAAAACTACAATTTAGAGCATAATATGTGCACTTCATCGTTTCTACAGAGTTCAATCACACACTTATCCGCACTTATTTTGTGTAACATATCAGCTTAACAGCTGTTCATTTTGTTGATAATTAATCAATTAGCTAGTGCTTTATGTAAATTATAATATCAACCCAATACTACACATGCTCAAAATCATAAAATAGGTGTACTTTTAGTATTTCAATTTTTTTTAAAAAAAATTAGATTATAGTTTTTTTCCGATTAAATTTAAATTAGTCTAAACTAAATTAATTTTAAATTATTGTCTACTAATTTTAAATAATTTTTTTATTCTTTTGAATTATTTTATTTTTAAAATAAAAATGATAAAAATTGAATTTATAATTATTTTACTTTTAAAAATAATTATAAATTTAACTTTATAATACTTTCTCTATCCAAATTTATTACATTATCTTTTTCCATCCTTCTTATATTTTATCCATTGAAACTGAATTATTCAATATCAATCTATTAGTCATCCAACAAAAACACACATGAATTTTAGATATTAAGTTTAAAGATATTGTATCCCCGATCTCATAAAACATATGAGATTTATCAACTTATGAATCAGATTATCATTTCGTCAACCCAATTATGTTATGGAAGGTAAATCAGTCTTAAGAATACCTTGATTGAGTCGCACCTACCAAAAAAACAAATTAATAAAATAAAAACTCAAAAGAGTGAATATACGTGGCGCAATGCGATTGATACACAAAACAATCATAGGTCACCGTACTGTGACCGAGAACAGGATAATCCTGTTTACACTGTATCCAACACAAAAATGGACCCTCTAAAGCAGCCTTCCTTTTCACGCTCCTCGCCAGCGGTTATATAAACAGCCAACACTTCGTGTTCTAAGACCGCACACAGTCTTTCATTTCTGTTCTGTCCTGTCTTAATCATCATGGGTCGCAGAACGAAAGTCTCTTGTCCTAAGTCCAAACCTATTCCTCAGTCAAAACCTCCTCGCCAGTACCGCCGTCAAAACCCTAATGAGCCTCACTACAGAGGTGTTAGGAGACGGCCATGGGGGAGATACGCGGCTGAGATTCGTGATCCTTTTAATAAGTGTCGTGTTTGGCTTGGTACTTATATCACTGCCGAGGAAGCCGCGTGCGCTTATGACATAGCTGCACGTGATTTCCGCGGCCCTGGAGCCAAAACCAACTTCCCTCCTGACCATCCGATTCCTCCCCGTGTGGCTCGGAGCAAGAAGATTATAGGCTTGACTCAGCGCTCTAAGAATAACAGGAGCTTCACTCCGAGCTCTAGCAATAGCACTGTGAGGTCATCCTCCTCGTCCCAGCAGCCAAAATCTGCTTTGTCCCCGGCGCTGAGCCTCTCTCTTGGCGGAGTGTGGAGACTTTCTACGGCAGCTAAGCCATCTAACCCTCTTGTGGCGGCTGAGCCGTCTCGTGTTTCTGTGTTTTCTGACAGGTGTGACTCTGCCCAGCGTGGATCGTGGTCGGTGAAGATGAATGAGGCGGAAAGTTACATGAGGAAATTGATCCACCTCAGCCTGGATCTCAACTCACCTCCTCCGCCGTTCTGAAGTGGCGGCTATATCCATATGTTATTTTTAGGACAATAAATTAAGACCTAAATTACCTTATCATCCATGTCATGTCTTTCGCTTTTATCTATTATATTAATATATGGTAAGTCAAGAAAGAGCAGTAAAATCGCCTTTATTTTCAGTACTATGTTGTTGGTCTCTATTAATCCAATGATATTTCAATTATTCTCAGTCTCTGTGCTTTTTGTTTCATTTATGATTTTAAGTGCCAATATCACAAAAACGTAAGAAAACGATGATAAGGTCCGGTGACGGTAGTGATGTGTTGGTATACTCAGCCGTCAAGGCGTTACGTCAGTGATACATCTGTCTATTGCATCATTTGTGGGGCCAACTGGTTTATGTGGTTTCATTTTTTCCGACCAATCCTAAATCTCAACGCAATTGACTCATTCGATTATAATATTTACAGATTTCAAACCGCCGGAAATGCTAATGAAGCATGCGGGCGTGTCAATTTACACAGGAATACTTATAGTGAATCATATTTAAGGAAATCAGGATTAAATATTAATAAAAGAATTTTCATCAAATATACGATATAGTAAAATTATAAATAATATTGAAAATAAAATTATCCATCCATCCTCATTAAGTAATTTACATAATACAGAAGAAGAGTACGCATTTGCACAAGGAAAAAAAACTAAAAAAGAATATAAAAATTGATAAACATGTATAGTATTTGGTATGCGTTTTTGGGATGTGGGGAGAGCTAATTCAACTAAGAATGTGTATTTAAGATAAGGGAGACGACACCGACAAGGAAACTGCAGCAAAATTAAGAGATCGAATCAGAAGTTTGTGTGGTCCTAAGATGGGACCCACAAAGAGCAAAACCGCGTTGACGTGGTATGTAGATATATACTACAAGTTTGCATGCGGATTGTCGCGTGAGTGGTCCCACCCTGTAACGGCACGTATATCAATTGGTTTGATCACGTATATGAACTACCTTCCATCTAGAGTGTCAGTATTAAGAGGGTAGTGTCCAGTCAAATTCAATATGGATTTGATAAATCAAACCGTTCTTATCGTAATTGAATCAGTTTATTTATTCTCAATTTAATTAATTAATTTTTTAAAATTAATTTATTTATTATATTACATTTGATTGGTACATTAAATTATTTTTAAAAAGATAATAATAAATGTATATTATAAATTTATTAATTTTTAATATAAAATAATTTTTTAAATTAATATATATATAATATATATATATATATATAAACTCAATTCAATCCACATTTGAATGAATTATATTTAGATCGAATTTTATATATTATTTTTATCAGTTATCCAATTATTTTAATGAATTTATACTAATTAACGTATCATAATCTATTTCGACATCCATATTTCCATTTTAATGACGATTGAATTCTTATATTCAAGATTTGCAACTCTAAGTAGATGTAGATAGATTAAGGTAGTTCATATTCCAATTAGTTATGGATTGTATTGGGATTGTGATGAGAAAATTTTAAATATATTTTAGTATTTAAAATTGTTTTGATTATTTGAAAAGTAAACGAACGGTGACTTGAACGAATCAAAAGATATATAACTTACGTTGATATGAGATTGGACACACCCACACCTCCTCCTATAAGTAATATAGTGTTATCAATGTAATGTTTGTAACTATTATTAAGTACCTCTAGAGAACAATGTAGTTTTAATTAGTTAGGTTTAGGAGGTGCTCAATAGGATTTTGGGAACCATAGAGACCACGAAGTTTCAAATTGGATTGGATGGTTTTTGAGTTGGAATGAGAGAGGATAGGAGCGATAGAAATGGTGGTGCTGGAGTGTGATGTTGTCATGGGTGGTAAATTTTTTCGAATATTTTATTATTTAAAAATTTATTTTCTTATAAAAATTGATTTTCAAACTTGCATATCAGAATAAATCGAAAATCTGCTCTAAGGGTAAAATAATAATTAGAGACCAAATTCAAAAGTGTTGAGATAATTTTAATTATTGAAATTGGTTTCAAAATAATTTTCATAAATCAGACTTAATTTTGGAAAAGTGAATTTTAATTGGAATAAATGTGGTTTTTCAATTACAACACGATTTTAGTGGTAAAAATGCATTTTTAGAATTGAAAAATATATATGATCACTTTGATGTCTAAATAAATTTTAGGACCAAATGAATTACATATGTTAGCAAATGGGATAATATGTGGTAAATAATAAGCTAAAAGGAACGATAAGTCTAAATGAGTTAAAATGAACAAAAATTGATGATTAATAGGATGATGAATGAATTTGAGTGTTTGAGACACCATCTGATGTCTTGATTTAGCCATAAAATTGAGATGTTGCTTGGGAGAGAATTTTGTTATGTGCAGGTTTGAAAATTGTCCAAAAATAGGGCCACTTTTGTAAGTTGTGGAGCTCGCCAATGTCTTGGTAACTTCTTAAAATTGATATTCTAAATTAGAAATTTGATAAGTTTTCAAGGTCGAAGCTCAGCAACCACCTCGTCTTAGCTCGGCAGGTGGCTTCTGGAAAAGTCAGTTTACTTCTAAAGTATTTTCTAGAAGTTGCATCTATGAGTAATGATTAAGAATGTTTATTTGAATATTTTATTATTTAAAAATTTATTTTCTTATAAAAATTGATTTTCAAACTTACATATCAGAATAAATCGAAAATCCGCTCTAAGGGTAAAATAGTAATTAGAGACCAAATTCAAAAGTGTAGAGTTAATTTTAATTACTGAAATTTGTTTCAAAATAGTTTTCATAAAATCGAACAAAACTTTGGAAAAGTGAATTTTAATTAGAATAAATGTGGTTTTTCAATTACAACATGATTTTAGTGGTAAAATTGCATTTTTATAATTGAAAAATATTTTCAGGAATGAAATCGAGAGCGAAGTTTCAAATTGGATTGGATGGTTTTTGAGTTGGAATGAGAGAGGATGGGAGTGATAGAGATGGTGGTGCTGGAGTGTGATGTTGTCATGGGTGGTAAATTTTTTCGAATATTTTATTATTTAATAATTTATTTTTTTTATAAAAATTGATTTTCAAACTTGCATATCATAATAAATCGAAAATGTGCTCTAAGGGTAAAATAATAATTAGAGTCCAAATTAAAAAATGTAGAGTTAATTTTAATTATTGAAATTGGTTTCAAAATAATTTTCATAAATCAGACTTAAATTTAGAAAAGTGAATTTTAATTGGAATAAATGTGGTTTTTCAATTACAACATGATTATAGTGGTAAAAATGCATTTTTAGAATTGAAAAATATTTTCAGGAACGAAATCGAGAGCGAAGTTTCAGGTTGGATTGGATGGTTGTAAGTAGACTTGGGCGTTGTTGGGTCCAAACTAGTGGATCAAACCCAATACCTAATTGAAACCCACCACCACCCATGACAACATCACTCGCATTCTCTCTAATTCCAACTTAAAAACATATTTTTCTTCTCCTCACTCCCTCGAGCCCTAAACTCAAATTTATCACTCTCAACCACCCAGACGTAACCCCGTCAAGTTCCTAACCAACTTTATCAACACTCTTTAAGGCTCTGGAAGGGATTTCCAAATGCGCTCTCTCTCTCTCTTCATTTCATTTGATAAGGTTTTTAAACTCACTAATTACTCTTTTGATTTTTTAAACTTTTAACTTATATTCCTAACATGAATAGGGTTATTAGGAGTCTACTAATACTTTTAAATAATTGGTTTAATTTATTGTGGTCTCTAGTTGCATTTTTTATTAAAACCCTAAGACAAAAATTTATAGTTTTGATGAAATTGTATTGGTTATTGATATGTGTTGCTATTTATGACACTAATATGCAACCAATGCATTGAAAAGCACCCAGGCGAGGAGACTTAGCTAGTTGTTTTCGTAAGAGATATTAACACATTCGTTTTACTCTCTATATTTTGTATGATGTGTGATGACATTAAAATGACTAAATAATGCAAAATATGTGGTATCGAATGCCTATGATGAATTTTGGATGGCTTATGTCATATGTGTATTGGTTAAAAATCTACAAGTATGAGATTATTTGCACCTATGAGTAATGATTAATGGGAAGATTAATAAAATGGTGAAATATTGTCTGATCACTTAAAAAGAAGGCCAATTTCATTAACCTATGTTAGATGAATAAATTGGCATGACATAGAAAGATTAGAACTATACTTTGACACGTGAAAATGTGCAAATTAGATAGAAATGCCGTTTAAATAAACTAGTACGACGGTCCTCTCTGAATGCAACAGTGTCACCCTGATCTTTTTGGATCTATGTGTTAGTTTTTCGGCCCCACTTTTATGTGTGATCTTTGGTTCTTACCGGGATTTCGGTCCACTCTTATCATATTTTCATTAAGCAGGTTAATGTTAAGGACTAATAACTTCAAATTAGTGAAATTTGATGTTTTGCTTACTTGATTGAATAAAATGAGCATTAAGTATTAAAGTGAGTTAAGATTATATATACATGATCACTTTGATGCCTAAATAAATTTTAGGACCAAATGAATTACATATGTTAGCAAATGGGATAATATGTGGTAAATAATAAACTAAAAGGAACGATAAGTCTAAATTGGTTAAAATGAACTAAAATTGATGATTAATAGGATGATGAATGAATTTGAGTGTTTGAGACACCATTTGATGTCTTGATTTAGCCATAAAATTGAGATGTTGCTTGAGAGAGAATTTTGTTATGTGCAGGTTTGAAAATTGTCCCAAAATAGGGTCAAATTTTGTAAGTTGTGGAGCTCGCCAGCGTCTTGGTAACTTCTTAAAATTGACCTTCTAAATTAGAATTTTGATAAGTTTTCAAGGTCAAAGCTCAGCAACCACCTCATCTTAGCTCGGCAGGTGACTTCTGGAAAAGTCAATTTGCTTCTAAAGTATTTTCTAGAAGCTGTCGCGCTCGAAGTTTGGCTATATCTCGACAAGTCTCAGAAAATGGCTTCTGAAAAATTTAGTTTGTTTATGAAGTAAATTTCTAAAAAGTTGTCGAGGTAAGAGCTTAGCAACTATCTCGGCGAGTCTCCACAAATAACCTCTAAAAAAAGTCATTTTGTTTATGGAGTAGATTTTTGAGAAGTTGCCCATGTCGGAGCTCGATAACTATATTAGCACGCCAACAAGTGACACCTAGAAATACTAGTTAGCTTCTGGAGTATGTCTGTATAATTTTATAAATTCATAATTATAAATATTATTTTGTCAACTTGTTTAGTAACAAATTGAGTATTAAACTTGATTTCATGATGTAGTTCATGTTGTATGTACATTGTATTACAAATTATAAATATTACTAACAATAAATCAATTAATATTTTATCCAAGTGATTTCTTATTAACTTTACATTTGCACATGTACGTGTGTATGAGTATAAAATATAAGTATATCTTTTGATGTGTTTTTCCGATTTTCACGCTTTGGGTCCTCTAGAATTAGGACTTGAACACTACAGTAGTATTTTTGTTGTAATTGTTATTGTATTGTTATATAGTGTCCTGACGACCATGATTTTTTCTCACATTAGATTTCTATGTAAAAATGTTGTGTTTTATTTTCTATATTTATTTTATAGTCTTATTTATGTTTATTTACTTTATGCCTGTCAATACATTTCTCCCCTATGATGAGTTGAAGATGATAATTCGGTTGAAGAATTAGAGTCAGATAGGTTGTTAAAGGTCAGGTAGCCTAGTGTAGACTTCTTCAAGTCCAAGAAAGATCACGTAAACAACTTCACATCTTGGTTCAATCCCATTTCTTCTTATCTCATCTCTTTTGTAAAGTTATGAAAGAAATTACACATATACGACAGAGATCCATGAATAACTGAATACTCTCTCGAATGAGCTGCAATCATATTTTTAGAAATCTGTTAATCATAAGACTATTAGATTAAAATTATAAAATAATCAATAGTAGAAAATGATTCTTGAAGTGTATAAATATATGACAACATAAATGGAATATATCATCAAATATTCAATAATTTCATTCTCTTTCTATGTATAATTTTTTCACTAGTATCAGGTCTATATTACTAATCATCAATATGACATTATCTTTGTGAAATTCTAACCAAATTTCATCTTCTCTAATCCCTTTCGAGTTTTTTTCTCTTGCAAAAACTCTAAATTTACATCTTCCAAAATTTAATCAAAACAAATATACATTTTTCGAAATTTAATCAAAATAAATACATACTGACAAGTTTTTTCTTTCTATAATAATAATATTAAAAAAATTTGAAAATAAGGTAATCTATACTTAATATCGTAAAACGAGCACACCGGTGTCTGTCCACCTTATATCCACTTAATGCCAGCATTTTACGGTCATGAATATAATATGATAATGAATATAATATGATAATGTGTGTACATGTATAGTCACGGGCTGTCCGTAGATATTTTAATTAATTTAGTTTGTGTCTGTCCATATTCATACAAAGGACTAAATTCGCATGGTCACGAACGGATAACAAATGCATACCCATTTTCGGACAATACTATTTATACCTTCCATTAATATTAATGTGAAAATTTAGTGATAAGATCATACTTTATTTATAGACCAACACCAATTTCATTCTTATTATATTTATATAAGTGAAAAGAATTTTGAAACGAAGAAAATGGAATTTTAGACTAAATTTAAGTACACTTAATAAAAATTTAAGTAACATCTTATAAGGTGTTTTAAAAATAATTTTAAAATAATGTTTTTTAAAATTATTTGAGTAGGGATCGGAACATACTCATGCAAAAAGATACGAGATACTACCACCATCCATCACGTGTATACATAATAAAGAAACAACGCCAAGGGTATATCCATAATAAATAATAAGCCGAAATCTCAAAGTCTAATAATACAATTGAAACTTTAACAAATAGTGAAGTGGATTGATTCGAAGGGAACTTATAATGGAAAAAATCTCAATTAAAAAAGGTGTAAGAAAATCTTAGACACGAACCCAAGTGGGAAACAATCAGTTGTTGTACTTGTAATAATAGGAAGCGTGGCGGCGGCTGTGGTCCTCTGGAATCTTCGGAAGTACATATTTACAATTTTACCCTTTCAAAGTCTTTTCCACGTAAGTAACTACACTTGTATAGGCGATGAGAGACATATGGGATATGGTAGTGTACACAGCTGTGTGTCACCGCAAATAGGCCATGCATATAATGGTGTGATATGTGGAGGTATGTATAATGTTGTTTCTTTCTGTTATTGTTGTTTTTGAGTCTGCCTCTTATGATTTTGTTTTCAGTTCCTGTCTCTTGGTAATTTTGAGAATGGATGAGTTTTAGAAAGACGTATACAAAACTTCATTGTATGGATGGTGAAGACGCTATAATTTTTATAAATTTAATGCTATATAATTTCGGTATGACATTCTAAGTAATATTATAGAATATGGGATGATTTTATTTTATTTTTTCATTTTTAAATTTTAAATTAAATTAATAAATTATTTAAATTTTTAAAAATTTAAATTTAAAAAATAAACTAAATGGACCAACATATTCTTATATTCTTATAGACATTAAGGGGTTGTTAAAAGTTAGAATCTGATCTTTGGGTTTGGTAACAAAATCAAATCAGCCCAAGTTAAATCATTCCAGAATTTTCCAACATATAAGATCACATCCCATTCACAGCTAGGGGTGTAAGTGAGTTGAGCTACTCCGAATTGAATTTTTTCTAAAAAAAAGTCGAACCCGAGTTTTATATTACTCGACTCATAAAACTGATCGAGCTTTACTGTAATAAAGTTTAGGGGTAAACGAGTCAAGTCGAAATCGAGTACATTCAAATTGAGTCAATAATAATAATATAAAATTAATTATTAGTGAAAATTAACGAGTCGGAGTTCGAATAGCTCGATTATTATTCGAACTTCACTTTTTGCATAGAATTCTAACTTAACAAAATCTTTCACAAATCAAGTTTGGATACATTCGAACTCGACTCTCTTACGACCCTATTGACACCTGTAGACGTGTTGTAGATATCAACAAATTCTATTATTGTATGGCTATATACGCACATTGCATTTGTGATGGACACATGCAATTTATTTAAATATTAATTCTAAATTTTAGGTGGTAAAATATCAATTCTAAATTTATTTAAATATTTTAATAACAATTTTGTAAATTTAAAATGAAAATAAAATGTAATGGACACATGCACAAGTATAATTCACTATTAGAATGAAATATGGAATGAAAAACTTTTTCATAAAAACTTCATAAAGTTAAAAGTTAAAATACGAGTCTATATATGTTTCTGTATGTAAAGTCTTACAAACAAAGATTTGACTCTGCCTGCTTTTTCAACGACATGAAATCAATAACAATCCAAATAGTACCTAACAATAATTTGAAACTACTCCAAGCTATTATCAGCAAATAATCTACTATTCCAATTAAATTGAATAAACTAAATTTCACTCAGTCCAATTAAAGATGAAGATAACGGTTTCTAAATATGAGTGAAGGAAGAAACCTACGTATATAATGAATTCGTTGAACGATGTATTTGTAGTGTTTGTTGTGATAAGGCAGAGAATTCAATTTTGAAGGTCGATTTTGATAATTTCAAAATCCAACCAATTCAAATTTGAGCTAATGAAGTATAGCAGAATAATTCAAACGTGATGCAGCTATCCTTCTCATGTCTATGGTGAAAAATATTTAATAACCAGTCATAAATGACGCCAAAGAAATTAGATTGATAATGGTAATGAGCTTCACTCTAGCGAGTTGTTAATGACATTTAGTATGTATTTTAAAAGTTGGATTCTTTCAGTAATTGATCTTTTAAATATCCACGACTTTTTTTAGCCGGCGCAGTAATGCCACCGAAATATGAGTGGTGACTGACCTTTCAAATAACATAAATAAATGTTGAGGCCGTGAAGTATTTCTTTGCCCACTACATTGAGGAGTCCAATTACACGAACTATGCTCATTGCTTCAAAACAAAGGAGGCTACTTTAGAAGTGTATCGGGTGACGATTAGAAGGAAATCTGCTAAAAGGGCCCAACAAGTCCAGAACAGAAACTGTTGAATAAAAAATTAATAAAGTTTCACTTAAAGTCATGACTCAACACAAACAAATCTCTGTAACTGAAGAGAAGGCAGGTGTCAGAGTTATCTCCAAACTCGGATTTAAAATTATTTGCAGAATTTCAGTGACACAAAACAACAAGCAAGAAGAAGAAGAGATGGGAAGAATATTCGCGGTGGAGCTAGATGGCAGGTCTTATAGATGCAAGTTCTGTAGAACTCATCTTGCTCTTCCTGATGATCTCGTTTCCCGGGTACACTTTTTTTTTTTTTTTTTTTTTTTTAATTAATTAAATAAAATAAAATAAAACACTGTTTGTAGCATTTGAAACATGAGGCGGTTTGGTCCTGATCCATCATTGTGTTTTAGATCACAAGTACAGCAAGAGTGTTGTGCTGTGTTCTGGATTTGTTAGCCTGTTGTTTTATTATGAGAATTTGTTATGCCTATGCTTTTCTTCAACAGTGATATTGCTAGCCTGTTTTATCATTTGTTTAGATGGGTTATTAAGTTGTACTACACCACTTTAATGAAATCTCAGTTATAACTTAATGAAATCTCGATTATGCTGGCTGTTATGCTTAGATGGACTATGTTACTGCCTTTTTGGATTGATGAACTGGTTTGATTGGTTTGGTCAGGCTTTTCAGTGTCGCAAAGGAAAGGCATATCTATTCAATCATGCGTAAGGCCTTAATACTTCATTTATTTGTTGATTATGTAACTTTGTTTCTACATTATTTACTCTTTGAGTTCTCTGGTTTAGTTTATTTTATAGCTTTGTACTCTTTATTTTTTTTATCATGGATCTACTCAAATGCTTGGTTTTAATGTAGCCATGGTTTATTGATGTCGCATCGTGTGCTGGGATTGTTGTTTGTTTACTAGAATTTAGTTCTCTTGTATACGTAAGTTTCATTGGTTCTACTGTGTAGCATAGCTGAATTGTTGTGCTTTGACGATATTGTAAATATTCTTGTTGACAACTGTGTGAGGCATTTGGGAGATCTATTAACATGGCAAGTGTTGTGTAGAACTTGCAAAATGAATTACAACCAAATTGAACTTGTCTATCATTTACACGCAGAGGTATTTGTGTTGCTTTAGGTTCTGTCAAGTAAATGTTAGATAAGAAAATCATACTGTAAATTCGTCTATATTGTGTAAAGTACCAACTAGCTGAGCTTAGCAGATGATATGTGTAGCAAACGTGGACAGACTTGATTTTGATATGTGATGCTGACGATTGTGCGTCAAGTTGGAAATTTAGCTTCTTTCTGTCTTTTTTTCATTACAGTGAAATAGAGGGATCCATCACACTAACAGAGGTTTGTCTATTTGGTTAGTTCCAAATAGATATAACAAAGGAGCACTAACTGACAAGTTAGTTTACTTTTTGTCTTTGCTGCTTGATTAATCCAAAATATAATTCTAAGTTTAGAGCCTTATAGATCCCACTTGTATCCCTCTTCTGTCAAACCAATTTCTTAAGAGTGGTGAATTTGCTCGTCTAACTGCTGCTCCAGATTTAATTAACAAAGAGGAAATAGATTATTTATCCCGTACGAAATGACTCAGGGGTGTGTAATAACTATAATTTCCATAAGATTAACATACTTAAGAGCAAAAGAATCACAGCCAAGATGATATTCTTTGAGTTGCTATGAATTGGAGTTCATTTTTCAGGGTTAACATCACCACTGGAGCTTTAGAGCAGCGGCTAATGCTTTCTGGAATGCATACTGTGGCAGATATATTTTGCTGCTGTTGCGGCCAAATCGTTGGCTGGAAATATGTAATATCTCTATCCATCTATCTATTTGTCTGTCTTTCTTTTAGATGCACAGTCTCACACATTATGCGACCAAAGAAATGGTTTATACCAGTTTAGCTTACTAACCATATATCCATCATTCATATGCAGGAGGCAGCACATGAGAAGACACAAAAATATAAAGAAGGGAAATTCGTCCTGGAAAGGTACATTCTCAATGAACTTTGACATTTGTTTCTTCACTTAGCATCAGGTTGTCTGACTGTCAGATTACTTATGACAGAGGAAGGATCGTTGATGAAATAGACTTTTCTTCTGAAGTTTACATCGATACTCGTCCTAGCGTGAGTGACGCCGAAGAAGCATAGAATGTAGCTTAATAGTAATACCACTCTTGAAAAATCTGAAGCAATAATAAACATGTTCTTCTGGTTGTATATAAATATGCGGTGGACTGTAACTTTCAAGGAAATTGATGTTGTAGTTTCACTTTCCTAAGAAAAGAGAGGAAGAAATAATGAGCTTGAACTCTTCAAGAGTGTTGGAATTTTCTTTAGTTTCATGTTTCTGCTGTTACATGTTTATAATTTTCTTTAGTTTCATGTTTCTGCTGTTACATGTTTATCGTTATGTTGAGGTTGGTTTTGATTTTGTTTGATAATCTTAATTTCCAAGATTTGCATTGCATGGTGTGATAGGTGGTAAATTTTCCAGGGTTTTGTAAATTCTAATATGAGATTGTCTTCCAGATTTTGAGTTCTACTCAAACATGTACAACTATAATTATAATTAGGATTGTCTGAGATTATTTCTACTTTTACTTTTTTCTCTAGAAAAAGTGAAATAGAAGTCATTTCAGGAAGTTAATAATTTTTATATTTGGAAAAAGTTTTAGAAAGTCAGAAGCACTTATACTAATTATTCAAATACCATCTATTCAAATACCATCGGTAAAAGTTTCAAAAATAAAAAAATCAATCAAGTTTCAGAAATAAAAAATCAATCTGCGGATACTAATTTATATTTATACAATTTAGAAAATTGAAAAAGAAATTTATAATATGAAAATTTCTATTTCTTTAATTAAATAAACAATTAAATAATTTTCATCATTAGATTTATATTAAAGTTAAATGTGAACAAATGAAACTAATATGTATATAATTTCAAATTAAATCCTTAAAAAAATGAAAATTATAATATGAAATATATATTTTTTACCATCTCCAGACAATAATAAATATTTAAAAGAATAAGAATAAATATTTAAAAGAATAAAAGTAGTTACATACATACAGTTTCGGGCTACAATAATAGTATGTATGCCTTCTTCAAGACGGCATCGTTTAGTAGAGGATCAGGCAGGCGTGTTTAAAAAGGCAAGGCATGGAGTTTGTGGTGGCTGGCCTCGCTTGACGACGCTAAATTTCTGATTCGAAATTTGCTGTTTTGTATTTTGAAATTCTAACGAAGCTCCCGTTTTGTTTTTGTTCTTGTTTCCTATTGTTTTCTTGTTCGGATTGATTCCGTTTTTGCAGGCACAGAAGAGAAAACAAAGGGAAACAAGAATACACAGATGGGAAAGTCATCTTCTTCTCTCAAGAAGAAGCGATCAAGTCGGGTACTTTGTCTCTTAACATTCCTTTTTTCCCCAAATTATTTGTTAAGATTCATTTACCTTTGATGCGTTGCTGTGGAAGTTCAATTTTTAAATTTTTAATTGTTTTCGGATGACAAGAACATTGTGATTTCTGTTAGGAATTCAATGTAGTATATTTTGTGGTGATGGGGTTATCTTCTTAATCATACAATTTCGAAAAAGATTAATTTTTTTTTTTCCAAAGTTTTGATTTGTTGGTTAATAGATGTAATCATGTCTTCTTTGTTTGTTGAGGACTGTGATTGATTGGTTCAACTGTTTTTTAGATTGATCTTGACATGGCCTGTTGTTTTGATTATGTGTTTGTTGAATGTGTAGGCTCAAACTAGGAAGAGAAGTAAGAGTAGGTTGCGGAAGAGTTATAAGTCTAAGAAGGTTAGACGTCGTGATGATTCTGTTTCTTATTCGAGTGACAGTGATGATTCAAGGAGTTCAATGTCTGTTTCATCTTCTAGCTCTGAGGATGATTATAAAAGTAAAAGGTCCAGGTCTAGGATAAGGAAAGGTGGGAAGGATAGGAAGAAGAGAGCACGTAGACGGTCATCTAGTGATGAGAGTGTCCATCCTGTTAAAAGGCGAAAGGGGTCGAAGAAAACTAATGATTTAAAGGTGAGAAAGAAAAGTGATAAAAAGAGGAAGAAAAAAAAGGTTAAGAGAGATGTGAGCGATAGTTCGGAGAGTAGTGGGCCATTGAGCTGCTCAGCTTGTGACAATGAGAGTGGGAGCAGTGATGAGAGTGAAGTTGAGAGGGATGGAAGCAGGTTTGATAAGAAAGGTAGACTTAGGAGGGAAAAGGTTCGAATTGGAAGTAAAAGGAGATCAAGGTCGAGGAGTCGGTCTCCATACAGTCAAAGGGGAATGTCCAGGAGTCTGTCTCCATATAGTCAAAGGGGGAGATCAAGGTCAAGGAGTTGGTCATCATACAGTCATTCTGATGAAAGGGATGGTTATAGGAGTGAAGAGAACTTGATAAGCGAGGTCAACCCAAGGCGGCTAAAATCGGTTATCACTGTGGTAGTAAGAGAGAGAAGCGAGGACAGAGTGAGGGAAGAAGACGAACATAAGGAAGAGATGATATATGATTATGATGAGTGCCCTTCTTGTAGAAGCAATGATAGTAATGATGGGGTGAGTAAGAAGGATTCTGCTCAACATGTTGCGTTGGAGACTGAGATGTACGCAGAAGGTGAAAAAAGAGAGGAACCTTTTAATTTTGACTCAGGTACCATCTCAGAGCATGAGGAGGAGGAAGGTGGTGACCGGAACAATCACAGCAGTTCTGAAACTGGGGTGCAAAATGCCAAAAAGGAAACAACCCAGAAGGATTCCAGTGGTGTGGAGGGTCCTAGGAGTTATGATTTAGAAACCAGTCTGAGACTTAAGGCTTTGGAAAATTTGAGGACATTCCGAAAAGCATCTCAAGTGGATGCGGCAAAGGGTCCTAGCAATCAGAATGATACAGACGAATGTGAACTGAAGACACTGGCCACCACAAAATGTCCTGAGGGAGGTGATTCTAATAAGGCTGATACTGCACCTCCACCAGACCCCAAAGTGAATGTGAATACAGCTCTTACTTCGGTGCCTCAATTATCAAGGTTAATTTCACTATCCTCAAGGCATGAATCGGCAAATGCTTGCAATGACATGAATCATGCATCGCAGTTTCAAGAAAATCCTCCAGCCATGTCTTTGACTGATAACAATATCATAGGTACTGCACAAAGTACAATCCCCTCCGGCAATAATATGAGTAATGGTGAAGAAGCTAACAATGCCTCTATGTCTAATGATCCCTCAAGTCACCCTACAGCACTCTCGGGTGACAACTTAAACAAACAGCAAGCAGAAGCTACTGATGATTCTCAATTTCAACAAAAGACTATGTCTGTGATGCGGGGTGGTGAAATGGTAGAGGTTAGTATTTTCAAGTTCTCATTACACAGAATTTATCATATACTTGTTTATTTACCTAGGTTTTATACAATAACGTGAACAATTTGACAGGTAAGCTACAAGGTCTATATTCCTAAGAAAGCCCCTGCTTTGTCTCGGAGATCGCTCAGGCGGTAATTTAATCTCTGATTATATCTCACTCTTGGCAAAAATTAGAAGCTTAACGGCCAGTTATTTCCATCAATTTTTTATGCACACTGCTGGCACTACAGAAGAGTTGGATGTTATCTCAGGATCAATCTGTTATAGAGAACCTGATATACTTTGTATTTGAAGGTATACTTACAGAGCAGCTTTTTGTTCTGTTGTTTTTGTTTCAAAGATTTCTTATATTGCATATAAACTATATGCACCATTGCAGCTATGTTCATACCTAGGTTAACTAGGTCCACGCGTAGAATTTGTAGGCTGAGGTTTGATAATAAGCTTGAAATATGGAAGACTTGGAATACATGTGAACTTGTAATACTGCACCTATTCACTATTGCTAGAAACAATTTTGACATTATCTTACTGTATCATGAAAATAATTTTCAAGTTAAAATGGATTGCATCCTAGTTAAGTGCTCTATTTGATTTTAGTTACTGTCTTAATAAACGAGTGTTACAGCCTGCTAATTTTCTGGGCACTATTAAACACAGAGTCGTACCAAAAACATCAGGTATCAGGTATAGATAAGCTGAAGCAGTGTAATAAACTATACACACATTGCCAAATCATGTTGGGTTCTTGCTCCATATCAATACATCTTCTACACCTTCTGCAGAAACACCTTATGCAGAAGCATGATTGATGACAAGTGAGGTGTTTGAATCTGATCATAAATTCAGTAGTGATAAATCTCCCTTAGCTGTCTGTCAGATTCGTTTTCTTCTTTGTGCCACTTATACAGGCCCAGTCATCTATTGTTGACACTGATATGCCTTCCAGTAAGGGTGAGTATCGATCCATTATACGTGGGATCTGCATGCATTAAAGGTAATGGAATGAAGAATATAAGCTCATTTCTTGTGAGTACATTATCTGATGTTCTCGACTTAGAACATACATACCTGCTCTGTAAGAATTCCAGAGAGTCCAACTGTTGCTCCAGGTTTAGCATATGAAACAATTTGATCTGCTAGATCTAATAAAGGATTTAGAAGTATATTTGCAATAACTACATCATACTTCTCAATTTCAGAGTTGTTTGTTCTCATTTGATGAGAGCTATGATCTTCCACAATTTCACCTGCACTTCCATTCATGGAAGGCGAGCAGGAATGTTCAGGAACTATGTGTAGTTTTAGAACATCGGGCTCGATTTTGTTTAGAGCAGCATTATGATACGCAGAGGCTATTGCTTGCGGGTCTATATCAACTCCAACTGATGAAGCTGCACCGAACTGCATACAAAGTGAACAGTATAAATGCAAACAATAATGGGGAGTTATAAACTGCTCTTTATAAAATCATGACATGAAAGAGCATTACGCACGAAAATGATGACTTGAGAAACCAAGAGTTGCAAAAACATGCAAATTAACATTTGAGCTGATTACTGATACCAATGGGATAGTAAATCATAGACAAATAATAGAAATATTCAGTCAATGGAATTCTGCACTGGTTCTAAACATAAAATGAACAGTATTGAGTTGATTACCTTAATTGCTGCAATGGCAAGAATTCCAGTACCGGTGCCGTAGTCCAAAATCTGTTCACCTCCTTTAATTAGACTCTGAAGCAACAAGAGACATAACTTAGTAGTAGGATGCTCTCCAGTTCCAAAAGCCAATCCAGGATTTAATAATATGTTTGTTGCTTGAGCATCCTGTAATATTGAAGCATCAGGTTTAGATCCTTTGCTTCTAGTTATCTAGGTTATGATTTGGAATAGAATGCGAGTGAATCATGTTCACATTCTGATGACGCCTCTATAGGATCCAACCATACAATGAATATCACAAAGTGTAGGACACTTCAATATGTGGAAAGCAGTGCACAAGAGAAATTTATTAGCAGCAAGCAAATGCTTCAAAATCTTTAAAAAGATAGTCATACCGGGGGAGTTTGCCACTCGGGAACAATCCATAATCCCCGAGTAACTTCTAGAGGATGAAATGACTCCTGCAACATGCGAAAAAAAGTCGATCACAAGGTAAAACAATGCTAATGCTAAGCTACTCCATTGAGACTTCCTAGAGTAGAAGAATAGTTGACTTTTCAAGTCCGCTATTGCAGAGTTGATGACCAAATGACTACAGCCAGGAACTTATCAACCTCAGGCCATGTTCACATTGATAAAGAGAGGTCAAAACATCAGAAAACTTATGAATACTAATTACCCTTAACAACAGAGAAAGGTAATACAACAAAAAGGATTCTACTAAACCTGAGTTTTGTTGATCCAGTCATTATGATCACCCATTTGAACTTCATAAGTTGGTATCTGTTTCAAGCCTATAGAAATGGCAGCCTGAGATATGCACACATCCACGTCTTCTCCTTCAGGAAATATGGAATCAATATAGACCTGCAAGATCAGTGATTGATTATATGAGCAAGTGTTATTTCAAAAGTCAAGTCTTTTTGCATTAAGCTTTAGGTTTGCTGTCTCCAGCTCAAACTCTCCCTATCCTTCTGAAATTCGCATTATACATGATACAAACAGTTGAACTGTCATCTACCTACATTACTCATAAGGAAACCTGACAATGTATCATAATCTCAAGTTCTACTCTACAAAGCCTTGTTCTTTCAGATTAAGCACATGTAACAAAAATTGAAGCTGAACCTGATTGGAAACATGGCATTTTCCATTATCATCCTGGTCGACGCTGGCGGAATAAGCACCAAAAGATAGAAGAGCTTCGGAGAAGATATCCTGACTTAAAAAAACACAATAGATGATTAGACATCATCAAACATAACATATCCATATCCTTATCAACTACAAGGAGAATGAAACCTGGGCTTGTCTTTCGCAGATTACACGAACAGATTGATAAGAAGGGTAGTTGGAACAGTCGGTTGATGTGGAAAATGGAGTGGGTTTATGGCATTGATGTGTAATTGTTGTCAGAATAGACGGTGGAGGAAGGCGAGTGAGGCAGCGGGAATATCTGTATGGTAAGTGTTTGAAGAAATGACTCAATGAGTTCATTTCTTTTTGTGATACAGGTGGTCAACGAGTCAAAGTTTCTTTAAACAAGCTGTTTAGTAAAAGCAATGTTATATACAAGGAGGAATTGAAACCAGAGGCCAAATATTCTGAATTGTTGGATGGGAAGAGTTTTCGCTTCGAACCCATTATCTCTAAGCGTCCCGGACCCAGCTTTCGAGTCATGGCTTCGAGACACCGGCTACCTTGAAGTTCTTGACAACACATCGTCTTCCGCCTCCGCCTCCTCCACCTCCGCCACAACAACCGCAACAACCACCATCACTCATGGAATCTTCTATCACTTCTGGACCCTTCTATCGCTCTTCACTATCAATCCATTTTCCAGACTCACCACTTATGACTTCTCCGCCGCTACTCCTTCTTGGACTAATGAATTCTTCGGCTTCCTTGATTCCTACGCCTTCCCTACTTCGCCGGACACTCTCCGTTTAAGGGTTCATGAGAATGTCAAACGTTACGCCAGAAATTATGCTTCTTTGTTCATTCTTTTCTTCGCTTGCTCTCTGTATGTCTTCTCTTCTGTCCTCCCTTTCTCTACTGTTTTTGTTTTTAAGTTTATGTTGCGGGTGTTTGCAGAATTTTGATTTTATGATTGAATTTTATGTTCAGTTTCATGTATGTTTGATGTTGGACTGTATTGACTATTTCCTTTCTTCATTAAGTACTGGGAATTGAATTTTGCGTGGTCGTGGGTTCTGTATTGTGAAGATTCTAGAGCTCTAGACTCTTAATGTTCTAAGTTGTAGTTTTTTGGTCCTCCATTATATGAAAATGTTCTCTATTCTATTGGTGTGCCATATGTTTGAAGGATACATTGTTAATATCAAGTTTTATTCTTTGGTTGTTGGTTAAGGAGATTGTAGAATTAAGATTGTAGCTTGAGGTTGTCTTAAACTTTAGTTTGTGACACGAGAATTGTTTTAGATGTGAAGAGATCTTAAGTGTAGAAGTAGAACTGTGAAGTTAATGAAGCTTCTATTGTACTAAATTGGGGTTGTAATGTTTTGTTTGTCGGGATTTGATGGAAAGTAGGTGCATTTCAATCTTTTTCATTTTCTTTTTCTTGATATAATTTGGTAAGTGATCATGTTTATGGTTGTACTTACAGGTACCAGATGCCACTTGCTCTTGTTGGGTTATTATCTTGTTTGGCGATTTGGGATTTTTTCAAGTTCTATGAGAGATGGAAATTAAATCAGTATTATCCAGTTCTGCGTGAGGTTCTTGTTCGAATTGCACAATGCGGTGAGCCTTAAAATTCTTTCTTCAATAAATATGCATTTGTTTTCAATATGATGAGAAAGTTTGATAGAACCATCTAAGGAAAGAATAATTAACGCTTATATATCTATTTTGGTCAATAAATCTGCGTGCAAACTTTAATGTCTAAACTTTTTCAGATTCTCTGATTTGGGGTACATAATCATACTGGCAGAACTAAGCTTGTTTTGTAACTATAGGATTCATGCTTCCCGGAATATTTTTGTATGACATGCCTTTGGTGATTACATTGTCGCCATTAGTAGGATTAATGGATTCTTCAACAATAACACACACATATATGTAGGATCAGTCTTTGAATTGTCTACTTTGTTTTACTTCTAAATAAACATTGTTGAAATCCTAAGTCTTGAAAATTATATCTAATTAAGTCTACCCTAATCAATATCTGTCTACCTCCCATTCTCTTATTATTTGTTACTTTGAATATTCTCTCATGCACAAACGGGTATCCGGAGGTTTAGATTAAACATGTTCATACCACAGCAATTATCCTTCACGCATAAGGTTGCTAAACGGACCTTATAATGTATATGATGAATTTACTTAATCATATGTGGCTTCAATCCGGTTATAAGAAATCTAAATACTCACTCACTCTTGGCAGCCAAAATTTTGTTATGGTCATATCTTTCTTTTGAAGTATAGCTCTTAAGTTTGCTACCCAGCATTTAATACAATTTTGAAAACTCCTTTGAGATGTATGATTTCAACAATTGTATTTTCTGACATTCAATGTAGTTGTTATTTGCAGTTGATGGTACTAATTTCTTCCGTTTGTCTTTGCAGCTTCGGTGGTTATTTTGATTGTTCTGAATGTTCAGGTAGCTCTATACCGTTCATTTGCTGTCAGCTATGCAGGTACATATACTGGCCTTTGATCACTTTTATCCACATCCCTATTCTTCATCAGCTGATTATTTCTAAAACCTGTTCCAGTTATGCTTGTGCATGCTGCATTCCGCAAACTCACTCCCGTAAGGCAACCTTCTCGGATAACATCTAGCAGGTGATGGAATCTGAAATTTTGTTTAAATTTTGCTGCATGAGATCAACTGCTATACATGTACATGTAACTTGTTGTCTAGCTTGTTTGAATCTTGATGCTTAAGGTGAGATCATTCCTTAAGCATAACTTGTGTTGATCTTAATCTATACAAGCAATGTATCATGCTTATGTTTTGATACAGTTTATTTACAACTGTCTCCTGTTCTGTGCTAGTTTTTTCATGTAATTGGAAATGGAATCTTGTCTTAAAATGCAATTTCTGATGATAACTTAGGTTGGCATTGAAAAAGTTATACCTGATGTGTATGGACAGCCGATGATACCAAATCTTTCACAACTGAGGGAAAAAAGAAAATAAAAGAAAGAATACAGGTCTACTTATCAAATGAAAATTCTTAATTGACATAATTAATGTTAAATTACAATGTCAAAAATACCAAACCCTAATTATACACCAAATGATGTGACAATAAAACAAAAATTTTTGAAAAATTGAAAAATAATAATAAATACACAATTTCTTACAATGTTATATGTACATTAAATCAGAATAAATGCATAATCAAGGAAACACATTACAAAAAGAAAAACAAAAACAAAGCCGTAACATCTGCTCCATAATCTTCTCTATTATGTTGGGGTAAGATCCTTAGAAACTTGGCCCTGCCATCTGCAAAAAGAAACCAGCACATTTGTAGTTTTCAGGAAGAAAAAAGAGTTAACATGTGTACACACATGCATATGAAAGCCAAGTGAAAGAACGGACCTTGAAAGCAGAAACCTCGCAAGGGGACTTAAATTGGCATTTGATGGAAGTTCCTTGTTCTGTAGCTTTTTTCGGTTATCAGCTTCTGCACTTGAGGCTTGATTTGTTTCAGAAGCTGTATTTGTCTTATTAAACATAAGAGCTGCGAGCTCCTGCAGATCTTTCAATGAGGACTCTTTTGAACTGCACACATGTGTTCAATTACTAAACTACCTAAAAGAATGTATGTTAACTATTTTCAATAACTACCAGAGTGAAGATTAGAACCTTGATAGTTGCTGAAGCAACTTTCTGACAACTACTTCACAGGAACCTGGCCTCAAACGTTCCATATTTGCCAGAGAATTTATAACATGCCGCACAATTGATCCTTGAGGATCATCAGGAACCGCCTGCACAAGCACACCCACAAATTATGACTGGCACATCCCAAGGAGTGAATTGTACGTGATCTTTGACTACGGTCACCTCAATATCAATGAAAATGGTATTATGATGTGTGCAGTTCAAAATGCATTTCAAACTATTTATCATGATTGCAGCAATTAAGATATTCTCGTCGGAAAATTCAGTGCAATACAAGATTATTATCAAAATTAATGGAGATAGGTCATCTGGGTGCTCACCTCTTTTAAAGAGGGCATAAGTAATGCTGACAATGGTGCAGATGAGGATGCTATCTTTGCAATTTCTTCATCACTTGCTTGGCGTGATCTCGGCAGTACTCTTGGAGCATCAAAGTATTCATGAGAATCTCTGCAATGGAAGTTCTACTGGTTGGCAACCGTTTTAACCAAACCTAATAATTTCATGCAGGATAAGAACTAGTGATATTTATGCTTTAGAGTTACCGGGAAGAATTGGAGCTGCTGGTTGTCTGGTCTCTTCTGTATTCCTGTCCATCATGGTTAGTCTTCCCGCGTAAAAATCTCTCTCTAGCATTACCTCTCTTAAATCCACTTTGCATTGCAGCTTTAGCCTAAATATGAAATTAACCAATAATTAAGGTTCATGGGGAATATAAATGAGAAGAAGTTGGGAAACAAATATACAAGAGACTGAAACTACTGAAATTGGACTACATCCAGTTAAAAGAGTTCAATCACAATTGATGAGAAGACAAGTAAATTACAACTAAAAGAAACTCGCAAGTTACTCACAACATATTGAACTTTAAAAACAGAAAATGAAGGAAGAAACCTCAGCAAGGTTTGATGCACTATCTTCAGGTGAGGCACTTGATGTTTTCTCTTGGAATCCTAATCTGGACCTTGGAGTGCGAATAGACTCAGAATCATCAGGTTGACCTCGATAAACAATTGTACCACTAATAGATGCATCTTCCACAGATGTATATGAACCCGACTGCATAAGAACACACAATTCCAATCAAATAAGACTTGAATCTAAGATAGCCAACACTTCCATTCACTTGTATTTCTCAAAGCTTAAAACAAATCACACCTGATTACTTTGGTCGTTGAACAGAGAAGACGATTGAGACCCTTTAGGAGTACGTATAACAACAGTTCCTGATCCACTTCCATACAACTCATCCTAGCAAATTGACAAATTCAAATAATTTTCAGTGCATCAAGAAAACCTTTATTCCAAAAGTTATTTTACAAGAGTATAATGTAGTTGGAAAGATAAGTCCAGATAATTCAGCCATGAACAAACTATAAAGTAACCCTCGAGCAATACTTTCAAAAACAGTTTTTTTGAAAAAAAAAAAAAAAAAAAAAACACTTTGCCACAGAGATATTACAGACAAGAATGCCAAATTCCGTTGACAATGAGAGGATAAATGGCTACAACAGCAGGCATCCAGCATTTTCTTAGACAGCAATAAAATGATTTATAGGTTAGACATATGCATTCACACTGAGAGACTTACATCTTCATCGTCATTATCCTCACGATCATCCTGATATAAGTCTCTAGCATCTTTTCTAACAGGACCCTCTGAGGATTCCCGCAATGCATTGCCGGAAGCTGACAACCTTTGGTTACTGCTATCCGGAATTCTTCGTTGGGTAGCCTGATTATGAGAAACTTCTGGTTTTCTTTCTCTAGCCTGCGGAGGTCTTACAGAGGATCTAACTGTCCCAGAACTCTGGGATCCACCGATACTAAAGTCCCATCCAGCATTTTTTGTAGTTTGTCCCTGGATACTGCAAACAAAACATGTTGGTTGATATTAATAACAGATGGCAAAGCAATAGTAAAATAAAAAGGGCACTATACCTAGATCGGACGGTCTCTTCACTTCTAACATCTTTAGACACTTTCACAGTGCCAGACGCCTCACCCATACCTTTGAGACCATTAATAGGGGTATCTGGATCTTCATCTTTTATTTGGTACTTTGGGCGCTCTCTGCAGAAATAACAAAGGCAGTACATCAACACTATGATTGCAATATAGATCTTATATTAGCATTCTCCTTGCCATAAAAATAAAAAATTAAAATTAAAACAAAAGCGTTAGAAATAAAAAAGGAAGCACAAACTATGTTATATGGGAGAGGAATTTGCAGCAAGTTGTTAGACTCAGGATTTGAGAAGGATAGAACAGGAGTATTTCATTACTTGTAAGGCTAATAATTGTTGGTTGGTTTTGCTGTCATATTGGGAGGATATGTTTTTGTTAGAGGTTTGTTAGCCAGATGGCTAATTGAGTCTAAAAATAATAAGAGTTAGTAAGCCTTAGAAGCAGCTATGAGTATGTTGTTTGGATGAGCCCTAGTGCTACAGTTTTTTTTTTTTTTTTTTTTTTTTTCCTTTTTTTCAATTGAATTTTCTCGGGTTCTAACACAAATATTGATGTTTGAGAACACCAGTGCTGTTTAATTCCCTCAAGCGTCTCAGAGACAGATTCAGATCAATTTTATGCCCCATAGATGCTTACCATAACCAAGAAAAGAAAAGGCACGAGTACAGCATAACATAAGCAATCACAGTGTACCTTATTCTCTCCAGAAGCTTTGGACCCTTTCTAGCATTCTTAATGAAACGGTATTTGAGAAGTTCCTTAGCACTTGGTCTCTGAACGAAATTGAAAGCAGAAAATAAATTTTGACCAAAGAATAAAGGAAAAAAGAAAAACCACACCAGAAATTACGGCCATTCAATCATCATGACACAACGAAAACAAAAATCATGAAAGTCAAGGAAACATGCAAGAATTACAGTTGAAAACAATTTTATGATAAGAATTTAAACTAATAAATTTAGAGTTTTGCTACATCCTCTGAATTCAGTGCATGAATATTGGTGGGAATAATATAATAATAATATTTCAATTGCTGTAAATATCAAATTTTTCTCTCATGAATCACTTTTTGATTAGTTTATTATTATTATTATTTATCCATTCTTCCAAATTTTGGAAATTGAGTTTGGAGGAACAATCATTTTCCAGAAATTTAAGATGATTCCAGCGATACAATAATCAGGTAATCAAATAAACAAATGTGAATACCTCACCACATTATTCTAACATGAAATTTGAAGTCAGCGTATCACAACAGCAATAGATATAAATAACCTACCAACTTATTTCATTTCCAGTTAATTATCAATAAATTTTAGAACAGACAAGAATCTGTAAACTGATTCAGTAATTATATTTTGAAAAGGACATTTAAAAAGTAATAACAAAAAAAAAATTAAAAACCTGGTACAGACAAATACAAATGAGTATATAACTTGTGAAGGAGAGGCAATAGAGCATGATAATATAAAATATAATCATAAAATAAAAAGACATGATAAAGAGCAGGAAAAACTTGCCTCAGCAGGAACTTTTTTCAGACATGAATTAACAAACTCTTTAATTGGGCGAGAAAAATGATCATCCAACTGGACATAAAGAAAGTAAATGCTCTTAATCAGTGGGTTTGACCTTAGAGGAAACTTTTAAAACAAATAACTTAAATCAACATGATAGCAAGAGAATGAATGAACCTGTGGTGGATTTTCTCGGGGAATAATAAAAAGAACCCTCATTGGGTGAAGATCAGAAAGTGGGGGTTCCCCTTTAGCCATCTCAATCACAGTTATGCCCAGAGACCAGATATCTGCCTGCATCAAGCAAATAGTCAAACAAGGTCATGTTCCTGACTAGGAAATCCCAACTGGTTGAAAATTTTAGGCAAAAAGAATCATGTAGAGAAAAGGGTGTAATGTACTAGAACAATAGCAGCAAGATATTAAATAAATCAACATTCCAAAATCAAGATTCAAGAAGTTACCTTCTCATTGTACCCTTCTGAATTTTGAATCACTTCCGGAGCCATCCAAAATGGGGTCCCTACAAATGTCTGTTATTGTCAAGACAGATTAGTACACAGCAGCAGAAGTTTACATTGTGCTGTTAATAGCTACTACTCCGTTTACAGGACAGAATACATAGATTCATAAGAATTTCAATTTATTTAAAGAAGAAAATTTAATAAAATAAAATAAGAGGAAGACAAACTACAATGCTCATCAGGAATGGGAGCATGGGCAGCAGCATAAAGAGCAAAGCAGGGGCATTCTACTCAAAGTTGTTAATAATCATTACATAAACCTTTCACAATTACAGAACAAAAAAGAAAAAATAAAATGGCTACAGATTTGAAATCAGCAGAAAAATATTTTATCTAGCCATAGCTTGAAAAGGTTAAAAACCAATGCTAACGAACTCACACTATTACTCGACCAGAACCCAGTAAGTAGCTCAGTGATTAGTCAGTAATTAAGCTTTATCATCCACTAATCGTTCAATTTGCTTAACTCAGCACCTTAGAGAGTAGCGAGTACTAGATTCTACTGGAGTTTTAGAACAGTGTTAAAACAATTAAAAACAAAATTTTGAGAAAAACAAATGTGCTCAATGACCATAGTGAGAAGATATAGTTTCATTCATAAGACAACTAAAGCGTAATCTTCTACATCAAACTGAAGATTACAGAAAACAATCAAATCACATAATCCCTATTCAAAGAAAAATAACTTAGTAATACAAGCACCTCATTAATACAGAAAACTTTCTATGGGAAAGACGAGAGTATATAAGCATGCAAACTATATGTATAGTACATAAATGTAAGTGTCAAAATGATAGCAGATCCATATTCCAATGAGTAGATGTGAGTGGTTACTGTAACTTTTTTTTTCTCATTTGGCCTTTTGCATTTCCAGCTAATTTGGTCTTAATATGATATCTAAAATATGGAATTTGCTTCACAACACCTTTTGAAAGTTAGATAGCAAAGAAAATTACTTCAGGAAACTGAAATAACAGAGAGTCGCTGATGAATTTCTTAGTCCCCGAAAAAAGAGTTAAGAAAGGAAAAAATAAGAAGTGATTATTTAAAACTACAACCTTTATGTCATAGCCAAAAGATTCCTAGATCAACACAATCTTAACATACACAAAGTTACCTTTCTCCTTGATATTGTTCTTGTCAATTGTGCAGAAACACCAAAATCTGCAACCTGTTACAAAATCACAATTTTATTTTCACCTACAGTATCTATTCATCAAAATCAATATATATTTTATACAACAAATAGAAAAAAGTACCTTAACGTCACCATTCTCTGTCAATAAAATGTTTGCCGCTGCCAAACATAATATGTATTAGTATTAATACTTATCCAAATCTAGTAAGGAAGAAATCACCAGCAGAAATTAGTAAGACAAGCATGGCAGGAAACATTCTCAGCCACACAGAAGATTCCGAAATCTCCTTTCTAAGGACAATAAAATACGTCATAAATTCGACACCTTTTATATCTCTGTGAATTTTCCCTTCAGTATGTAAATATTCAACTGCATGTAGCAAGTCACGCACAATGCAAGCAATTGAAACTTCATCTAGTGGTTGACCTGATTGGAGCTGCAGGAGAAATTGTGAATCAATAATCTACAAACAAAGATTTTAAACGAATAATATTGCATTGCATCCTACTGTAATTTAACAATAGAGATCGATGTACAAAAATCATTGAAAATAAATGTTTGTGTACACACATAAATTTCAAACTGTACAAGCAGAAGTAAAAATTCAGGTAGAAAGCTGCTTTACCATCACATACAAAATGTCAAAACAGTTTGCCATGCTAAAAGTGGAACAATTAATACATATACTTTTTAGTTATTTCACTATAACAATCATTTCCACATTTGTAGTATGTTGCTGATATCTTACAAGCTGTTTAAATGAAATAAAAGATAAGAAGATTTAAATCAGATAGCCAAAGCAACTAAACACCTGTGCCTTAAGCTAAATGGTAAATGCTAACACTCACAACTATTAAAAAGAAAGACTGTAAGCAATTCCACCTATAGTATAAATGGTATACAAGCAGAAGATCGAAGCACCAAGAGCTATCTTATATTATCATTGTTGTTGTGTTCAAGTAGCAGTTGTTATCTCATCATAAACAGCACCAACCAACTAAACTATAATATGCTAACAAGTTTCTCAAAGAAACTTTACTCCAATCCTTCCATGAGCAATGAACTGATAAAAAATAATAATATATTTATTGCCCAGCCAAATCACATCATGCAAAAATGTAAATAAATAAAAGATCTAATTTAACCCTCAAACTGTAAAAAGAACCAAGTACTGAAGTAACCTACTAGATCAGCAACAGAGCCACCAGCCATGTATTCCATTATAATCCACAATTTCGTCTGATTTAGGTAAGAGCCATAATACTCCGTGATATAAGGAGATCGACATTGTGATAAAACAGAAATTTCCTGACACAAAGTTAAGATATATAAGCAACTAAAATTAAACATTGAATCATTAGGAAGGTAGTTCTCTAAAGTATATTAAGTACCTTTTGGATGTCGTCAATCTCATCCTCTCTGCAGCAAAAGAATAACGTACAGAGCATTAATGACATAAAATCATACAGATCAAAGAACCAAATATATGCTCCAAACAACTATAACAACTTATATTTACATAATATAAGTGCTTCTAAAACCAAAAAGGCTCCTCGCAATTTGCACGGTTTCAAAAATGCACATATTTAAGGAAGCTGGAAACTCCATTCAAATACTTAATCACTTATATGACTGCTAACAGACATGAATCATCATAAGTTATTTTACCACTATCAATTCCAAAAAGTTAATAATATTTTATCATTATAATTTTCACTACATGAATCAAAAGTACTGGAACATGTTCGAAATCCAATTCTGAACTGGAATAAGTAATTAGATTTCTTATTGTCCAAGGCACAAAGCAAACATTTCTTTACTGCAAAGATATATTTGATCCTGTCCTGTCCAATTCCTATTCACCTTCTAATAAAATGCACATCCTACTATTCAATTATTCCACATGGCACGAAGAAACATAAAATAAAAAATTAATAAAAACAAAATCACTCTATATCAGACTGAAATAATCTTTCATCAATTAGCAGAATATGTAACATAGAACAAGATACAATAATATACTTACGATTCCTCCAAATCAATAACTTTAATAGCAACTTCTTTATTAAGCTCCTTATCAAACCTGAAAAACAGGAAAAATACATCAACAGCCACGCTCAATAGAGTGCACTCTTTAAATTACAAACAAATAAAAACTTTTTTTAAAAGAAACTGTGATTTAAAACTTTGAAATCTCGCCATATCTAATACAAAGGAGGCACAAAGTTACATGACCACATGCATCAAATCTACTTGAGTAGCTTATCAATGATTCAAGAAAACAAAACTCCCACAATGTAATTAATCAAAGAGCTAGTAGAATAATAGAATAATTACTATAATCGTGTATCTATTTCTCTCTTGACAACTGATTCTAACATCAAATTCACAATATAAACCTTTAAGAAAAAGGGGGGAAAAAATGCTTAGTACTACATGTGACCTACTTTAGCATTTATCTTCCTATTTTTTTCCCAAGTTTTGTTCACAATTCAACAAGTTCTTCCTCCGTCACGAAACTGCATGAGAGAGCATGTAATTAAGAATAGTCACTATTACCATATTAAAAAATTTTAGTTTGTCTCGGGTGAAGGATGCAATTAAAGCAAATCTAAAATGACAAAAGATAGTTCAAATAAGTTTTGAAAAACAGCTAGTTCAAATTTATCCAAGTATGAGATATCAAAATCCAAAAAAAATTGGACCAAGAGACAAGCTCATCAAATCCAACTATCGATGGGGTAAGAGAGACTATGACTTCCCAATTCTCATCTTGCTCATTTTCTATTAGAGGTTAAGTGTTATTTTCATAACATAAAAATGACAGGTCATCTACATTAAAACTCGTTCATAAACATTATAGTCACAATGTTTTTCTAAAGAAAATATAATCATGGTTATGACATGAGACAGTACAGGACAACATCTATGTTTGAAGAGTGCTAAATTAGTTACTAGCTCATGATTCTACGAAAAGATTCCTATGGGAATGTCACATGCATTTCTGATAGTCTTTTTCTTTGGATTGTCATCTTCTACATTTTAGTTATACGAAGTTTGTGAATTATCATGAATTTTTTTCCAGTCCCAATCTTACCGTCTTGTTAGTTTACCATTTATAACCAGCAGCAAAAAACCAACAATTTACATCAAAATCTGATTTCTCAAAAGTGCAATTTGTGTATCCTAAAAATTAATGCAGTAAGCAGCAAATTTATTTCACACAAAATATTAAGTCTCTCTTCTAAATTGTGGCAAAAGCATCCAAATTTTTCAAAATGGATGACATCAAATCCAATCACCCAAACCCTTAAACAAATGTCAACCAAAGCAGCCAAGAAATCAAATATTCCACATAAAAAATTGCAGCAGGTTCATTTGATATCATTTTTCCACAGATTGATCAAACCCACACTCATTTTTAGCTAAACTCTTCCTTACGTTAAGAGAACAAACAAGGATGACCATGTCAAATAATATGGTCCAGAATCTGAACATCAACAAATGGCTCAGGTTTTCGAATACCAGATACACTAGTTAAACCCTACTCTTAAATCAATTTTCCACATTCAAGATTTTCCTTCATACAACTACAAGAAACACTAAACACACAAATGAATGCTTCAAACCAGAACAATAATCAACAATAATCAACGCCTAAACAAACACTTACGCTTTATACACATCCCCGAATGACCCTCTTCCAATCAATTCCAACTGACTAAATCTTGACCCAGCAGCCTCAAATAAACCAGCCACATCATCCATCTCTACAAACACTTGAAAGTAGACAATACAACCGCAACCCACTCAGTTCAAATCAAATATCAAACCCACATTCTTCAACACCCACTCAATTCTCCCAAATGGGTGTGGAAAAACTCTCTATATAGCCCCAAAACAGCAATCCTGCAACACAATTCAAGACACCTCCAACTCCATTAAATGCTGCAGCAGCAACAATAAAAAATAGCAGAAATCAAAATAGCCAAATCGCCAAAATCGAAGAGGATCTCAATTAAAATGTGGAGTGGAAATCACACATTGCAGATAGAAAATTTACACTCAAAGCAAAAGGAGAGAATATAGCGATAAGTTAAACCCAAAAATCGATCGAATTGCGACAAATTTCGTTAGGTGAAGAGATAAAAGTGACAACCCAACAGAATTTCTTGATTTGTGAATTCAATAAACAAGTAAATGATAGCGAAACTACAACTTACAGGCTGGCTTGAAATTAGCGACATGTTTCATTAAGAGAAGAGATTTGTTTAAATGTTGTTTTTGTTACCTGCTAGTATCCAACGGTGACGATGAAGACGGTGGTGATGATGACGAAGATGATGGTGATCTTTCTTTCTCTTTTCACACTTCTCTCTCTGTGATTGCAGGGACGCTTTCAGAGCTACAAACGAGATAGATACAAACACGACTGTTTTTTCTATGTTTTCTGATTTGTAATTATTCATTTTTCGATTTTTTTTCACCCAACCCCGAAACGCAACGTTTTGTTTTTTCCTTATTTACAAAATTAGACTATTAACAATAATATTAAACGCACAATATTAAATAAAAACAAAGCTATCATAAATCATATACAATAGTTTTTTTTTTTTTTTTTAATGACCTCGTATATGTATTTAACATCAAGCTATACATAAATGTGTCATATCATACAATAATTTTTAAAAACTATTATATTGATAGAATAAATTTTAAAAAATCAAGTTAATCAAAAAATTTAAGTTGCTAAAAGTAATAGTATAAAATTAAATAAAGTAAAATAAATTTTGTAACCTTTTTTAAATTCTCTAAGTTAATAGTTATCATTTAATAAATTTATATACTATATAATTATCATGCAGCATTTTAGATTTTTATCATTTATCAAATGATTTTTTAAAAAAATATATTATTAATATTAAATTTTATATTAAAAAATTGCTATGCTATATATTAATTTTTTTATCATTAAAAATATAATGTACTGAACAATATTTTTTTAAAAAATGCTATAAATAATCATATATTATTTTTTATTGTATATAAAAATTAATTTAATAATTTATAATCTATATTTTTAATTAATATTATTTAATATGTGACATTTGTTAATAATAGAAGTATGTTTAAAATATTTCATTATTATATTTTAAAATAGGCATAATGGTCTCAGAAGCTCCTGAATCTGACTTTATTTTTCAAGTTAGCCCTTAAACTTTACGGAGAGTCAAATTAGCCCCTCAACTTTTAAATTGTGGATCAATTAAACCCTTTTGCTGATATGAATGTTGATCTGACAGTAAAAAATGTTAACTTCAAAATATTAATTAAGTCCTCCACATCATAAAAAGGGTTTATTTGACACAAAATTTAAAAGTTAAAAGACTAAATTGACCATTCGTGAAGTTGAAGGATTAACTTAAAAAATATAACCAAGTTCAGGGACATGTAAGACCTTTATGCCTTAAAAATATAATATAACATTTCACTGACCTTTACATGTTTTATAAATTTATATAGTAATATATATAAAAACCAAAATACTCAGATTTCATAAGCCATTAATTCAAGTCTATTTATCTTATTAAAGTCTATTTGAAATTTAATTTGTAATTGAGATATAAAAGTTCAAATAATAAAAATAAAATATTGAACCTATTTAAATACATGAGTTTTTCACTTTTAATTTTTTAAATTTATTCGAATATTAAAAAAAAACATTTTATAAGCTCTTTTAGGAACAATTAAATATAGTAAATTTTTGAAAATGGTGTTTATTTCTATTTGTCTGCCGTTAAAAACCAAAATAGAAGTAATTACAAATTAATTGATTATCTCTATCCAAATTTATGTATAGAGAAGAGTTTGCGTGGTTATGTTAGTCCAAATCTATGTATACAGAAGAGTTTGTATAATTATGTATATTAACATTATTGTTTTAAGGTTATTTCCGAAAACTCCCCATTTTTTCAAACGTTTCATTTTAAGAATTTGGTTTTGAAAAGTTTTGGAAAATCACTCCAAAATCAAAATCACTAGTGGTTTTAGTATTTTTGTGAGCGGTTTTGGTGTTGTATGAGTAATTTTGATTTTAGGGAATTTCCGAATCTCCAAATTAAAACATATAGAATTTCAAAACCACTCATACAACACCAAAACCGCTCACAATAATATCAAAACCACTAGTGGTTTTGATTTTTGGGTGGTTTTCCAAAACTTTTCAAAACCGGGTGCTTAAAGTGAAACGTTTGAAAAAATGGGGTGTTTTTGAAAATAACCCATTGTTTTAATTCCTTAAGGAAATTTGTGGGTTAGATTAGGTTAGAGTTTGCTCTTCAAAGTGTTTTGGTTTGCGATCTCCATTTATTCAAAGCGTTATTCTTTTAGAGGTTTTAGATAACCTACTCCTATCATGCTTCCTTTGTGTCGTTATATTTTACTATCTGATATTTATATATACTTCCATTCTATTTATATATACTCCCGACCTGAATACAAGAAAATTTAAGTATAGATTAGAATTCGAATATATTAAACCATAAATTACAAACCATCAAACTCTTTTCACCGGTTAGGTGCAAACAAAACAAATTCTCGTCATAAAACAATAAGACTAAGTATGTATTATTTTAGATTTATTATTTTTTTTTTATCTTAATAAAAGAATATTGTAGGTAAATATCAAAATAGTTTTTTTTTTTTTTAATAGTTGTTAATCACAACAGAACTGTTGTTTATATCTTCGAGATAAACCTTTTATATTTATCTCTTTGTATATTTATCACTTTAGTATTCTTGTACTCTATTTAGTTTTTATGTATATCTGGTAGTTACATTATCTTTATATAAAGGCACATTACCTTTCAATGAATACACATTTATCAATCCAAAAAATTATTATTCTTTTAATTACTTTATATGGTATCAGAGATTTGATCCATATGACTCTTCTTCTGATTTCAAGTTCCCCTCTATCACTCTATCTATATCATCTTCATCTTCTTTCTCTATCAAATTAAACTCTAAAAATTATCTTTTTTTAAAAACTCAATTTACACTTATTCTCAATTTTCAAGATTTTTATGGATTCATCGAAGGATCTCATCCTCCTCCTAAAACAATACACACTTCATCCATCGATGATACCTCTAAATCAAACCCAGAGTTTGAACAATGGTTCATAAAAGATCAATGCCTCCATTATTGGCTTATTACTTTCCTTACAGAAGATGTTTATCGGCTCATAATTGATCACACTTCATCTTATGCTGTTTTGCAGGTCCTCGCTAATGCCTTTGACTCGATATCTCAGAATCTTCAACTTCAACTTCACATGGAACTGCAAGAATTGAAAAGGCCGATTTTACCATCTCCTTCTATCTTCAGAATTTCAAATCTCCAGACAATGAACTCAATGACGCTGGACGTCCAATTTCCTTTGTAGAATTCAATGCATTCATGACGCGGATCAGTTAGCATTGAAATTTATGGAAGACTTGGACCGGGTCAAGATTAGAAAGAATCCATAATTATTTTAGGATTTATTATTTTAAAGTTTATTTCCTAATAGGATTTAAGGTTTATTTTCCTTATTTGATTTATTTGTTTTCTTTTTAGTTTTTCTAAAATATTAAGGAAATTCCTTCTTAAAATGATTCTATTTGCTTAGGTAGTAACCCTATATAAGGGGCTTCCTTTCATAAATAAAATATCTTTCATTTTTCAACTTTTCAATATCTTATTTCTCTAAAATAGATTTTCCCCTTGGATTAGGGTTTATCTTCCCTTGGATTAGGGAGCTTTATCGTCCCGGTCAAACGAAATTGGTCACCTAACACTCGTGACCGAGTATAATCAGTCTATCAAAACTCGTGACCGAGTATAATCAGTCTATCAAAACTCGTGACCGAGTCTAATCAGTCTTTATCTTATATTTTTTCGCTTCCGTCCTGCGTCAGTTGGTATCAGAGCAGTGTTCGTCCATGGAGGATAATCAAAATGCAATATCAGAGATGGAGACTTTTCGAGCATATTGTCGAGTTGGAGATGCTGTTTGCAGGATAATTATAGATGGTTGCAGTTATGAAAATCTAATTGCTGAAAAGTTTGTGGAGATCCTATAATTACCAACAGATGTCTCATCCTTCACCATACAAGGCTTTTTGGAATAAAGAAGGTATGTTGATTGAAGTCAATCAAATCTGTAGAGTACCTATTTCGATGGGTAAATCTTATTCAGATATTGTTATTTGTGATGTTATGGGTATTGATACGTGCAGAGTCTTATTGGGGCAACCTTGGTTATTTGATCTGAATGTTGTATATAAAAAAGAAAATAATTCGTACAACTTCAGATGGAATAAAAAGAAGATTGTGATCTTGCCTACTGGATCGGTGAGACCATCTAAATTGGAAGAAAAATCTACAATAACAAAAGTGAAAAGTGAGATCATGATCAAATCTGATGGTGATATTTTAATCGAGAAGGATTCACCTAAAGCTGCAGAGAAAATAGAAGTAAAAGCAGACTCAATTTTGTTAGAAGCGGAAGTATATTCTATTTTGCCAATAGCTGATGTGGATTTTGCTATCAGCCTTCCATATACTCAAGCAAAAGTAGGCTCAATTTTGCTAGAAGCGGAAGTAGATTCTATTTTGTCAAAAGCAGATGTGGATTTCGTTATCGGCCTCCCATGTACTCAATGTGAATCTGACTTTATTTTTGTTACAGTTAACAACTTTTCAAAAATGGCGCACTTTATTTTCTACAAGAAATCTAGAGATTTAGATCATCTTTCCAAAATATTTTTTTTAAAGATTATTTGTCTTCGCAAGATCTTCAAACTATTATTATCGAAGACAATATACATGTGGAAGAAAATAAGGTGGAAATAATTTGACACTCTCCAAATATATTTGATGAGAACTCGAGGACGAGTTCTTCTAAAGTGGAAGGGAATGATGCGGATCAATTAGCCTTGAATTTTATGGAAGACTTGGATCGGGTCAAGATTAGAAAGAATCCATGATTATTTTAGGATTTATTATTTTAAAGTTTATTTCCTAATAGGATTTAGGGTTTATTTTCCTTATTTGATTTATTTGTTTTCTTTTTAGGTTTTCTAAAATATTAAGGAAATTCCTTCTTAAAAGGATTTCTATTTGCTTAGATTGTAACCCTATATAAGGGGCTTCCTTTCATAAATAAAAAATCTTTCATCTTTCAACTTTTCAATATCTTATTTCTCTGAAATAGATTTTCCCCTAGGATTAGAGTTTATCTTCCCTTAGATTAGGGAGCTTCATCGTCCCGGCCAAACGAAATTTGTCACCTAACACTCGTGACCGAGTATAATCAGTCTATCAAAACTCGTGACCGAATCTAATCAGTCTTTATCTTATATTTATTCGCTTCCGTCCTGCATCAAATCATTTATCGAAACATTGGTTATGAATATCATCCCATTATCAGTGCCCTGAATTTGAGAAGTGAACTCGTGTCCTTTTATGAGCTTCATGGACATCTTGTGGCTCACGAATTACTTCAAAAAAAATTCTAATGAACATGTTACAAACTCTCACCATATTATAAACTGTATTCCAAATATCGAAATTACTTAGCTTTTCATCCTTTTGGATGCTCAGTTTTTCCATTATTGAGACCATACATGTCCCATAAATTCTCTTTTCGCACTCATGAATGTGTTTATCCATGCCGCATATAGATGTCTTGATGCACAAATAGGTCGTATTTATCTTACCAAACATGTTCATTTTCACTCTAATGTTTTTCCATATGTAGATATGTCATTTTATTATCTAAGGGACACAATGCAGATTCACCTTGGCTTACTGTGACATGTACTAGTTCACTTCACACTAAAACTCATTCATCTAATCCTCCCCCACCATCCACCGACTTACATCCACCACAACCTCTTCTTATCTCACCTCCTCTTATCTCACCTCTTCATTCCTCCAACTTAAATCCACCCTTCTATAGAGATGTCGCTCGCCCCAATTGTAAAGTCTGACCTCCGACGGATGACTTGAGGTGCGGTGGTCGAGTGCCACCTTATCACATAACCAGTCTTAAGGCTGACCACTAGCCCCACAAACCACCATTATATTTTTCAGCATGTTTTGTCCTCACTCGCAGGCTCTCTAGGAAAACTTCCTAAAAGGTCACTCATCCCAAGATTACTACAAGCCAAACACGCTTAAATTTAGAGTTCTCAAGTTTTGGGCTCCCGAAAAATAACGTGCACATTGGTGATATGGGTAGCCCAGAACTTGAGAACTTCAAAGTTAAGTGCGCTTAGCTTGGAACAATTTTGGGATTGGTGATCTTCCAGAAAGTTTCTAGATAGCATGCGAGTAAGGACAAAGTATGATAGAAAGCGTAATACTAGTCTGTGAGGCTAATGGTCAGCCTTAATACCGGTATAACAATGATGTGGCACCCTCCCACCACGCTTCGTGTCCTCCAGGGGCGGATGTTACACTAATCTGATCACCAAAAATTGAAGTCACTCTATGTTTCTCCATCCAAGCCCTAAACCCAAAAAACATTCATACACTGCTACCACTTCCATAACACAGGAACCAAAATCTTTTATTTAGGCTAATAGATTTCAGGACTAGAAAGTTTCCATGTAGGATGAAATTAACGCTTTGCTTCAGAATCAAACATGGGTTCTAGTCCAATATCCTGTCAGTGCAAATGTAATCAAGAATAAGTGGATTTATCGAATCAAGCGGCGGTCTGATGGATCCATTGAAATGTATAAAGCCAGACTCGTGGCAAATGGATTTACTCAGTAATTTGGTATTGATTATGGAGAGACTTTCTCACCAGTAGTCAAGTTTACTATAGTTCGTACAGTACTCTCCATTATTATAGTTCAAATTTGGGAGGTGAGGAAACTTGACATATCGAATGCCTTCCTTCACGGTTTCATTGACAGGGAGCTATACATTGAGCAGACGATTGGATTTGTGGACCCCAATAATCCAAATCATGTTTGTAAACTTCAGAAATATTTATATAGGTTAAAACAAGCCTATATTCTTTCTTTGTTTATTCTTACGGTGCTAACAAATTGTTTGTTGTTATTTATGTTGATGGTATCTTTGTCACAGATCCAACATCATCTATCATTCAATGGTTTGTTAATCAATTACAAAGCGCGTTTTCCGTTCGTGATTTAGGTGACATTCATTACTTCTCGGTCATTGACATAACACGATCAAAGCAGGGGATACTTTTGTCTTAGTCTAAATATATAGAGGATATTTTACAAGCCACAAACATGGTTGGTTGCAAGGGTTGTAACACACTAATGGCCTGTAACACCCGAACCCCCGCCCCGACGGAAAGGGAACGCAGAGACCGGATGTCACATGCGAAAGACAAATAACAAAACATACAAATAACAGATAGTCAAATAATACAAATCATGTAACGTCCGCAAATTGGGCCTAGAAGTTAGGGCCAATTTGAAATTCTTACATGTTTGATTTTCGATACATTCCACTTCGGAATAAGTTGAAATACTATAAAGGGCAATGATGAGATTAGAAAATTTATTTTGAAAAGAAAATACTAGGATCAAAAACCTTTATTTAATTTGAAATTAAATATTCAAAAACGGACTTTGAAATCAGAATTGGGCTTTTAGGATAAAACTTGATTCAATTGGAAGCATGGAGTCAAAATTATTTTTGGACTTGGAAAAATATGAATTTTGAATCTAAACGTCAAATTTTGGCAAAATTACAATTTTGCCCCTCTTAGCGGAAAAATTCGGATTTTTGAAATCGATGGTGATTTTTAATTCAAAACTTGAAAATAAATTTTTGGAGAAGTACAGAAAAGTCGGAATTGAGTTTTGGTGGAAAACGGGCTCGGAATTGGATTGGGCCCAAACTTGACCCAATCTAAAACTAAAGCCCACATGTGTGTATAAGAACACACACCCACCACCACACTCACTCATTCTCCCCTATTCTTCTTCTTCCCCCTTCTCATACGTATCCTTTTATTCTCCATGGCCAAAACCCTAACTTTTATTTCTCTCATTTAATCACTCCAACCACCATCAATTTTCCCATTAGTTTCATCAACAACATTCAAGGAGGTCATTGAATGCTATTTGGAAGTTTTGAAAGCTATATTTTTCATGGGTAAAAATCTCTTCTCTCTCTACACTTGATGGTTTTTGAATTAATGATATGGGTTTTGTTTCATGATGCTTATAAATTGTTTTTGAGTTGATTTTAAGTGTTAAACATATGCCCTAATTTCCATTAGAGTTTAGATGTTAAAAGCCCTAATTTTCACTATTGTTGTTTTGTTTTGCTTGAGGAGAAATGATTTTTGTTGGATAAATATTGTTAAATAATGATCCTAGGTTGTTAATAAATGATTTTGATTTATTTCCAACCCATTTGTAGAACCCTAATCTCATCTATTTGTGTTAATGCCCTTAATAGCTATGTTATGTGATGATTGAATTGTGTTGGAGTCTTGTGATTATGATGGTGATGATGTTATGATTGTAGTGTGATAGTTGTATATTGGTGATGGCTTAGAACAAGTGGAAACCCTCACGGGAGCGGCTTTCTAACTTGTGGATCGACGGATGGGAGGTTCGTATTTCCGTTTTTAGCCCTATACACTTGTTTGTTATTGGTTGATGCATTGAATATTTGTTTACTTGTAATTATGCCATGAAATTGGTTAAATAAGATAACCATCCAAAAGTTGATATTAGGAGCATACTTGCATGTTAAGACGCTAGAGCATGTATGTAATGCATGTAGAATCATGCTAGGCGCTGCTTTGGGAATTGAAGTTTTGGGTGGACCGAGTCCACATTGTTTGCGGATATTGAAGGGCATAGGTTAGAGACTTATCTTTTCGCTATTGATTGTGGATGCTTGAAATGGTGTTGACATGTATTTGGTAAGACATGTTGGTTGTTACATTACTTGATACTTATAAACATATTGCGTTTATGACTATGTGAAAGTGCATATGTGTTCGCCTTGTGGCTAAACGATTTCAAATGACAATGTTGTCTTGGTACCTCTAAGAAGTCAAATGTGCAAACGAAAGTTATAAAAGAAATGATAAATTTGTGATTGTGGTTGAATCACTAAAACGGATAATTGCCCTTATTATAGCTAGTTAGCGAATGTAGTGGCATGCCATAGGGAAAAATGAGAATTCTCAACATGTGTATACATAAACGATAAATTGGCATTGGGGCAAAAAACGAACGAATTGAGTGACGACTCTTAACGGGTGTGACGGCACCACAGCCTTTTGGCCTAACGAACGAATCCAAAGGTAGATGACCGACTCGAGGGAGAGTAAATCGGCTCTACGGATTATTGGTCTTCGGACCCCAACGAGAGCTTGGCTCTAAAACGATGGCTTCGGCCCTAACGTCCCGTTTTCACTAATCAAGCTAGAATTAAGGGCGATTACTTAAAAATGGAGTAATGTGTCTATTGAACTTGATTGTTGAGTATTTGAAATTGGTTGGTCATATTATGGAAACTTAACTTGTCAAATGTTTTTGAACTAGAAATATTTCGACTTGGATTGTTTGAACTTGAATGTTGAACTTCAAATGTTTCGGAACTTGAATTGTTTAGAACTTGCAATATTTTAAACTTGCTTCATATTGAACTTGAAATGTCGTTGATGATGATCTTGATGATGTATTGATATTGTCTTGCTAATGAACTTGAAAAGGTTCTTAAACTTGAACTTGAACTTGATGATACTTGATGAGGAAATTGGTTAGGTAGTAGGAAAGACTTCCTAATGAACTTCATAACAAAATGACATTGTTATGGATATTGGAAATTTGGAATTGATATGAACATGCTTGGTAATCAAGATGACTAATGAACTTGACTAAGAGATCATGACATGTCTTGTGCATAATCTTGATGCTTTGGAATGTTTGTTTAGTAAGCCAACCCTTAGTCCAGTACTCTTGTCTAGTGGTGTGATCCTAATATGTTTTTGTCAAGTTTAAATAGGTCTTTGTTAGCTTAATTGGCTAAATTATGAATTGGGGAATCATATTGAATGTCTAATAATCAACTTGTTGTTAACTTGGTTGGTAAATGTTGGTTTTACTTGAATTGGTATTGAAATGGTGGAATAAGTAGGAACTTGAAAATTGGAAATTGTTGTCTTGTGTTGCTGCTGCAACAAGTTGACCAAATAGGCAACTTGTTCAGTTTCGTTCGCCCAAATGGATGGGTCTCTTGACAAATGGATTGTTTGTATGTATTGTTTGATATGCATAGATGATGTGTTTAAAATTTGGTTGCATTCCGATGTCGTTTGGTCGGGTTTTGAAACTGAGCAAATCACTCAGATGGTGACCTGAGAAGTGTCACTATTCTGCCCAAGACAGGGCACGTCCGCTGCCAAGTTTTCCTTGTCCGCTGCCAGCGGATGGTGGCAGCCAACGAGGACAGCGAGCGCCGTGTTCGCTGCCAATTTTCCTTCGTCCGCTGCCAGCCAACGGTGACGGCGGATGGACTCCTGGAGCGCCACAATATTACCTTTCCAACTTGTCGGTCTTCGTTCTCCCTCATCCGAACTCCGATTTAGGTGCCGTTTGTGGCTATGAATTCGTCGTTAAGTCTATTTTCCAACTATATCTTCAGATTTTGAAAATATGATCATATTTATATCCAGATTTTAAATCCCCTCCAAGTGTTTGTAAATTTCAGCTTTTGGAAAAATACGTGTAACTAGTATAAGTTTTGTATCCGGACTCCAAATTGAGTCCTGTTTGTTGCTGTGAATTTGTGATGATGTCCTTTAATTACTATATATTTTGAATTTATAGAAATAAATCAATGATATTGCAAGGATTTTAATCTTCTTTAAATGTACGAAACATCCTATATTTAGGAATCGAAATTCTTGAATTAAAAACCTCTTGATTGAATCGTTTCCAAAACTTTTTGAATCTTTCACGAGTATATTTAATTGCAAGTAAACTCACCTACTTGTGACCATTTTTGAAAATTTATTTTGTTATCAAATATCTTGTCGACGAAGTATCTTTAAAGGTATTTAAAAACCATAAAGTCTTGTAACATGAGAACTTGCAATGTGGTCAATTTGTTGATTGCTTCTTGTTCAATAAATGACCTTGTATCTTTTAATTGTTACTTGATACCGAACTATAATTCAGTGTCCAGTTCGGTATCGAGTTCGGTTAGAGAGCATATTTTTCATCTTCACGGGTTACCGAATTATAATTCGGTAGGGAGCTCGGTATATAGCTCGGTCAGAGGGTTTGTCTTTCAATTGTGTGTTACCTAATTGTAATTCGGTATACAATTCAGTAGTGAGCTCAGACAGAGGCGTTTTGAGTCATGCATTGGAGTCACTGAACTGTAATTCGGCATACAGTTCGGTATTGAATTCGGTCAGGGACGTACTATTGCATTTCATGTGTTACCGAATTGTAATTCGATATATAAATCGGTAGGCAATTCGAAATAGTTTGGTAATGTGTTTAAAACCTGAAAATTGAATATAATCGTGGCTTGATTAAACCCCATTGATTAAAGATTGAAATATTCGATTGTTGAATTGATTGGTGATCTCCTTAAGTCGAGGTGTTTGGACTAAGCGGAGTTTGGCTCACAAGTCTTTTGTAATGATTGATCGTCATGAGGTAATTGTATTGATTCACTTAATCGAATTGATCGTCTTGATGACTTAATTGAAATGATTGTCTTGATTAACTCGATTGTCTTGATTATCGTATTGATCGCATTATTGATTGATGGATACATATGGTTAACGTTAATGAGAAATGAGATTAATCTTAATGATTGGTAAACCATAGAATGAGCATGAATGTGTGACATAGCATGCCTCGAATGATACACTAGCATGATTGATTGCTAGGAATTGGTTGTGTTTGACTTCTATGAGTTAAGGTGAGCTTAGAGATGCTCACATTAGAATTACATTGTGTGTTAAAGCATTGCATATTGACAGAAAGGTAAGAGCATTTGCGTGTGCTTGTTTGGGACATGGGATGCGAACCAGGCGTGTGCCTGACCTTTTTTCTTTTTCTTTTCCCCGTAAATTGTGTTATCAGGTTCGATCGAGCACGACATGTGGTATTTGAGCTCTCATGGTGAAGTTCACTAAGGTTGTAATCACCCATACATGTATTTTAGAATTTTATCATATTTGTAAATGAGCTTATAATATATTTGAAGTATAGTTGTAAAATATGTTTTATTCATTTGGAATTTCTAAATATCATCTATGTATGATTTAAACCACGTATCATATGTTCAAGAAAGTAACATCTTTATTCGTTTTCTGCACAAATATCATATAAAGTGATAGACTTTTGAAATATTTCTAAGTGGTAAATCGCAACTGCATCGTTAATGTGGCGGTTCGGGCACCCGCTACATTCTTAACCGGGACGGGGGTTCGACGCTACAAATCATATTCAAATCTGAAAGACAGTTCTTATAAATCCAAATTAAAATAGTTCGAAAATAAATCCAAATCCAAATTGTAGTTGAACTACTAGTTCCAAATGAAAGACAATTACATAAAAATATCGTAAGTGTAATTAATCTGAAAACAAATCCAAAACCTATGCAGCGGGTTCAAAATACAGAAATAAATCCAACAAAGTAAATTGATATGAAATCCAAATCTGAAGAGGATGCCATGTGAATGCTTGATGCTAGTGATATCATGTTATCCCACTTGACTGTTTGAACTCAGCAATTCCATTCCCAAAAAGGGTTCAAAACATACAAAACAAAAATAGAAACAACGAAGGGTCAGACTATCGATGTCTGGTTAGTAAGCCAATGCCCAACAAACACATACAGATGCGTCTTATTAAACAGGATAGTATGTCATCCACAAATGCAAGTTAGTTAACAACCAAAGGGTACAAACAGAAGCAAACAAGTTGATTAACAAATCCAGTTATCCCAAAATTAATCCCCTTTAAGTGATCTAGGATAAATGATTACAGATTATTGCAATTACCGACTGAAAAAGGCTTTACAGTTATCAAATTATTTTCAGAAGGAAGACCGTAACCGAATAGTAGTTCGGTAAGCAGTCCGGTAGGTTATACGGTCAGAGAGCATTACCAGACTTACCGAATTGTAGTTCGGTAAACATTCCGGTAAGCTATACGGTCAGAGAGCAATTATACGAATCCAAGGAAAGTTTAAGTGACAGTTCGGTACCTATTCCGATATGAAGCTCGGTCAGAGAGTTTCAATTCTTTCAGACATGCCGAATTGTAATTCGGTACCTAACTCAGTGAAGAGTTCGGTCAGAGAGGTTGAACAGTCTTCGGAGGTTCATACCGAACTACAGTTCGATAACTTATTCGGTAAGTAATTCGTCCAGAGAGTGAATCTAATGATCTCCAGTCTGACCGAATTGTATTTCGGTAACCAGCTCGGTAAGGAGTTCGTCTAGAGACCATCCTACGTTCAGTTTTCCAGTTTTAAGTGACAGTCCGGTATCTAATCCGGTAAACAGCCCGGTTACGGACCCTGAGCAATTTTTAAGCCTATTTCAAGTTATTTCGATCGACAAACAAAGTCTAGCTACCTAGTTGGGTCTAATCCAAGCACTTACAGCCAATTAGTAGTCACAATAAACCCTACCCAATGTTAGAACCCAAAAGAAAACAACTAGCAGCAGCCAGAAATAAACCACAACATATCCAACACATAACCAGAAGCAGAAACACATCATTATCACAGAGTTCAGATTACCCAAATTAATTAGGTGTTTAACTTACCAGGCCTGTCCTTAGTCTAATAACAAAATCGGAAACAAAACAGATAGATAGGGTTAAACCCTCAGAGATGGATCAAAGATCCCAGAGATGATGCCGTCGCATCCAGAAATGAGCCAAGCTCCAGAAATGATGCCGTCGCATCCAGAAAATGGTTGGCAATCATGGCCATATACGCTTTCGTGCATCGATGTATACATCTAGTTTTCCCTAACAGCATGCTGGTCTTATCGTATTAACCTTAAGACAGGACTTTAGCAGATTACAAAATTCAGTTTTCATATAGCAGATAGATAGCAAACAAATGTGGACATAAATTCATATGTCCGAACATGATCAAATAATAGGACAGCAATATTCTCAAGCAAATTATATCAAATGCAGCAGATTAAGTATTCAATCATAGATTTCAACTTATTTTAGTTTAACCAGTTCGCAAACAAATAAACAAACAAATCAAACAATAGTGAAGGCGTAAACATGGCTACTAACCTTATTCGCTAATCCAAAATATCACCGAAATTACTCCGATTGACGATCCCCAACTTGGTCTACACCAAATCAAGAATAATCCATAAATTCCCAATTCACGAAAGTTAGAGTTTATACCCAAAAAGTAATTAAAAATCAATTTAAACCCAATATACCCAAATCATGAAATTGAATCAAGAGTTTCAAAACCCAAACTATAATAAGCAAAAACCCCAAATCAATTCGTCAAACCCTAATCTAAACCAAAATCCCAAAATCAATAATATGCTTTAAAACCAAGAGAATTAAAGAACACATTACCTAGGTGTGAAGAAAATCGAGGCAACACAACAATCCAATTGAAAGCTTAGAAAATCGCGGCTTTGAATCCGTGGAGAGGTTGGTTTTTGGTTTTGAGAGAAAAGAGATGAACACGTGAAAGCCAATTTTTAGGTTTTTGTGACAAATGAATTTTTAAAGCTTATTTTCATATTTATATGGGTGGCAAATATCACCATAAACCCACATGTTTATAAATTAATTAAAAATAACCCCATTTATAAAATAATTACAAAATCATCTCAAATATCAAATTATTTTCAAAACCAACCCAAAAGTCAACTTAGTCAAATCATTTGGTCAAACCGAAAAGTCAACATTTTTCAAAAATGCCTATTTTACCCTTAAAATGAAAATAAACAAAAATTAAGAAAAATTTCAAAATTAAGCAGACGAATAGCCCCAGATTATGGACGTGACATGGCCACATTGCCAAATTTGAGTAAAATTATGGGTACTCTTCTTCCTTCTCGCAATGAATATCAACAAGTGGTAGAGGCTCTTCAGTATGTTACCTTAACTCATTTTGATATAACATTTAGTGTCAACAAGCTAGCACAATTCATGCATTGCGCTACAGATGTTCACTGGCAAGCCCGTAAACGTCTCATTGGATATCTTCGAGCAATGTCTACATATGACTAATTGTTTCAACAACAATCAACTTATGAACTTCATTGTTATTCTAATAGTGATTGGGTAGGGTGCCCAGATGATCGGCGTTTCACTGACGGGTATTTAATTATTTGGGTCAAAACTTGGTGTCTTGGTCTTCCAAGAAACAACCCATGGTCGCTCGATCTACTACTGAAAGTGAATATAAAGCTTTGGCTAACACAACAGCTGAGGTGGCTTGTTTCACTATTGAAGGAGCTTGGGCGTTCGATGGCTACTCTAGCACAACTTTGGTGTAACAATGTCTGTGCTATCATTTCATTTGTGATCAAGTTAAATATGGTTTGGTATCTGTTAGATTTCTCAGATGTACATATCAAATTGTAGATCTCATGACCAAACCACTAGGTCAAGCTTTATTTTCATCTCATACTACCAAGCTTCGTCTTCGATATCTGACGACTCAATTTGAAAGAGACTATTAATCACAACACAATTATTGTTTTTATTTTCAAAATAAATCTTTCACATTATCTTTTTTGTATATTTACCACTTTAGTATTTTTTGTGTAACTTTATATATATAGTTACATTACTTGTATATAATATGTCGCCTTCCGATAAATTTAGATTTCTCAATTCAAAAACTTCTTTTAATTACTTTACAAATATATTGGGCAGTTACATCACTTATATATAAGAGGCACGTTGCCTTATGATAAATTTAGATTTCTCAATTCAATAACTTCTTTTTCTTTTAATTACTTTAAAATTGTAATTGGAATAGCAATCAAATTCTCAAACTTAGATTAGATCAAGTAAGTTCTTGAGATCATTTTCCACTATATAAGTAGATAATTATTGATAATCACTTACTGTTAACCTCTCAGAAAGATCCACTTAACTTTATAATATTCTCTCACTCACATGCCATATTCACTGTCCAGGCAACTTACATGTAGCTATTTACATTATTTGTTCGTTAAATAATCCAAGCTAATTTACAAGGATTAATAGAAAATTGATTTTATTTTTACTTAAATAATAAAATTAATTTTTAAAATTTACAATTGTATTTTGTTTTAATTATTATATATTTTTAATATTATACTAAAAATTAAAATAAAGAATTTTAATTAAAATAATTATAATTTTCTTAATTTTTATATGGTATTCTTTAAATTGATTTTTTATATTTGTATCATTATCGTTTTTTGCATTTGTTAATGATAACAATTATTTTTAAAAAAAAAAATCTTTCAATTTATACTTATTATTATAAATACTATTGTCCAATAAAATTATTTTAAAAATTAAAATCAATAATAAAACTATCATATTCGATAATTTTAAATACGTAATAAAAAATAGTTATAATTAAAATACAAAATAATAATGAATATTTTATAGAAATTAAAAGTATATATAAAGAAAATATTAAATTTGAATATATATAATAAAAAAATACATAAAACATATTCATTATAATAATTTACTATAACTGATTATTTTTTAATTTAAAGTAACCCAGCTCTTATGAATGAAATCTCATAAAAGCAAATTAATTGAGTCGACCAAATGTTATATATCAACACAAACACATTTATTTCACATATATCTTCAATAAACATAAATAGGATAACTAGTACTTGATTTATTAAACCCACGACTACACTACCATCAAACCTGAAATGACTTCAACATCAAGTTTAACTCGCAGAGATGTAAATTTTGACGGACGATAATGTGTATGGTTGAGATTAAAATTAATCTCATTAAATATCCTCCAATAATCGTTAATTTTTAAGATTTCTCATATTTTGTTGTAATGTGATTCTAATCGTCATAATGCAAAATAAACAAAATTATGGGCCTAGAAAAATGGGCTAACCAAATTTTGTAAGCCCAATTATGGAATTGGTTCCATGTGAAACAATTGATCGAGTTAGATCCTCATTATTTTGGATCACGTGTATACTACAGTGTTAATTAATTGAATATAATTATTAGAACATAATTACGTAATTATAGTTATTATACACTTACTTGATTCGATTAAAAAATTGTGTATATAGATGCTATATAATTTTCAATCAAAACTAATTATTTAATTATTTTATATTTTTGAAAATAATTAGTTGTATAATTAAATAATAATAAAGCAATATATTAAAAAAAATTATAATTTAAAAATATTTCTTAATATATACTACCCCCAATTCTAAAATAGGTGAAATATTAATATAGTATTCACTATTTATCAACCAATTTGGAATAATGTAGTTGGAGTGGATATTGTTTTATTTATTTTAATATCTATTTTCTAAATATTAAATTATTATAAATTTTTTTTTTATATAATTAAATATATTTACAGTTAAAAATAAATATTAGATAGCGTGTCCGTAGGAAATATTTCACCGAGTGAAAGAAGTATAAAAATTAAAATTAAAATATATATATATTAAATTTATCAGTTAGTTATAAGTCTTTCAATATTATAATAAAAAAAAATCTAAATAGTATGATAAACTTGCTTAGTAATTGAAATGAAAGAAAATCTGATATGTCAATCAATTAATGTGATAGTCACGTAGCCAACTCATTGACCACCTCCATCACTAAAATTTGACCAAAATTTATATAAATTCAATTAACATTTTGCCAAAAAAAGATTAAATCAAATTCAAAGTTAGGCTAAATGAAAAATTGATGAATCTATAAAAGAAAACATTACAATGTAGTGGTTAAGATTAGGCACACTCTACTTTCCAAAAACAGTAAGCCAACAGTAACTTCTACAAACACCACACAACACACTTCCATTCTAGTCAATAGTCTATGAATTTGAAACTGATCATGTGGATTTATTTTTAATTTTTAAATGTTAGATATATATCCTCCAATAATTCAATATATATTTGTTTTTAAAATATTTAAAATTTATCATAATAAATCAAATTAATTTTCAAAATTTATCGTTTATAAAGATTAATTTAAAATAATTTTAAAAAATATATATTATTGGTGAATTTTTATATTAAAGAGTTTTAAATTTTTAAATAAAATTAACACTGGTTTGAAGTAATTTAATTTTTTATAATAAAAATTAAAGAAGATATTATTTTTATTTAAACAGCACTAATTTATTTTAAAGAAAAAAAAAACTATGAAATATACGGTGTATTGTTGCATTTTCGTCACTGATCAATTTCACACAATTAGTAATTAATTAATTAATTAATTAATTAATTAATTGAGGAATAGATAGGACCCACAAAGATACGGTGGAGAGATGAGCTGAGCCGGTCAATGCGGAGCCAGCGGATTTCTAACACTAGATTTGTTGTTTTCGTCCGATTTTATTTATTCACTCGCGTCTTGCGACACGCGCGGGAGATATAGGTGACGTGTCCGCTTGGCCGGAATCGGCCCATCCATACCCCACTTGGGCTTTCGAGTCTGGATTCCAATGTGATCAATGCATCCATGATGGATTTCAGGATGTTCAGAGCTACATTTGAATAATTTTTTATTTTTATTTTTATTTTTATTTTTTATAAAATTTATTTTATAAATTATTATTAGAATAAAAATTTATATATTTATTTTAAAATGTAATGAAGAGAATAAACTATTTATTGATGATAAACTTACAAGTTGGGAATATTTGGATTCCACTTTCATTATAACTTGTCAAGTGTCAAGATATATGTGTATTATTGATGATCTCTTGACACATGTTTTAATTTTCATTGTATATATGTGAACATTTCTGATGAATAAAAGATACAATTTCTTTTCTTTCTGCATCTTTGTGTTACTTTGTTTCAATTTTATTTCCAATTTTGGTATTGTTCCATTAAACCTTGTAGTGTTGTTGTTCCATAAATCTGAAGATCACAATTTTCATGTTTGTTTTCTGAGACTGCAAGTGAAGTGAAAATCGATAAACTACTAAACTTAATCTACTCAATTAACTTTATATATTTTTATTTTTTTTACCCTAATTCTATTTTTATTTCACAACACATTATCAGTACGAGTATGTTCTCTGATTGCCGTTTTGCCGGATCTTTCAGATTAAAAAGTGTGATAATAATATTTTCTTTTTTCTATGTGTGCTGGAAATTACGATGAGTTTGAAATTTTTTGAAAAAATATCATTATTCACCTGAGTTGAATAAATGGTGGATCTGGAAAGTTTGAAATGATAATATTATTTATTTGAGCTGAATAATTGTATTAATGAAATTGAATCTGGAATCTGTTGACTAAAAGATGTTCTATTTTGCAGGAAATGAAAAATCTGAAATTTGATGAGCTGGAAATTTCTGAAAGAAATTATATGAAATGGTGTGATTGATTGCGAGTTAATATTAAAAACCTTTTTGAGTTAGTTGATTTCACCTTTCGCCCTATGTCTCTAAAAATTCAACTGGTTTAAAAAATATTTATTATTATGTAAATAAAAGTAACTAAAATACAAACAATGGCACATATTCACTTATTATATTGATGGATTGAATTTAATTATCCAGTAAATTAATATTATATAATTTAATTGATTGAGCTAACAAAAAGTAATTAAATGTAATACTTGTTAATTGAACAGAGATCACATGACATACACATAAAACTATTTTATTATTTAAAAAAATCAATCCGAATCGTGGCCATCTCTGACCTATAAGTAATAATTAATTTCATTTAATAAAATTTTTTATTATTTAATTTTAAAGTATTAAAGAGGTAGAAAAATATATTTTTTAAATATATATGACGGAATAATGAAATAATTAAATTTTAGGAGATTTTTTTAATATAATTTTTTATTTTAAATTATTCAATTATTTCTACAGTCAATCTAAAGTAACGGTTTTCATCAACTATTTTTCTTAAAATTAAATTTAAAAAATTAAAGAGACATTTAGAATAATTTTAAACAGTAAATAAATGGACCAAAAACATAAACTTGATCAGGTTTCTTTAGCCATCCTTTATTATAAAATAAAACTCGTACTTAGAATGCAGAAGAACGAACGGCGCGTGATATAACGATCTTGGGCCGGTGCAAGTGAGGAAAGCAAAGCAAAACACCGCAATTCGTGCGCATAGCTTTAGTTTAATAGAAACGATGCACCGACTCACTGGCGAGTCACGTGCGCACGTGACTCATCTTTATATATATTCTCTGTGCTTCTCTGGTCATTTGTTTTCTTAATTATTAATTAATTAATTAAGTTATATGCTTTTTCTCTTCTCATCTCTTCTTTTTTTCTTTAACGAAAAGACAATAATAGACATGTTAATAAAGAAATAACACTGCAGCTAATTGCAAAGTTTGTATTTATTCGATCACTAAAGTCGCAATCCTAATTTGTCTTCTTTTATTTTAGCTTTAAGACAATCAAATCAAGATCTATTATTAAGATTCTAGCTACTTATGAGGTTTAAGGACAAATTAATTAAAGTGTATCCAATTATTTAGTCTTTGATTTGATGTAAGTTTGTATTTATTTTTTTATTAAATTGTGTAGATAATTTTAGAATTTATGTACTTAAATACGATATATATTTATTGGATTTAAAAAATTGTTGTTATTAAATATATTATAGTTTATAGTATTTTAAAACGATTTTTTTTAATCATAGCTAGTGTTATTTAATTTTAATATTATAATATAATTTTATAATTAATTTAAAATATATAAATTTTAAATTTCTTAAATAAATTTTAATTATTTTGATAAAATTATGCATTTAGATGAATTTAATATTTATTTATTTATTTGAATGAATTAAAATCTTATTTTATAATATCTATTTTTATATTAATTTGAATTTTGACCATTCGAAAATACTTTTTAAAAAATTTGAATATTATTAAATTACATTAACTATTTTATGAATATTTTATTGATAATATAAATTTATATAATTAATAATAATATTTTTACATTATTTTTAATTATATTATTTCATATTATTTTTATAAAAAAGATAATATAAATTTACTTCATAAAGTAAAATAATTTATGATAAAAAAGTGATAAAAATATAAATAATTTTATAAAAAAAAATGAAGATAATATATGAAAATCATTATATTGGTTAAAATGTGATGGGAAGATGAAAGGGTAAAATGGGAAAAAGGGTTTGCCTTAGCAAGGAAGGTAGGATAGGGCAGTAGCGAGAGGGTGCCCCAAAATAAAGAAAACGGCCTTAAAAAACTAAGGACCGTACAAAATTGTAAATGATTACCATTTAAAATAATAGTGATTGTCCTAGCATTGCAATATAAAAAGTGACGTCAGTGTAATATCATTTTATATTAAACTCAAATCTAATCCTCCTGACTATCACTTTTGACCATCAAAGATTCCTTGCCTCATCAATCGTCTTTCTTTGATTTTACCATCCATATAAGGATAAGTGTTTGGTGGCAGTTAAAATCATGTTTCAAATCGAAGAATACATATTTATTATTTTTATTTAAAATATAATCCCCCTGTTTCGCTCCAACATTTCTTCGCGACATATACAACATATTCTCGGATACTTAACTTTAACACTAAATATTTTTAGTTATATACAATTAAAAATTATAATAATTACATATTTAAAAAATAAATATTAAAACGAACAAAATAAGATCCCACTTGACTATATCTTTTTTTATACATAAGAAATAATATATGAAATAAGATTGATCGATAAATAGTATCTACTATACTAATGTTGTCACTGAATAAAAACGGAGGAAGTATCAAAGAATGATTCCGATCATATTTTAATTTTAGAATTGAGATTAGTTTGATTAAGTTACTTGGTTCAAAAGTCTCAGATGGTCGATGAACTAGACTTATTAAAAGGATATTGTAAAATACAAAATTTTTAATTATTAATAAAAAAAATATAGAGTTAATTGCATTCACACCTCCTGAACGATGACAAATTACACATATATGAATATTTTGGTATTAATATACAATCACACCCCTTCTATCCATAAAAATTAGTAAAAATATAAGGTAAAATTAACTTTAAATCAATATTACATCAAACAGATGTATTTAGAAGTGCAATTTTCATTCTTTTATTGATAAATTTATTAATTAAACAAAATTTTATTATTGGATAAAGGGGTGTGAGTGTTTATTAATATCAAAATATTCATTTGTGTGTAATTTATCATCGTTCAGAGGCTGTGAGTGCCGTTAACTCAAAAATATACTATATATTTTGAAATAATTTCTAAAGTAAAAATAGTGCCAAACACTGTGTAGAAGTTATGCATGGAAGATCCGTTTGTAGGTTTTGGTATGTATTTAATATGAAGGGTTTTGTTCAAAGTTTTTCACTCACTTAGCAAAGATTTGTTTGGAGATGAATAAGAAATTTAATTTGTGTAAAAAAAAATAAAAATCTTTGAATAGTGCATTTAAAAATGCGTGAAAAGTTTTGAAGTATGATAAAAGTGAGTAAATGTCGATTAGATATGCTTAACAAACCAGAAAGACTTGCTCCAAAACACATTGTACATGTTTGAATAAAATAGGTCTGTTTTCACAAATGTGATAGAATATATGTGTTATTTATTGGTGTTTTATTTATTTAAAAATTGTGTATTATTTTTTAGTTATTTTACTTTATTATAAATAAATTGTTGCAGTAAACAAGTATAAAACAAATAGTTTACTCTAATTTCTGATTTTGGTGTTTATTTTAACACAATGAGAAATTGAAAATTAAAAATACTCAAGAACACATCACAGTATTTACATGGTTCGATCAAAACAGATTTACTCCACAGGGTGCTCAGTCGCTGATTATTCTTTCATTATCAAAGTACAGGTTACAATCAAAGTCATACACTCTTATTTTTCCTCTCTCTTCAAGTTTATAGAAAAAACACACAGATAAAAAAAACTGCAACAACCATAAAAAAAAACTGCTTCATGATTTCAGTTTTTATTATCTAACCGTAGACACCAAGAATATTAACTCTTTCTTTCCACGTCAGCATAAACTTGATCAACCTTCAATCATTGAATCAATACTCAACAATTCTCCACCTTGATTCAATTGTAAACAAAAAAGGATTTTGACTGAACACCAATGCCCCAAGGGCCTAGCCATTCTTGAATCCAATGAGCTCCAAGCAGTACTCAAACTTACTACTTGGAAGTGATTTAGTTATCATATCAGAAGGATTATCATCTGTAGAAATTTTTCTGATTTCCACATTTCCTCCTTGCACAACTTCTCTGATAATGTGAAGTTTAATATCCACATGCTTTGTTCTTTCATGGAACACTTGATTTTTACTCAACTGTATTGCACTTTGATTGTCACAATGCACTGCTACAACATCTTGAATAATACTTAATTCCTTTAACAAACCATGTAACCACATAGCTTCTTTCACTGCTTCAGTCATTGCAATATATTCAGCCTCTGTGGTTGATAATGCAACAACTTTCTATAAAGAAGCTTTCCAGCTGATTGCAGTTCCAAAACTAGTAAATACATATCCAGTGAAAGACTTCCTGGTGTCTAAACAACCTACATAATCAGAGTGCACAAAGCCAACAACAATTTCTTTTAATTGTTTTCCAACTTTGTCTCCACCATAAACCAAACCCATGTCTACAGTTCCTTTAATGTACCTTAAAATCCATTTAATTGCTTGCCAATGAATTTTACCTGGATTTGCCATAAATCTATTGACCAAACTCACAGCATATGCTAAATCTGGTCTAGTACAGACCATAGCATACATGATTGAACCAACAACATTTGCATATGGAACTTTACTCATGTAATCTACTTCAAACTCATTATCCAGGGCTTGATCAACACTTAACTTAAAATGTTGAGCCAGAGGAATTAATACTGGTTTTGAATTCTCCATTCCAAACTTCTTCAGAATTTTATTCAAATAACCTCTCTGATGCAACAATAAAGTACCAATATTTCTATCTCTGTCAATCTCCATCCCCAAAATCTTTTTAGCAGCTCCTAAGTCCTTCATCTCAAACTCACCTTTGAGAAGCTGTTTAACCTTCACAATCTCATCCATCATGTTACCTGCTATTAATATATCGTCTACGTATAACAACAAGTAAACAAGATGTGAACCCATGTGTTTGAAGTACACACAACAATCATACTTACTTCTTTGAAAACCAACTTTTGACAAAAACTCATCAAATCTCTTATTCCATTGACGCGGTGATTGTTTGAGTCCGTACAAAGATCTTTTTAACAAGCAGACAAGATTTTCTTTTCCTTTAACCTCAAAACCTTCCTGTTGCTTCATAAAAAATTTTTCTTCAAGATCCCCATACAAAAAAGCAGTTTTTACATCCATCTGTTCGAGCTTCAGGTTATTACTAGCTACAATAGACAACAACAATCTGATTGATCGCTGCTTCACCACAGGAGAAAAAATTTCATTAAAATCTATTCCTTCTTTTTGCGTAAAACCCTTCGCTACCAACCTCGCTTTGAACCGAGCATTTTCAACACCTTGAATTCCTTCTTTTTTCTTGAATATCCACTTACAGCCAATTAGTTTTTGTTTTTCTGGTTTCTCCACCAATACCCAAGTATCATTTTGCTTTAAAGAATTCATTTCTTCTTCCATCGCAGCTAACCAGTCTTTACTATTATTGCTTGTAAGTGCTTCTGCATAATTTCTTGGCTCATGTGTGTCAATTTCTTCAGCAACGGAAAATGCGTAAGCTACCAAATCTGCATAACCATATCTCTGAGGTGATTTGATTGTTCTTCTGGTTCTGTCACTTGTCAAATTATAATTTTCAAGACCTATTTGATCATCAACATCTTCAGTTTCTTGATTTAACCAATCAATTTGCTCAACTCCATCTTGATAATCAAATTTCTTTACCGCATCTGTCTCCACCAAAATTTGATTATCTGCAGCATTATCATTTGACTCAACATACACCATATTAGTATTATTAGTCAAGTTTGCCATAACACTCTCATTAAAAATAACATCTCGACTAATTAATACCTTTTTGAAACCTGATTCCAAACACCAAAGTCTATATCCTTTCACTCCTTCTGGATATCCAAGAAACACACACTTCAAAACTCTAGGCTCTAACTTATCTTGCTAATATGAGCATAAGCAAGACAACCAAAAACTTGCAATCTATCATATTTTGCAGGTTCACCACACCAAACTTCTTCAGGAGTTTTAAGTCCTAAAGCTGTTGACGGACACCTATTAATCAAATAAGTTGTAGTAGATACAGCTTCAGCCCAAAATATGTTAGGAAGACCAGCACTCAACAACATACATCTGACTCTTCTAGAATTGTTCTATTAAATCTCTCAGCAAGCCCATTTTGCTGTGGTGTCTTAACTACTGTTTTGTGTCTAGCTAAACCTTCCTTTGAACAAAAGTCATCAAAAAAACTAGAGCAGTATTCTAATCCATTGTCAGTTCTCAACCTCTTTATTTTCCTACCGGTCTGATTTTCAATAAGAATTTTCTAGTTCTTAAACACACCAATAACTTCATCCTTATTTTTCAAAATAAAAATCCACAGCTTTCTAGAAAAATCATCTACAATGGATAAAAAATACCTGCCACCAGAATGTGATTGAACTTTTGAAGGACCCCATAAATCTGAGTGAATATAGTCAAGAGTATTATTTGTTCTGTGTTGTCAGCACCAAACTTGACTCTGTGAGACTTGTCATACACATAATTTTCACAGAACTCCAGATTCTCTATTTTATCTCCACACAATAATCCTTACTTTGAAAGTTCAATCAATCCTCTTTCACTGACATGACCTAGCCTCCTATGCCAAAGTGTTGTCTTATCCAAGATCCCAGTACAAGCATTTGCAGAACCAATAACAGTGCTCCCTTGCAAAGAATATAATCCATTATTCTTTACCCCTTTCATCAGCACCCAATAACCTTTCATCACTTTTAAGACTCCATTTTCAGCCTTAAAAATACACCCCTGCTCATCTAACATTCCAAGAGAAATAAGATTTCTCTTTAATTCAGGAATGTATCTTACTCCATGAATAACTCTTTCCATCCCATCAAACATTTTTATTCTAATTGAACCCATTCCCATGACTTTACAAGACTTGTTGTTGCCCAACAAAACCAGTCCTGATTCTTGAAATGATAACTCTTCAAACCAAGCCTTATTTGGAGTCATATGAAATGTACATCCAGAGTCTAATATCCACTCTTTCTCAGAATCAATGTTTGATACTACAAGAGCTTCAGCAGATTCATATCCTTCAGTTACCACAGCAGCATCTCCAAATTCTTTATTTTTATCTGCAATTGCCTTCAATATTTTCCGACACAACCTTCTTATGTGACCTTCTTCATGACAATAATAACATTTAATTTTATTTTTTGTCCAGATGAAGAAGCAGTAGATTTTGAACGTGACTTTGATTTTCCCTTATTTTCTCTTTTCTCACCGCGCCCTCTAACAAATAATCATTCTCTTGCGTTATTTGCCTTAGCGTCATTTTTTTATTCAACTCCTTTGACCTTAAAGCTGCCTGCACTTCATCAAGACATAATGTTTCTCTTCCATACAAAAGAGTTTCTTTAAAATGTTGATATGACTTTGGTAAGGAACTCAACAACAACAGTGCTTGATCTTCATCATCAATCACAACATCAATATTCTCAAGATCAAGAATTATTTTGTTAAATTCATCCACTTGTTCATCCACAGGCTTATCATCTTGCATCTTAAAAGAATATAACAATTGTTTCAAGAAAAGTCTGTTTACCAAAGATTTGATCATATATAAACTTTCTAGTTTAGACCAAATACCTGCCGCAGATTTTTCCTTTGAAACCTTTCTCAAGACTTTGTCACCCATAGACAAAATAATTGCACTGTGGGCCTTCTCCATTATTTCTTTTTTTCTCCTGCTCACTCATAGAATCTGGCAATCTTTGTTCTCCCTTCAAAACCTCATCCAAACCTTGATGAACCAACAGAGCTCTCATCTTCAATCTCCATAATCCAAAATCATTATAACCAGTAAACTTTTCTACTTCGTACTTAGCCGTTCCCATGCTCTGATACCAATTTGTTGCAGTAAACAAGTACAAAACAAATAGTTTACTCTAATTTCTGATTTTAGTGTTTATTTTAACACAATGAGAAATTGAAAATTAAAAATACTCAAGAACACAACACAGTATTTACGTGGTTCGATCAAAACAGATCTACTCCACGGGGTGCTCAGTCGCTGATTGTTCTTTCATTCTCAAAGTACAGGTTACAATTAAAGTAATACACTCTTATTTTTCCTCTCTCTTCAAGTTTATAGAAAAAACACACCGATAAAAAAAAAACTACAACAACCATAAAAAAAACTGCTTCATGATTTCAGTTTTTATTATCTAACCGTAGACACCAAGAATATTAATTCTTTCTTTTCACGTCAGCATAAACTTGATCAATTTTCAATCATTGAATCAATACTCAACATAAATCATTAGTATAATTATATGTACATACTATTTACTTATAATAGTTAATTAATTGGTGGGCAATCAATATTAAGGATATCTTAATTCTAAACTAGTTAGGAAATCATCATAAAATGTTAAGAAAATCGTCGCAAATTTTAAAAATTTTCAATGACTTGAATTTTATTTTTATATTTAAATATTTCATCTATTAAATCGACTTTAATATTTAAGATTTTAAATTTTTAATGACAGTCTTCTTCTCCATAGATTTAGTTTTTCATCGATCTCCTTCATCTTCGCAACCAACAAATTTTCACATTGGTTGAAGCAAATCTTATTGCCACAATAAAAAAAAATATGAGTCCACGTTATTTTACTTTATTAGGTGATTTTTTTAATATATTATTTTAATTTTATCTAAATACAGGTATTCATCTTAATATTTTTATCTTTCCAATACTTATTTTAATAAAATATTATTTCATAAATATCCAGCATTCATCTTAATAGTTAATTTTTAATTAAATTAACTTAACCATATTTATTTTGAATAATTTAAACTAAAAACATAAATAAATAAATTTTTCCAAATCATTTCTTTTAATATATGTCAACAATTATTTATATAAATAGAGAACTACATTGAGAAATATATATATATATATATATATATATATAAAATATAAATTTCAGATCGAATGTTAGTTTGATAAAACTTAAATAAATTCATATCATTATACTTCCTCCGTCATTTTTACTAATTCATCCATTAATTTTATTTTATATATTATTTATATACAAAGAAAAATAGGGTAGTTAACTGGAATATTGTTTTATTCATCTTAATATATATATTTTTAAATATAAAATTATTATAATTTTTAATTATATATAATTAAAAATATTTAATATTAAAAAACGTACAAATAAAAAATATAGCAAAAAAAAAATTATTATCTATTGATTTAAGCTCGTCCTGTATTCTCTAACAAGATAATAAATAACACATTAATAAAAGGTTATAATAATTTTTTATATTATATTACGATATAAATTAAAACAATTCTCCATTCAATCAGAGTATAATATCAATCAGTAAATCAATATTAAATCATTGGATGCTCTATCCACTTCATCATACTCCAAATCAATACATTATGATATTCATGATTTGTCCAATCAATGGTAGGGAATATGTATAAATTCTGAATCTGCCATATCTGATTTTCTTTTCAATATAGTTTTTAAATTAATTTTTGCAAACCTATAAGTAGAAATAACAAAAAGCCATGAAAGGCTTTTTACCAAAGTGAGCATGTTGAAATTAGCTTTCTAGTGATTTACCACTTTTCACTCTAATAAATCCCCCGCAAGCTATTTTCAAATGCAAATTGCAAATGCTTTTGGTTCCATTGTTAGCAAATCATTTCATTTTATCCAACTGTCTAAAATGGCTAAAATGCAACATAATTAGCTTTTCACACTTTAGAACATAATAGCTTGTGTTCCAAACCCAAAAAATGTTGCTCTTTTTCAGTTTAACATTTATTTTTATTAAATGTTAATATTAATACTTGTTTTTATTTTACTTTTCCACATATCTTTACTTTTAAATTTTAAAATATTCCATATATATATAGAAGAACTTTTTAATTAATATTTTAATAATATTTAATTTTAAATTAACTTTAAAAATATATATTTCACAATAATATTTAATATTTAATATAACATTTATAAAAATTATCAAAATACTTTATATACATATATATTTCTAAATTTCCACTAAAAGAAAACGAACACTTAATCAAACAATTAATTTAAAAATTAATTCAACAATTAAATGTTACAACTAGCGAATGTTAAACATACTTTAAAATAATTGATTGTTTTAAATAATTATTAATACAACTTTAATATACCTAAATGAGTTTAGTGAAATACATTATTTATTTATCAAAAGTTATTTTAATGGACTTGGCTAGGTTTTAGTGGAAAAGTTGAATGATTTGAGATTTGTTATTAAATATTTTTAATTTTAATGTTTAAAAATGAGTTAGAGGAAGATGTGAGATATTTATTTCTTCACTTAATATTTGAGAGATAATTACTATTTGATATCAGTTTAACAAATAATTGATATTTAAACATTTAAATTGGTATATTTTTTTTATTTAAATTTTTAAAATTTATAAAATTTTATTTGAACCCTCTAAATTGTAAAAAGCAAAGTAGATACTAAATTTGGTGCATGTTCTTCGCTATGATACATAAGGTTTAAGTGATTCGTTTTTAGAAAGTTGGATGGTTCAAATGAAATTTCACAAACTTCAATTTTAAGGGGCAAGTGAAAATTATCCAAGGATCCAAATTGTGATTATCCCAATACTTAATAATACAAATTTAAGTGTTGAATGAAAAAAAATTAATCAATAAATATATATAGATATTAAAATATATATTTAACAACCAATTTATACAATCTTTACTATATATTATTATTTTTTAATATTTAATAGCTGTATGATTTTATTTATTTTTTAATTTTTAATATTTAAATACAAATTCTTATAATTCATAAAAGTAATTATCTTTTATATATACTTCAATAATTTTGAAATGAAGTGAAATAAAATGAAATAAATATCAATTATTATATATAAATTGTTGTTAAATTTATTTTGAATTATAACTATTTTGAATAATTTATAATATTATCTGTGGTACGACTCTATTTACTACTATTTAGAGTCGATTGCATGAATTAATTATTTTTGATGAATTTCACATGTTAGGTCAATCTCATTCAATTTTTCACCAAACTGTCATGATGAGAGAGATTTGAACGAGTTGATAATGGTTTTTCACTAAGAATCTAGATAGGGTTCGAACTAGTGTTGCTAGTAAGGGTTATTAGTGGATTATTGGTCAATGATAGTGGACGTGCGATAATAGCAACTAGTCGAATCGTAATCTTCTTCCTCTTTATGTAGATAAGAGATTGAAAGTAGGATTTTTAAATTTAAGACTTCTTGAAGAGTGGAGGTTAAATTCCCATCTTATTACTTTACTTATTGCATTAGAGTTATAATTTTTCTTCTTTATATATATATATATATATATATATATAATGGATAGTTTGGGATTAATGGTAATTATATTTATTTTTATGTTTTGTATAGAGTATGTACAATGGCTTCAGTATTCGTACCCGTTATCTTGCATCATGGAGGGTTAATTAATTATGATTATGAACTTTATTTTAATGAGATGAGTGTTAAACTCTAATCTATTGATAAAGAAATTTTTAATTAACTATTCTTTCTATATAAGAAAGTAGTGAATTTAGAGTATTTGAAAATTGATAAACTATTATTTAGGGATCAGAGTAATCAAGAGTAAGGGATCAAGGGTATGACACTACATTCAATGTAAGAATTTAAATCATTTAAACATATGTGCGTATGTGATGTTGTAATTGATTTTTAATTTTTTTTCCAAATAGTCTCGTATACTTTTAGAGACGGTAGTAGATAATAGAATTATTCTCCTGGATGCCTTCCAAACCAATGCAGTCATCGGCTTCAACCCGAGATATTTGAGGTTGAGGTGGAGGAGAAAGAATGCCATCACAACTAATAAATTGTAACAACAAATGGTAGATGTTGTAAACAATATTCGTAGGAGAAGTTCATCCATGGACCAACTTCGAAGAAAGAGATTACTGAAGATTAATTAGATGTTGTAAACTCTAATCTATTAATTACGATTCATTTTGTTTAGTGATAACAACTACGGTCAGAATTGAGGAGTTTATTATTTTTTTTTTGTTTATTTTTTAATAATTATATGAACATATAATATTTATATTAGTACTACTACATGGTTGATATACTTAATTGACTTATTTTATGGTGTTACTATCCAGGAATGGTCTATTTTGTATGTGACAAAATATCGATGTGAGTTATTAACGTTTTATATTAAATCTGTGCACATCTTATTGTTTACTGATTGAGTTGTTATTACGATTTGTTGGAACAACACCATTAAATTAATCCAAATTATTTTATATGCATAGGTGTGATCACATCTCCATAACTGTTGAACTTATAACAAATTGAAGAAACGGTTGAACTTATAACAAATTGAAAGAGCTATTGAACTTATAACAAAATCAGCTCATTCACCGTGATTCCAAAACTCAATTCACTGTAATATGCAACCTTTCAAATCTCACCTATTCATTTTCATTACAACTTGATGTCAAAACATCACCTATAATTCAATCAAATTCATAAAACAAAGACTAAAACAACTATCACCATAACTAACTTCCAATTGCACAAATAATGTATTGTTTATTCTTCCATAAGATACAGGTACATTGCACTTTAACATTCCTAACTATTATTTTTCATCATCTTTTATTTCTCCTTCATTTTTCTTCACTTTGCACATAAGAGCTCAAATTACTGTATCCGTTGAATTTAAAATCAGCCTAAAGAAAGAATCCATTACCTCTATCAAGCTTTTTAACCACAGAAAATTAACAAAATCAAACCCAAAGAATAAGGGACCAGATGAAGCAAATCATTAAGATAACAAACCCAACAACTCACCCGATCAAGTGAATTTGGTAGAAACCATCGTCCTACCATGAAACTCTCAACACAATATTCTTCTTATAATGACATAAAATGGATTCTATATTTTCTTCTTTTATTTAGTTTATTAAAAAAATGAAAAGTAGAAAAACGAATATAGGATAATTTAGGGATTCAATTTTTGAAGTAAATTAAGTAAATCAGATATACAAACTCGTTAAGTAAACCAGTACAACAACCACATCAACTTAATGAATACCTCACACACCCACCTTCTACTTAATTTCAATCGTGATCTCCACATTATGAGCAGGTCCAACTAACTCTCTTTTACCAGCATGAAGGGCTATTCGAAATCTCTTTTAAGTGTTTAGTATAAATATAGTTTTATTATTATTACTATTTTATATAATTATACTATTTAATATTAAACAAGTATAGTTGGATTTCTAATCTAAACGAACTCAATACCAAATATAATAATAAAAAGTTTGAATATTTATTAATATAAACTAGCATGGAAAATTACATGTATTTATATTTTTATTATATAATTATATTAATATAATATATTAATTTAATGTTTGATAAAAGTAAACAACATTTTTATTAGAGATTAACACTTTTAAAAGTTTTAGATGTTTGAACAAAATCAAACTTTTAAATTTTGAAAATGGTTAATTTGGTGAATAATAATTTAAAGATCAGGTTCAAAACACTAATTTTTAAAATACTATAGTAAGAGTGATGTGAATGTTTTAAAATTAGAGATTTGTTAAAAATGATCAAATTGCCATTTTTAATTAGAATTATATTAATTATAAGCTAATAAAATAGGTGAAATCTATTATAATAATATTTAATATTTTCAGTATTATTTTTTATAATAATATTTTATTTTTAAAAATTTTTATAATATTTTTTAAAGTACTTTAGTATACATATTATTTTTTTTATATTAATTTAATTAATAATTGATATAAAAATAATAAATATTATTAAAAATTATTACTTATTAATATTATTAATAAATATTAAAATATTAAATATATTATATGATATATTTGAAAATAGTAATGCAAAAGTATATTTTATGAAAAGAAAAATAATTCTTTTAATTTTTTTTAATATCATTTTATAATTAAAACAGTTAGTTACTAATTATCAAATTTTACTTTATCAATCTATTAACAGTAATTAAACCGCTAATAATTAATTATTATTATAATCCGTCAACGACTAATTGTTAAATAAACGCTAAGCATATTCTGCTGAAGTGAGAATAAGAGCATCTCCAATGGTTTAGTGAATTCAGGTAGATGTGGCAAGATAAATAGAGGGCGTAGATAATGACATGTCAAAAATAATATTTCTGGAGAAAAGAAATTAAAAATCGTCCACAGTGGTTATTGTTTTCTTAGATTTCTTTAATTTATAATTCATTAAAATTAAGCTTCTATTTCCTTTTTAATTTATAATTTAAATAGAAATATAGTAATTACGATTTTAAAATATTAAAATTGCTGATTGACACCGTCAACTAGAACGTGAAAATAGAAGCCCTACTCCACACCCTCTATTATTTTTTCTGACACGTCACCAATATATTGTAAATTCACATTGTCATTGGAGTGAATTTTTTAAATAAAAAATCCAGAATGTCCACGTGGATGTTCAAACCAATAAATTCACATTCCACTGGAGATGCTCTAAGCTCTTATTATCTGAATTAAACCGTTGAACTTGAATACAAGTTTGAATTTAATTCTAACTATACATTACCCATTTTATTATTACTTTAATGCTTCATAAGTATTTCTCTGCTACTATTTTAAATATTATAGTACGTGTATATTTAAAAAAAAATATATGAAAAGTTGAAAAATATAATTAAAATTATGTTTAAAAATATTCGATTATAAAATAATAAAATGATATTAAATGTCAAGTAATAATTCCAATGCATCATCAAGAAGTACTAGAAATTAGAAGAAGAGTAGTTAAAATGAGATCATGTTCTTGACTCGATCTTTCATTTAAAAATTGGTTTTCACAAAATCGAGAACCAAGTCAAATTATATATATAAATAAAATATTAAAAACCAAAAGGATAGATTTGTAATTTCCTATTTTCTTTATTTTTTTTAAAAACCACTTTCTATAATTTTTTAATTTTTCTTCTCTGCTTTGTCTTCGACCTGAGCGAGTGATGTTGTGTCGTAGGCAAAGCGAGAGTATAGAAACAGACGATAAAAGCTGTCCCCACTATTATATTTATTTTACTATTTAATTTTTTAAATTTCTGTGCATGGTTAAATTTAAAAATCACACATTTCAATTCAATTCAATCTTCTTCTCAATGACCAAACCAAAAAATTCATATTTAAAATATAAAAAAAAAAAACCAAAAAGACAAAACACTCTTCTCTTTACATCTCTATCAAATTTTTTTAATTATGTTCACTGTTTCTCTTTTGTTCATCTCTAAAAAGTGACAAGATTTTGGTAAATCTTCAGAGCAGAGACATACATGGTAGTGGTGGTGGTAATACTAATAACTAGGTAAAGTAGACAAAAGGGATATATGCCACCTCATCTCCCCTGTGTCTCCATATATGAAAATGTTTAAAGCAAAGACTTATATTGAGTCTGTTTTCTAAATTAGTCACTTAATCACTTGTTTCCTCATTATCAGTGAGCAAAAACAGAGCTTTTAATTGACAAAGATTAAAGCTTTTAGTATAGACAGAGACACATATATATAGAGAGAAAGAGTGAGAGAAGCTGTAGAAAGAGAAAGTGAGAGAGATGGTGGGCTCAGGAGCAGCAGGGGATAGAAGCAAAGAAGCAGTTGGGATGATGGCCCTTCATGAGGCCCTTAGAAGCGTCTGTCTCAACACAGACTGGACTTACTCTGTTTTCTGGACCATTCGTCCTCGACCGTACCTACTCCTCCTCCTCCACTTTCTTCTTCTTCTCTCTTTTTTGTTGTTGGTTCAATTCTATGTCCCTCAACTGGGGTCACTCTGTTTTTTTGTTTTGTTTTGTTCAGGAGAGTCAGAGGTGGTAATGGTTGCAAGGTTGGAGATGACAACGGTAGCTTGTAAGTAGTAATCTCATTTTTAATCATTATTTTGGAGATGGGTTTTGTGTTTTAGTTTGTTATTTGGACTAATGATGATGATTTGTGTTGAAAAGGATGTTGATGTGGGAAGATGGATATTGTAGAGGCAGAGTTGCTGATTGTTTGGAAGAGATGGACGGTGAAGATCCAGTCAGGAAAGCCTTCAGCAAAATGTCTATACAGTTATATAATTATGGAGAAGGGTGGGTACTTGGTAGGTGTTTTGTATATATATTATATACTATATATACTCTATACACTAATCATGTAATGTAATAATCTTATAAGGAATTGAATATGGTTAAAGAGAGTTTGTTTGTTTGATTGATTGATAGATATTTTACTCTGTTTTGTTCTGTGTTGTTTGATTGGTATGTATTGTTGTTTTGGTATCAGGTTAATGGGAAAAGTTGCTTCAGATAAGTGTCATAAATGGGTATTCAAAGAACCAACTGAATGTGAACCAAATATCTCCAACTACTGGCAAAGTTCTTTTGATGCTGTAAGTGCTTTTTGATGTTAAAATGTGTGTTAAATGAGGTTGTTTTGTGTATCTAATCTAATAATGAGTGTTAAATTAAAACCTTTTTCTTGTTGTATATTGATATTGATTGCAGCTACCTCCCGAGTGGACTGATCAATTTGAATCAGGAATTCAGGTCAGCTCTGCTACAGTTTTGTTTTATTGTTACTGTTGTTAGTCTTATGTTCTCTTCTGTTCACCTTTTGATTTCTTGTACTTGACTTTGGCTCTGTTGTTTGACTAGACCATTGCTGTGATTCAAGCTGGTCATGGTCTTCTACAATTGGGTTCTTGCAAGATTGTGAGTGAAACATGTGTTTTTTATTTTAGTTTGTGTTAAGATTTAAGCTTACATGAGTTTTTATGGTCTTATTAGATACCTGAAGACTTGCATTTTGTGTTGAGGATGAGACATACTTTTGAGTCATTAGGCTATCAATCTGGTTTCTATCTTTCCCAGCTGTTTTCTTCGAATCGAAACACTTCCTCTTCATCTGCTATTCCTTCAAAACAATCTGCTATTCCAACTCGGCCTCCTCCTCCACTCTTCAACTGGGGTCAAAGGCCGATTCCATCTACTACGCCTATGCTACCTAACTTTCCAAACCCAGCTGCTAGACTTGGAGGCTTCCCGCAATCAAAAGATGAGACTCACATGTTTCTCCTCCCACATTCAGCTGAACAACAACCACGAATGGATGACATGATGGGCGAACACGAAAACGACATCAAATGGCCTAATGGCTTGTCTTTCTTCAATGCTCTCACTGCAAGGCCTGATGATGCCAAACTGCTGTTCAACCCAGAGAATTTCAACAACAAACCTGACCAGCAGCAACATCATTCTGAGATGAATCCCAATTCCGAAAACACTAACACAAACCCAAATGACTTCTTAAGCCTAGACAGTCATCCTGACAATGCAAGGAAGATGGACAACAAATTCAAGAGAAGCTTTACATTGCCAGCAAGAATGGCCTCATCGTCCTCTTCAACATCAGTCGAACACCATCAACAGCAGCCTGTGGAGTATAGAAATTCCGAGACTGGAATGTACAACGATGTCATGGAAACCTTCTTGGAATGAGCTCAACGAGACAAAACACTACACAACATCTTTAGTTCTAGATGAAGGTTAAGAATTTGTATTGTAGTACTTAGGAAAAGCTTCTTTTTATGTCTTCTTAGTTGTTGGCGAATTTTTCTATTTCTATATGCTTGTTTTTAGTGCCGGTTTTTCCACTTGTGTTTCCCTTTTGATCTTTTGAAAACTATCTGATAACTTCTTGTAGTTGATCTCTAACATAAGTTTGCTCATAATTTCATAATGTGAGTCTCTGTGTGCATGCATTGCATGTTAGGTTAGAAGTCAAAGACAAATTCAAACACCAAAAGTGATGGATTTGAATGAATTTTCTCTAGTCAAAATCATAGATAGGGAGGCTATAATGTACTGTTGTTTCCACAGAGTTAGCCTGCAAACGTGCTATGTTAGCTCTGACGTGTACATATTGCTCGAAGACCTAACCAAACCACCCACTTCCATTCAAAGAATTATTTTCTTTTAATCATTACAATGTAGTTCGGACATCAATCAATTCAATGACGCACCGTAAAGTAAATACACCAGTACATGTTCAAAATACGCATATGTTCAGAATCAGAAATAAAAAAACAGATTGTACAGTAGAACAGTCCATTCTTCTAATAAATACATTGCATTTACAGGTAAGATAAGATCTGATCACTTAAAGGGTATTCTTAATTTTCTGTATCAAACCTAAATTTGGACAAAACAAATCTCTATTTGACCTGATGTGAGCAAATTCTTCATAGGATCCTAAGTTAAAGTGCTCAAAAAATAAACCAGCTGGTGACATAACATGATCATATTGTCACAAATCACAGCAAACACAAATGAGTTCATGCAATGATTTTTCTCAGAACCAAATCATAGCAAAATCATTAACAACAATTTCACCATATATGATGTTTTCATTTTTCAACATCTATAGATGGTTCCATAGCATGACAAACTCTGCAAGCAAACAAAAAAGACATAAAAATTCTCCTCCAAATCCCCTTTGATCTCTCATTATTATCACCTGTCTTCTTCACTTTCTTCACTCTCTTATTATAAACCTTATTAACATTTTCAACACTATCATTACCTGGTGATCTTTTCGTTTTAGACCCTTGTCTTCTAATTGAACCTTCACGTTTCAATGGCGAAATCGGAGTAATATGTTGCCAACCATACAATTGAGCACTTGACATCGTTGTAGCTCTATATAAATGCTTGTTATACCTTGAATTGTTGTTATTGTCACATGACAAGCTTGATCTTGCGCTACTAGAACTAGTACTAGTACTATTCCTGCTGTTAGTACTATTACTTCTTGACGACATCAGTGAGTCCTTACTACTGGTTGTTGCTATTCCAGGGATAACGCTATCCGGACTGAGGACTAATGTCCGTTTTCGCTGAGGAAATGGGAAGGAATGAGGCAGTAGACGTCCATTGACAAAGAGATGATCTGCAGGGGAGTCTGTTGATGGATCTTGAGAGGGTGATTCTGGTGTTGAGAAGCCGAATTCGAAATCGGATGAGTCTTGTGTTGGACTTGGGGTGCTCGGAAATGAGAATATCTCGCCGGAGCTGGACCTTTTGTGACGGTTTTCCATGGTGGTTTGTGTGCATGAAAGAGAGGTTTTGTGTTTATATATATGTGAATGAAGAGTTGATGAAAAATGTATTAAAGAGGAAACATTGTGTATGATATTTGGGCCCAGTTTTGTTGGGAGGGTTTTTGGTGGTGCAAATCATGTGTAGTCATATTACTTGCCAACTCAACCTTAAATCATCACTCACATGCTTGTTTTGGTTTTGTGATGGTATTGTTATGATTGATATATGGTGTGTTTTGGATATCTTTATCCATTTAGATCATCATAATGGTTTATGTTCCAATCTTGTTTCTGTTGCCATCTTTCATCATCTTCAGAAGTTAAAAGCAGAAGCCATTCAAATAGATATGGAATCTATTTCTATTTCGGATTACTTCTACTTTTAATTCTGGAAACTAGAAAAAAGTCGAAATTATTTTCAGAAAGTTAATATTTATCTTTATTTAGAAAAGCTCCTAAACTATTAAAGTACTTCTGTCACTTGTCCAAATACCATTTAAAACAGATTTTATTAGAAATGAAAAGTTAGTCTATCCAAACTCTCACCAGAATCCAAACCATAAGAGAGGGTGAGTTTTGAGACAGATGAAGATCTTAAATTTAGTACATAACCATGGGAGTCATACATAATATAACTTGTTAATCAATCTACCTTTTGTAAATAATTAAGTGTAGTCTTTAAATCTTTGTCCACTTGCTTTTGTTTCTTTGAAGAACACAGCCTCCCAAATATACTCTTTTCATATGTAAAAGCAAAAGATACTTTCAAATCTAACAACAAAAGCAGAGATCATATAAAAGAGAAGAAAGAACCAACCAAGCTAATCAAATATTTCATTTCATGAGGCAAATTTGATAACATTGTACGACACATATTTGGTGTTGTTTAGTGTTTAAAGCAACAAAGCCTGGTGTTTATTAGTGTTGGTGGAAGCAAAAGCAAAGTGAAGTAGTGGAGGGTCTGTGTGTATGTAGGGACTGTGAAACACTAGTACCGAAGTGTATTGAAAATTCGTGAGACAGTTTGGTCAGCTCCTAGAAATGAGGACAAAGGAAGCAATAGAAATATGTGTTTGTCTCCTATTTGGGTTATTTGGTGGGCCTTTAAGGGCCCAATTTAGCAAATTGTGCCTTGGGGACCACAGGGCCAGTCGGCCCAATGTTAATTTAAACATCCAGTTTGTCCCCACTAGCAACTTCGTTTTGTTGATCTTTTTGCTTTAATTGTGTGATGATGTGGTCCTGTGGAAAAGGATTCAATGGAGTTAGTTGACTTTTTGACCAACATTTTTCATTTTGTGTGATATATATGCATGTTAATAAATATTGTAGCGGTTTTCTTGAGATTGATGAAACCGATCCTTTAATTATGGTTAAATCAACTGATAAGAAAGAAAATAGCAGAGCTTTAAGTTGTACACATCGCACTCAGATAAATTTGATGGGTTAAAACTTAAAAAGTTCCAGTAAATTAAATACATGTCATTTAAAAATTAAAAGTAATAAAATTTAGAAATTGAAATTGAAATGGTAAATGGAACATTAAAAAAAAACAAAAAAACGGAGATTGCAATAATTTAAACGGAAAATTTAATTAAAAAATAGATTATTTTTAAAAAAATATTAATAAAATAAAGTGATTTAAATAAATTTTAAAAATATTATTAGTGTTTTTATAATAATAAATAGGTAATTTTTTATAGGCTATAAAAATTTATTATACAATTATAGTTCACTTTTGTAAAGTTTGCAAAAATAAAGTTTGATTTTCACTCAATGGGCCTTAACCGTCATTTACAGACTGTGAACGATTCAGAGATATTTTGAGAAACTTGACCTATGAAGTGGAAACTAAACTTTTGAAAATTTGCTTTTTTATGTTTTTCAAAACATGTCTATAATTGTATTTTGAACTTTAAAAATCTCATTTGAAAGAATTTTCACTAATTAAATATTTGATTTTTATTTTATATATTTAAAATTTAAAATTATTTATTTTTGTAAAGCATATTTACAATTATATCGATATATAAATTGTGTTTAAAAGTATTTTAAAAAATTATATAAATTGGTTTTAAAAATATTTAGAAAAGGGTTATTTTTATTTTTGTTATTTTATAACTTTTATTTACATCATATAGCCCAACTTTAAAAATTTTACAAAAATAATTTTTTAAACTTTCACTTTTAAAAAATGATTCAAATTGACCATTTTATCCTTCTGTGAAGGTCTTTTACACTGATTTGTGAAGGTGTGAAAGTGGTCTGTGAAGAGCACCTTCACATATGTGATGGTCTATTTTTGAAAATCAAAGTTTGAGTGGCTCAAAAATAGAAATAAACATCTATTGGTTTAGTTTTGAATTTTTAAACTTTATTTGATTTATTTTATATAATTTTCCCTTTAGAAAATTTTTCATCTTAAAATAAAATTTTTTAAGGTTTATGAATATAAAATTAATTTTTTAAAATTAAATTTATAGATTTAAATAAAAAATTTAAAAATCTAGAATAAATTAATATAAAAATAAATATTTTTAAATTTCATATTTGACTCCAACTAATATATAAACTAATATTAAAAATATTTTATATAAAATTTTATTTTTTTTAAGAAATAATTTAATTTAATTTAATTAATTAATTAATTTAAAATATCATTACTTGGTTTTTAATTATGAAATATAAATATATTTAATAAAAAATAAGTAAGATATATTATTTTAATAAAATTTTAAAATAAATTATATTATATTATTTATTTCAAATTCTAGTTTAATTTATATATAGGGTTATTTTCATTTTTATTATTTTATAACTTTTATTTACATCATATAACCCAACTTTAAAGATTTTACAAAAATAATTTTTCAAACATTCACTTTTTAAAAATGAACCAAATTGACCATTTTATCATTCTGTGAAGATCTTTTACACTTATATGTGAAGATGGTTTGCGAAGAGGACCTTCACATATGTGATGGTCTATTTTTAAAAATCAAAATTTGAGTGACTCAAAAATAGAAATAAACTTATTGGTTTAGTTTTGAATTTTTAAATTTTATTTGATTTATTTTATATAATTTTCCCATATATATATATTTAGTATTAAAAAAATCTATTCATAAAATATAACTATAGTCCATATAAATTTTAAAAATAGTTCATTTTAATTTATAATATGTATATTTTACTTTTTAAAAATTAAAAAATATTATTTTCAATAAAAATTTTGCATAAATTTTATAATTATTTTTTAAAAAAAATAAAATTAAAAATATATAAAACATTAACCAATCAAATTTTCGTTTTCAGTAAAAATTATTTCAATTTTTATCTATCGAATAAGTTATACGCATCTTAGATTTTGTAAAAGTCAAACAATATTACGACGTAAAAATAAATAAAAATAAAAATTGAGAGAGAGAGAAACAGAAGTGGCGCGTAGACGTCAAAGATTGAGAGCGGAGGAGGCGGGGCGGTAGAGAAGAAGACAGACAGAGCGGGAGTGGTTCGTGTCGATAGTTGGTGGATTACTTTGAACACCTGTCCTTCTCTTATCTTCACATCCACTGCCTCTTTCGAACCTTCATGTTTATCGAGTTGCCTACTATATAAACCATTCACAGTTCCTCCACGCAGCCATGACTGGCAAACTTCTCCTCAAGATGAAGGTTCGTTTTCCTCTTCATTCATTATCTGTTTCTGGATTCATTTTCTAATAGATCTGTCATCATTTTTAAGGTTTTCGTTTGTTTCCAGGGTGTTTGTTAGATTTGGATTATTTGCTGTAATGTCTTTGATTTTCACCAATCTAACATTGGTTTGATTGTGTTCTTTTTTTATTGACGAATTGATGTTATAAATATATTCATTTGGAGGAATTGAGAATACAATTAGGTTTGATCGATGTTAATAAACAGGATGGAAACTATAAACCCATTTTGGGTTGGAAGTAATGGAAAACCTGTAGCCGAACATTTAATGACTTTGTCAGATTGAAGTTAAAGTTTTGAACATAGATAGTGCCTTGCTATGAAATTGTTCTAGGAGCTGATGCATTATTTCATTGGTGATTGCAATTTGCAACAGTTTGGTGATGCATGTACTGCTCTGTTTTTTATCTGTGTGTCTTTTTTACCTTCTTTATTAGATTTTTAATTTATGTAGTTGAATGATGTAGATTATCAGGGTTTTTCTTCCCTAATCAAAATATGTTTGTTACGGATTTTTAATTCAAACTAGATATATACATTTCATTCACCTGTTATTTGTCATTCCATTCCATCATGCTTTCGAAGGATTGCATTTATATGATATTCATTGTCTAGATAAAATGTAGGAGTTTATGCTGATTTTTTAACACTTAAAACAAGTTTGGGGTTTTCTTTAATTTATGTGGTTGGATAGTGTAAATTATCAGGACTTTTCTTGCCTACTTATGACATGTTGGTTCCAGTTTCTTCATACTAGTTATCTATTTGCTTTGAATGAAAACTATGTATAAATTTCACCTGGCATATAGAGGATTGTGTTTGTATGGTATTCCTTGTTCAAATAACTTAGTAAGATTTGTACTAATCATCTTATCAAGCTGTCTGTGTTAGGAGCTCTTCTTGGATTCTATGTTGTCTTTGCTGTGAAAGTATGTATGTAAGTTGGTGGTTACTTGGAATACTGTGTCAAGCATTTGGTTTCCATAGCATGAATAGAATAGAAGTTGATGCTAGTTGCCTAATAAATATCTGTATTTAAAGAGTTCCAAGGTGCTATCTTGTACTTGTTATGGAAGTATGTTTTTAGTTGGTAGCCATTTATTGTATGACTGTGCCATGCATTCAAGTTGCAAATCCTTCCCAAGTAATTCTTATAATAGTCATGATTTGTACGATGTCGATGAGCAAGTATGATCAAAATTTGAGTATTTTATGAGTAAGTATGATCAAAATTTGAGTAAAAATATAATTTGATTGCTTCTAAATGATTTGGGTCTGCAAGATATGAGAGGTTTATATTTTGAACTTGTTCAGTTTTTTGCTTGTCATGTAATTGAGTTCTGGAGTCACTTTCACCTTCTTTGGCAAAGACAAAAGTCGACACATTTAGTAAATTTTAATGGTTGCCACAGTAAATAGTAGTTATTATCTTGTAACCAGAGTGAAAGAGTGCAGTATTAGTTTGTTACGTGTCAATTGGTTAGGTACAGAGTTGGAATTTCATATTATGATGCCTCAATGGTTTGCCACTAGCGAACAGTAGGTTCTTGTTACCGGACTTGGGGTAGATGTAATGTTACTTTGTTGTGTGTCAAATGGTAAGTTACAAGACTCAGAATGTCACAGTGGTTAAGGGCTTTTCAGCTCTCCAACCTCAAAAACTTACTTTTAGATATGGTGCTTCCTAGGTGCCAATTATAAATACTGTCGTCTTAACATGGTGACTAGTATTTCCTAGCAGTTAAGTGGTGGCATTTTGGGAACGGTCTATATATCTCACACAGTATACTTGACACAGTAGATTCTTGTTGAGCGTATTTTTCTTCAGATTTTTATGAGATTGAAAATGTTCTTTCTTTTGCAGGAAAAAGTACTCGGTTCATCTGACTCGGGTGGAAAAGGGAAGAGTAAGATGGACAAGCATGTAACTCATGGGTATCACTTGCTGAAGGGAAAAGCAAGTCATCCCATGGAAGATTATCTTGTTGCAAAGTTTAAGCAAGTTGGCGAGAATGAACTTGGTTTATTTGCAATATTTGATGGTCATCTAAGCCATGAAATCCCTGATTATTTGTGTGCACATTTGTTTGATAACATCTTAAATGAGGTTAGATATTAAACCTTGCGTAAATGCCTTATGAGCATCAATTTTATGACAACGCTATACTACTCAATTGTTCAATAATGTCACCGTTTCTCATTTTTTGAGCATGTACAATGTGGTAAGCAGTCGATTGCAAAATAATGTTTGGCATATAAAACCCTTTCAATTTCTACAGAAACATTGAATTTTAATTAACTTGTATTAGTTTTTCCTTTTTTTTTTTTTTTTTTTTTTCGTCTTACTTCGCTGTTATTCTGATTATATTTTTTGAATGACTGGTTAAGTAAATGTAAATTTTAATTTTATTTCCTTTTGTTACTCTTTCCTGCTACCAGCCCGACTTCTGGACTGAACCAGAAACAGCAATTAGGAAAGCTTATCGCATGACGGATTCAATCATTTTGGAAAAAACAGCTGACTTGGGCAGAGGGGGCTCAACTGCAGTTACGGCTATATTAATAGACTGTCAAAAGCTGGTTGTAGCCAATGTTGGTGATTCTCGGGCAGTTGTAAGCAAGAAAGGTGTGGCTAAACAACTGTCATTTGATCACGATGCTGACGCAGAAAAGGAAACCATTGAGCGTAAAGGGGGCTTTGTGTCCAATTTTCCAGGTATGACAGACCGATTTTACTCTTGAGCGTTACCTCTCCATGAAGATATTTATTATTTTATCTTGCTTACCATGCCATTTGTATCCCGATGTCCCGTTTAGCTTTTGACATATGAAGACAATATGACTAATTTTGCTGTTTCATTCATTCTTGGGACATTGTTCTACAGTGTTTGCTTTGCGAATGCTGTACAATAAATAATAAGGGACATTGTTCCTCTGTCAATAATATGAAGTTAACTCTAGTTTTCCTGAATTCTCGTTCCTTCTATAAAATTTTCGGAAAACTAAATTTTAAATGAATTCAGGCGATGTTCCTCGTGTGGACGGACAGTTGGCGGTAGCGCGAGCATTTGGAGACAAGAGTTTGAAGGTTCATCTCAGTTCAGAACCTTATGTGAAGGTAGAAGCCATTGATGATGACACTGATTGTCTTATCTTGGCAAGTGATGGATTGTGGAAGGTATTCCTCTGATTTCAATTTGTGCTTTACCTGCAAAAGTGGAGGATAGAATAACAGATAACATCTATGTCTTGTCTCGTAGGTAATGTCAAATCAAGAAGCAGTGGATGCTGTCAAGAACACTAAGGATGCCCGTGCCGCAGCTAAACTCCTTGCTGAAGGGGCAGTTGCCAGAAGGAGCTCAGATGACATTTCCTGCATAGTAGTAAAATTTCAGTGAATATGGATAGGGTCGAAATCTTGTTTTGTTAAAAAAAAAAAAAAGCAGCAAAATGCTTGTGTTTTCAATTTTATACCACTCTTTTGGTTTTCGTTTGTTGATTATTGTGTTTCCTTTTGTGTACATATGGAAGGAAATGATTCTGTTGTTCATGTTATTGTAACTGGAGCTGTGCTACTGAACTTTCTTTGTGAACAGATTATTAAAAGCAGAAATGAAATCTTGCAAATAAGTTATGTCTTTTTTTTCACATGCATATTTTATTCTTTGGGTAAATAAAGAAAAGACACGTGTCAAATGAAGCAATTACGAATAGTGTGGCGCGAACAGTGTAGAATGAAAGACAGCGGTGACTGTGGTTCGTGTCAGCTGGAGGTGGAAGATCATCTTCTTACTTTGAACACCTGTCTCTCTCTCATGCGTCTTCACAGTGATGATGTCGGTCCATTTGTGACTTAAATAGTGTATAGTGCTGCTCGGTTGCTCATTGACAGACCTTGGACATTATTCTCAACGAGATGAAGGTACTATTCCTCTTTCAGTTTCCGTTTTTGCTTCGTCTTCTTTAATGGTTTCCATATATTGCATATGTTTAAGTGATCATCATTTTCACTATGTTGTAGTTTCTTTCTCAGACTACTTTCTTAGAATTTATCAACTTTGCAGGGTAAGGTTGCGCTAGATACATCAGACTCTGGAAAAAGAAAGAGTAAGATGGACAAACATATAACTCATGGGTATTACTTAGTGGAGGGGAAAATGAGTCATCCTATGGAGGATTATGTTGTTGCAAAGTTTAAGCAAGTTGGTGAGAATGAAGTCGGCTTGTTTGCAGTATTTGATGGTCATCTCAGTCATGTAATCCCTGAGTATTTGGGCTCACATTTGTTTGAAAACATCTTGAATGAGGTAACATACCTAAATACTTTGAGTAGTACGCCTTCCTTGGTTTCACTTCATTTGAATATTTTTCTTACTACAATTTTATTTCCTGCAAGTAGCCCAACTTCTGGGAAAAACCAGAGACTGCAATCAGGAAAGGTTACCGTATAACGGACAAAGATATTTTGGATAAAGCAATTGATTCGGGCAAAGGAGGCTCAACTGCAGTTACTGCCATATTAATTAACTGCGAGAAGCTGGTTGTAGCCAACATAGGTGATTCTCGGGCAGTCTTGTGTAAGAACGGTGTAGCTAATCAACTCTCTTTTGATCATGAGGCAAGTGTCGAGGAGGAAACCGTTGAGAGCAAAGGTGGTTATGTATTAACTCTTCCAGGTATTTCTAACTGATTTTATTATAAGTTCGGAATGAGGATGATATTCTAAGGTGGTAGTATGAAGTCAACTTTTCTTTCTCTCTTATATGTGCATGGTTTCTCCAACCTTTAGGTATAGTGCTATTTTGGCTCAAACTGTTATGATGATTAATTGTAATGAATTCAGGGGATATTCCACGTGTGGACGGACGTTTGGCAATGTCTCGATCATTTGGAGACAAGAATTTGAAGGATCATCTCAGTTCAGAACCACATCTGAATGTGGAGATGATTGAGGATGATACAGATTTTCTTATCTTGGCTAGTGATGGGCTGTGGAAGGTTAGTTCTAATGAACCTTTAATAGCTCTACTTTTCATTGCTTGCTGTCATGCAAAACTAGAGAATTTAATATATTTATGGCTGGTTCTTTCCCCAGGTAATGTCAAACCAAGAAGCAGTGGATGCTATCAAGCACATCAAGGATGCTCGGGCAGCAGCAAAACACCTTGTTGAAGAAGCAGTTTCTAGGAGGAGCAAAGATGATGTTTCCTGCGTGGTTGTAAGATTTCAGTGAACATATTTAGGGTTTACTTTCCTTTGATAGGAAGGAAAGGGTGAAATGGTGGTGTGTTATATGCCAGCCATTAGTTTGTTAATTATCGTCTTTCATATCGTATGCATATTGATGTTTTGCTTTAGTTTGTTGATAATCATCTTCTATGCATAATGAAGGGACCCTTTAGTTTGTTCTTTATTATCTTCCATAGAGTATGAATATTGAAGAAGCCATTCTTTTGTTTCCAATGTTATTGATGTTGGCAAATGGAAGCCTCAACTTCTGAACTCAGAAATAGAATATTGAAAGCTCAAAAGTATAGTAATTTGTAGCTGTTTAGATAAATTTAGAAATTTAACTGTATAGATAAATAAATTTGGAGAAGAGTTATGATGAAGCTTGAGAGCTACTAGCTTCTATTTTAAACTAAAGTGTGTCTCTAGTTTGTTAAATGCAATACCTATAGGTGTCCTAAGCAGCTGTTTTTTTGTCAGCAATTCGGATCTATGGATGCTGATAGACAAATTTATTGCATATAATGACAGAAACAGACTACAGTAATCGTGTCCTTCAAGGAAAGTGCATCGCTGATAGTTAAAACACTACAAGACTGACATTCAACTCTATAGAATACAGTGACTCCTAAAATATGGCCATGCTACATTGGAAGCTAAGGCATTAGCTGCGAGTGTATCACAGTCCTTATGTTATCATAAACACCATAGAAATTACTTTATGAGGAACCAGTACATGCTTTAGGATGACAGAAGAGAGGGAGCAATGCTGCTTGGTAGACAGTTAGATTTTCATCTGAGCTGGGAACGCTTATAAGTAGTATTCCCTTGGAGTGGCATTTGTAGTTTCCCCTTATCATCAACCTGCCTAAACTGGCTGTCCTTTAGATGACCAGCTACCACTCTTCTGCTTGGACCTTCACTAGTAGTTTCAGCTGAGTTCTTCCTGCGCCTTTCGTTGTGCCCAGCTAAACGTCTGCGGCAACTTCTTTTCGCCTCATCAAATTCAAACAGCTCATGGAACCTGCAGAGGTCCATGTGGTGAGAGTTGAATATATTGATAGAAGTGAAGTTTAACTCTAATGTGTCTAAGTAGTCGATTAGATTAACAAATGAGGAAGTTAATGCCCTTTTTTTTCAGCTAAGATTCTCAGTAAATACTTGTTCTAGTTGTACTTTAGAACTCTGGCTTTAGTAAACTTAGAAGACTAAATAGTTTTTCTTTTTGTATACTATAGTTTCTTAGGCCTTATGACCATTGTAGATATGATCCTACTTACAGAAGGAAAAGAAATTGAAAAAAACTAGTAGCAGAGAGTGAGCAAACCTGCTGCATTGTTGGCAAAACCTTTGCCTGAGACCTGAGACGATTGCAACAGGAGCCTTAGAATGAACCTCACAAACCTTATGGCGCCTGTGGTATCGTTTTGCATCAGACAAATCGACCCCACATTCCTCCACAAGGCATGAGGGCGGTGAGCTCCCACCGCCGCCTGCTCCAGACACCCTCCTTCCAGATACTTTCTTCCGTTTTTCATCTTCTGTGTATCCTTCACCACCTACTTGATCATCTTCTTCCTCAATGTCATTCTCCATATCTTCTTCAAAAAAGGTTTTTTCCTTGATGGAATACTTCCCTTCAAGGCCTCGACAATCCATACAAAAAATTATTTTAATAATGGAGTGATATTTATAGCATGGAAGGAAGTGGTGGAACCTGTAGTGAAAGAAAAGAGAGTGCAAGGAAAAGGTGAAAAGGATGGTGCAGGACCACTACTACATTTTGTTATTTTTGAGAGATTGAAAATGATTAGTAACTAAAAAGGACTGTAAATTTGGTTTCTAATAATGTAGAGCTATTGAGGTTTTGGTCCTAATTATTTCTGCTAGGTGTTTTAGTTACCTGAAGTCACACCACTTGAGGTGGTGGTCCAGAACATTAAATATTCATTTTAAATAAGGTTCTATTAACTTGATTTTATATTCATAAATTGATTTCAAGGAAGTTTCTAATGAGTAGAGATATTAAGTTGAAATGCAGTCAGACTAATCAGCCTATGCATGTCTAATTTCCTATTGATTAGTTCTGTTCAGGTTACATTGTTGATTCTTTACAAAATGCATAGATTTTCATGAAACAAGTAGTTGACCTTTGTTTGATTTCTCTGCTTGTGAATATATCTCCTTTCTTGTAAAGAATCACATTATTCTTGTCTGTTTGTTTTTGTTTTTTAAATTTATGATCACTCCATTTGCTGATGACATCAAAGCACTTAGTGTTATTATCTTAGCACTTGGGAAAATAGGAGTGAATCTTTCATGTGGATAGGAAGGGGTGAAAAAGCAAGGCATTGTGTCATGTTTTATTATTGCTATGAGAGCCTTGAGAGAGACATATCAAATTTCTTCAACTCTGTAATGGCATGTACAGCACCAACAGTGCCTTACAAAAATTCTGCTGCTTTGAGCTGGACAAATAGTACCATACATCAGAGTACCCTATGCCTTTTCTTTTTCTTCATAATAGCTTATTCATCTCTAGTTTCACTTCATCCTTTATTCCCTCACCAACTTTATCTTTTCTTTACCTTATTGTTCAAAATGAAACTTATAATCTCCATCTTCTGGTCTGAGTTTCCAAACAATGGTAAATTAGGAATTTTATGAGCCAAATGTATATTGTTTTTGTAGTGAATAGTCTACTTAGGAAGCACTGAGAGGAAAGACAGAATATATGATATTGACCCATCGCAGGTTGCACATGGGCATTGTACCAAATAAGCACTGATTGGAAAAATGTTGTACCCAGTACCATCATAAATAAACAGTAGAGTGAGGTATAGCTTAAGACTTTAGTCTTTACACACAGAAATTGCTAAGTTGTGGTATCAAACCAAGTGTTCCATAAAAGACTGTCTTGATTGGTCAAGTACTTGCCAGTAACTGAACTGCTCTGTAGTAATCTCTGAAATCCAGCTCATCTAATTTAGTTTCTATTATCTGCTTAATAAGTTACTGAATTGAGAAATTGCAAGCTGTATCTTACTAGTGATATTGTAGTATTGATTTGAAACAGTGACTAACATGATATTTTAATTTATACATGCAGAGGAGAATGAGAATCCGTTGAAGTTTACAGAAGGCAAAGTGAGAGAACAAGTAGACAAACAAACAAACTTTATGTCATGTCTACACAAAGAAAAGAGATTCATAGAGATATGGAAGCTGATGGTGATATAGAAGGGCAAGGCAACAAAATGAAGATGATGATGATATGGACCACCACCCACCCACCCGAATGTCCACAAAAGTTGAGGCTTTCACCTGACCATTCCTCCGCGTCGCTCGTCGTATCCTGCACAAATTTCAACCCCTTGGTGAGTGGACATCACTTTCATTCTTTTTCCCTTCCTATTGATTCTTCTCATTGCATTTCTAGCTGTTCCGAGCATCATGTTTTTACGTCACTGTGAATCTATGCACTATACGTGTCTCTTCAGCTGTTGCCTTGCTATTGATATTTTTTTGATGGTAGTGAAAAACAATTGAATGTTACTTAGCATCTAAGCAATGCGGAAAATAGTGTGCAGTAGAGATTAGATTTTGTAGGGATAGATATTGAGAAGTGAAGTTTTGAAGGTCATTATCGGTTGGTCCTGAAATGTTATATGCTTGGCTTTATCTTCCATTGCTTTTGATCAATCTTTTTTGCCTGAGAATTTATCCTGGGAGATATATGGAGGAAATACAAAGCGTATCTGATTCTTGTTTTCACTGCAGAAAATCGACGTACCCTTAATGTGCACCACTTTTGTCTCCACTCATGTTCTCCTTTGGTATTGCATGATGGTATTCGTTGTCAAGTTTTTACATTCTGACATTGCATTTCGTGTATCATTTTTAAGCAGAAACAACTGATGGATTTGATCAGTAAAAATTTCGGACAACATAATCGTCTTGCCGAGAAGAGTAATACCAGGAAATAACTCCATTTGTACACTATTTTTAGCTAATTGTATGTATATGCTCGGATATTAAAAACCAGAGAGTAAAGTTTCAATAGATTTTGTTATCTTTTGTTTTTCCTCTTATCATGCATTTTCACATAAGAATAGTGTGAAAACGAGTTATGCTGCTAGTCTTCATAGTCCAGTGTTGTTAAAGGAGTAGAAATTGTGTTCTAGATTAGAGAAGATAATTTTCGAGGAGGTGCCCTGGCCTACCTATGCCATTCCTGATCCGCATGTATTTAATTAGTTTTTTAAATTATTTATTTTTTCAATTTTTAATAATTTTAGAATAATTTTAATTTATTGTAGTATAAATATTTAAATAGATTTAATTTTTGTAATGTCTAAATAATATTAAAAATTAATTGTTTTTATTGATATGGTATTAAATAAAAATTAATTAATTATTAAATGGATTAATAATAATTCAAATACTAGTAAATTTAAAAATATAATTTTTAATAAAAATTTAAAGTAATATAAAAATATAATTTAAAGTAGATCACAGTTTTTTTTTTTTTTTTTTAAATAATAGGTTTTTTTTAAAAAAAATTTTTATTTTACAATAATATCGGTACAGTTAGCCAGCAGGGTAAATCTAATATTTCATAATTTCTAATCCACATTTAAACAACTGTTTTCAAAATTTATATTAAAAAAATTATAATAAAACAGCATTTATTTGTGAACCAACTGGAAGTAATTAAGGAATTGAAAATGTACAAGTCATTGGAGTTGGGTAAACCATCTTATTTATCGAAGGCACGTAGGGATATCTTGGGAAATGGAATTATATTTATATTCACAATTTTTAAAATATAAAATTTTTATAAAATTGTTAATGTGTTCAAATAGTTAAACTTATAGACGGTGTTATTTTATAAATAATATTAGTTATTTTTATTATGAATTATTATTTAATTTAGGATAATATTTTTTAAAGATTTTTTATTTAAATTTAAATTTATTATTTGTTATTTCTAATATTTTGTAATAAAAAATATATTCAATAAAATATTTATAAATAAAAATTTTATCTGTTTAATGATACTAAGATTAATTAAATTAATTTTATTTTAAATAAATTTTTAACAATTTTAAATTTTAAATAATTTTATATTTCTATTTAAAAAAATTTAACCATCACCTCTTTTCTTTTTAAATTATTAATATTTTTTTTAAAAAAATAATTGATTGTTCTAATATTGTGTGTGTGAATCTGCACATTTTAACACAGTTATTTTTATTTTATCCTTGATCAAATCATTCAATAATAAAGTGATAGGTTTTCAAGGAAGAGATAATTGTGTATTGCATGCTTCAATTTAAAGAGACGGATGCTACTATGCTTTTCACTATCAAACAAAAACTTATGCACCTTTACTCAATTTTATTGAAAGATATTTGTTTCTTTCGTTTAACTCTTAAACATTATTAACTCGTATAAACTAAATATCTTTTTTTCAGAATTCAATACACTTCATTGCATATCTGTCTTAAAAATTGATTCAGAAAAGGTAATATAAGGTTAAACGTAAAGGCCACCACCCATTCCCAAATTTTTATTAAGCCCTATACATAACCACTATACTATTCTTGGCCCAAAAACCAAACCAAAACCCTTACATTACAAGACCAACATCAACTAGGTTTGATTCTTCATAGATTGTTGTTCTTCAATGATTCTATACTCCTGTGTATCAACAGGATCATCAGTGTTCTTCATCTCCCCAACCACTGGATCCTTATCAATATGATCATCATTATCTTCAACTGTGCCACTCTCTTTTACTATGTCAGCCCCATAACCACTCACAGGCTCATTTGCCCTTCCCTCATCCACATCTAGTGCTTGTTGTTTGGCTTCATTCATGCTTGATGACCCACCAGAGGTGGTGGACAGTCGAGTAGCAGATTGAAACCCAGCTCGGAAAATTTTTGGTGATGTTTTTGATACATTGCTTGTCATCTTTTTGGCAAAATACATCCCTGCCATTGTTTTGTTCTATGTTTTTATTTTTTATTCTCTCGTTTTTTTAATATATATATTGGTGTAAGTAAGAAGAGAAGTGAATTGCTTGCACGGTGGAGTGTTTAGAGTTCTGTGTTGGGTGATTAACACGTGGGTGTTTTGTCTTTACAGGTGTTGACAAGCTTATCTAGTTGATCAACATTTGTCACCTCTTCAGTCGTTAAGATAACTCCAGTTTAGCTTAGATTTGTCGTGCACCGCTGAATCCGGAGCATTGATTTTTGGGTCATTTGGATCACGAGGTGATAGTGTCGATTGAAATCAACGCTTAATATATTTAATATGATTCTCTTGTAATGTCTTGGACAATTGTAGATACTTCAAGAATTAGAAAACCAGTTGGCAAAAGCATAACATTTGAAGTATCTGGAGAAAAAATTCAACAAGATTAGGTCGCCAAAGTTGAATTAGGACACTGTGTTCTGTCGACTCTTTTATCTTGTCTACAAGTCTATTTGGTTTCAGATTTGATGAGTCACGGGTGCATGAGATGACATGTTAATGTTGGATTATATAACATAGAAAAAGGATACGTCTTTTTCTTATCTTGCTTTTATCTACTTGTCATATTCAAACAGATAAACAGCTCCATTGATGTAGACACACTCTATTTGTCAAATTCAAATAGATAAACAGCTCTATTGATGTAGACACATTCAAAAAACAGGTTTATGATCACACTATTTGTCCCAGTTCTTCTCTGTTTCAATCACCATTTAATTTAACATAATGAACAGATTGATAGTACTTGCCAAATCTTATGCTATATGCTTATACACATTTTACGTAAAATTCACATCAGAACATCAACAATTTCCATACAAAGACATAAGTAACAAGACAAGACAAAATAGACTTATTTGAGAGGATCACTTGGCTAAAACATATCAAAGAACTGAAGATATATGATGATAAAGATAACGTTTATGGAAAATGGAAATCATTAACATTGAAAATGTAGTTTCTTTACAGGTATACCACCACTATACCTCGCCCAAAATATGCAATTTCAATGAGAATATGGTTATGAAATTCATTTCTCACCTGTATCGGATATGTTTTCAAGCGATGAAACAACTTCTTCAATCAAGGGTCTCCGTCTAGGATCTTGATCTATGCATTTACACGAAATTTCAAGCATTTCCAAGAGTTGCTTCTCGCGAGCCTTGTCCCAGATTGATGAATCTATAATCTCAGCTTCTCTCTTTTCAGACTTCATTTGAAACACCCAAGAAACTAAGTCCCTACAGTTTTTTCCTTTGCAGACCTCAACAGGCCTTCTACCGGTCAGAAGCTCGAGAAGGACGACGCCGAAACTGTAAACATCACCCCTGCATGTTGCTGTCAATGTTTGGCTATATTCAGGAGGAATGTAGCCTAGTGTACCAACCAAATCAGTTGTGACGTGAGTGTCGTATGGCCGCAGCAGCCTTGAGAGACCAAAATCAGCTAAATGAGCTTCGAATTTTTCGTTTAGAAGTATGTTGCTTGATTTCACATCTCTATGAACGATATGCGGCTCGCATACTTTGTGCAGATAAGCTAATCCACGAGCAGCTCCTTGAGCTATCTTGAGTCTTACTTCCCATTTGAGTACTGAATCCTTTTCGAGGCTTTCGTGCAGCCAGTAGTCCAAGCTTCCATTCTCCATGTAGGAGTAAATTAACAATCTATCAGTTCCATGGCGGCAATAGCCTTGTAGAGAAACAAGGTTCTTGTGCTGTGCTCTTGAGAGGGCTTCAACTTCTGCTTGAAATTCACGTTCCATCTGACCGCAATCACCAGAAAGTCTTTTGATAGCAGCTTTAGAACCATTGGGAAGACTGGCTTTGTAAACTAGGCCGAAACCACCACAACCGATAATATTTGCTTGGTTGAAGTTGCTTGTAGCTTTTAGCAAGTCTGCAACTGTAAGATCCTTGCAATCTGTTGCATTCTGGAAAAGCACCAATTTAGATGAACCCAGTGCATCAGATAGCCTGTGTGGACGGCTAAGTTCCTGATCCAAGTCATGAATTGGATCTTCATCGTCTCTTCTAGTCATTCTGAGGATAACAGCACAAAGAAGAAGTGAAATCCCAACAGCTACACTTAATGTTATGCCAATGATGCTGTTCCGACTGAACTTCTTGCTGTCCGAACTAGGTCTAATGATAGGCTTCAACATACTATTAATGTTTGCATGGCAAGGAGAATCTATTTCCCTGCAAAGACCAGGGTTACCCTCAAAACACGCCGCGGAAAAGCTATAGAACTGTCCACCTGTAGGAATTGCTCCCTGCAAACGGTTATATGCCACTGTAAACTTTGATAGAAAAGTAAGTTTCTCAAATGATTTGGGGATTGAACCAATCAGATCATTGTATGACAAGTCCAAAGTTTCCAAGTTCTCCATCTCTGAAATGGAAGGAGGGATAGTCCCGCTGATATTGTTCCTGCTCAAATCTAGTACATGAAGCTGCTTCCATTGTCCAACCTCAGACGGGATTGTACCATTTATCATGTTGTTACTCAACAATATAGATGGAGGGAAACTTGAGGCCTGATTGTAAGGCAAGCCACTAGTGCTCTTGTTCCGTTTAACATAAAGAGGAATGCCTGAAGAAGATGGATGGAAGGATGAACTGCAATTTGAAGATATGAGACTCCTTAGTTCTGTCAAGTTTCTCGGAATTTCTCCAGTAAGGGAGTTATTGGAGAAATCAAGGTAAAACAGATTCTCCATCTGACCGATCCATGGAGGGATACTGCCATTCAAGTGATTCCATGACAGATCAAGAACTTGTAACTCCTTGCAGCTTGACAACCACATTGGGATCTGACCTTTAAGACCACAATTTCCAAGCGCCAAAACCATCAAGCTATTAAACCCACTCACATTTTTTGGAATTTCCTCACCAACAAAGTTCTTTGTGAGGATCAGAGTGGTTAAATTTTTGCATTGCTGCAGCACTGACAGAGACTTAGATAAGTCCACAAAACTATTGTTTGACAATGAGAGAAATGATAGGGACTTTAACTGAGAAAAACTCTCAGGGATTGGACCGGTAAACTCGTTCTTGGCCAGGCTCAAGATTTTCAGTTGATGGCAATCAGCTAGGGAATTTGGAAGAGGTCCAGAGAAATGATTGGTGGCAAGATCGAGCGTACATAGGCTAGACAAACCAGTGAAGTTGAGATTAAGGGAACCGGTTATAGAATTGTTTCGAACATCAAGTACATGGAGCTTTGAGCAAAGAGCCAAACTCAAAGGCAATGGACCAGAAAATGAATTAGAGTGTGCAACAAAGACTTCTAGATATGTGAGATTGCCAAATACATCAGGAAGTTGGCCTACCAAGTGATTTCCAAAAATGATCAAGTATTTAAGGCTAGTGAGCTTACTCAAGTCCTTGCTTAACTGGCCAGAGAAACTGTTCTCAGAGAGTGAGAGTTGCTGCAAAGATGAAAATGAGTACAAAAAGTCTGGAAGGTGACCTGAAAAAGAGTTGAAATCCAAATGCAATTCTCTGAGAGAGGAGCTGCAATTCTGTAAGCCTTCAAGATTGCCCACAAAATGGTTCATCGAAAAGTCCAGAACCTCAGTCCTGTTCGAGGCACTCCAGATTTGCGAATTCAACTTGCCAGCAAAAGAATTATTGCTTACATTGAACACAGCAAGATTTGGAAAACCTCCAAGCTCCAGCAAGTCCCCATTGAATGAATTACTCGACACGTTCAATGCTCGGATCACTTTAAGACTAGAAAGCATTCCGGAAACAGGACCAGATAACATGTTATGGCTCAGATCAAGAACCTCCAGCTGCATCAAATTTGAGAGCTCAGCAGGCAATGCACCTTCCAAATGATTGCAAGAAAGATCAAGCAATTTCAGCTGATCCAGACGGCCCAAAGATGGCGAAATTTTCCCTTTTAATCCCTTCTTAGACAGAACCAGCATGGCCACTCTATTAGCAACTGATCCATTGCTTACCTTTCCACAAACAACACCATCCCACTCACAGCAAGAACTACTAGACCATGATGTGATAATAGAACCATTTGTAAGGCCTTTAGCAAATTCTTTAAGCGCCAACAAATCAATCGAATCACAAGATTGGTTTAAGGTTTGGAGACCAAAAGATGAACACACAAAGCAAGCAAAGAACACCCACTTGATGTAAGTCATTGGAATAAACCCCAACATCATAACCATCGCCATTGCTGAAACCAAATAGTCCTCCAACTCATACAATCTCCAAAGGTAATACAACCATTAGAATTACTACTAAAAACTAGTACTACTTCCAAAAGGCAAGGCCGAATTCAAAATTTATACACTCACAATCCCAGCTTGTTATAGCAATGCAAAGTTACCAAATGAATAAATCACGACCTCCGACCTGAAACGAAATCCCTAAAACATAAATTAAATATCCCAGGAATTCACTAAGCCAATAAACATTTTACTCTATACAGTAAGCAAAAAGTACAGATAGAAGATAATAACAACTACCAACAACCCAGAAAATACTTACCATAAAAGAAGAGAGAAGCCACAAAATCACACCACAGTGTGTGAGTCTCCAACCTCCAGACCCCACCAAAGAAAATTAAAAACCTTTGACCAAACTCAACCCTCTTCAAGACAAGCCAAGCACAACCATTCAAACGAAACACCACCACTTGAATGACAAATTTCTGCAACCCCACTTGAACACTGATAAAAGGAAATGGGCCAAAAAGTAAAATCAACAATTTTAACAAACACAAAACCTAGATCCCAAGAAGAGAGAAACCTAAGAAAGAAGGAAACTTTTACCCCTCAACAGTAGTGGGAAACAGAAGAGTAGCAGTGGAAAAACAATCACTTGTAAGTGAAGCAAAAAAAGACCCCTGTGAACCCAACATCAACAATGACCACTTTTTTCAATAAAAGAGTCTTATAATGCACAAGCCACTCTGAGTCCAAAGTGTAAAATAGATGACAGAATCTAGAAGATAAAGAGAGTGAGAAATGGATGGATGTTTCAAATCAAAGAAAGGAGTCGGGACAAAGAGAGGAAAATAGAAAAGGAAAGTTCTTTTATTATCTTTTTTATTATATTTGAAATGAAATGAAGAAGACAGCTTTGAAGTGAAATGAAGAGTGGGCTGACTTTTTTATTATTATTTTAATAAAATTTAGGAGCTTGGATGGATTCATAAATGAAGTAGTGGTTTTTGGTTTTATTTTCTTCTGATTGTCAATACCTATAGTATTTGTCTTTTTGTTAATTTGATCGGTTTCAATAGAGTTGTTAAAATGATTTGGATTCCATGACCACGAATGAGATAGGTCTCTTCTCTTGTCTGGTTGGTCTTTTATCTCGGACAAGATCTTGTGCTTTGGTTGTTTAACGTTCCCTACACGCGCGTGTGCGAACAGTACAGTGTCCTGTCACTCTCTGAATAGATATTTTAATAGTGGAGGAGGCGCGTGGAAATATGTAGCGGCTGTAGGCGGACGTCACGGGGAACTGGAGGAATCACTCAATGCTTGTCTAATCTAATCTGCCGGTCAACTACTCCACCCCTATCCTTCCTTTATTTATTTATTTTTTTTAATTATTTTATTTTATTGGATCTATCGATAATAATGACATTAAATTTACCATTTTCTTTCCTAAAGTTGAAAGGTGGGGTGCATTTTTGAGTTATTTATTAAAGAAATTTATATTTTTAGATTAATATTTTTGTAAAAATTAAATTTAAAATTTTTTTAAATAAAATTATTTAATATTTAAAAAAAAATATCCACTAATTTTTGGTATTATATACCTTACCCGAAAGTGTACAAATTCAAATTTGCTAATTTTATTTTTTGATATTACTCACTAAAAATAAATTTAATTTTTTATCTACTTCCTAATACTATATACTGCAAAGCTTATTTTATGTATTTTTTTAAATTTAATTTTATAATTATTTATAAAAAAAATAGAATTATATATAAAATTAAAATAAAATTGATAAAGTCTAATTTTAAATATTCTTACGAATTTAAAAGCATAACAAAAATAAAAATAAAATAGTTTGTGGATCTCTTTTGACACCTACATACACCAAACTTTTACCTGTGTCGATGGAATTTTGACAATGAAATGCAATTGTTGGTGGGTTAAATTTCATTTTTCAAGAATAGGCAGCTACAATTATCCAATTCGTGGAATATTTTTCAATTTGTTTCCTGAACACATAGACAATTGGTACAAAGTAAGTTACAAAGATTGACTCCAAACATAACTAATGAACTCAATAATTGAATGGAGAACAGATTAGCAACAGAAGAAATATAATTATAGCACTGCAGAGGATTTGAAAATGTAGGAATTGAACGTATTATTTTAAATAAATAAATAAATTAGAAGCCGAATCCTTACCAAACTTAGACTTTGGATGTACTAGAATCTATATAGGTGCACTGAAAATAAGTGTAATAGGTTTTGAAAATCGGTGCTTCCTTGATTTAAAGCATGAGAATCAATCAGAAAGCCAGCTGGTTTTTATTAATATAATTATTATTTTCAAAATATGAAAATTTGTATAAAAATTTAGTATGGTGAAGTATATATTTATTTAGTGTAAAAAAAAATATGTCTACCTTGGAGAGAGAGTAGCAATTTCAAAATTGTGGGAAATCTTAAACATTGATATGGAAAAGAGGCTTATAATTATGGTATTTTAGCATATCTTCACTGAGTGATTGCTTTTGCAAATGAGACTCATAATCATAATCATTATAGTTACCTATGAAGCTTACAAAAGCCAAGAAATTTCAACTGAGATTGATTGCATTGCATCGCCCCATATTGTGCAGAACAATCATAATCTTTTTTTTATGCTTTTTGGGTAGTAGTTGACTTTGTCTTAACTTTTGGATTAAAAAGATACACTACTTTGCATGTGTGTGATCATTCCACTTTCATTAATTATTGAACATCATTAGAAGAAAAATAAAAAAGTAGCAGTTGGGTTGGAGACTGAAAATGGTGAAGGTCTAGGTCCATATTGAGCCTTATCTTGAGTTGGGCTTGTATTCACTCAAGCTTTCAGGCCCAATTGATATTACTCATTTGAAATATCTCAAAATGTATAACCTATGACAAAAAAACAACTTTATCTTAAATAAAATACCAAAATGGTGCATGGGTGGGTGAATCGATTCACTTACTCTTGAATTTTCTTCTAAAAAAAAAATACTAATACTAGTTGTCCACCTCTAATGTTAACGCAGAACGGAAGAAAAAATAAAAATAAGTATGGATTGTACTCGGTCACGAGTTTTGATAGACCGATTATGTTTAAAAGAATAAATTCCTTATCATTTGATATTAGAATTACGGTTTTGATAGAAAACCAATATCATTAGTATGACTTCTACCACAAAAATTACATTATTTAAGATTAAAGTGTCGTTTGTTTTTTCTTAAAAAACTGTGTTGAGAAAGATTTATAATTAAAATTTAGATAACGTTTAAATTTTAACTTAGATTTTACCAAATTTGCAAGTTTGATATGTTAGATTTTCAAGAACCGCTTCTTAACTCCCACATTAGTATGATATTATCCATTTTGAACATGAGTCGATCCTAGGGATGAAGCTAGAGATAATAGGGTAGGAGGGCCGAATATGAAGGTTATTATTGACGGGGTGCGGGGCAATGACCCGCGGTACGATATGGTATTTTGAAATAAATATTAAAAAAAATATAATATAAGTTGTATACTGTTTTAATTAATCAGAATATTTATGTTATAAAATAAAACTTTTAAATATGTGAAAATGGGATGATTTCATTTTTAACCATTTCAAACTTTAAATTAAGTTAATAGATCATTCAAACTTTATTTTAAGTTTTTAAATTTTTAAAAGTTTGAAACTTCAAAAATAAACCAAATTGACTAACTTACCCTTATAGACGCGCTTCACGGCATAACCAGCCTGTGAAGCGCGCTTCACCAGCTAATTTAACTTCAACAGGTTAGTGATGCCGTGAAGCGCTTTTTTAAGGGTATATTGATCAATTTGGTTCATTTTTGAAATTTCAAAGTTTCAAAAGTTCATAAACTTAAATAAAGTTTAGATGATCTACTTACTTAAAGTTAAAATTTGAAAAACTCATATTTTATAATTTTTCCTATATAAATTTATTTTATATTTTAAAACCTTTTGTTTATAGTTTAATTTTTTTTAATATCTAACCACAAATTAAAATTATTATTATAAATATATACTATTTATAGTTTAAAATTAGTTATTTTCATATTAAAATGAGTTAAAAAGAATTTCTACACTATACGAATTTAAATTTACTAATATATGAAATTGCCAGATGAAGATGATATATATTTATATATAATAAATTTATAATGTATATCATAATTTAATTATTAAATTTTTAATTGATAATTTTTTTAATTATTTAATAAGTGATTTTGAAGTTATTTTTTATTAATTAATTTTAAAATTTTATAAAATTCAAATACATAATATCTAACCATAAAAATACATAAAAATGTTTAAATATTAATTAAAAATATAAAAAATAATTTTAATAGTATTTTTAAAATAAATTGAAGCTTGCATTATATAAGAAACAAAAAAATAATTTTAAAACTAAAAAAAATTGGTAATAAAAGGATTCGAACCTAGCACTTTGACAGAGTAGATAAGGCACACTCACAGCATCTTCTTATCAGAAATATTTCATAATATTAATTTTATCTAAAAGCCTTGGGGCCATGGCACCCATAGCCCCCCCGGCCCCGTCTCTGGGTCGAGCCCGCATGAATTTGTTCTTAGATACCATACCGTCACCAAAAAGGTCTTATACTAATAGAGTTCTCTCGAGACTTTCTATACAAGTCACTATCCTCTTTCATTACCAATGTGGTATTGGGTTTGACACTCTAACAATCCCCTTCAAACCAAAGGCCACATTGGCTCCCCTCAAATTAGTCCACCGATCTTTCAAACCAAAGATCACATATCATGTAGTCTCCCCTCGAGATAATCAACCAACCACATCGCCTCCCCTCGAGTTAGTCCACCGACCCTTCAAACCAAGGATCACACATCGTTTAGCCTCCCCTTGAGATAATCCACTGGTATCCTCTTGAGATAATCTCCTAATTCGTCAAATCATTTTGTACCGCTGTCACTAACCAACGAGACCCGCCGCCAGACAACCATATTTATTAGGAAAATTTTCGATACAAGGCACACCACAACAGATCTAATCACGGGCTCCATCTTTGAACCAAGACTCTGATACCACTTGTTGGACCTTTCATAGCCACTTATCAACTCTCACATTAATATGATATTGTCCACTTTGAGTCAGAGCCGAGCCCGCACGGATTTACTCTTAGATATCACCACCCAAAATGCCACATACTAATGAAGTTTTCTAGATAATTTATATACAAGTCACTTTCCTCTTTTATTACCGATGTTGGCATTGGGTTTGACACTCTAACATGATAACAACGTTCTCAATAAATTTTAGCGTTTCAATTAACATTTAAGATAGTTTTTGTGAAAGTTATCAGAGATAGCTTTCAACTCAAATGCTAATAGTGATTTACTTTATTGAACCTTTCTTTTATAATTAATTACACCATTATCTTTTAAATTATAGTTATACTAGTAATATTGCTCGCGCTTTGCGCGAAAAAATAATTTTTTTATTAATATTTAAGTAATTATATTAATATTAATTATAAATTATATTTAATTTTTAAATATTTAAAAATATAATTTTATAAAATAATAATTAAAATTGTAATATATTCAATTGTATTAAATTAAATATACATAAATTTTTATAAATATAAAAATTATAATTATAATTAATAAATTATTGTAATATTTTTTAAATTTAAAATCATTTTATTTATCAATATATATAACATTAAATTTTACAACTAATTCAAAATATGTGTAATATCTGTATGCAATTTTATTTATATGTTAATTTTAATTTATTTAACTTAGGTATAAAGAATAAAAAAATATTTTAGATCATAATATAAAATTATTTAAATAAGGAAAGTAATTTTTATAAAAAATTATTAATTAAATTAAATTAAAATATTACTTTTAATTTAAGTTACCTAACCATTAAAGATTTTGTGTTGATTTAAATTTATCTCGTTTATAAATAAATTAGACCTCAATTATATTATCAAGAAATAGGAACATATTAATTTGAATTTATTTATTAATAGATCATGGTAATAAAATTTTTTAAATGGAAAAAATTTAAAAAATATTATATTTTAATTAACTATTTAGAAGTATATATCTTATATTTATAAAATCTCTTAGGATCTTGTTTTAAAATTAAATTAAAAAAAAATCTTATATATAAAATCTTGCACATGTCAATTTGAACTTAGATATTCCACACTTATATTTAAGTGCATATATATGATATATCTCTACTGTACCCGTTCAATATATAGGTAAAAAAAACGCGAAGATTCTCCATGCGAGATTTAAAAAAATATATTTTCATAGTAAGGAATGTTTTTTTTTTTTAATTCTATTTTTTTTATATGGAAAGAGGTGAAGAAATATTAGAAATAGAATATACTTTATAATTTAATTAAATAAACTACTGATATATTTTAAGTATAATTATATCAATTAATTAACATGTTGATTAATATTTTCAAATTTCAATTCGTTTTTGAAAATAATTTTATCATAATTTATAATATATTGATTAAATTTATATTTCACATATTCAAATTATTTATTTTCTTTATATGATTATTTATATATTATTTTTTAAATTGTTTATTTAGTTTTATTTACTCAACTAATGGAATTTTAATAACTTATTAATAAATAATTATCTTTTATTTTATTTTCTATTAATTATATGTGAATTTCTGTCCCCCATCTATATATATATATATATATATATATATATATACTTTTCCTCAATTTTAATTTGATAAAGCACTTAATTTTAATTTTATAATAAATGTGATTAATTTTAGTTAATGTTCTTTCAAGATTTTTTTATTACTAAATAAATTTAATTCTATTCATTTTTTTATATTCCAAGATAATTTTATCTCATTTTAATTAGTCTATAAATGTTTCATTTACTATTAATGTTAGTTTTATTTTTTTATTTTAGTATTTTTTTGGTTAAAATAGTTAGAACAAACATTTAATTCATAAAAAAATATTTAAATAGAATTATTTATTTAAATGTGGACCTCTCTCCCTCTAGCCAAAGTAAACATAAAATAAATAAATAAAACAAAACAAAAATATATCCATTTTTTAATTTCAAAATAAATAAATACATCACAATCAATTAATAAAAAAGAAAAATTATAGAATTATTAATAAACAATAATATTAAAAATTAAAGGAAGAAGGATGGAGAATGAGAGATCACCATTAAATCTTAACAAAGATTCTGAAATCCATATTGTCAAGATTAGATATATATATATATATATATATATATATATATAAGAATTAATACCCAACCATAAAATAAAATAACTACAAACAAACCATACCGAATAAAAATAGAAAGAAAAAAAAAGATAAAAAGTGATCACCTTCTTGAGAGAATTGTTTTTGATAGTATGAAGAATGAAATGAAAAATTAAATCATAAAGATCTCTTTATATATAGATGTAATTAATAACGTAAATTTTTAATATATATTAATATCTCGATATATGAAAAGAATCATTTAGTATATTTAATCCTGATTGAATGTATTTACAAAGAAGATGAAAGATGACATGTGATAAAAATTTATTTATTAAATGTAGATGAAGATTTAAAAAAAGGAAAATAAAGAGATGTGAAAATAAAATTTATTGAAAAAAAAGAGTAAAGGTCTCTTTCAAATTAATAAATATCTCACTAAAATTAACGGGAGAGAGAAATGATAAAGTATTAAAAAAAACACGTGTAAGGTTTTAATTGGTAAAATATGAACCAATTTGAAAAATTCTCATTTTGAGTGTTTTTCTACCTAATGGAGAACTTTCAGCGCGCCACATCAGATTTTTGGGACCCGCTGAAAGTTCTCCTTTATATATATAGATTGTAATAAATTTTAATAATTTTATATCTAATATCTAATTTAAAATCTAAAATTAATATCAAATATTCAATCAAAGTACTCACTTAGAATCTAACCTAACTGCTACCGCTATTTAAAATGCTAATTTAACCGTTAATTAAAAATCTGAAAGTAAACATACTCTAAGTGATTTGGAGTTAGTTTATTTGTCAGCTTATTTCTTATTTTCAATGCTAAAAAGACTTTTTTTTTTTAGTAAAAAAAAAAATTCTACTTAGTACATTTAAGCTCTATTTCTTATATTTTCATATTTAATATTGATTTATAATTTTGTTTTAAAAGAAAAGTCAAATCAAAAGATTTTTTTAATTATAAAAATTAAATTAATAATATAATTATTTTGACTGATTTTGTGATTGGCAGCTCTAATGACTGCCGGCGATCGCAGTCGCAGCTCTGGCAATCATAAGTGACCTTTGCTGAAGTTTCAGTGGTCTATGTCAGAGTTCCAAATGGTCTTATCTAGCTTTAGACCCCTCCCAACGAAACGAACAATTCTCCAGATGATTGGATCGCCTCAATGGGATCACTCTGATGTCAGCAGCCTCTACCGAAATTTCGGCAATACTGTGGCAACCTCCGACCACCATTGCCATTCTATTAAATGAACTTTTCTTTCCAATTAAATGGATTTCTTAAAAAATATATATTCAATATAATATTATAATTTATTTAATGGTAAAATAGTAATAACAATATAATATTATATTGTACTAATAGAATGTAAAAGAAAAAATTAAAAACACTATGGCTTATTTTATTTTATAAAATTTAATGCTTAAGATTTATAAATTAGATATAAATAGATATAAGTTAGAAAAAAAAAATCTAAGTCTATCAACTTTTTCGACCCCATATCTATAATTAAACCATATACTTCTCTGATATTTTTCTCTTTAGAACTCAAATAACCCATAATTTATTAATACTATCCACCTCAACACTAAGTATAAATTTTTAATTTTTATGCGTATATAGTTTACATCTGGCCAATCAATCTAGTTGTAATGTCCTTATGAATAGGACCGATAAATAAATACTTAGGTTTAAAGACAATTTGGATTCCTTTCTGCCGTTACATCAACTTTGAAAATGTAAGACCTCACTTTATTTGCGAATGGATTCCTTCAGTTGTACCTCACAAACAAACACTTTTCAGTTTCAATATCACAAAGTAACAAGAAAACACAGATTGTAGACCCAAACAAAGTAGGCATACAATAGAACAAAATCAAAATTAAGGGAACAAAATGGATTAGATGATTTTCCAACACATGTTATGTACAAACATGAATACATACAAATTGTTATCACTATTCCGGTCTGGAAATAAATCGAAATAATAACGTTACTAAAATTTCAATATCTAATTATTCTGAAATCGTTGGTGCACAATTGATAATCAAATTCTTTTACCAAGCCTTTAATTAAGTTGCGGAAGCTTATATTTATTTAAAACAATATTAATATTGGGAACCCAACACATAGATAGCATTTAAAATGAGTAAAGGTAAAGGGTGAGTAATAATATGAATAAATAATACTCAATTACAAACTCCCATATATTAAATACAATTACATGACAATAAATATTCATTGAGTAAATTATACTTTACAGTATAGAAAATCCACTCCATTGATTCCTTGCACTCCTTGTTGTTCATGGGGAAAACATTTTAAAAACAATGGAATACGTAAGCCAAAAATGCTTAGTTTGATTCCCATACCTAACGCACGCACATTCTTTTTTACTTTGCAAAACCATTATGTCAAAACTTTTGGATTTTGAAATCTCATTTATTAAACATTCAATCCCCAAAAATTTCCAAAATCGTTTACAAAAACTTTTGTGGTTAAAAATTTGAAATCTATCTTATTCCAAAAATATGTTTCTCTTTCAAATCCATGATTTTCAACCCATTTCTATGTGCCAAAAAAAATATTCGGAAAAATCACAATAATCAACGTTGTCTTACTTGTATCACACGTTATCAACCCAAAACTCATATATGGATATGCATGCTAATATGTCATAACCTCATGTCAATGCTGATGTTCAATGCACTAAATAACCTACAACTCATGTATGGTCATGCAGAGCCGTCTCAAAAAATATTGTAGCCTCGTTCTTATTTCAAATTGGGGCCCTAATTATAAGAACTATATAATAATTTTTTTTAACATAAAAAGATAATAAATTTATATAACAACTTGATAAATAACATGAAAATCGTTTAAAATATTTGTTTGTTGGAGTCAATACATTTTTCACCAAATAATGCATAATTGTTCCTTCTGAAAAGTCAATCTGAAAAAATTTTTTTTAAAAAATATTAGTATGATTAATTGAATAGCAATTACTGTGATTAATATATAATTAACAAATGAATGGTATAGTTATGAACCTTTTTATTTGAACAAGGCTAGCCTTCTAACACTCTTCGAAGCAAATCATCAATCAAGTCTTCATATTTTACTTCATCCAAAAGCTCATTCTCAAGACTATCAATGCTAATCTATTCAATCTTTCTTGTAGCATGGTGGAACACAAACATGACTTCAAGAACTTCAATTTTGAAAAACTTCTTTCATTAGATGCAACTGTAACTGGAATAGTTAACAATATCCGATAAGCAATAATTGCATTCGGAAAATAATCCAAACCCTTCAAAAACTTCAAAATATCATCAGGTCCCATTTTCCTTTTAGACAACATTTCTCTAAACAACTTCAACTCAACACATAACTCATCCCCATTAATATCAGAATGTTCATTATGAGCAAGGGCATTTTCTAAATGAGCAGAACAAGACATCAAACTCAAATCATCCAGTGATTGCAAATTATCAGATGTAAACAGAAAACCAAAAGTCTTTTCATATTCTTCATAATGCTCAAATCTTTTATTAAGAGAAGCAATAGCTTGGTCGACGATGTAAAGAAAATACTGAATTCTAAATGAATCTTCCGCCGATAATAAAGTGAAAGATACATCAGGACTTTCATCAAAATATTTCTTCCTCTGAATTTCACGCCTTTAAGGAAATATGGGTTCGACGTCCATTTTTGATGCAATGACTTTCACCTTTTCCATAGCATCATCGATACCACTTTCTCTATATACCTCAAAAAAAGAAATTAACTCCTTTATTTTCTTTACAGCAACATCAATAAGCATATCCTTTGACTGTAAAAACTTGTTAACCATATTAATTTCATTTAATATATCATACCAAATGACAATTGTCAAAATAAACTCAAACTTACTAAGCTCATTCTTGGCTAAAGATTTAGCCTCACTCCTTATTTTAACATCATTATCAACATCACCCACTTGAAGTAAAACTTCTCGAATTTTTGGCATTTGAAGTTTAATGGCTTTCACACTATCAAGACGACTCCCCACCGAGTAGTGGACAATGATTTGGGAGTAAAAATTTTTAAATTATCCTTCAAAATATGCCACCTCTTGGTGGAATGTGCAAAAATTGTATAAATGCACTGGATAATTCCAAAAAAATCTCTAACTTTCCCACATGTACTAGCCATATCACATAACACCAAATTGAGACTATGACAACCACAAGGAGTATAAAAAGGATTAATGTCTAAGGTTTTTTGCACCACTTAATTTTTTTCTTTTCATGTTTGACCCATTATCATACCCTTATCCTCGTACATCCAAAATATCAAGATCAAGAATTTTCAACTCTTCTTCTAAAACATTAAGGCCTTGTCCACTAGTATCATCAACAACCAAAAATCCCAAAAATGATTCCTCAACGACATAAGATGAAGAGAAATCCACATATTTTAATATCAAAGTCATTTGCTCTTAGTGGCTCACATCTGGAGTACAATCAAGTATAACTGAGAAATACTTTGTTTTATTTATTTTTTCAATAATCTCATTTTTTGTTGTAGAAGCAAGCAAAAGTATTAACTCATTTTGTATGCTATGACCAAGATAATGAAAATGAATGTTATCATTAATTATGCATCTAGCATGTTCTTGGATAACTGGATCAAACTCTGCCAACATTTCAATCAATCCTAAAAAATTGCCATTACTTTTCTGGTATAATCTCTCATTAGTACCACGAAAGGCTAAATTATATTTACCAAGAAATTTCACAATTGAAATAACTCTTTGCAGGACTTTTTTCCAACGGTCTTTTTCCTTTCCAATTAGCCTTTGAGCTTCTTTATCAATTGTTTGAATATTTTGAAGTCTTCAACAAAAATCATACCAAGTTGTCATATTCTTAACATGTTCCATACTTGCCTCATGCTCCCTAAGTCTCACACTAACAGATGCCCAATCTCAAAAGCCTTCATTTACTAATTGACCTCTACTCATCCCTTTTCTAAACAATTTACAACAAAAACAAAATAATTTATCAAGCTCCTTTGAGTAAAAAAGCCACTCTCTATCACATTTTTCTTAATTTGGCAAAACTCTAGTATACAAGTTAGTGGTAAATCTTCTAAAAAATTTATCTTTTGGCCCTTTAACAATGGACAGATCTAGGACCTTTTTCTACTAACAAATCTATCATTTTAGCATCAAGACCGTCCCAAGTTCTTGGATCAAAAATGTCTGGAAGATTACTAGTTTGCCTCACATTTTCATTATGTTGATTCTCTACATCATCTTTATTCTCATTTGAGTGACTAAGATTAACCGTCTCTAAATTATCAGCATCTTCTTCTTCAATAGGCACATCATGATCATTATTCTCAACAAGCACATCATAATCTTGAACATCAACATTTTGATCCTCATTGTCAACATTTTCATAATCAATATGTTGGTTTTCAGCAGTAATTTCATGTTCTTTTAAAATAAATTTATCAAGAGCCCCTCTCTAGGAATTAATAAACTCAGCTATTCGCCTTTTTTTCTTACGCTTATCATAACCAAATTCACATTTTCTAACAGGATGCATTTTTAGAAAGGAAAGCAATGCTTTAAAATAACCTGACTTGAGCTTTTGAAGCAAAGAAGCTTCACAATCACGATTTCAATAAAAAAAATTGTTATTCACCCTAAAAATAAGTGTGTTCAATGTTAGTTATTGAAAGAAAACAAAATAATAAAAAAATACAAATTCATAAGGTGTAGTAAAATAAAAAAAATATTAAAAAATATTAAAAAAAATAAAAACATACATGAAGAAGGTTTTTAGTGGATTTGTGGTGAGATTGAGAGTTAACAATTTGAGTTTGAGAGTTGAGAGGAAGAAGATGAAGAGACAGAAACAAAAAGACAGTGAAATTGAGAGGAAGAAGATGAAGAGAAAAAAAATGAAAAAAATTTATGAATATATTTATTTTATTATTAATTTTTTAATTGTAATTTGGGACCCTGTTTCAATGAGCTGACTGCTCTTGTGAATTACCGGCCCTGTGGTCATGCATTCCAATATGTCATAACATCATGTCAACACCACACAAACATACACAACTCATATATTCACCCAATACACACCGCAAGATCATGGAGATAAGGTCAGATAACTTATTAAGCGAGTTTAATTGACTTAGACATAAGAGATATTTCATGTTCAAATACATTAAAAAAATTAACATTTTTCAAATACACTTACTTGACAATTCCATGGTGTTTTGACGATAATTTTAAATGATGGATCTTTAAGTAACGAAATTCTAATTTTTGAAAATCGGGTATTTTCATTCACTCTTGAATTATTGTTGGTTTTACTCATATATTTTAAAAGCATATATAAAAGGAGACCTTAACACAATTTGAAATAAAAACGGCAATTCAATCGAAAATCGAATGAATAATTGAAGATAATAGTCACACTTTTAACTCCGAAATTCTACGTGCACTAAAGGAAATTTCAGAACTGGGTAGAAACAACAAGTCAATAAATCATTTAAAAATAATCAATAAATAGTTCAATTTAATACAAACGTGAGACTGCAAACGGCATCCAATTCGGAGTTCAAACGAAGGAGAGTGATAACGAGGAAGTTTGTTTTTCAAATTTCAAATTTTTGTATACTGTGAGATTTTTTTAAATTCAAAATTGGAAACCAACCTAGTAAATTAAATAAAAATCATTACTGGATAAGAGGCTTTAAAAAAAATGTAGCCGTAAACGACACCTTAATCGGAGTTTGGATGAGGGAGAACGAAGACAGACAAGTTGACATTGGCAGCTGACTCAGTTGCTGGGGACATACAATGTACGCGGCCAGCGACACTATTTCAACCAAACCTATAATTTTTTTAGGCTTTTTGACCCCCCAAAGTCACCTAAATCAATCTTAATACCTCTAAATCCCTTTCCCACAACTTTACACACATACAAAAAGACTTGGAGATGGCAAATTGCCTCTCAAATCCACGTTGCTACTACAACTAACACGAAATAATCAATGACAATCAAACACCATCCTAGAGGCAAAAGTTCCAAAACCAACCAATTTATATCATTAGAGGCATAACCTAACTAACACAAATCTCATCAATTCACCACACCATCCATTAACAAGAAAAAGGTTCAAATTCATTAGACAATCATATTCACAATAAGCATGATTAACATCACAATGCACTTATAATTCATTTCATCACCTTTTTATCATTACCATTATCATGGCTATTACCATTACCTTTTTCACATTTTAAAATCAAGTTCAAAATAAAGGTACCAATTTATACTCAAGAAACCAGTTCAAGAAGTCCAAACTAAATCACTTTCACTACACTTAATCAATTTCAATGCATATTACATTTTTATCAAGGAATTAATTTACATTTCACAAGTGTAGTTCATATATTCACTATTGCCATTTAGTTTCCCATTATCACTAGTACGGTGTGAACATGGAATCACTATTGAAGACACTCCATGGGTGTGGACCGAAGTCCCGCTACTGGCAAGCCGGGTGAACCGAAGGTCCACTATGGACCAAATAACCTCATTTAATGAGTCGGAACCATGATTTGGACCGAAGTTCCACTATGGAGCCTTCGCCCCATTGAAACTACCACGTCTCATTAATACACTTAAACAATTAAGGCTATGACCAACATTTCCTAGAGCATGCTCACTATTCACTACTCAACACTAGAACAAAAATGACAACAATTACACTTTAGTGACATTATTTCTCATTGGCCACCAATTAACACATAAGGTCCCATTTTCATCATTCTTAACATTTAGGACACTTTTACGATCCTTTCCACAATAATTTCACTTTCATCATTAAGCCACCATTAGATTTAGTGTGTTCCATGACTTTACACATGTTGCAAAATTTACAACTAATAAGTTCACATCAACATTTACTTAAGGTTCATTTAATGTCATTGTGGCTCATTAATTATGTTGACCAACAAAATCACTATACAAGTCATCTATGTGATTAGGGATGGCAATGGGTAGGTCGGGGCAGGTCATTGGAATATTGGACCTGCCCTGCCTGTAGACTGGTCTGACCTACCCTGCCCTGCCCTGGGGTGCAGGACAGAATCTTTGGACCCGTGACCTACCCTGCGGGGACTGCCCTGCTCCGCGGGGACTTGCTTTGTTCTATTGTAAAAAAAAAATGTATTTAAGTTATATTTTTATGTTGCTTCCTACTTTATCAAAAATTATATTTTTAAATTTACAATGATATTTGAGTTTGAAATATAAATAATTAATAATAATTTTTAATTTATTATTTATTTGATATTTAATTAATTTTTTATTTAATAAAATTACTTAAATATTATCAATGTTAATGAAAATAATTAAATTTTAATATTATTTTGATGATACAAAAATTAAATTTGTTTAGATATTTTTATTATATCTAATATTGACAGAAAATTAAAATTATTTTAAAAAATTAAAGATAAAAAATAAATAATTTAAATAAAAAAATTAAAAAACTAATTAATATAGCAGGGCGATCGCGGGGCAGGGCTCCAACCAGATTTGGACTTGCCCTGCCTTGCATGCGGGGCAGGGCGGCCTGTATCTGACCCATTTCACGTACGGGGCAGGTCGGGTCAGATCAGGGCACCTTGGGGTAGGGCGGGTCTGCGGGTCAGGGCGAAAATTGTCATCCCTATATGTGATTAAAGACATCACCAAACAACATAATTCATAAAGAATCTCACAATGCCAACAAGGTTCCCAAATCAACCATATACATCACAATTTCACCATAACTCAAACATCAATCATTCAATAACAATCAATTCGACAATATTCATCACAATAACACAATCATGACATCCAAACAAAAAGGTACTACGGAATTTAAGTCTCTATCCTAACTCCTTCAATTCACAAAAAATGTGGACTTAGTCCACCAAACTTCAGTACCCAAATTCCAACGCCTAACATGCTCCTAATGCATTGTGGCATGTTCTAACGCCCTAATCATGACATTAAGCATGTAATTAGCATTTTTATGTATTAGCCAAGTTGGTTAATACTCTTTACACGAATTTCCATTTTGAAGGTAGGTATGAGGAAAACAAACCTTATTAAGCATCAAACCAAATCGAGCTCCCGAGCCCGCTCAACCGACTCCAAGATTTCATTTCACCCACTAATGTCTATTTATGCCTCTATCAATCTATAGGACTCTCAATTAATGCTTATGCATATAACATGTCTATCTCATACCAATTCTATAGGGCACTAAAATAATCAATTTGAATTTGGACATAAACTTGCTTTACAAAAATTTATCTCAAAACTCATTTTATTTCATAGTTTAGGTCTAAAAAATTTTATTGAAGGAACCCTAATATATTATCAACTTATTAGGCTCCTTTTAAACTCTAAACCAACTCAAAATTTCATCAAAAATGCCATTTTTCAAAGCCCCCTCACAAAGTGACGGGATTTGATCTAAAAAAATCTATTTTTATCAAATTACTCACACTAATCTTGTTTTTTTCAAATAATCACGACCCATATTCTTAAGTGTCTTAGAGACAAATTCAAACATAAAGCTCAAGGTTTAATGGTTCTAAAATTATCATACTTCCAAAACTTGTGTTAAAAGCAGCAACAACAACACCACCATATTATTTATTTTATTTCAAAGCTAGAATAAAAGTGTAATTAAACATAGAATCATATTTCATTTCTAAAATCAACTAGGAAACATTAATCTAGTATATAGGATCACAAAGATACAATAAACCAAGAATATAAACAACTTCAAAATCCACCATTAGAGAGTAGAAGCTTACTAAAAAGCTTGAAATTGTAGAAGAAGCTTCCTAAGACCTCAAAACCATAATAATAGCGATCTTGGGTGACTGTTGAAACCATTTATAAAATAAAATTGTGGTGACCTTTGTGAAATTTCCAATCTAGGGTTAGAGTTTGTTGTTGGGAGAGATAGAGAGAAAAGAGGGGAAATAAGAGAGAGAGGAGAAATGAGGGAGAAGAAGTGGGGAGAGTAAGGTTTTTATGAGAATAGGTGTGCTTGGGCTTTTGAAATTATTTTATGAGCCCACCAATTTCACTAAACACACCCCACTAACTTATCACCCTTCATTTATTCCGTTCCTCCTCGATTTCAGTTTCGAAAAAAAAATATTTTCGTAAAGTCCCAACATCAATAATTATTTTTGTAAATTAATTTCCACCACAAATTATTATTTGGGCATAAACCAATTTTTGCTCAAAAATATCAATTTGGAATAAAATTATATTTCTCCGAAATTTAATCTGAAATTCACTTTAAAATTTAATTGTGATCTCGTGCTTCCCGTTTTTCCAAAATCGACATGTAAGCAAAAATAATTTAGCTCTTAAAAATAATGTCGGTCAAAATAATATTTGGTCAAAAGTCCACCCTTGGTCGGAGGTCAACATTTAGGTCAAACATGACATTTTGTTCAAATCAATGTCTATAGGTAAATTTACCAATTCAAATGCCAAGAGTTTTCTTTAGGAGTCATTAGGCATTTATTTAATTAAAACCGAACAAATTTCAAAACATGTAATAATTGGTTGAAAAATACATAATCATATAGATCATAAAAAATCGCCAAGTAGTCACATCGATCTTGATTAAATAAGGTTAAAAAATATTTAAGTCAAATTTATCTCGAAACGGTCCAAATCCCTATTTTTGCCCTGAAGAATCGCACTAAACCGGATCTAACTACTATACTGAAATTGTGGACGTTACACAAATCCATCGGAACACTGTTCAGATTATTATTAACAATTAGACAAATATGTCGAAACAGTAATTCAAATTATTGAAAATTAATGAAAAGAATGAAATATATATATATATATATATATAAACTTGTTAAATACTTGAGATTAATCGTGAAAAAAAATTAAAGGGGGCAGTACCATCATGCCTTCCACAAATTCCATCAAACACCGTATAATATATAAAAATTGGTTGATGATTCTTTTATGGTCATGGAGAATAATATGCTCTCAATGGTAAGCATGTTAATCATTCTAACCTATTACTACGTTCTATATAAATCTTAGGCAATTTTAGGCATGGGAGACCTAACCGACTTTCTATAAATTCAAATTTACCCTTATGTAGATTAAATATTGGTTCATATGTTTTTAAATCCATGACACTCATCACTTAAACATTTGTCTTTCCTTCCTCCATCCACCTCATCTCTATCATTCACCTCAAATATAGTAAATAATAAACTTAAATAACTTTATTATCTTTAAATACGGAGGATAAACCTCATTCACATTAAATAATTTGAAACGTCACGACGAGATAAATCGAAAAAAATCGTGTGTAAATAATTTTGGAACTAGTCAACGTCACGACGGATGAGCTAGAGAAGGTAGTGCCCAGAGGATTTCAGAACCTGCAAAAAAAGCAATATATAGATCAATGAGATGAGACTGTTGCGAGGATAGCAATAATTAAAAGTAAAATATGACCAACCTAAATTGTCAAGCAAGTAACGAGTAATGTACATATGAATCACACCAGCGAAAATGAATTTGAGAATACAAGATATCTAAATACAACAGCACCTAATCATATTTTGAATAGTCCAAACATTCTTTTGAAGTTTAAGATCGATCTTTAGGCCATGATAAACATCACGATCTAACACTGATTAACCTTATTGAAGTAAACCAAAGATTTGGTCCTAGAAGAGATTCTCTCCAGCTCACTTACCAATTCCAAAACCAACTCTGTTATGTTTTTTATTTCTTAGAATTTGATGTCCAAATTCAAACAAGAATTTGAGAGGATTAACCAGTGAGCCGCCGAAAATGATATTGCTACAGGAAGAAAAACAAAAAAGCTACAACAAAAAACCCAAAATCCTATAAACAGATTGTTGTGCAAACACAAATGACAATACTTCCACGCAACATGATCTCCTGGGAGACGTCGACACTATAAAAGCAACAATGGAATCAAGACCACAAATGGATTCATCAGGGAGATGAAGAATTAAATCACAAATCATATCGATCCCATCTGAAACCATCTTGTAATCACAACAAAAAACTCATTTGTGTCTTCTATCACCAATCGCTGCCTCCGATGAAACTCATAATCCAAGCCGTTTAACCAGAGCTTCAACTCTGAACCTGGAAACTCCTTTAAGAAAAGAAAAAAGACAGTAATTGGCAAACCTAATTGGGGAACCAAAGTCATGATTGCTACCAGAGTAGAAATAACTTCTACTGAAGAACCTAAGAAACCCTCAAAAGCAATAAGTCTAAGAAAAACAATATCAGCTACATCTTGTAACAAGACAAAGAGCAACATATTTAGTGGCTTTGACCGAGCAATTGTACGTGACAATCATTCAGATGATAAATCTGGGAAGAAGAAGAACACTTTGTTCCCTAGCAATAGAATGAAATGCAGAAAGCGGTGCTTGTTCTTTGTCTAAAGATATAGAAGTCGACAATGTAATTCGGAAAGCATTAAAGACTTCGCAAGATCTTAGCAAAGACCTAAAGAAGAGAAAAAGTAAAAACAAATAAATAAAACCAAGAAAAAGATTTAACAAGCACAACAACTAGTTCCCCATCGTGGTCATAGTAACATAAAAGAATGTAGGACTGACGAATATGATGCAAGAACATCTTAGCTACCCTCAAATGACGCCGATCGAGAAATATCCATGATTCTCACCCCTAACACACTCGACGTGAACCAAACAATAAATAAGCCAACAGGAAACAACATAACCAAAAATACAAAGCTGAATTCCAACCAAAACAAGTAGAAAGCGTTAAGATTGAGAGCACACACAAACCAAAAACACATCATGAAGTCTTCAAGACTAGAATAGAATGTGCAAAATAAAAGTAAAGCAAAATACCTCAATATGAGAACTACTTAGCGAAATAAGCCAATGAAAGAAAAGGGGACTTATCGGGAATCATGCAGTTATCGCAAGTCTCAGGAAAAACAAGGTCCACAACCCTTGTCATGAAGACTCCCAGAAGCAACACACTCCTGTCGGAAGTAAGACGCCATATGACTTGAACAAGAATCAAGATGACAGGAACTCAAATAAATGCTTGAACAGTTAAAAGATAGAAGACCCACGGTAAAATAACTTGAAGACAACTTGAACGTAGTTGAAAAGGCGGCACAACCCAAGTAAAGATCATCATCTAAAATAAGTAGTCCACAAAAAACACAAAGTGAGGAAAGAAAAATTAGATGATGAAATGACACTAAAAAGGCTTACTAATATCATGGAGCCTATTAGGCCCAAAAGACAAAACCAGGTCCGAGAGTCATGACGATAAGTTAGTGCAATTTAAAAATCAAAATTTTAGAATAGAGATAAAGCGCCACGCGACTAGAGGAGATTACATTCGAATATAGTAAACCAGACAAATAGCACCTAGTCAAAAACAAACATCGGTCCAACAACGCGCTAAAGCGAATCGATGAGTGATTACTGTAGTGGAGAGAAGTTACCTCTAGAAAGAGTAATGGTGAAGGATACAGAGTTGAGAGAACAATACGCCCAATGGAATAATCTAAAAAATATCATCGCCTAACATCCCTATACCACGACGTCGCACGATAATAACGTAACTCGACATATCATCGTATGATGTCCATTCAACATGACGTCGCACGACAAATAACATAGCTGGAAATATCACCACACGAGATCCCCTATACCATGTGATGCATGACAGTTCACAAAGAAAAGCTGACAAAATAAGCCATCAACAAGCACAATACAATAAAAAAGAATGATTGCCACCACTCGACTCAACACTTAACCAACTAAGCTGCTAATCAACACGGCATAATAAGAAGTCTGCACCCATCTTCACAATAGAAGCGTCGTGCGACAAAAGCCCCACGATTATATGATAAATGCAAGCCCAATGCTGAAAATCAACCCATGTGGACACCTTCTCAGATTGACCCAAAATACAAATCCTTCTCAGTATAAACATAATCACAACACTTACCTGACACGATTTTAACTTAACAATTCAAGTTTAAGTAGGAGAAGGAAAGTTTTTTACTTCCAATCCTAGTAAAATTAAGCACCATGTTCCTATAAATAGAGACTGAGTATAATGTACAAGGCATTTAGAAAAGAACAATAAAATCAACAATATTTCTCTCAATTCTCTTAATATTCATTCGTGATCGCGATTCTAATTGACGAGTTATCGAGGTCCCATCTCTTTAAAGATCCGATCAAAACTTTATTTTTTAATAACGGTAGTTTCTGAGCACCACAGTTTGGCGTCCACCGTAGGCCCATGATAACTTTTAGACGATCCCGGTTATCTCATTCTTTTAGAACAATTCAAGAAACTTGAGGAGGAGAATGTTATACTCAAAGCCTCTCTCTAATATTCGAAAAGAAAAAGTCATGCACAAGTCAACGTAGTGGAAAATTGGAACTCAACCCCCATCAATTTAGACACACCTGAAGATCCAATAGGCAAGCGACATCCAATATTTAATCTCAAGGATTACAATAGTGATCTAGCTACTCGCAGCAAGAGAACCATGGACTGTAGAAGAGAGAGAGCGAAGGAAATCGCCGAACAGAAAGAACTCTATCTGTTTATAGCGACGAATCAACTACAGGCTAAAAGGAAAAAGCACAAAGCAGGATATGGAAAGAATAAAAAAGTTGATTGAACGAAATCACAACATGGTCAATAAATCAATAGATAAAGAGACTGCCGACTATGCGGGGACACATTTTAAAAAATCAATCACCTTTATCCCAAGACCTAGGAAATTTCAACCACCGACCTTCATCCACTATGAAGGAACAATTGATTCAGTCGCACATATAGCATATTACAAACAATAGGTTTTTGGCGTTACAACTTATTGAGGAAGCCTTAGAAGCTGCGTTATGCAGGTCTTTTGGCTCTAATGTAAGGATGCATCACTTGAGTGGTTCTACATCATCCCAAATCGAAGCATCCGATCATTTGAGGAGCTAGTTAGTGTCTTTTTTGAATAGTTCTCCGCCCGCCGCAAAAAGAGAAAGAAGGCAATTGATTTGCTGGCCATAAGGCAAGGAAGGTCAGAAAGCCTTCGAAACGACGTAACTTGGTTCAACAATGAGAGAGTCTACATTAGAAGACTGTATCCTCACATCGCGATGTTGACATTTTATAACGGATTAAGAGAGGGTTCTAAGCTCCATGTCAAGTTCTTAAAAAAAACCCCAGATACATTAAAGGAAGCTCTTGATAAAGCCGATGGCTACATAAAATGGGAAGAATCAAAGGAAGGTGTAAAGTATTTAGCAGGACTAGCCAAAGCCGAAACTGCAGAAAAGTCAAAGTCCAATAAAATGCCAAGAACGGAAAACAAAAGCGAGAGACCATTCGTATTCACCCGTTTATCAAATGGACAAAACAAGAGGCCATCTGCCAGACCTTGTCAATTGACGGGTGATGCAAACTCACCAGTCAACCAACCCGTTTCTACCGTCTCTAAAAAGAAAAGTCTACCATTTTATGATCTAAACATCAGCCCTAATGAAGTAATTGCCATAATAGGAAATATGGAGATGAAGTCAAATGATCAGAGCAAATGAGGGCCCCACCTGAAAGAGGAAATTTGAACAAATGGTGCGAATTTCATAATGATTGTGGAAAAAAGAGAAGTTTTGAAAAATAATGAGAGCTTGCATAATACTACACAACATGATTGTGGAGAATGAACGAGACACATATTTAGGTAATTTCTAATTTTATCGATCCGCTAAATTTGAGAGAAGAACGTTTTGCACCATATGAACAATACATTTCAAACACGATCCACCTTCGAGATAGGCAAACACGATCCACCTTCGAGATAGGTAATTTCAAACTTCAAGATGATTTGGTAGAACATATTTGACAATCTCACAACAGCTAGTAAATTATATAATATTAAATGTTTAATTAGTTATATTGTGTATTAGTATTTTTATATTTATAATTGTGTGATGTTTTATCAATTTTACTTTGAGTAATGAATATTATTAAATCTACTTTTATTTTTATAAATATTTTAATTTATATAAATAAATAATTGATTGGAACCTAAAAATGGAACTCCTATTTTTGGTGCTCTTAAAGAAGGAACTGACACACATCCACCGGTAACATATCTTATTAGATGCTACTATAGACCCCATGCTACTGTAGACCCATGCCAATGATAATATTTCAACATCTCTTAGGACATCTGTGTCTATCAATGGTAACATCTTATTTAGATGCTCAAATTAACACACGTCATATTATTATTAGATTAAGAAAAGAAATTAATAAAATATACACTACCTTCTATTTGAAGCATCGATGCCCACTCCAGCATCTTTCAATTTTCTTTATTGTGTGAGCACTTGCTCTAAACACCCATCTACAATAATGGCATTTAAGAGTATTTCGTTCTCTCTCCCCTAGACATCTGCATTGAGCATCCCATTGGATTGAGCATCCCATTGGAGATGGTCTCACAACAACTACTAGAATTTTATAATTAATGAATACTTATATTATTATTTTATGTAAATATTAACTTTCCTGAAATTTAATGATGATAATAAATACATTTTGATTATTAAGATTTTAATTTTATTCTTATTTTATATAAAATTTAACTATTTTTTAAATTTATTTGATTGACAATGGCATATGCAGTTTCCTAATTGAAATCTTAATTTGTTATTACTAAAATATAAATATAATATAATATTTTAATATTAATTTTAATATTAATTAAATATTAAATTATTTTATAATTGATATTAAATATTATTATTTTACGATTATATAATTTTTACATTTTTATATGTTATCGGAATATTTTTAAATTTGTTTAAAATATTTAAATATTATAAATTTAATTTAATGTATCATATAATTCAGATTATGTTTTTGTAAGTTATTATTTCAATTTTTATTTAAATTTTTTAAATCATTTTAGATGTAAATATGTGGTGGTATTTTTATTTTATTATTATTAAAAATTTTATTATTAATTATTTTTTAATTTTTTCAGTTAAAATTTTTCAAAATTTATTAATTTAATTTTTAAAAAATTACAATTTTCATTATATTGTGTTTAGATATTTTTACAAATGATTCTTTCAATTTTTTTTTAATTTTTAATATATTATTTTATACGGGTTGGTGATTTTTATTTCGTTAATTGTTTATTTATTTGTTTTATTATTAACGTTGTTATCGTAATAATAATATTCTATGCATCAATGTACGTAGAGGATAAAATTCATGAACATGATTATTAAGAAAATCAAAACCATTGATTCAGTAAATCCTACCATTCTACTACAATCGACCATCTGACACGATACTATATTCAAACAGATAAGATCAATTACCAGTACCGTACCTAATTAAAGAACTAAAAATAATTAATGGAATCATCCAACTTTCTAGATGCAGATACTTGAATCCGTATTTATTAATTTCACATAAACACTCACTCCCTGATATTCTCTTCTGTTCTGTTAGATCTAATCGGAATTCTCGATGGCCGAAAACATCGAAACCGTAGCTGTCATAGGCGGCGGCCAAATGGGCTCCGGAATAGCTCAGCTCGCCGCCATGCACGGCTTCAACGTCTGGCTTCTCGACACCGATCCCGATGCTCTGCTTAGAGCCTCTAACTCAATCTCCGCCTCCATTCAACGATTCGTCTCCAAAGCCCAACTCTCTCAGGTTCGCTTTCTTTTTATCGAATTTATTGTTTTGTGTTGCGATTATTGATGTGTTTTGATGGTGATCGATTTGTTCAGGCTGCTGGTTCTGATGCTGTGAAACGAGTGAAGTATACATCGAATTTAGCGGACCTTGGTTCGGCTGATGTTATAATTGAAGCTATTGTGGAGTCTGAAGATGTCAAGACCAAGTTGTTTTTACAATTAGATAAGATAGCGAAAGCTTCTGCTATTTTGGCGTCGAATACAAGTTCAATATCTATCACTCGTTTAGCTTCTGCTACCAAAAGACCTCAACAGGTGATTTATACTCTGGATGTGATTAAATTGTATTAATTGCATGATTAGTCGTGGATATTGAGTTTAGGATTTAGATATTTGACAACAGTGATGTAAGAACCACAGGACTTAGGTTACTTTGCTGGGATAACTCTTTTAATTTTGGTTGAGATTAACGTTTTAATCTGGTTGGAACCCCACTCCCACGTGGCCGAGTGCGGCACGGATTTTGTTCTCGAGTACCCCACCTGGATACTCTATATATATCTACAGGGCATTACCCTCTTCTATTGATCTGACAAATTGAGAAATGTAATGTGCAGGTGATTGGCATGCACTTTATGAACCCTCCTCCAATAATGAAACTTGTTGAGATTGTAAGAGGAGCAGACACATCAGATGAAACCTTCAATACAACAAAAGCTTTGGCAGAGAGGTTTGTAGAGAAGGGTATTTTAATTGTGATGGAATGTATTGGTTAACACAGACTGATAGGTATCAAATATACAGGTTTGGCAAGGTAGTGATAGGTTCACAAGACTATGCAGGCTTCATTGTGAACCGAATTCTAATGCCGATGATAAATGAAGCGTTCTACACATTGTATACTGGGGTGGCAACAAAAGAGGATATTGATACAGGAATGAAACTAGGAACAAACCATCCAATGGGTCCTTTAGAGCTTGCAGATTTCATAGGGTTGGATGTTTGTCTTTCCATAATGAGAGTTCTTCATGCTGGTCTAGGAGATGGTAAATATGCTCCATGTCCTCTTCTTGTGCAGTACGTTGATGCAGGTCGGCTTGGAAAGAAGCGAGGTATTGGTGTGTACAATTACCGGAACAGAGGTGAACCATTAAGAACAACTTCTCGCCTTTGAAATGATCTCTTTTTTCTTCTACACGAGTAGAATGATAGGGTACTGCTACAGGCTGTTGTGTTTAGTCACAAACATCAATGTTAAAACCAGAGGGTGATTCTGTGTTGTAGTAAATAAGCAATAGAACTACAGACTGGCTATTCATTTGGATAAGGCCAGTTTGTCCACACAGAGATCATTTTCAAATAGGGAGTTAAAAAATGGAGGGTCAATTTGCTCTTATCTACATGAACCCAAAAAGAATCCAGAATTGAGCCTATTGATTGAATAATCATATCTGATCTGCCAACTTGTATTTGCCATCCCAGCATCCAATTTCACCATGTTGACTGGAGTGGTATGAAGTATTGATTATATAACATACTTACTTTATTTTAACTTTAAATTATAAATAATTTATAAATAATATCAAATGGAGATCTATTATTAGCATTTAAGATAATAGTAATAAATATTTATTTATTTAAAATTTAAATAATTTATTAAATGGTTAAAAATAAAATATTTTAAATAATTTAATGAATGAATATGAATCCACACTATATATATCAATAAACCATACCATTTAAAAAAAATAATAATACTAATAAAATGAATGTATATAAATTATAACAATCATGTGACTCTCCCTGCGTCCCTGTGATAATTGTCATTTCAGCTTCTATGAAACGAATGTCTGTGTTGTGGCACATACTTCAACAAAAAACACATCTTCAATCTGCAAAAAGTCTGCTCCTTCAGAAATGTGATAACACTGTGATGAACAATCACATACAATGAGATTATTATACACTAGCATGTAATTGGTTGCCAGCTTAGAAAATCAAAAGCAGACCACGATTTTCAAAGCAAATGACCCACTACATTAAGATGATATATATGGTCGTTGTTGATGATATTGAGCCCCACATCTACCATAATGCTGTCTCCATCGGCCACCCCATCTTGTTCATTATTGAAAGCGATTGCTTGAGTTGGAATCCAATGTATACATTTTTAAAATAATTATCACATTAATCATTAAAAGGAAAGGAGAAAACAACAGGTATTGAGGGAGAGTGTTATTACAAAATAACAAAAGAAACTGTTGAGAGATCTACAGAAGAAGAAGGAAAATGAAGTTCTTGTTCCAATGTCCATGTTGTTCATGTTTCTGCTTCATGAAGCCTAAACAAGGTAAGCCAAAGGAGAAGCAGACTCCACCGCCCAAGGCGGAGGAGAAGAAAGACGACAAGAAGGAAGAGAAGAAAGAGTGAGAGCTTACAGTTTTTAATGTTCTTGATCAATAATTTATTGTATTATTTACAGCATTTGATGCAAAAATTGAATGGAATTGTTATGTTGCTAAATGAGCTGAGGTCCTATTGTATAACAAAGTTAATAAGAATAATTATGTTAATTTGGTGCATTTTGTTTCAGATCTGCTATGTTTGATGTTAAGATATTTGCATGCGTAGTTTTTTTTTTTTTTTTCCTGATGGGCGTGTTACCGATGACTGGTGATGCTCTACATTTGTCTGTGAATAAAATTATACCTAATTTGGAATGACATTATATAAGGAAACAAAAATCTGATTATTATATGTTATGGTTGAAATTAATTTCTAATGGAATTTAATCATGTTTATCTAGCTGAATGAATTCAACATGGTTGGTTTGTTGATTATATTTTCATGTATTGATATCTTTAATTGAAAAACGTGGCTGAAACTTGGAAGATGAAGAAGTATGTAGTTTTCCGGTCATATTTTACATTAAAAAATTATAGAGGACTCCTTGACATTGGATTTTATATCATCTAACTCTGTGTGAACGTGCATTTCATATAGTTAGGAACTTAGGAGGTTATAATAACATAAAAATTTATAAATAGGGTTGTCAAAAGAAAAAGGACTCACCAGCCCATGGTACTGTAAAGGGTCCAATGAGCTGGTTGTTCTTTTTCACCAAGAAAGGCCCATCAACTTCATATTCTACAGACTTTACACCGCTAAGGAAAAGCAAATACTAAAAGCCCACCAACTTCATGTTATGCAGATTTTAGTCCGCTAAAGAAAAGCAAATCTAAAAGCCCACCAACCCGGTCATGAGATTCACTCCATGTGATTGAAATGGGCTGTTGTCAAACCTATCTGGTCCAGTCAACTTGGACTCGACCCAAACCCAATAGAAACCGGACCTCGACCCAAAGGTTCTAAACGGCTTGCAATCCTCAGATACAAGGTTAAAAAAAAAAAATCTGATTCTAAGAAGATCCTTCGACGAGGATCTTAACAATTTTGGTTCTTTTATACATTTATAGGAGCTTGACCATCATCATTTGCCATCGCTTTTCTTTTATTAAACCCTTGTCAAAAACAAATTTCACTGCTATTAAGTATCTTCTCACACTCGGGTGTTATTTCACAATCACGATCAATCAAATTATAGTATTTTCAGTGTTTTCTAGTTACTTTTAATTCATTTTGAATGGAATACATAAAGTTATTTCTTCTTATTTTATTACTTATTTTTCTTTATTTACATTCAGGGTTAATTTGAGTGTTCCAGTGTCTCAAAAGTCCACTCAAATACTTATTATTTTACTTTTAATAAGTACCTTAACTTGGATTGGTTACGGTTGGGATGTCAAACCCAATACCACATCAGTAATACAAAAGGATAATTATTTGTAGATAATGCATCTAAAAGAACTCTAATAGCATGAGGTCTTTTGGGTAGTGATATCTAAGAACAAATCTGTGCGAGCTCAGTCTTAACCTAAAATGAACAATATCATACTAATGTGAGAGTTGGGGAGCGACTCTGAAGGGTCCAACAAGTGGTATCAGAGTCTAGTTCAGAGATGGAGCCCATGATTAAATCCGTAGTGTGCCTTGTGTCAAAAGTTTTATTGATAAATATAGTGGTCAGGCGGCGGACCCCGTTGGTTAGCGACCACGAGTACAAAATAGTTTGATGGATCGTAGATTATCTCAAGGGGAGACCGGTGATCGATGAGCTAGTGAATTATCTTGAGGGAGGCTGACGTGTGATCCTTGGTTTGGAGGGTTGGTGGACTAACTCAATGGAAGGCGAGGTGGCCCTTGATTTGAAGGGGAGGATTGTTGGGGTACCACATCGATATAAGAGGATAGTAACTTGTATATAAAGTATTCAGAAAACTCCATTAATATGAGGCCTTTTGGGTAGTGGTACCCAAGAACAAAATCATGCGGGTTTGAAGCTGACTCAAACTCGCAATATCATACTAATGTTGGTCATACTGATGTAGGAATTGGAGAGCGACATCGAAAGGGTCCAACAACTACCTATCACCAATCTGATTTGGTTGATTAAATTAGAACATAGATTATTGTTCCGAACCACTATATTTGGACGATTTATATCATATAAATAGTTCGATATAGATAATCTTCATCGACTCATTTGGTAAAATATAAATTAAAATTTTAATAAATTATTTAATAAATATTTTTATTTTTATCATTTTAAATTTTAAATTAAATTCATAAATTATCCAAACCTTATTTTCATTTTTAAAATTTTAAAAATTTAAATAAACTAAAATACCACTTTTCATATTTTTTTTAATTACAAATTTTCACATGTTTGGTAGAGACCTTTAAAAAAACCAATGAAAATTATGTAAGTAATTTTTGTTTTTTTGGGAAAATTTATAAACTTTAACGAAATTTTTGTATTTCTTATTATTTTTTATATTCTTTAAAAAAAATTAAACTTCATTTACAAATTATAACTTTAATTGCATAAATACAAAAAGCTCCATTCTCTCTCTTAAAAATAAATTCTCTGTCTTTTCACTAAAAACACTTCAAAATTCCTTTTGATATGCGGGTGAGGAGTTTAACCCCTCTCTAACTGGTCTCTTCCTTTTTAGTTTCTGTTTATTTGGTGTGTTTTTGGTTTCCGGTGTTTTTGATCAGTCTAGGAGTATCTTTTCTTCTTCCGTAAAGATTTTTCCGTTATTCCACTATGAAGATTGTAGCAGTTTCCAGTTTTCTATCTGGGTCCAGATGGTAGATATAGTGTTTTCTCATCATCTCCACCACCTACTTCGAGATCAGGGTCTGATAGGTCTTCAGTTTGCATGGGTTACTGTTGGGATGTCAATTCTGATTGTGACATTTCAAGATTGTTGGGTGGCAATACAGATCAGTTTCAAGTTGGACTAGTTAAGACGAGGAATTCACTCGTCTTTCAAGTCTTCCTCGGTTTGTATGACTAGATCTAATCAACTTTGGTTAGCTATGTGTTGTAATGTATACATTCTATTATATTGCCGAACTTGTATTTGTTTTGTGCTCCTTGCTCTTGTGGGCTCTGTTGTGTGGGCTTTGTCTCTGCCTCACTTGCTGCAGCTTGGCCCTCTTACCTGGAACCTGACCCGACCCTCTGGAAGACCCGCGCCTTTTCACTTGGGCACCCGGTTTCACTTGAAGACCTATCTTTATATTCGTCTCTTTGTTCTCTCTGCCGACTTAGTGAGAGAAAGTGCTACCTCTCTCCTCCTGCTCTGCTAGGGTTTCATTTTTGTTAGGGTTTCTTTGTGATTTCGGCTGTAATCTTTGTGTAATTGCTTTGTGATATACTCTGTGGTCTTGTGATCTGATTAGTAGTGCCATTGATCTCTCAGTTCGAAGCTGAGGTCCCGTGGAGTAGCCTCCTTTGAGGTGAACCACGTAATATGTGTGTTTGATCTGTGTGTTCTTGTTCATATATCTGTTAATCTTGCTACAGTATAGACAAACAGACATTTTATATGTTTAACCATCTTAGATTGAATTCTATTTCTATTAAATTCCAATTATTTATATTTTGAATACTGTGTTTATTGTGTTAGTTTGTATTGTACGGTGTTATACTGTATGACACTGCTCGACACAATATTACACTTTGTTATATTAATTTGTACGCAGATGTGCTAGGTTAGTGTAACCTTTTATTTATATCTATAAAAACAATTTCCAATTAAAAAAAAACTTTAATTAATATTTAATTAGATCTAGATGTAATATTTTTCTCTCCGTTTAACCAATATTGTTATATTCCGGTATATGTCTCCCCAGCTATTATCCCGTCACGTGTTATTTTACCTTCAATCTATCAAGATAAATACAGATGAAGCAATCACCCCCAGGCAATAGATCTCCAATCCCAGGCTATTAAGTTTTCAATCCAAAGACAGTTTTAGATATGAAAATCTTCGACAAAAGATTTCCAGCCGTAGACCATGACAAGTTAAAATCCACATGTTAGGTTATCAATGAGGTTGGAGAATCAACCTGCAAATTATAAACATGTGTAAAACTTTGAATAATGGAGCTTTCAATCATCAAATACCTGATTTCCAACCAACCACATATTCAATAGGACAAAAATGAGTACTTCTCGTCTAGATTCAAATTCACGTGATGTTTTGTCATAAAGGATAGCGACTGCTAAACTAATGTTGCATTATTAACTCTTGTCTTCTTCCTTGAATGGACAAAACATTATTAACAGACAATCTGTGAATCAATGAAAAGTAGACAACTTTAACGATGTACTAGGATGATGAAAGAATCTGCTCTTGATAACATGATTAGTTTATTTTTCAGTGAAAGGTGTTAGCAGGACAATAATGTAAAAGCAAAGATAATATAGAAAAATAATAATGCAGATATGACATTTCTATTATACTACACGTACGTGCAATTAAATTAATTGGTTTTCATATACCTTCTAGATTCGTTTTCAATTTTCCAAGAGATGTGGGGGACATTATCAATGTCATACTTATTTATGTCTATTATATTTGATAAAAATGCTTTAAAAAATTAACCGTATAAGTATATATATATATATATATATATATATATATATATTCAAATATTTGTGTTTATCGCACATCTGAGCATAGTACCGAAGAAAAAAAAATTAAAGTTAGAGTCGATCACGAGTTTTGCTAGTAATTTTGTTTGAAACGTCAATAAACTCTAATTCAACAGAACGGTAAAGTCAAATTTCAAACCGAGAGAAAAAGAATAATGTTACTGTATGATAGGATTTAGAATAACATAAAATATTTTTATAGTGCAAAAGAAATTGAAAAAAAAAAGTAGAAATCCTGCCGGAGACAGGAACCCTAAAACTGGCAAAAATAGAAAAAGTCGAAATTGACCCTAAAATAATTGAGTTTGGGCCCGATAATTGTACAATATGGCCTTCGGCATCCTGTTACAATTTGAAAATCATCTGTCTCCCAATTCCCTTTCCAGAAAACTATTACAAACCCTAAACAAATTACAAACGAATATTTTAGACTCTTATCAAGTTGCCTCCGAACGATCCAAACTTTTCATGTATCCACGTCACTAGTGGTAAGTGATCACCTACCGTCTCCGACTGTGTATCCAGTGTCCATCCCGAATTTTAAAGCGAACTATTGCTTTGAATTTTGAATAGATCAATTTCATTTTATTTAAGTAGATCGGTTCCGACTTTCTTTTTCCTTTTTAATTGATATTATTTTATTGAAAGTAAATTTTTTTTATTTTATTTCGAAAATAAATTATATTTAAAACATTTAACAGAAATCTACGCTAAATTATTAGCGGTGAAAATTGGATAGTTAAAATTTTAAAAACTGGCTATATTTAATTGTCAAATCACTAAAACTCATTTTTAGTGGCTATTTTCTTAAAATTGGCAGTATGTTTTTGTAATTACCCCAATTTCATTCTAGTTAAGTGGATTGGTTGCGAGTTTTTTCATCCATTTTTAGTTGATATTATTTTACTAAGATTAAAAATTTTTCGCTTTATTTCAAAAATAAATTATAAGAAATGAGTATTTCAAGCTTTATATTTAAATTAATTTATATTTTAAAAAAATTTACATTTAAATTAATGGACCATTAAAATTTTATTTAAATTTAAAATTTTTTAAAGATTAAAATTTTAAAAAGTAACTAAAATGACCAACATTCATCTTACTTTCCTAACATCATAGTCTTTTTATTAATTTTTTTAAAGACATTTACGAATTTCTTAAAGCTCTTCAAATAATCCATGAAATATATAAAATCTCTCAAAGCAATATAAATTATCCCGAAGTCCTAAAGAATAGGTATAATGAACAATTTAGTTATTTTTAAATTTTAATTTTTAAAATATAAATTAACATAAAATTTAAATAGTTTATTAATTTAATATAGATTTTGAATAGACAACAAAAAATATATATATAATGAATCACCTATAGAGAAAACTGTTGTATGTTTTCTGTTATTCTCTATCTTGTAATAGATAATTGTTTTGGGCTGATATGCTTTGGGCCTGATCTGCTTTCACTTGCTGCTGCCTCTTGCTGAAGCCCACCTGCACAAGAAGGTCCGCACCTTGACCCGTCTTCAGACCCAACCCGCTCCTGACCTAACTATATAATTCAACTTATGGCCACTGTTCACATTTGGTCGTCTCTCAGATGCTTTCTCTTTGATTGTTCTCTGTTAGGGTTTTGTATCTTTAGCAACTTTGTGATTTCCTCTATGGTCTTGGTGATTTCTTGTGTAATCTTTGTGATTGACGATGTACTTGTACTTCTGATCTTGATAGTGGATTACTGGGCTCAATTCTGAGCCTGTTCCGTGAATGTAGCCTGGTTTCAGGGTGAACCACATAACTTTGTGTTCTTGTTTCTGTGTGCTTGGTGTTATTAGACTCTTCTATATGTTTGTATGATTATGATGCGATGTTATCTTCTAGAATTTAATAACATGTGGTATCAGAGCTGCTTCATAGTCTATTCGAGTCTAAACGAGTTTTTGTCTTGAAAACTTCTGAGATTCGGCCCGATTTTGAAAACCCTAAGTCATTTTTGAAAGATCTGTGTCACTTTAGTCTCTGTAGCACTTTTAGTGTTTCTTTTATTCTGAAAATCTGATGTTTGTTGAAGTCACAGGTACCTATAATAAGCAAGGAGTAAAGGAGAAAGTCGAAAGGAGTTTGTTCTTGAAGAGTTTCGGGGTTCTACAAGGGTGACACCTTCTCTTAACCCTAAAACTCTCTTTTACTGTTTTTTAACTCTGTGATTGGGTTATTGTGTATGGCTGAGTAGGGTACAAGAACTAGTTTCTTGTTAATGCCCTAGAACAGTTACGCCGGTCTGAAAAACAAAAACTGGCTTGTTTGTCTGACTGCTAAAGGGTACAAGCTCAGTTCTTGTGAAAGCCCAAGGGTATAAGGTCTTTTGATCTTATTAACGTCTAGTTAAGAACTCTCTGATTGCTTGACTTGTTGTATTCTGTGATATTGTGAATTCTTTGATTCTTTAATTGCTCTACTGATATTGATTTCTGTATTCTTGTATTCTGATAAATTGATTGATTCTGTGCCTCTGACCTGCTTTTGTTCTTTGAGTGTGAGAGTGCCTATTAATAAAACTTGAAACAAACCTATAGTGCCAAGTAATCCACAACATCACCACCTTTTTTGAAATCTGGTTATCTTTCAAACATTGTCTTCTGATTTTCAAACTATTTCGAAATTGTGAACCAAAACATTTCTGATTTTTCAAAATTTCATTGAAAAATGGCTTCAAAATCTGTTTGACACAATGTAATTAACATTGAAGTTTTTTATGGTTCACAAGACTTTGTAATTTGGAAAAAGAAAATGCTTTCTGTATTGGTTTACAATGGTCTTGATGATGCTGTAGAGGATGATTGACCTACTGACATAACATTGTTAGAAAATTGTAAGGTTAAAAAGAGAGCCTATCACACTATCTTGTTGCACCTTAGTGATGATGTTTTAACTGCTGTGTCTGAATATAATAATGCCTCTAACTTGTGGAAGGGTTTAGAAAATCTTTATCTGGTAAAAGATGTATCTAATAGACTTCTAAGCCTGCATAAATTGTTTGGATTTAGGTTTAAAACTGATAAATCCGTAACTGAGAATTTGGTTACTTTTAAGGGGCTTGTTCAGGACCACAACAGTAGGACTGTTGAGGATCAGAGATTGAGTGATGAGTATCTTGCAATGATTCTCCTTCACTCTTTACCTGAAACTCATTCAGTAGTTAAAGAATTTGTTTCATTTAATAAGGAATCCCTTACTACTAAGCTGATAATGGATGCACTTAAATTCAGATCTGTAGTGGAAGAGATCACTAAGAACGAGAGTGAAGGTCTGTTCTTGAGCAAGACCTCCACTGCTCATAACAATAATCAGGTAAAGGGAAAGGGTAAAAAGAATAATTACTCTAATAACCGGAATCAGAATAAATGGAATAATCAGAGAAATAATTCTGGTAATAATAGGAATGGTAATAAGGGCAAGGGTAAAAATGGCAATGAAAGGAAATGTTATTACTGTAAGAAAACGAATCACCTAATAAAGGATTGTTTTCAGAACAAAAAGGATGAGGCTAATGGAAAATTTAAAAATGAAGCATCAAGCTCCTCTGCCAAGCTTGATGTTCTTAACTGTGAGGGCCTAACTGCTATTGTGAATTTGTCTGACAATCTGTATTATGCTAATGTTGATTGTGATGTCTGGGTTATTGATTCTGGTTGTACTCATCACATGTCCCCCCATAAAACCTGGCTTAGTGAGTTTAAAAACCATTGTGAGCGTTTTATTTTAATGGGTAGCAACCACAAGTGTAGGATAGAGGGTATAGGGACTGTCAAACTTCAACAGTTTGATGGTAATGTCTCTAGACTTGAACATGTGAGATATGTCCCTGATCTTAGGAGTAACCTTCTATCAGTGAGTGCTCTAGGGGAGTCAAATTTACACTGTTTGTTTAAAAATAATTCTGTTGAGATTGTCAAGCCTGATGGTAGGATTGTTATGAAAGGGAAAAGGGTAGAAAACCTTTATGTCTTGGAGGGAAAAACCATAGAGGCCCTTACTAGCACTACCACCAGTAAGAGTGTTGTCAATGCTATGATTTGGCACAGCAAGTTAGGTCATATAGGGTTTAATGGGATGAGAGAGCTTAAGAGGAGAGGTTTGATAGACCCTGAGGTTGATCTTGATAGGTCATTCTGTGAAAGCTGTGTAATGGGTAAACAAACAAAAAAATCTTTTGAAAATTCAGATTTTAAACTTGATTCCTTCTGATTTATGGGGCATTGCTCAAACACCAACTTTTAGTGAAAAACTGTATTTTGTCACTTTCATTGATGATTTTTCTAGGTACAGTTGGTTATTTTTATTGAAAAGAAAATCTGAAGTTTTTGACACTTTTAAATCCTAGAAAACTTTGATTGAAAATCAAAAGGACTGTAAAATGAAGGCTTTAAGAACAAACAATAGTCTGGAATTTTGTAATGATCAATTTAATAAGTTTTGTTCTGAAAATGGTATTAGTAGACACAGAACTGTTACTTATACCCCTCAACAGAATGGCATAACTGAAAGATTAAATAGATTCTTCTTGATAAAGTCAGATCTATGTTATATGAAGCTAGACTACCTAAGAAGTTCTGGGGAGAGGCTATAAACACTGCCAACTATATTAGAAATTGATCTCCATCCTCTGCCTTAGGTCTGAATACCCCTTATGAGTTATGGAATAGTAAAGTTCCCAACTTATCTCACCTTAGAATCTTTGGTTTTAAGGCCTATGCTCACCAAAACCTAGGAAAACTAGAGCCTAGATCCCGTGTTTCTTTGTTTATGGGCTACCCTGAAGGCACTAAGGGATTCAGACTGGTCTATAAGGAAGGAAAAACTTACAAGTTTATAACCAGTAGGAATGTGGTCTTTAAGGAAGATGAACTTCCTAATTTCTTAGGTTTTGAAAGCCCTGGTACTAGAACTGAACCTATTCCTATTAGTGTGGATGAGTTTAGCATAGAACCTACCAATGATACCGAGATTGAGAGAAATGTGGTGGTTTCCTCTAGTAATAATGATCTACCATCGGCTGACAGTCTTAGTGACTCCTCTAAGCATGAACCTGGTATTCCTGAGTCTCAAACCGAGTCTTCTGATCCCAACAATGTCTATCAGGATCCTCCAGAAACCTATAGAGAGTCCAGCCTGGATAATTACCTGTTAAGTAGGGACAGACCGAGAAGGGAGAATATTAGAAGACCTTCTAGATATCTAGATGCTAATCTGGTCATCATTGCCCTGAATGCTTCTATTACAGACAACTTCATTCTTGAAACCTATCAAGAAGCTATCTCTTATCCTGATTCTTCTAAGTGGCAAATAGCCATGAATGAAGAAATAGAGTCTTTAAGTATAAACCAAACCCGGATTCTTGTGTCTAAACCAGAAAATAAGAAGCTTGTCTCCTGTAAGTGGGTTTATAGGGTGAAAGAAAGTCTTCCAGAGAGTGATCCAAATAGGTATAAAGCCAGGTTAGTTGCTAAAGGCTTCACACAGAAGCCTGACATCGATTATTCTGAAATCTTCTCTCATGTCATTAGGTATGGAACCATTAGAATAATGTTAGCTCTATCTGCATACTTTGATTGGGAACTGGAGCAGATGGATGTCAAAACTGCATTCTTACATGGCTTCTTAGATCGTGATATCTATATGTCTCAGCTTGAAGGCTTTGTGTCCAATCCTGATCTTGTTTGTCTCCTCAAAAGGTCTCTGTACGGCTTAAAACAGTCTCCCAGACAGTGGAACGAAAGGTTCCATAACTTTGTGATCAATATTGGTTTTGAACGCAGTTTGTTTAATGCTTGTCTGTACTTTAAATTTGATAAATCTGCACCTGTTTTCTTATTACTCTATGTAGATGATATACTATTGATGTCTCCTGATCTGAAAGTACTGAAAAATGTTAAAATTCAACTTGGTAAAGAATTTGATATGAAGGATCTTGGAAATGCATCTAAAATACTTGGCATGTCAATCTGTAGGAATAGAGAGAAAAATCTTCTTACTGTGCTTCAGAAAACCTATATTATGAAGGTTTTGAATACCTTTGACATGATGGATGCTAAGCCTAATTCTTTACCTATTAATACTAGTCATAACTTGGATGTTAAGAAAGATGATGATGGTGAAATTCTGACTTCTATTCCATATGCAGAAGCTATAGGAAGTCTTATGTATATTATGGTCTGTACCAGACCACATATAGCATATGCTATAAGTGTTCTTAGCAGGTTTATGATGAGACCAACTCTGAAACATTGGAAGGTAGTGAAGGGTTTGATGAGATATCTAAGGGGAACCTTGGATATTGAGCTAGAATTTGGTAAATTTACAGACTGTGTTAATATTCAAGGGTATTCTAATGCTGATTTCACCAAAGATCCTGAATTCAGGAGATCTATATCATCTTACATTGCCACTGTTTGCGGATGCTGTGTATCCTGAAAATCCAGGCTGCAATTTGACATTGCTCTATCAATAACAGAATCTGAGAACATTGCGCTTACTGAATGTATCAAAGAGGTTCTGTGGATACAGGAGTTACTTAATGAATTGAAATTATTGAACTGTAAGGGTGTTATTTACACAGATAGTCAAGGGGCTTATAATATAAGTCGCAATCCTGTATTTCATGATAGAACTAAACACATTGGTGTTAAATATCATTTCATCCGCTTACATGTTTTAAATGGAAATGTGCAGGTTGAACAAATCTCTACAGATAAAAACCCAGCTGACATGGGTACCAAGGCTGTAGTGGTTAGGAAGCTGCTCTTTTGTAGAGAATTCCTCCACATCAACCGGACTTAGTCAGCTGGGGCTGGACATGCTATGACGAATGAGCTTTCATGGAAGTCACTATCAGGAAATGAGGAAATTTATGTACATCATTTTTGTAATCTTTGAGTCTATTATATGTAACAGAGAATACAAGAAAATAGGGGAAGTTTGTTGTATGTTTTCTGTTATTCTCTGTCTTGTAACAGATAATTGTTTTGGGCTATTTTGGGCTGATATGCTTTGGGTCTGATATGCTTTCACTTGTTGCTACCTCTTGCTGAAGCCCACCTGCACAAGAAGGTCCGCGCCTTGACCCGTCTTCAGACCCGACCCGCTCCTGACCTAGCTATATAATTCAACTTATGGCCATTGTTCACATTTGGCTGTCTCTCAGATGCTTTCTCTTTGATTGTTCTCTGTTAGGGTTTTGTATTTTTAGCAATTTTGTGATTTCCTCTATGGTCTTAGTGATTTCTTGTGTAATCTTTGTGATTGACGATGTACATGTACTTCTAATCTTAATAGTGGATTACTGGGCTCAATTCTGAGCCTTTTCCGTGGATGTAGCCTGGTTTCAGGGTGAACCATGTAACTTTGTGTTCTTGTTTATGCGTGCTTGGTGTTATTAGACTCTTTTATATGTTTGTATGATTATGATGCGATGTTATCTTCTAGAATTTAATAACAAAAACAACCATTTCTATCTTGTCAACAACAAATAAAAACACCTCTACATTTGTTTAAATAATAATAATAATAAAAAAATAGTTTTGCAAGAATTTTAAATCATCTATTTCTAAAAACTTAAAAATTAAATAACTCAGGCAATTTTTTATTTAATTTTAAGTTAGTATTTTTAAAAAATTGAAATTAAAAAAAAATATAAATAATAAACATAACATTAACTTTTACCGTATTTATAAGTTTTTCTTAAAAATATTTACGAATTTTTTAACAAATTTATAAATTCAAATATATATATATAATATTTGAAAGTAGTAAAACAATTTTGATATTTTAAAATTTTAAGTTTTAAAAATTTATAAATTAAATAAATATTAATTTAATAATAAAATGTAAAATGACCCAATGAAATTTTCTTATTATAGAACGACATCACTTTTGTGAGAATACAGAAATTTCACCTAATCCATTTGGAACCTTAAATTACCAAACATGATAACTTCATACATTTAACTTACTCGCATAAACATATTACAATTACACCATTAACCATCAGCATAGCAACTACAATAGAGATAACAACACAACAACTCCAACACACCATCACTTACTCACTCACACATCAACCGGCGTAGCCACCAAAACAAGAGGAACCTTCTTATGCATAGACAAACCAAACGCCTCCTCCATGTCAACATCTTCAACTCTCACACCATCAGGCAACTTCCAATCAAATCGATACAAAAGATTCGCAAGTCCAAGCTCAAGCAACGACACAGCGAATTGCATTCCCGGACACCCTCTCCTTCCGACACCAAACGGAATCAACTCATAATGCTGTCCTCTAAAATCAATATCATTGTCCAGAAATCTCTCCGGTTTAAACTCTTGTGGATCGTCCCATGTTTTTGGGTCCATTGCTATGGATTTGACGTTTATCATTACTCTTGTTTTAGGTGGGATTGTGTAGCCTCGTATTTTGGTTTCTTCGATTGTTTCTCGTGGTACTAGTGGTGCTGGTGGATGGGTTCGAAGTGATTCTTTTAAAACGGATTTTAGGTATGTGAGTTTTGGGAGGTCGTCTTCTTCTACTTTTGGTTTGCCTTTCACGGCTTGTCGGATCTCGTCTTGTGCTCTTTTCATTGCTGTTGGATGTCGGATTAGTTCCGTCATTGTCCAGCCGATTGTAGCTGATGATGAGTCCGTTGCTGCAATAAATATGTCCTGAAATTTACAAAATGTTAAAAAATAATAATAATAAAATTAATAAATTAAAAAGAAAAGTACCATGAGAACAGCTTTGACTTGTTCATTGGTAAGAGCAATAACATTTTGATCTCTTTGCATCCTCAAAAGCACATCGACAAGATCTTCATCTTCACGTTTAGGACTCTCTTTACTCCGTCGCTCTTTAATCTCGGCATCAAGCAACTTATGCAACTCGGCAAAACACTTCTCCATAGTCTTATTCCTCCCACTAACCGTATTAAACCACTTTAACCACGGGTAAAAATCCGCTACACTCGACCTCCCTAACAAATCCTGCACCCTACCCATCAACTCATCAAAACCTTCCACGTTCTCACCTTTATCAAACTTTTTCCCAAATATCGCACGGCACACGACGTTGTTCGTCATCACAAGCGTCAAACTCCTCATATTAATCGGCCCGGACGACGACAGCCGTCCGATTTCGCTAACCAAAAGATCAACCTCCTCTGATCTGACGGCTTGGGAGGATTGAAGACTTTTAGCGGTGAGTAGTTCTCTAATCGCGACTTTTCTCAATTCTCTCCAGTACTCGTTGTACGGAGCGAATGAAATGTTGTCGCAGCCGAGGTTGAGCTTTTTGACCGGGTAGAGTTCGGGTCGACCCGAGAAGGCTAAGTCGTGGGTTTTGACAACTTCTTTGGCTACGTCGGCGGAGGAGACGACGACGGTGGGGACTGAGCCGAGCTGGAGGTACATTAATGGGCCGTATTGGTCGGCGAGGTGTGGGAATGAGTTGTGATGTGAGTCGCCGACTTGGTGGAGGTTGCCGATTAGTGGTAGTGGCTTGGGTCCTGGTGGGAGGTTGTTTGAATTTGGTTTTTGGGTGGTGCGTTTGAAGATTAGGCAGAGGAGTGGTGTGATGATTATTACTGCGAGGACGATGATGTTTACCGGAGTCATGGTGTAGGATTGGTTTGAAATGAGTGTGATTATTATGGAACTTGTTTGTGTTTAAATAGTGATGGTTCTGAAATTATTTGTTTTGACTTTTACTGTTTAAATATCTGTGTTCAATTGAATATTTGTGGTTACCACCGACCGTCTATCGGTGTACTCTAGTCTTAATACTACTATTTGAGATGATTCATTTTATTGTGGTTTTATTTATATTTAGTTTTGTTATTTTCAGCTGATGATTGATGAATGTGTGGTGGTAATGGAATGATTGTCCATGTATTTTCAACCTAAATTATACTTGCACCTTATTTTTCAATCTAATTTGTATGCAGATGTATATTTTCAAATAAATATAGGATCACGTACAATTGTGTTTTTTCATTGTGGCCAACTTTATATATATATATATATATATATATATATATATATATATAATATTATTTTAAAATTTAATTATTTAATTATAATTAATTTTAATAAAAAAAGTATAATATATAATTTATAATAAAAAAATACAAATAATTAATCCAAATAAAATAAAATTAAAATTTATATAACTAAATTTAATTTTAATTCATAAAAAAATAATATTAATATTATGAGAGATTTACCATACTAGTAAAAGAATTTAAAATTTATTTTAAAAAATCTAATTTAAACCATTTCAGTTAAATTTTTTATCTTATCCCAAATATTTTGAAATTTATTTTTATTTAAAATTAAAAAATTAAATAAAAATATATTTTTTTCTCTTTGTTTTTAAAAATTTTTTCCTTCCCATTCTTCTCTCTTTTCTCTTCTTCTGTTTGTTCCTCATCTTCCTCAACACTTCGGAGGATAGCACAATCACCACAAATGCATGAACCCATCACCACCATAGCACACAAATTCCGTTCTCATGTATACGCTCATTTTCTTCTTCGTCTTCTTCCTCTATGACCGAAAATAATAATTTTAGGTCGGATTTTAGATCTAATAATTGGGTTCCCTCGGGTTTGGTGGGATTTGATGCAGGAGTGGTAGTTCCAATTGGCGTGATCGAATCAATTTCGATTTATTTAGGTTGTGGTTGATAAGAGAGGTTTTGACGGAATTTCGTGTTTTGATAATTTATCATTTTACCATTGGAGTTTTTTTTTTAAAAGTTTGTAAAACGTTGGTATAAGCAATGTTTAGAATTTCAATCAAAGAGTTTGCAATTATTATTTCTAAATTATCCTTATCCACCTAAAATTAATCTCTTTGTTAATTTGTTTTTATAATTATTTCTTAATTTATTATTTAATTTTGGTTTTAATAAATTAAATATTTTTTTTATAAAGACATAGAAAAAATTGATTTTTAGAAATATATTATTCACTTTTTGTTATTTATTGAAAAATAATTAATTTATTCTAAAATTATATTTTAAATTTAAAATTAATTAACGTTTTTATATTTCCTTTTACATCATTTAAACTTTATTAAATAATTAAAACGCTAGTTTACCAAACCGTATTTATTAAAAACACTAATAAAACGCTAATCGCTAAACACTATTTAAAAAACGCTAAATTCTATTAAAAACGCTAAACGCTACCAAAAACGCTGAACTGGCCAAACACAGTCTTAATAAACGGGTGTCAACCCTGTTGGGAAAACACGGCTAGCTCCGATACTACTTGTTGAACAAATCAGTGATCCATTGCAGCGGAGACGAGTATTGATAACCACAAAGTAAAACAACATACACAAGGCAAGAAATAAAGATAGAAAATAATACACAATGTTTTTACGTGGAAACCCAAAACGGGAAAAAACCACGGCCGTCGGGACGACGAGAGACTAATTCACTATGTAACAATAAAGCAACAGTTACAACCAGAATACCACTCTCTCACTCCCCAATCCAATTACATTGGTTACAGTCTCACACACAAGCTCTCCCAATATGGCTCTCACAGGATAACAAGACTCGATCCTAGAACTCAAGATCTCCATGGTTCCTAGGCCCCCATGGGGCACCTCTCAAACCTAACCAACTAGATCTACATTGTTCTCTCAGGATATCTAATAATAGATACAAGTACCATATTTATAGCATTAGATTACTTAGTCACAAAGTAATCCTAAACCATTAAGAAAACCTTTTCCTATTTAGGATTCTCCAAGATCTATTTCCTAATTAGAATCCTCTTTAGGAAATACCATTCCTAATCAAATATAACACTTCCAAAACAGTCTTCGAGTCTTTTCCTAATTACCAACCAATTATGGATATTTGAATATACCCGAATTTTCGTCAAAATCCTAACAAACCCATGAGTTCTTTCATCGCGTCAATTTACAGATGCACAGGGTTTAATTAATTTATTTTAAAATTTTAAATATATTTTTTAAATAATTAAATTTAATATTATAAATTATATATACAATATCATTATAATATATTTAACATTAAATTATATTTAATTAAAAAAAATAATATTATAATTAATAAAATTTAAATGAATACATAAATTCTTTATGTGAACCCACCCTAATCCATTTAAGTTCAATCTAAACCAAGACGAGATTGTGTCGTGTACCATGAGAGTGGAGATTAGTTGTTTGGTTATGTCGGTCATTATAGTCGGATAAAGTAAAAGTATGAAAGAGAAACAGGAATGAGAGAAAGATGAAAAAGGAAAAAAAAATGAGAAAAATACAGGGAAAAAGGTTTTAAAAGAAAATAAAGAAGAAATAATTTCATGCTTTTAGTTCTGAAAATAAAATAGTAAATTTATTACAAAAGAGCGATTGATTACTATTTATCCAAAAAAAAAACGAACAATAATAAAAGTAGAATATAAAAAAATTTGTTTTTCTTCTAAATAAAATAATAAAATTATTTTAGCATGTGCAATAATAAATGAAAACAACGAAACACTACAATATAGCGAGACTGTATTTTTCCGATTATTTTTAATCCAAAAACAACCATTTTCTTGTGAGTCACATAAAATAAAAATTAACGAGTGGTTTTATTATTTAATACTATATGATTTTGAATAATTTTATGTTTTAATTACATTAATTTTTTTAAATAATTTTAATATTTTAATTATTTTAAAATTTTATTTAATAATTTTAAATTATTTAAATATTATAATATTCTAAAATCATCCCTCCAAACTCTAAAACCAGCTCTATAATAATAAAACTATAAATTATTTTAATTTTAAGAGTGATTTTATAAAATTTTTCAAAATCAATAATTTTGAATAAAACCATTGTTTTTTAAATAATTATGCTCGAATTTATATTTAAATTTATTTATTGTTAAACTGACTTTAATTCAAATTTTTATTAAAATAAATGGGATTATTTCTGATTTATGATGGTAGTGAAATACGAACTCCTTCCTAGAGACCATCCAATGTTTTATTTGTATACAGCCAATCGTTTCCTTCCTTATAACTAACATTTGCTTCATTAGAGATGGCCTTATTTCCTTCCTTCTATAAACCTCCATGAGTATGACTCAACCAGTGCGTTAGCCCCAGACAGACTAGCGAGTCAATTAATCTATACTCCCTGCTCATTGTCATTATTCCAGAAAACAAATTCAATATTCACTTAAATTAGACCGATGTAAGATGCTGATTTGAAGCAATTGTTTATTAGCACAATCTGATTTAACAAGCAAATATATGACTACTAGAAGTACCAATATACCCTCGCATGAATGATATATCTCAGTTTTACTCAGTTATCATTTACAGGAAAGAAAGAGAAGAATCAAAAGCTCTGATAAACAGAAACAAACAAGACAATCCCAATATAAGATATCAAAGTCTGTGAATATCGTTCTCCTTCGTGTTCATTCATCACCAGTTACCAAATCCATGGGACCGTCACGGTGCAATTCGACCAGACATCTGTCGACGAATAGGTGGTAAACAATAAAAAATCAGTACTTAAAATGAACACATGGCAAATATAGAGCCATATATCTGTCTCTGATACAGCATCGCTTATATGTCCTCCATTGGAGATACATACATACATAGGACCACCGTGATTTATTATTATTTTTTTATTTTTAAAAACCAACCAGACCAAACCCGATAGGATCTCTCATAATAATAATAATAATAATAATAATAATAATAATAATAATAATAATAATAATAATAATAATAATAATAATAATAATAATAATAATAATAATAATAATAATAATAATAATATTATTATTATTATTATTATTATTATTATTATTATTATTATTATTATTTCTTGTATAAATTGATTAGTGAGGGATGATAATAGTAAGAAGAAAAAGTTGCAGATTATTTTTGCGGTTCCTGTGATGTATGTATGATTGGAGAAGGAAACATCAGCAAATATTGAAGGGTCCACCATGAATCATGATGTATCTACGCACTTGCTGTGCTGAACCAATAGTGTAGAGACAGACAGGAGCTTTCTTATCCTATGTCTTATTCTCGTAATTGGAGGTTTCAGAAATGACAAACAAGAATAGGCTACGTGTTACGTGCATCTGAAAAAGTTTCCCCATGCAACTATTTTCATTTGTACTACTTCTAATCAAATTGTGTTAAATTATCAATTGATTAAACTTAAAAATTAACAGCTTTTTAGAATTAAATATTGGAAAGTATAATATTGATTTTTTATAAAATAAATATGTAAGTTTATAAATATCTCTTACTTAAAAAAAATGCATAAAAATATTTATAAACAATTATATTTAATGAAAATTAAAAAAAATGAGTTTTTTAAAGTTTAAAATACAATTATAGGTCTGTTTTGAAAAATATACAAAAACAGGCTTTTAAAAGTTTAGTTTTCACTCCATAGACCAAGTTTCCCAAAATACCCCTGAAACTTTACAATTCACAGATGCTGTGAATTATGCTCACCGTCTGTGAATTACGCTCATAGTTGTGATTGGCTTATGGAGTGAAAATCAAAATTTAGTTTTGCAAACTTTTCAAAAGTGGCCTATAATAATTATATAGTAAACTTTTTATGGTCTAGAAATCTGATGAACTCTTATATTTATATATAAAATATTATTGTTAAATTATAACTATATTTGAATTTTATCAATTTATTTTTAAACTATTTATTCATAATTTAGATCGCTTATTAATATAATTTTTTTTATAATTATGTCAATATAAATTATATATATATATATATATATATATTCTATACTGCATATTATTTATTAAATTCCATCTCCTCTTAAAACACGTGTAATTTGAGAATGGACTGCACCCAAATCATATCTATATTCTTTTCCAGCGGTATGATTAGAAAATAAACTTCCGAATAATACATTCACATGATGATGGAGAAGGAAATCGTACATAGGGTCCTCATGACCAGGTAGTACCATTAATAAAACCTGTGGCTCTACTTACGACGGATGTCACGCACACAATACAACATTATTCACCAACTGCACCATACACTCAAGCATGTCAAACACAACGATGAAAACGATTTATTATCATCAAGACAAGACAAGACAAGACTTATCACATGCAAGCTAGGAACAACAACATCATGCAGTGTCCGAAAACCCGAAACGTTCATATGCCAGGACTGAAGGAAGCAAAAGCAAGAATAGCAGGGTCTTTTTCAAACTTTTCCATATCTCTCCTACACAACCCGACCCACGCTTCCATTCCAAATCCATCGCCCGAATCCACCAAAACCGCAAAATTCCTCAACCTCGAAGCCGAACACACCCTTAACGGTTTTCCCCACCCGAAATCCGCTTCATAAAACGGTAACTTACACCAACCCGATAACCCGAAACAATTAACCTTATTCCCACCCCTTAAATAATCCAAAAAAACATGTTCACCGTCATTAATCCTCCTCGCGTACGAATCATTCACCATCGCTATTGTTTCACGAATCTTCCCAGCTAAACTCTTGTGATCAATCTTGTCCATGTGATCAATCTTGTACGGACAATTCGCTAATATAACTTGATAGATATTCCCCACGTGGTGTTCAGGTAATGGTGGACTCATCCTCTTTTGTACATTCACCGATATCCTCGCAACAAGTCTAGGCTCATCGCTATCCTTGGTTGCATTTATCACAGCTCCCCATATAACAGCCGAAACCGTCTCGAACCGGGTCGGTCTCCGGGTATTGGACAACCCGTTTGTGATGGTATCACGTAGTGATATAATCTTACTACGGTCGAACACGAATCTTTTAGTCACGGCGTCTTCTAACGGTGAATAATGTTCTTTGTAAATATTGTCCGATATATTGGATAAATCCTTAGGTGGAAAAATCGAAGTGTAATCGAATATTCCTTGAGAAAAATAACCACCGCATGCAATCACCGACCAATTTTTGATAAAATTGGCGGCGGAGGTGGCGTCGAGGACCGAATGTCGGAAGGAGAGACCAAGTGCCATACCACCACATTCGAAATAGTTCACTTGTACGGCTATGATGGTATGGTCTTGTGTTAATTTATCGGAATTGGGCTTATAAGGGACTAAATTTTCGATTGATTCGATATCTGACGGTTCAACGACGTCGGATAAGTCACATGCCACGTTGGCTTGGATGAAAGTGGTGCCATAGTCGTCACAGTCGATGGTTGAGTCGTCTTTGACTCGGCCGGCGAGTGGGTAGTAGTGAGTCAATGTTTTGGCTAGTGATTGTTTGAGATGGTCGGAGGTGGTTGCGTGTGAACGAGAGTAGAATAGAATGGCGGGAAAGTAGTTATCGGGTGATAGTTGGTCTAGTAGAGATAGTTTGAAGGTTCTTAGATGGTTTGGTGTTGGTGATGATGGTTTGATGTTTTCTCTGGATTGGATTCGGATCTTCATGGTTGGTTTGTTGTAGTGGTGGTGAATGAGAATGGAAATGTCACGTATTTATAGGCATTTACAGGTTGAGAAAAATGGAATTAGGGTTTGTTCATGGGTGGAAATAGAAAAAAAAAAAATCTAAATTAATTTGAATATGCAATGTGTCAATTTATATAATGTTATCAAATAACCATTAATAAATACTATAGTAGTTGATACTAGTAGTGTTGGTGGATTATGGTTTGTACTTCGAGACATGCATGAGAGAATGTTATTGTAGGTGTTGGACACCTGGAGTTGGAACTTTGTGCAGCTGTTCCTCGTTGAATAAAAATTTCATATTAGAATATTTTCTCTTGAATTTCAAGATAGTAAAATAAAAGGTAGGTCATTTTTTAAATATATCTAGAATTGCTACTATTCATTATTATGGGTCTGCAATTGATGAGGATCACTTCTAAGTAATATTTGACCAAAGAGTGGCCAGAAAATATATGGATGAACAAATAAAAATTGTAAAATTTACAATCATTTTTGTTACATGTGGCTTCCTTGGCGAAATTCTATTTTTCGCTTAAGTAAGATCATCTATTATATTAAAAAAGTAATAAAATAAAAAATTATTTGTTTGTGGCACTAAAATCACAGTAATCCAATTTTAAAATTCAATCAATTTTTCTTTTTATATTAAATATTAAAACAAGTTTTTAATATAATAATTTTATTTAAAAGTCAATAATATATAAAATTTTTAATTCTTGCCACCAATTTATAGAGAAGGGTATCAATTTATTTATTATGAGTAGGTATGGGTAGGTTTCAAACCCAATGCTATTCACTAATAATAAAGAATAATATAATAAATAATATTCTAGGTATAAAATATTCGGATAATTCATTAGTATAAAATTTTCTAGCTAATGATACTAAAAATAAATCAGTGCAGATTCGACTTTAATAAGTGAATAATAATTAAAATTAAAAATGGTTCAATCCAAATAGATTTAGATTTATTTGAGTTGGGATGCAAAGTTAAAGTGAGTATAATTTTTATGAAAGATCATTTAAAAACATCATTTTAAATTATTTTAAAAGTTTAAAGATAAAAAAACATATATTCTTTCAAATTCTTCCATTTTGATAGTTTCTTCTTATGAGAGCCTGAGATACAGACACTTGTATCAATTTGTGTGGTCCTCTGATAATGAAATTGTTTGGATTGGACGAGAAAATTGCATATCGACAACCACATAGTCTGCATATCTCTCTGTCTATGAAAGCCAGTTTCAAAGGAGTTAGACTAGATCGGTTTGTACATAATCAAGTATAATAGTAACTTATTTAATTTACCTCTTCATTGAAAAATATTGAACTTAATTTTTATTTATAAATATTTAGATGTATATATTTTCAGATATCACTTATTTTTTCATTTAAGGGTAAAAACATTTTCCTCTATATTATAAAAGTAAGAATAAGCAGATGTCTCCGCCTGCTTGTCTCCTGATTTTACCATTATATTCTTTATATAATTATATTAGGAAGATTCTCAAAAAAAAACTACTGTAGGTTTGGTTTATTAGCCAAAAAAATCTCACCTGTTTCGTTTTTGCCCAAAAACCTCTTTTTGTGTTTTTCCATCCAAGTTACTGTTTATCCGTCAGTGATGAACAGTAACCGATGGATATTTTCGTAATTTTATATTTTTATTTTAAAAAAAATTTTAAAATTTAATATTTTAAGAAATATTTTTTTTCTTCTTTTTTAACTTTGTTTTTTTTTCCTTTTTTTTCTTTTTCCTTTTTTTTTTCTTTTTTCCTTATTATTTTCTCTTCTATTTTTAAAATTTAAAAATTTTAAAAAAAGGAAAATTTTAAAAATATTTAAAAATATTTTATTTTAAAAACTAAAAATTAAATTTTATTTTCTTCCTTCTTTTTAAAAAGGGGAAAAAAAGAATTTTTTTTAATTTTTTTATAATTTTTATAATTTTTTAATATTTTTAATTTTTAATAAATTATTTAAATTTTTTATAATTGTTTATAATTTTTTTAATTTTTTTAAAGTTTTTTATAATTTTTTTATATTTTTTTAAAATTAAAAATAGAAAATTATAAAAAAGCCCTTTATTATTATTCATTGACGGATGAACAGTAACTTGAATGAAAAAACACAAAAAGAGGGATTTTGGCAAAAAACGAAACAGGTAAAATTTTTTTTCTAATAAACCAAACCCGCGGTGATTTTTTTAGAAATCTCCCATTATATTATTAGTTATACAAATTTACTTTCCACTACAGGTTATTTATGTTATTTTGCTGTGGTGTTCTCCACTAAAGGGTTGAAAGTGATATTATACTTGGACTGAATTATAATTTGCCATATTACTGTCTATCACTGTATTACCACTCCTGACTCAACTTTCATCTTCAATTTTTTTTTTAATTTCGTTTTTAAATTATGATGATTTTATTTGTTTTTTTTTATATTTTTAATATTAATTAATTATTATAATGAATTAAAAAATAGATTAATTATTTACAATTTTTTAGTTTAATTTTACTTCAATATTAGTCTAAAAGATTTTATTAAAATATATATATATATATGTGTAATTTAATTTTTAATAAATTAAAAATATAATAATATATCATTTTTAAATTAAATTTATTTTCATAAAAATATTTATATATTATAATCAAATATAATATTACAGTTAGAGTTGAAAAAAAAATCCGAGCAGATTCAAAATTCGAATTTGATATTATGTGATCCAATCAGATTTGAAGTTAAAATTTTTTTATTTTGAGGCAAGTATAGATCGTATTGTAAAATGAGTTAGGTGGTTCCAGATTATGACCAAATTCTAGCACCTATAAGTTAAGTAGACGTTTAAAATTAAACTTTTTTTTATTAGATGGTAAACTTTATTGATGTAAATATATGAAATAGATTATGAATTCTGTAAAAATAAATATATAAATATTATAGAAAAGATTCATATATAATAAGATTTTAAAAATGAAAAACTATAACAATATAATTAAAATTTTATATTTTAAAAATTGCATAAAAATAAAATTATATATATTTAACTTTTTTTCAAATACATTTAAATGTACTCAGCGACATAAATGTATTGTCCAGGCATTTAGACTGTTGCTAGATAGTTAAGGGGTTTGTCTGGATTGAAAAAAAAAAAAAAACACATAGAATAAGATTTTTAGGTGATGAAGTATTACTTAGTGTCTAGGCCACAATTATAGATTTGGATTATTGGATCAAGGTTTTGTTTTATCAAGTCTGATGTATTATCAAAATGAAAAAAAGATAATAATTATTTGTGTTTGAATATATAATTTATATATAAAAATAAATAATTATATAATAATATTATTATTATGAAAAAATAACTAATTAATTTATTCTCTCATAAGTTAGAGTTTGAAATTCACTAGATTAATTATAAATCTATTTAATTAGTTATATACATTGTCTTAATTTAATCATAGTGATGTAATATAAAGTTTAAAATTAATTTATTTTTTAAATTAATAATACTATTATATGATTTATCTATATATTTTCCAATATTATTATAAATTGGTTTTGTTTATAAATATAATTACTATAAACTGTTATTTTATTACTTATATCTTGAATTAACAATGCAGATATATGATTTATTTTAATGTCAATATGACTATGATTTGAATGAGAATAATAACGAATTTTAACCGTTGTTAACCAAAAATTTAAAAAAAAAATTATAGTATTAATAAAAATACTAATCTTTTATGGTATGTTATATATGCACCAGTATTAAAAAATTAATAGTTATATAGGAAAATTTTATTAGATTTATATGTATTTGGGTAGGACGAATTAGATGAGTTAATAAGCGATATGTTTGGATTTGAATTTGGGAAGCAAAAGCTACAACCTGTTAGGTTGGTTTGAATCAAATTTTATAATTTACTAATTGGATATGGGATGGGTTAATCCGGTTCAATTTGACTAATTCTCACATTTTATTATATTATGTTTTATTTTGAATAATATAATTTTAATATTATATATTGAATATAATTAATTTTTATACATTCATAATTTAATTTTTTCCAAATAATTTTATCTATTAGTTTAGATTAAAAATATAAAAAGTAAAATATTTAAATTACATAAAAATTAAAATTACTTCATAATTTAATTAAATTTTATTTATTTTTAAAATAATAAAATAACCAATTTAAATTTAAAATATTAAATAAAATATTTAAAATTATAATAAAAATAAAATTCCACACGCCTTGCGTGTGGAACAATACTAATATTCATAAATTTGTATTTTTAAAATTTTATTAAAAATTAAATTTTAATAAAAATATATGAAATAAAATATAAAATAAAGAGTTAGTATTCTGAATTAGTAAAAATTAGTTAATATAAAATAGTCGCACTCAATTGTAATTTGTATTTAAATAATCTAAAAATTAAAAAAATATATATACATATAAAATAATATATTTATAAAAATTTCCAAATATTTGAACGGTGTAACTTAAAATATTTGAGTATAATCCAATCTGACGCAAATTTCATCAATATTTACAATATACACAAAAATACAATTGAATTTTGTGAGGTATGAATGTTATCACTATTATAAAATATAATTAAATTTTATTTTATTATATCATTTTTGAATATTATTTAAAATTTCTACTTGTTATAAATTACGATAACTTAAAACCCACTTTTTTAAAATAAAACCATTAATTTTAATCTCAAAGATGATAATAGACCGTATCGGAGCAACAGGAACGCCTAGACGACGTTTTTCTTCCTGGGCTGCGTAATAATGACACAGAACCCTACCAAATAATGACATTGACATCAATGAAGTGAAGAAATAAAGCATAAAATATTATGCTCTCTTGTGCTCATAGTTTTAATCTATATATATATATAAAACGGAACTCTCAGTGGACCGAGATGTTATGGCTGAGAGTTCTCGCTTGGGTTGAAAAACATCGAAAACAACCAAATTTAAAATTTGAACAACTTTTACCAATTATAAGATGACACGTGGCTACACTTTTCTTTTAAGTCTCTTTCTCCCCACTCTCATTAATTTCGTCTATTCCTCTTCCCACATTTGTCCCTTTCCCTTCCGTTTAATTATTTTTATTATATTGAATACCTTAATTATTCAAGGTATATTAATTTGTAAAATTATTACCTCTCATCCTCACTTTCTCTCCCAAAACGTCTTCTCTACTATTAATCAAATTTGAATCCAACAATCGGGTTCTCTACCACTGATGTCGCCGGTGGTTTCATAATAAATACTATTTGTTTTTAGAAAAGTTTTTCTGGAACTAAAGGTCATGATTTTGATATGCAAGGTATGTTGCTATTTTTGTTTACCAATTTCAAATTTGATTTACGGCGACCAGCCGTTAGAATTTGATTTTATTTTTGTATTTTTATAATTTTTATTTCAGCAAGCATATTTCATACCGTAAGTTACGGTTTGATTTGATTTGATTTTTTTTTTTTTCGCTTCAGCAAGCACGTTTCATATTGTGAATTAGTGTTTCTGCAGAGTCTGGATGATGCGGTTCGGTTGAGGAGTTTTTGAAGAATTTGTAAGGAATGTTATATTTTCGGACTCGATACGATCGGATTTGATTTTTTATCTTGATTATATTTTTTTTATACTCCTACAAAACTTTTGATTTTTCTTTTCTAGATTTTATTTTTTCAAATTCTCTTTAGTATTTCATATTAGGATCTCAAATTCCGTTACAGATTGAATAAGCAATAATGAACCATGAAGATATCAAGAAGGAGAAGAACAATCTTGCGCCACTTTTCAGATATCATCTTTGGATCTCGGATCTCTTTCGAATGATCCTCCTTTCCATATTTTTTGAAGTAACACTTTCTCTCTCTCCAATAAACTATAGTCACTGATATATATATTTTTTTAATTTCTGTGAAACTTTTTTTTTTTTTTTTTTTTTTATGTTTTTGGAATGCAAGAGTGAGGTATCAAAGCTATAGGTGTTGCTTATAACAGGTTATTCGTGTATCTGTAAATGTCTTTTATATGTGTTGTGATTGTTGTTCACCAATATAATTTGCACAAAGTGGTTGACCAGCAGCCAATCAGAACAGTCTACCAATGGAAGTTCAAGCCTAAAAACATTTGATGGAGACTATACTCCATCAAAGAGGGAGGGTCTTCACATGTACTCTTTCGAGTATAAAAACATATTTGTTTATTTGATTTGATCTTCGGTGTTAAATATATTTTCCTTACTCTTACCAATCCATTACATTATTTTTTTCCCTCCAATCCACATTGGAGATGATTTTATTTCATAATTTTTTTTAATAATTATGAATTTATTTATTTTTATTTGTTTTTCACAAATTCAGCCACTACTTATACGATTGTTCTCTAATTGTATTTTTAGGGTAACATTTATTTTATTGTTTTAATTTTTATTTACTATGATCCACCACCTATGTATGTTTCTTGCTTTTTATTTCTTTTAATTCATTTTATAGTAACTTTTTTAAACATTTTCTATAATTATTGTTTACAATAATTTTATTTTATTTGTTTAGAGATTTGACCAATGCTTATACAATTATACGAAGATAAAAAAAATGGTATTTATAAAATAATATGTATTACTTTAGTTTTATTTTTTTTCATTTCTATTTAAAGATTTACTATTATTTATTTTTAAATTTTTTCATATTATTTCATCCATTTTATCTCCAATTTTATTTGAATTATTAATTAATTTTAACATATATATATATATAATATTGAAGTTAACATTGGATATATTTTTTAATTACCTTATTATTTTTTATTGATGGAATGTGTTATTATAAAATATTTATTTTTTATTATTAATTTTAATGATAATAAATTTTTATTCAATTGATACGATAATATTTGATTTTAATATTTATTTATAAATTTATTTTTTCAATAATTTTTCGTGACTATTATTTTTATTAATAATTTTATTGTAATAAAATATTCAATTCTACACGCGGAAAGTACACTAGTTATAAAATATTAATATGTGGTGATGACTAATTAACTACACATTTTTCTCATTAAGTGAGATCAGTAGAATAGAAGACGAATCAGGTCTAAACACATAGGTACGGGAATCTCCAAAATATCATGATTGGAATGATGAATGTGTAAGCAAATTATAAGTAGTGATTGCCTCCATCCATTAATAATTTTCACACTTGGGAAAAAACACATATTAAAAAAGATAATGATGAGGGGAGCAGTTTAATATCTTAAATGGTTAAATGATAAAATAGGAAAGGGTAAAAGTGAAATAATATTGATAAATATACAAATGTGAATTTATTTTTGGACAAATTTTTGTATAAAATGTGATACTTATTTGTAGACGGAAGTAGTACAATATAAAAATAGGGTTATGGGTTTAATTTTTTTAAAAAATATTTTATTATTATCAAGTAAAAATATATTAATTTTTTTTGAAAAAACCTTTTAAATCTGTGATTATTTTTTTTTTAATTTTTAGAATAAAATTAAAATTTTTCCGAAACTAAATTTTATTTTATTATTTTTTTACAAAAATAGACCAAAATGATTATAATACTTCTACTTTTCGATCTTGATTTGCTTTCTGAAAAAATCAGACCGGAAAGTAGTAAAATATAACTGATTTCCGGTGTTACATTTTCTGGATAGGAAAATATGAAAGCGGGAAGTAGTTATATTTTTTCTACTTTCTAGTCTGATGCTTTCCGGTCCATTAGAGAGCTTATTTTTGAATTTTTTTAATAAAAATTTTAAAAATTTAAAATTGATCTAAAACTAAAAAAAAAAAGAAAAAGAAATTCTAAGATGTAATTTTGATTATTTAGAATTAAATTATTATTTTCCGGTTCAATCACCCACTAACAACGAAAAAATTTTATATGGAACGGTCCTAGCACGTATGTGTCACATTTTGAATGGAAGTCCTACCATCCTTCGTGTAGGACCGTCCCATCCAAAATTTTCTCCACTACCAATATACCACTACTATCAAACCTGCTTTTTGAAACTCAGCAAAAGTTTAAAATTCCTTTTAAAGAAATTTTATTTATTTTTTACATTAATAAAATAGAAAAAAAAACTGATGGGAAATTAAAAAAAAAAAAAAAAAAAAACACCTCTACCGATTATATATATATATATAAATTATCCAATAAAATACATGGTGTTAAACATGGGAAATTGAACATCAAGTGAGGTACACTTATCAAAATCACACCACATGGGTTCTGTCTCTTCCACAGAGCTGGGGGGAGGGGTCTACTTGATTCTGAAATGAGTAGTTTTGTCGACACCTCTTGTTTGGAAGCCCAACAACAGAGATTTTTTTTTTTGGTAAAATGTCACAATTATTACATCTACTGTTATGGAGTTACACCCTTTTCATGCAATCACCACATGTTGTTATGATTCAAATAATATCTCTCAACTTGTGGTGTGGATTTGCATGGATTCAGATATTTTTTAGTGGCACTCAATTGTTGTACAATCTGAGCAGAAGAGAAGACCAACTCAACTCATTTTTAAGTTGAAAAAAAAATCCAAAAAATAGGTATGATAATTCAATAAATTTTATAAAACTTTGGTTGTATTATTTTCCTTGTACATAATATTCGTTTAATTTGAGTTATTAATTTTTATTTTTAGTTTGGTAGTTACAGAAAAATTGGTGGCAATTTTTTTTTTTTATTGACTGGATTCAGATAATTATATAAACTCGATTCGATTCGTTGGAACTCGTAAAGGTTTCAGCTTGATAATCTTCATTCCAGCTCGTAATTTCTTTTAAACTTGTTTATTGTATATTTATTTTTATTTTTTTTAAAAAATTTCTTTAAAAAATTGATAAAGAAAAATACTTATTCAATAAATATTAATATATTCAATTTAAATTATATTTATATCCGATTTTTTTATAATTTTATTTATTATTATTATAATAGATTCGTTCAAGTTGACCAGTCTTCTACTATTAAACTCGGGACATTTAATTCGAACTTGTCATCCGCGTGCTGATTCGACTCAATTCTATTGATTTCCATCCCTTTTAGAGCTTTCAATGACCAACCACTTGAGGATCTAATGCAATACAAAATTTTGTCCACCCATATTTTATGGCAAACATAAAAATGAATTATTATTATAGGAAAATCATTTTCAATTTCTTATATAAACCATTTTAGTCCTCCACCACCATTATTATAGTATTCGGAAATAAAAATATATATTTAATTTAAAAAAAAACATATATTGTATATGAAATTGATAAATTTTAATTTTTTAAAATATTATTTTTATGATTAAAATATATAATCTTTATTTTTCATCACCATATATATATATATATATACTATAATTATTTGTTTTTTCATAACTTCATGTGAACGTATGTACGAAGATGTATGAATATGAATATTTGAATATCTACTGTCTGCAAAAATAAGGAGCTGATATCGATGTCTATACATGTAGTGCAACTCGTGTATGGAATCAAAGTAGAAGGCATGGTCCAGTAAGTTGAAGATGGGCTTCAGGAGAAGAATAGGCCCAATCCTTAAACTAGGGTCCATTAAGTGATTAAGTGAATTTGGCCTGACTTTGTATTTATTATAGAATGGAGGGATGTACTTAAAGAAATACCAAAGTTAGTTAATACTTAGTTGTATATAAGCTGCTGCAGATTACATTAGTACAAAGAACCCAAACTCGAATCACAACTCAAAAACTGAGTTTGTGTTGAACTCGCTCCCAAACTAAGATGACGAGTTTATCTAATAAATGTTAAAATCAAATATATAGATGTTATATACAAAAATAACCTGGGGTGAAATTGATGTCGTTAATGCATGCCCTAGTTCGGAAGAACCAACTCAAATTCAAATCGAAAAAAAAATAATAGAAAAAAAAGTAAGAAAGAAAGGTTAGACTAATACGTAGTTATACCTTCATATTTCAGCAAACACACATAAATGTGTCTTTTTTAATTAGGAATAAGCACGTAAATACAAAATAGAAAATTCACCACAATCATTTATCAAGAAAAAACAGACGATTAACTCATAATCATTTATTAACATTGATTTCCAACCGAACAATCTCAATCGGAGCATAAAATTATCAAAAGTTGAATTTCAGTTTTATATTCTCATATGACTTGCTTCGCGACTTGTGGCGAGGTTTCGAAATATTTTTGACAAGATAGACAAACAACTTGCAGGTCGTGAAAAATTTCGTCTGATTTTTAACTTTGAAAATACAATTTCAGGCAATTTGCTTCGTGACTTGCAAGTTGCGAAGCATATTGTTTGACTATGGTTTCTAAAATTTAATATTTTATACAACTAGCTTCGCGAATTCCTAGTCGCGAAGCAAGTCGTATGGGAAAATGATTCAAAATTCTAATAACTCAGACGACTAGCAAGTCGTACAGGATCTAGATGGCCAGAAAATAGTCAGCAACTAAAGCTAATCATCTAGACTATTTGTGTAGTTCTGAAATCTATCTGAATAATGTAATTTGACCAAGAAATTCACATAAACATCTAATAGGATTAACAAGAAATATTGACAAGCAAATAGATCAATCAACGACCTACCCACGTGGGACTAGACATTCAACAGGTTGCCTACTTAGACATTCTGTTGAAATCTATCCGAATCATGTAATTTAACCAAGAAATTCACGTAAACATTAATTAATAAGAAATATTGAGAAGAAAATAGATCAATCAACAACCTACCCATGTGGGCTTAGACATTCAACAGGTTGCCTACTTGGGCATTCTGTTGCGACATCAAAATCCACAATATGATAATTAGGTTCCATACTTACAATTACGCCTTTTAGGGACTCAGTTCAATATTAATCAAAATACAATCAAGCTAATATCATCAATAATTCAATATTTTTATAATTAATTTATTATAACATCCTCTAAATGAGTTTAAACAAAATATTTTTTGAATTGGATACGGATTGAGTTGATCCGTATACTATCTAGTGTAGGATAGTAGTAGAATAGTACATGAAATACATTACATAAATGTTAATTCATATATCACTATCCATATGCATTAATGTGTGAGGAATGAGAAAAAGGCTTTAAGGTTTCAGCTTTAAGGTTTCAGTTTGCTTGAACTGGTTCCAGATAGTTCTGAGGGGCAAAATTGTCCAAACAAAAATTTTATTTTCAATTTTTGTCCAGATAGTTTTGGAAATAATTTTGGTCAAGTTTAAGTTGATTTTTGGGTGAAAATACAAAAAGGAAGTAGGTTTATTAGATGGCTGTTGAAATAACTTGTTTGTTGCTCCAATCCATCACCTGACCGAACCCGCTATACTTGCTTGAGACTTGATCTTCGTGTTTCTAACCCTAATTTTAAAATATTTCAATTCAGAAGACGGTCTCAAATTCCGACTTTTGAGATTTTCATATTTTCTATGTAATTTTTCTGCTAGAGTTTTGGTACTTTGGTCTCTGTGATGGATATTTATGTGTGAGTCTTGTGTCCTTACTAGTACTTACTTGTAATCCTTGACTGATCTCATTATAGTAGAGTCAGGGTTCGATTGATGAGCCAACTTGAATATACACTTTACGGTGGAATCGTGGTAAATCGATTGGGTGCTTTTTGTTTTTGTTTTTTTGTTTTGTTTTTTTTTTCTAGTTAAAGTAGGTTTCAAAGTAGGTTTTCTGTGCATATTGATAGTATTTGTTAGATTAATTAGTAACAAATTAGAATTAATGACGATATTCTTTTATGGGTTTCTTCTTGATACCAAAGATATGAGATTAATCTATAAAAAAAGGTTTGTCTTATAAATTTATCATTAATAGAGATATTACCTTTCATGAGCTTAATTTTCTCAATAATATAGTGAATAATGCGTCAAGATTCACTATCCATGGTTTTAGTAGATGTTTTTGTAATTTTTTATAAATAGTTTTTATAATATTTTTAAGTTCTAAATCCATTGTTGAAGAAAAACAAAGTCGAAAATTTTAAAATAATATTTAATATTTAAATTATATTTTAAAATAACATTTAAAAATCATTAAAAAATAAATTTTAAAGTAAAAAATTACTTTATTAGTTCTTCTTTATAATCAATCACATTATTATTATTTTTTTAATTTCATTTATATTTTATAATCAATTACATTCCATTTTACTATTAACTTAATAATCATATTTTAAAAATTAATAAAAAAACCATTGAAAACAGTAATATTATAATTAAAAATCAATTGTTTGAGTGATTAAGAAATTCTTTTTGGAAGTGAAGAGAGCCATTTCCTAAAAGTTATGTCAGGTGATTTAGAAGAAATGTTTCATGTTAAAATTAAATTATTAAAGTACTGAATCACCTCTTCAAACATATTGAGCAAAGGCTGTGTATTTTCAAATTCTCAAAATGAACTAAAATTGGACATAATTGAGTTGTGTGAATTTGATTTAATTATTTGGAAAAGTAAAATTTTACTTAATTCTACACTCCAATATTGATATTATATGGGATACACAGGCAAACTAGCAAGGACTCAATTGCCAAACATAGTAGCCTTCCATGATGCTTCCACTTCTATTTAGTTGATAATATGAGATAATAAAAAATATTCTATTGGATTTTTAGACCATAAAAATTTTACTATATAATTATAAGCTATTTTTTAAAGTTTGCAAAACTAACATTTAATTTTCATTCCATAGGTCATTCACAGCTGTGAGCGTAATTCACAGATACTGTGCTACTGTGAGTACAGCATCTGTGAATTGTAAAGTTTTAAAGGTATTTTGGAAAACTTGGCTTATGGAGTGAAAACTAAACTTTTAAAAATCTATTTTAGAAAACTTGGCCTATAGAGTGAAAACTAAACTTTTAAAAATCTGTTTTTTAATGTTTTTCAAAACAAGTTTATAATTGTATTTTTAAAATACATTTTTTAAAATTTTCACATAAAAAATTTTAATTAAAAAAGAAATATAAAATCAATTGCCAAACATAGTCGGATTGATCATATAACAAGCCCTTCAAGATCACGAACAAATGTATCGAAGTAATGAGTCACGAAGCCAGGACTATCCAGAATCTCCTTCCACTTATCATGATTTTTCCTGATCAAATCACCCCTACCACTGTCTCTGTCCATCACACATTTTATGGCTTGGGACAACTTTTCTTTAGAAACCCAACCATTCTCTTCTTTCTCCACCTCCACAGAAACCTCAAGCTCACTCGCCAGCAATCTCGCGTGCACAATAAAATCCCTCCGAAGGGGAGGAACCACCACTATTTGACAAGCACTCAACAACGACTCCCACATCGACGCAGCTCCACAATGATTCACAAAACACCCAACTGATGAATGCTTCAAAATCGCCTGCTGCGGGACCCACTCTCCACTTACCAATCCTCTCCCTTTAATCCTCTCTTCGAACCCGATCGGAAAAGCTTCCTCCACCGTCGATGACCCAACAGGCGGCTTCAAAGCTATTAGAAATGGATACCCACTTGACTCAAAACCCAATAAAAACTCCTGAAATTGGTCCTTCTCAAGAACAGACTCACTTCCAAATACACATAACACAACAGAACCATCTTCAAATCCACTGAGCCAATTAGCCCATTTTTCCTCCAGTAACATTGCTTCGGCTTCGGTTGATTCAAGTAAAGTTGGTCCGGTTAAAAGAACCGGTTTGTTATACTTCTTCATAATGAAATCACAAAACTGTCCCTCGATCTCACGACAAGTCCTTATCGCGAACATTTCACACTCTTCTCTAACCGTATCAATTCTGTCGGCGAAGGTTAAATTTTCCCCGAATGGTTTATTACGGAATTCCATAGCGTAATACCACTTTTTTCGATGGGTAATCTTCTGGAGGAAGATCTTTGTTAACACGACTAATTGCAAGCAATGCGGCACAACCAACAGTGAAATTGACGGTTTGATGTGTCGGGGTTTGGTTATTTGTGTCAACCAATGAGAAAAGTCATGGAAGACTACGTTTGGGTTGGTGGAATTGATCAGGTCTTCCACTTGGTCCCTGGTGCGGTCCATTGCAACAGCGATGAGAGGGATGAGATTAGAGGACACGTCGGATGTGGTTTCGGCTCCGGCAGGTAAGCCGTTGACTTGAGGGATGGTGAGAGGGTGGAGAGTGATGAGATTTGGGTGGCGATTGAGATGTTGGATTTTGTGTTTGGATTTGGTTGGAATTAAGAATGTGATTTTGTGACCTTTTTCAGCGAGCTTGTTTGAGAGTTGGATGAAAGGGATTATGTGACCATATGCGAACCATGGAAACATCATTACGTGAATGCCCATCTTAGAGTTTCAACTTTTGGGCAGGATTATGCTAATGTAAGATATAAAATGAATAATCTTGTATCCTTATTTAACGGGATAGGCTCATCTGACATGGGCACAGAAAATATGGTAGTATTTTTCAGGTACAATACAATAAAAATTGTAAGATACATGAAAAAAAAAATAATTAAAAATAAAGTGAAATTCATTAGGTGATGAATTGACTAAAGTTGAAATGATAGATATTTTCATTAAAAAGAAAAAACACAAAAGAAAAAATAGATATTTTGAATTTCCATATATATGGTCCAAATAAAAACTTGGATTGGGATATTTTTTATAATTAAAAAATAATAATTAATTAATTAATGGTCTTGGAATGAATTTGTCCAGATATGCCACATGCGCATGAAAATCTTGCATATTTTTGAAAAAAAAAAAAAGAAAGTGAGATGTAAATGAATTTATGAATAGATAGCTATGAAACTTACTATAAACGATTAAGTTATCGAAGGGTTCTTGACGACTATGGCTTGATCACGAATTCAGTATTTCATAATAAGATAAAGTAAAAGTAGAAAAAGGAAAAGTATTACATAATATAATGGTATAGTTGAATTCCACCACCATGTTACTAGGCTATATGGGTTAATTATGAATGTGACATATGTTTATATATATAAAAGGTTCCTAATTCACTTGGTTTTGCTGTTATTATCTATTTTATTGTTGTGCTGTAAATTATTATTATTATTATTATTATTTTAGATATTGATTTGTTTATAGTTATATAATAACGTTATTAGTATGTGTATGTTTTTTTTTTCCGCTACTTTAGATTAGAAAGTGATGATAATGATGTTTTGATTATATTAGATGGATTATATTAAAAAAATTAAAATATTAATTTAGAATCATAAAAAGAGAAAAATTGGGAATTGATAGAAAAGGAAAAAATGAAAAATAGATAAAAAAGAGAAAACAAAAAATTCGAAAGAAAAAAAAGGAAAAATGTAGAAAAGTGGAAATGAAAAGAAAAAGGAAATTGACAAAAAGACTAGTGATTTTTGAAAAAAAGAATAATGATATTATATTTATTGTTTAATTGTAATTATACTCATTGATTAATTATTTTTTATTTTTTAATTTGTTATATTTATTTTTTGATGTATTATTAATTGTGAATATATTATTTTTGTATAGATCAGAAAGAAGAAAAATGTTAGAATTAAAAAAATTGGAATTCCATGCCCTAAATTTTTTTGAAAAGAATTATATAATATGGATATCGGATTTGAAGGTCCATTTGCAAGTCAGAGATTTATAAGAACAGAATGACACTTCTATCAAACTAAAGATTCGAGCAATGGAAATTATGAGGTATCATATAAATGAGAATTTAAAAGTTAAATATATGAATATTGAGGATCCACTAATTTTGTGTAAATCTCTAAAAAGTAGATTTGAATGACTTAAAGATATAGATCTACCAAAGACTCAACATGAATGGAACCATTTAAGGTTTTAAGATTTTAAAAGAGTTAGTGACTATAGTTAGAACTCCACCAGATTGCGACAATATTAAATTTTTTTGGAGAAAAAGAAAACTGGTTAGGAGAAAATTGAAAAAAAATATCCACCTTCCTTGTGGATCAAATAATATTATAATCAACAATCAGACAAAATAAAATTGAAAACTGGTTAGGAGAAAATTGAAAAAAAATATCCACCTTCCTTGTGGATCAAATAATATTATAATCAACAATCAGACAAAATAAAATTGATAGTTTTTGTGATTTGCATACCAATCTAATGAGAATAGAAGGACAAAATCAAATAGTAGTGAGAAACCATGAATTAAACCTCCTGGTATGACGACACCACCAAAATAAATAATAATGTATATCAAAGTAGTGAAAATCTAAACCATGGTAGTGGTTGTGATTTTGGACATTATCATAGTTGTGTTCGTTATAACGACAATGGGGTCATGGACGAGAACGTGATAACAATACCGGAGCCGTGGTCGAGGCCAAAATCAATGGAAATGTGAAAATTGTTTTCATTCGTTTAATTGTGGAAATCTGGTTTCGAAAAGAGATGAATCTCTAAACCCGAATGGAAATTGTGGAAATCAAAATAACAATTTTCGAAGTGTTGTTACAAATGAGGGAGTACCGAACATTTTCTCTGTCGCTGTCGAAATCTACAATATTTTTTGGATTTTTACCGGGCTTTCCAGAAAAAAAAACAGAAAAGTAGTGAAATAAATATTGTCAATATAGAGAGTGGAGAAGGAATGTCAAAAAAAAAAATATTTCAAGTTTTCATACTTTTAATTTCTTCGATAATCTGAGTATTGAAAATTTTTTAAATAGTACTAAAAAAATAAAAAATGAAATTGACATATCCGGTTCAAAACCAGAGGTTTTATTTATTTATTTATTTAAACATTATTTGTATATAGTAATTGAGCATTAAAAACAGTTGTTATCCAAGAAAGAGAAGGAAAAGGTGCAATAAATATATCGAGCCAGAGAAGAAAGACATGCAATGCAACGTGTGACGCTTGGCTTGACATGGTGACTCCACACAGTTCGATATGTGTCATGATCTCTAATTCAGTGAGTCGTCGTGTCGACTAACATGGAGCTCGGATGAGATTGTGTCACTCAATTGATGATAGTTTGAATGAGCAAAAATATTCAACAATGATGTCTCCAAATGCTATTTACAATACAGAGTATTACCACCGAAATTTAATTTTATATAATATACTTTTAATTTTATATAATATACTTTGTCTTCAAACCATAGAACTAATAACCTTATAATTATATTGGTTTAATATTCACGTTACAAGTTCTTCAAGATCACGAACAAAATTATCAAAGTAACCACTCATGAATGCAGGCCTATCCAGAGTCTCCTTCAACTTAGCATGATTTTTCTTTACTAATTGACCAATTTCACTATCACTGTCCATCACACTCCTTATGGTTTGGGATAGCTTCTCTTTAGAAACCCAACCACTCTCTTCTTTCTCTACCTCCACAGCAACTTCAAGCTCCGCTGCTATTAACCTGGCATGCAAAATAAAATCAGACCGGACGGGAGGAACCACCACTATTTGACAATCGCTCAACAACGACTCCCACATCGTAGAAGCTCCACAATGATTCACAAAACACCCAACCGATGGATGCTTCAATATCGCTTGTTGCTGGACCCACCCTCCACACACCAATCCTCTCCCTTTGATTCTCTCTTCGAATCCAATCGGAAAAGCTTCCTCCACCGTCGATGAACCAATCGGCGGCTTCAAAGCTATCAGAAACGGATACCCACTTGACTCAAAACCTAATAAAAATTCCTGAAATTGGTCTTTTTCAAGAACAGATTCACTCCCAAATACACATAACACAACGGAACCGCGCTCAAATCCATCGAGCCATTTAGCCAAATTTTCATCCAAAGGTGACGTGTCTCGTACGGATAAAATTGGACCAGTTAAAGAAACTGGTTTGTTACACAGACTTGCAATGTAATCACAGAAATGTCCTTCTATTTCCCGACAAGTCCTGATGGCGAACATGTCGCACTCGGCTTTAATAGTGGCTATTCTGTCCGAGAAGGTTATGTTTTCACCAAATTGAGATGATAAAATCGACATCCCGACCATTTCATAGCTATGTAAGACTACTGTCTTTGATGGGTAACCTTTAGGAGGCAGACATACCTCTTCATCAACACCAAAAACTTTGCCTTCAGCGCACATTCCGGCATCATGTGCAAATAAAGCAGCGCAACCAACGGCGAAATTGACGACTTTGATGCGAAGGGGTTTGGTTATTTGAGTCTGTAAAAAAAACAAAAGACTTTGTATCTGGGAGGAGTTATATAATTCATTAGAAAGGAAGGGCTATAAATAGCCTTACAAAAACAGAAATAACAACGTGGTGAGAGAATTTCAAATAACAACAAACTCTATCTAGAACTTGCTAAAGACCAGGACCTTATTTAACTGATAAGTAAAAGAGCTATTAACTGATAAGTAAAAATCCAACAATCCCTCCCTTAAGCTTAATTCATCAGAATTCAGCTTATTTCAGCAGCATCAGTAATTCCAAGAAATCCTCGAAGCCTCTCAAATTGTTCCAGCTTCAACGGTTTTGTCATTATATCTGCAACTTGGTTCTCTGAATTGCAGTAGTTTAGCTTAATAACCCCATCATTCACTAGGTCTTTAAGAAAATGGAACTTCACATCTATATGTTTGCTCCTTCCATGAAAAACTGGGTTTTTGGACAGTTGTATGGTAGAGCTATTGTCACACATGATTGCAGTCCCTGACTTCTCTGCAACTCCAAGTTTCTCCAACACCCTTTTGAGCCAAACACATTGACACGCACACAGAGCTGCTGCAATGTATTCTGCTTCCGTGGTGGAAAGAGCAACTACTGGTTGTTTCTTTGAAGCCCAAGAAACAGCTCCTGACCCAATTTAAAAACATATCCAGAAGTGCTTCTTCGATCATTTAAATCGCCGGCATAATCGTGTCAGTAAAGACTAAAAACTTCAAATTACCCATGTCTTTCCTATAAAAGATTCCCAAATCAATTGTGCCTTTCAAGTACCTCAAGACTCTTTTTGCTGCAAGCCAATGCATCTTTGTGGGACTAGACATGAACCTGCTTAACAAGCTCACACTGTACATCAAATCAGGCCTGGTTTACAGTTAAATACATGAGACTTCCAACTACTTGTTTGAATAGAGTTTCATCAACTCTGTCACCATTCTCATCTTTGTGTAATTTTGTGCCAGACACTATTGGATTCTTTACTGCATTGCAATCTTCCATTCCGAATCTTGCTAGTATTTCTTGTGCATATCTCCTTTGACAGATAAAAATACCATCTGAGCTTTGCTTCACTTCAATTCCAAGAAAATACTTCATTTTTCCCAAGTCAGTCATCAAATTCAGACATCATTGAGTTTTTAAACTCATCACACATGCTTTTATCATTTCCAGTGAAAATCAAGTCATCGACATAAAGACTGACAATTAACATTTTACCTCCATTTTTCTTCGTGAACAGCGTGTGTTCGCTGGGACATCTCTCAAAATTCTCCCGAACAAAATAAGCTTCGATTTTGCTGTACCAAGCTCGCGGCGCCTGCTTAAGACCATATAGTGCCTTTTTTAGCTTATATACTTTGTCTTCTTCTCCTTTCTTTATGAATCCCTCACTGCTGCACAAATACTTCTTCTTTGAGTTCTCCATGAAGGAAAGCACTCTTCACATCAAGCTGAAATACCGCCCAACTGTATTCAGCAGCTATTGCAAGAATTGTACGGATGGTGTCAAGTCTTGCTACTGGAGCAAACACTTCAGTATAATCTACTCCATGGCGTTGAGCATATCCTTTTGCTACTAATCTTGCCTTGAATTTTTCTACATTCCCATTTTCGTTAAGCTTTGTTTGAAGACCCACTTAACTCCAATGGGTTTGATTCCTTCAGGCAGAATAGTAAGCTCCCATGTTTGATTCCTCTCAATAGCTTCAATCTCGGACGACATTGCCTCTCGCCATTTTGTGCTTTTTACTGCTTCTTCAAATGAGGTTGGGTCATTCTCAATCATCATCATCATTACATTATCACCATCAGAGAAGCCTTCACCCATCTCATAATCTGCCATCCAACTTGGTGCTCTTCTTTGTCTCATTCCCCTCCCTAAATTGTCATCATCGGAACTTGACTCATTTGGAGATGAATTTGTTAAACTGCTTGATCTGCTGGAGCTGTTATTTGAGGTGCTGGAGCTGTTTGAGCTGCTGCCTGAATTAATTTCTTCTCCATTCTGGTCATTGTCTTCATTAACTTCTTCCTCGTCGCCCCATTCAAGTACATTATGCTTCATTTCTTTATCAGATTTGCTCCAGTCCCAACTTTTTCCTTCTTCGAAGACAACATCTCTGCTGACAATGATTTTCTTTGAAGTTGGATCATATAATCTCCAAGCCTTTGACTTGTCACTGACCCCCAAGAAAATACATCTTTTGCTTTTATCATCTAATTTGCTCCTCTTTTGATCTGGTATGTGCACATGAGCTACACAACCAAAAATTCGAAAATACTCTACTTTTGGCTTTTCTCCACTCCATGCCTCCTCCGGGGTTTTATCTTCAACTGCTACACTCCGATTCCGATTCTGAATGTGTACGCACCATTTTGCAGCTGCATCGGACCAAAAATCTGTTCTCAGCATGGATCAACACCATTCATAACTTTTCGGTTTTTCCTTTCAGCAACTCCGTTCTGCTGAGGCGTATAAGCTGTTGTCAATTGCCTATTGATGCCATGTGATTTGCAAAATTCTTCGAACTCTCTCGAAGTGAACTCGCCACCTCTATCTGTCCTTAAACAGATTATGAATTCACCTGTCTCCTTCTCAACACTAGCTTTATAGTTTTTAAATGCAGTAAAGGCTTCTGATTTTTCATGTAAGAAGTAAATCCAAGTTTTTCGAGTAAAGTCATCAATAAAACTTAGAATGTACCTCTTATTACTATGAGAGGCTGGTTTGATAGGGCCACATATGTCTGAGTGTATCAACTGAAGCCGTTTTGTTGCTCTCCACAGACTCTTTCTTGGTATGAATTCTCTATGTTGTTTTCCAATTAAGCATGTGGTGCAGATTTCCTTGGTAGATTTCAGTGAAGGTAGGCCAACCACCATCCTTTTATAAGACAAAGTCCTCAACCCCTTATGGTTCAAGTGCCCAAACCGACAGTGCCACATATGAGCTTCTTTCTCTGATACATCTTCAGATTGTAGGCACATAGAATGTTTATGTGGCATGGATGCCAGTAGATAAAACATTCTATTCCCACTCATATCAGTTTGCATGATCAATCCCTTCTTAGGGTGGAACACTTTACAGGTTTTGTTTTGAAAATAAATGGCTAACCCCTTTTCTTGAAGTTGCCCAATACTTAAAAGATTACTTTTAAGCTCAGGAATGTAGTAAACATCAGATATCACCTGGATTATGCCATTGATTTGCACCCTTATGCTTCCTCTTGCCTTCACCTCCATTCTTGTATCATTTCCCAGCTTTACTGTTCTGTTGAAACCATCTTCTAAATTTGAAAACCATTCTTTGTTCCCCGTCATATGGTTGCTGCATCCCGAGTCGAGGAACCAACTTTCTTCTCTCTTTGCTTGGTGGGGCTCTACATATGACATCAACAGAAGCTCTTCCTCTTCTTCTAATTCAACATAATTGGCCTTTTTATCCCCTTCAGGACACTCATATTGAAAGTGTCCTAATTTGTGACACTTGAAACATTCAATGGCTGCTTTGTTTAAGTGTTGTCTCTCTCTGCCTCTGCCACGTCCTCCCTCTCATCATATTTCGACCCCTTCCTCTGCCTGAACTAGGCTCCTGAGTTACTTTTAATACTTGCTCTTCTTCTTGGTGACCCTGCATTCTTTGTTCATGAACAAGTAGACTTCCGTGCACTTCATCGATGCTCAAGGTGTTTAAATCATTTGACTCCTCAATAGAGCAAACGACATAATTAAATTTTGGAGTTAATGATCTAAGCACCTTGCTAACCACTGTACTTTGACTCATTGTCTCACCATTTGACTTCATTTTGTTCACCACTGTTAAAGTGCGCCCCAAAAAGCTGTCAATCTTTTCTCCTTCTTTCATGGTGAGCAATTCAAATTCTCTTCTTAATGCCTGAAGTTGTGCCCTTCTTACCTTAGTGGATCCCTGATACTTCTGCTTCATCGAGTCCCAAATTGCCTTGGACGAACTCTTGTCAAGGATTGTTTCCAGAATTTCTCTATCAATTGCCTGAAACAGAAAGTTTTTGACCTTCAGGTCCTTGAGTTTGGCTTCTTCCACTAATTTCCTCTGTGCCTCACTTGCTGCTGCCGTCCCTATCGCTGCTGCTGGGATTCCGTCATCCACCAGGCTCCACATCTCCTTACTTCTCAGAAAATTTTCCATCATCATTGACCAATGATCATAATAGCCATCAAATTTTGGAATGGACGGCTGCTCAAACTTATCAACTGACATTTTTTTCACGGTGTTTAACTCACGCTCTCGCTTTCACACCCAATTTCCCAAAGTGTTTAACTCACACTCTCTCAATCACACACCCAATTTTGTTCTTTAACCATGCTCTGATACCAAATGTAAAAAAAACAAAAGACTTTGTATCTGGGAGGAGTTATATAATTCATTAGAAAGGAAGGGCTATAAATAGCCTTACAAAAACAGAAATAACAACGTGGTGAGAGAATTTCAAATAACAACAAACTCTATCTAGAACTTGCTAAAGACCAGGACCTTATTTAACTGATAAGTAAAAGAGCTATTAACTGATAAGTAAAAATCCAACAGAGTCAACCAATGAGAGAAATCATGGATGACTACGTTTGGTCGGGTGGAGTTGATCAGGTCTTCGACTTGGTCCCTGGTGCGGTCCATGGCAACAGCAATGAGAGGGATGAGATTAGGGGACACGTCCGACGTGGTTTCTGCTCCGGCAGGTAAGCCGTCCACGTGAGGGAGGGTGAGAGAGTGGAGAGTGATGAGATTTGGGTGGTGATTGAGGTGTTGGATTTTGGATTTGGATTTGGTGGGAAGCAAGAGAGTGATTTTGTGGCCTTTTTCGGCGAGCTTGTTGGCGAGGTTGATGAATGGGATTATGTGACCGAGTGCGAACCATGGAAACATCAGTATCTGAAGACCCATCTTGCAGATTCTAGCAAATTTTCAGTTTGGTCTGTATATTTGAAACCTTCCTTTTTTCTGAAAATGGGAAAATGTTGTATGTAGAGAGAAATATATATATATATATATATATATATATATAGATACGTCTTTTACCTTCTTACCTTGAAGAGGTAGAATAAATGAGAAATAACATTAGAAAGATGTTCTAAGTTGGTTGAAAAAATTTGAGAATATTTAATTTTTGGAAAATGTGTTGTGTACAATAAATCTGTACAAAGATTCTGTACAAATACATTTTCTTACCTTTCTACCCTTTGAGAGAAGAGAATGCTGAAGAGAATTAATTAAAAAGCATTAAATATTTGGTAGATACTATATTATAACTACAGTATTTAATTCTTTCTCTCTCCTTATCTGAAAATAATAAATATTTTCTTTTTTTTTAAAATTTTTTTATTTATATATTTAAAATATGTATAAATAAATTATTATCATAATTATAATAAATTAGGTTCATACAAATTTATATATTATATCATTTGGTAAACCTAAGTTGAAAATTTTAATTTTACAATATATTTTAATGTAAAATATATAAATTTAAATTAAATAGAAAATAAATATATATTAATTTGAATTTTTGAACTTATAACTTTTAATATATATATATATATATGGTTGATTCTAATGGTAGTGTTAGGGATCAACGCACTTAATTTTGGTTTGATTTTTACTCCAACCAACCAATAAAATTTTCAATTTTGAAATTATAAAATTGAATAAAAATTCAGTTCTATTTAGTTCGGTTTGGTAAAAAAATCGATGTGATTAAACAAATATATAGATATGGATCAAAAATTGAATGGAGAAACGGTACTTGAACTAAACTGAAAAAATACAATTTTTTATCCTCAAAATCAAACCAAAGCAAGCTGAAGTCAAAAATCAAATTGAAATGATGCAACATGCCGGTTTGGTTCAATTTTCAATCTTTTTAATTAATTTTGTCATCCTTAAGTGGTATTGTTAAAATAATCCTTAAATTCTTTTAAGCCCGAAACAATGCGAAAACTAATGAATTCCAATAAAAAATTTGATTTTCATTTTTAAATAGGAAGTCCTGTATATACTAATGTGAATTTATTTTAGATGGAGTAAGAACAATTAAAGTAAAAGGTAAAGTAAGGAATCTGATTTATCCGTTGGGGGTTCTGCCAAGATCCTTACTAAAGGATCTCCACGTAATTCAGAATCCTCTCAACTATGTATCTGTCAGTCAAGAGGTTACGAAGAAGTCTTACGGGCCGAGCGGATGATTCGATCCTAGACCTTGTACTTAGATCCGAGCCTAGACTTTGGACTTAGGTCTGCTGATTGTTTTGGGCTTGGGCCCTGAATTTGAATCGATCTTAGAATTTCAACTCGATACACACACACATATATATATATATATATATAATTGTCTGCGGGCTCGGTAGGAACAAATTCAAACAAAATTATTAAAACTCATTTTTAAAGCATCTTTAAACCCATTAGTAAAAATCGGTTTATATTCAATTTTACTAAAAACCCCAATCAAATACTCATAGCAAGAACAATCATGAGTCAAGTGCGGTAGACACTCCGATACTGAAGTCAAATTTGAATGTAAACCGTGAAAATAAAGAACTATGTGAGAAATAATAACTTCTTGTATTACTCAGTCGAAAGAATAATGAAGCAATTAGGCAGCACAAAGGGTTCTATGACCTGGCTGATTAGGATCGGAATTACGATTGAGATCGTGAAGTGACATCGGAGTGCCAGAAAGGATCAGAGAGCAGTGAGTATCGATTTTGGCGAGTTTTGGTAAGTAAAGAACGATTTGTAAAAGTGAATACCAAGCTTCTACTTATAGCAACCTGAGATGGCCGTTAGCTGGAATTATCAAAATCCTCGTGCAAGGACCTCCACATAATGTGGAATTCGCTCTCATTGCATATGTGGTAGTTAAGGGCATCATATGGTTCGGATCCGTTTGAAAACAGTACTAATGTATCATATTCATGTTTTCATTATAATTTTTAACATAATTATAAATTTAAATTAATAAAAAGTATATCTATTATATATATTTATAATTGTAATATATATATTAAATGAATAATATTATATTTAACTAATTAATTTAATTAAATATATTAAAATTATTTTTAAATATTTGAATGTAGGTAGGGGTGGGAATAGGCCAAGCTTTTGGTTAAATAGGCCCGGCCTGTATTCTAATATTCTGGTCTTAGCCTGACCTACAAGCCTATGATAGGCTTGTATTATAGGCCTGTCCTGATCTTCTTAAAAGCCTGTTAGGCCTGAAAGCCTGTTTAAAAGCCTATAAATAACTAGTTATATTTATAAATAAAGTTTGGGCTTTATATTTATAAATAAAATATTAGATTTTAAACTTATAAACAAACATGTCAATATATTTATAAATAAAATTACATATAAATAATATATGGGCAGTTATAAATGCTTTTACCATAGCCTGAGCCTAACCTATTTAATTAAATAGACTTTTGAAAAAGTTTGAATCTAGCCTATTTATTAAATAGGCTAGGTCAGGTTAGACTTTATATAGGCTAGGCTGTAGGCCCCTGAAAGGACGCCTGACCTATTCCCACCCCTAGACGTGGAGATTGTATATGTTTATTATTTCTAAATCCATACTCAAACTATTTCATCTAAAGTACTTCCCACGAATCTCGGAATTCATCATAGATTTATGGATGACACCTAAAGTTTATTCATCATAGATTTAGAGATGAAACCTAAAGTTTATAAATTAAAATTGATAAAATGGTCATTCCATTGTCCACCAATAGGATGTACTATTTTTAAAATATATTTTTAAGTATAAATTAAAATTAAAATTATTATAATTTTTCTAAAGAAGATAAAGTTATATTAATTAATTTCTACAAATATAACATATGATAGAATTAATTAAATAGTAGATTGTTATGGTAATTGTATCAACTTTTTAATAAAATGTATATATGTTTTGAAGTTCGAGTTCTTTAACTCATGCTATTAATAATATATCTAAATAAAATATATATTATATTGATACTTTCGAGGTAGCGGTATTGGTCATGTATGCAAGGTTGAAATCATCACTAATACCTATTATCAAAATGAAGTCAATTGTGTAGAATATCCATAACTAAATATGGAAGTCAAATTATTCATATTTACCTTATTTGAAATAAAAAGACAATTATTTTATTATTAGTTTAGTATTATACCGTTAGAATTCCATTGATTAATAATTTCAATTATTATATTAGTTTAATTTACTTTGATATTATTTAAAAATTCAATATACATTTGAAGTAATTTATAAATTTAAAAAATTAAATATGAAATAGTTCATTTATTTAATTTGAATTAAGTTTTGCTTTAAATTTGAAATATATATTTATGGTGAAAATTTTTTAAAATATTAAAAAATAATATATTATAAAAATTAACTTGAAATTTGAAGTTAAAATGAAAATTTTAAAAATTACAAAAGTATTTTTAAATATATATATATATAATCAAAATAAATAATTATAGTTATATGTGAGAAAGACAAGTTTTTATAACTATAATTAATATAGAAGAGTGAAAACATGGAAAGATAAAGAGAGATATTAATGTGTGTGGGGTAGAAGACATTCTAACTTGTCATGACCTATGAGATGGTGAGTATTAATGAAGAATAGAATAGACTTACCAATTTTTAAAATGGTGGTTTGTCTGTACATATATTATCTCCTTTAATTTTTTTCCTTTATTATTATGTCACAATAAATGCTCGTTTATAAATGCTTGGACATCTGTTATCATATATATATATATATATATATATATTATTTTTTTAATATTATTTCCAAATTTCATCAATATCATGTAATATTATAGTTGAATTCCACCTTACTTACTTATATGTATCGAGTTGCATGAATTGAGTTTGTTTGTAGGTGACAAGTGTCCCGTATTTTGCCTATAAATAAGAAGAAGACATGAGAAAAATTGCCATTTCACTTGTTATTTCCTCTCTCTCTCTTTAGTAGTATCATCTCTCTAGTCTTGTAAGTTATTTTGGTATTGGTTTTGCTTTTGTTTTGTAACACGTTATCAGCACGAGTATGCTCTCTGGTTGCCGCCCAGATGGATCCTCCATATCAGAAAGTGATGGTAACGATGTTTTGGTTATACTGAGATGCTGCCGGAATTATATTGAAAAAAAATTTGAGATATTGGTCTGGACAAAATAAAAGGAGGAAAATGGAAAATTGGCTGGAACCATAAAAAGAGAAAAATGGAAATTTTGTAGAAAAGAGGAAATGAAGGAATTGGTATACAAGAGGAAATGAAAAATGAAAAAACAATTGATGAAAAGAGGAATAATTATTTGAAAAAAAAGGGATGATATATTTTTGGAAATATATTTATTGATTAATTGTTTTATTTTTTATTATCTGTTATGTTTATTTTATTTTTATTTATTATTAATTGTGAATATATTATTTTTGTAGAAATTCAAGAAAAGAAAAATGTCAGAACTGAAAAAATTGGATTTCCATGCCCTGGAACTTTCTGGAAAAAATTACATAACATGGACATCGGATCTGAAAGTCCATTTGCAAGTCAGGGAATTGCAAGATACTATATGTGAAAATAATGCAACTTCTATTAAACAGAAGGCTCAAGCAATGGAAATTATCAGACATCGTATAAATGAGAATTTGAAAGCCGAGTATATGAATGTTGAGGATCCACTGATTTTGTGGAAATCCCTGAAAAATAGATTTGAACGAATGAGAGATATAGATCTCCCAAAGGCTCAACATGAATGGATCCATTTAAGGTTCCAAGATTTTAAAACAGTCAGTGAATATAGTTCTGAGCTCCACCGAATTGCGGCGGTATTAGAATTTTGTGGAGAAAAGAAAAGTGAAGGGGAGAAAATTGAAAAAACATTATCCACCTTCCATGCCGATCAAATAACATTACAATCAACGATCAGGCAAAATAAAGTTAATACCTTTGGGGAGTTACTTACCGATCTGACGAGAATGGAAGAACAAAATCAAATATTGTTAAAAAATCATGAGTTACGACCTCCTGGTGCGATGACACCACCAGAAGTAAACAATAATGTATATCGGGGTAACGGAAACCCGAATCGTGGTAGGGGTCGTGGTTTTAGACGTGGCCGGGGTCGTGGCCGTAATAACAACAATGGGGGCCGTGGACAAGGCCGTGATAACAATACTGGGGGCCGTGGTAGAGGCCGAAACCAAAGGAGAGGTGGAAATCGTTCACATCCATATAATCGTGGAAATCTGGTCTGGACAAGAGATGGATCCCAGAACCCAAATGGAAATTTTGGAAATAACAATTCCCGAAGTGTGTGCTATAAATGTGGGAGCACTGAACATTTTCTCCGCCAGTATCAAACTCCACAACATTTGGTAGATTTGTATCAAGCTTCCCAGAAAGGGAAACTGAAAGTTGTTGAAACAAATGCTGCAAATGTGGAGAGTGGAGAAGGAACATCTCAGGGAAATATTTCAAGCTTTCTTACCTCGGATTTTTTCGATGATTTAGATATTGAAAATTTCCTGAATAGTGCTGAAAATGTAAACAAAAGTGATGTCTGAAAAAAAATATGGAAATGTAAATAGAAGTTATGTAAATATTTTCTGACTATATTTTGAAATTTGTTGTATATATCCATTTTGTAATTAAAATCAGAAATATCAATGGATATGTTTTCTAATGTAAATATTGTGTTTATTTGAACAGAAAAGATATGGAAATTTAAGGAAATATTTCAGAAATATGTTTGATTGATAGTGCTACAACTCATTCTATCCTTCGAGATAAAAAATATTTTCTGAACATATCTGAATAGAAGGCTCGAGTAAATACCATATCTGGTTCTGCTAATTTAATTGAGGGATATGGAAAAGCTATAATGCTGTTAGAAAAGGGAACGAAAATATGTATCCATAATGCATTATATTCGAGTAATTCGAAACGAAATTTGTTGAGTTTTAAGGATATCAGGAAAAATAGATACCATATTGAGACAGTGAATGAACAAAATATGGAGTATTTGTATATCACGTCTATTGTTTTTGGACAGAAAATTGTTCTGGAAAAACTCCATACATTATCATCTGGTTTATATTTTACGAAAATATCTCCAATAAAAGCCTACGCTGTAATGAATAAGAAAATAACTGACCCTAAAGTTTTTCAATTATGGCATGATAGACTTGGCCATCCTAGGTCCACAATGATGCGTAGAATTGTTGAGAATTCTAATGGACATCCATTAAGTGATTTAAAGATACTGATATCAAAAGATAATTTTTGTACTGCTTGTACTCAGGGGAAATTGATAGTTAGACCATCCCCCTTAAAAGTAAATATTGAATGTCCATCGTTTTTAGAAAGAATTCAAGGGGATATTTGTGGGCCAATTCATCCACCAAGTGGGCCATTTAAGTACTTTATGGTGTTGATTGACGCATCTGCAATATGGTCACATGTATGTTTATTATCAACACGGAATGTGGCGTTTGCTAAGTTGCTTTCCCAGATAATAAGATTGAGGGCACAATTTCCAGATTATCAGATTAAAAATATTCGTTTGGATAATGCTGGTGAATTTGCATCAAGGGCGTTTAATGATTATTGCATGTCAATTGGTATAAATGTTGAACATTCAGTACCCCATATTCATACCCAGAATGGATTAGCGGAATCTTTTATTAAAAGGCTTCAAATGATTGCCCGAACGTTGTTGTTACAAACTCAATTACAGATTTCCGCTTGGGGTCATGCAATATTACATGCAGCCACACTGATACGCCTGAGACCCACTGCATATCATGAATATTCTCCGTTACAGTTGGTAACTGGAAATAAACCAGATATATCTCATTTGAAAACTTTTGGTTGTGCTGTATATGTTCCCATAGCACCCCCTCAGAGAACCAAAATGGGACCACAACGTCGTTTGGGAATTTATGTTGGATATAATTCACCATCTATAATTAGATATCTGGAACCCATGACGGGTGATATGTTTACTGCAAGATTTGCAGATTGCCATTTTAATGAAGAATTATTCCCACGACTTAGAAAGGATGAACCTTCTAATGCTGGTAAAAATGAACTTGTTTGGAAAAGTGAAAGGATGCACTATCTAGATCCACGTACTGGTCAAAGTGAAAATGAAGTACGTAGGATAATACATTTACAAATGGTTGCAAACCGTTTACCAGATAGTTTTGTTGATGCTACTAAAGTTACGAAATCTCATATACCAGCATGTAATGCACCAGCTCGACTGGATGTGCCTACTGAGAAATCAAAACAGATGGTAACTGGTGAGGCATCTGAAATTCAGAGAAAACATGGTAGACCTGTTGGGTCCAAAGATATTGTACCACGAAAACGAAAAGTTAGAATCGAGAATACTATTCATATGATACCTCCGAAAGATACTAATCAAAATTTACAAATTGTGGAAGTCGGAAATCCAACTGAGGAAAAAACCTATGAGGAGGTAAATGTATCCAAGAATGAAGAAATATCCATTAATTATACAAAAGAAATTTGGAACCGTGAAAACTTTATTGTTGATAATATGTTTTCATATGCAGTAGCTATTGATGTGATGAATGATGATTATGAACCTCAATTCATAAATGATTGTAGGGAACGAAATGACTGGCCAAAATGGAAAGAAGCAATCCAGGCAGAATTAAGTTCATTGAATAAACGGAACGTTTTTGGACCCATTATTGAAACACCAAAGGGTGTTAATCCAGTTGGTTATAAATGGGTATTCGTTCGAAAGCGAAATGAGAAAAACGAAATTGTGAGATATAAAGCCCGATTGGTTGCTCAGGGTTTCTCACAAAGGCCTGGGATTGATTTTGATGAAACGTATTCACCTCTGATGGATACAATTACTTTCCGGTTTTTGATTGGATTGGCGAAAGAAAGGAATCTGGAAATGAGGTTAATGGATGTGGTAACTGCATATCTATACGGTTCCCTGGATACAGAAATCTTCATGAAAGTTCCAGAAGGATTAAAAATCCCTGAAATTAATAAACCTCGAGGGTTATACTCAGTGAAATTACAAAGGTCACTATATGGATTAAAACAGTCTGGACGAATGTGGTATAATCGTCTGAGTGAATACTTAATTAAGGAAGGGTACATTAATGATACTATTTGTCCATGTGTTCATTAGAAAATCAGGATCTGGTTTTGCAATAGTAGCAGTCTATGTTGATGATATGAACTTGATTGGAACTCAAAATGAAATCCAAGAGACTGTTGAATATTTGAAAAGAGAATTTGAAATGAAAGACTTGGGGAAAACAAAATATTGTCTGGGATTAGAAATTGAACATAGAAATAATGGAATTTTGATCCATCAGAAAGCTTATACAGAAAAGATCTTAAAAGATTTAATTTGGAAAAATGTCATCCATTAAGCACCCCAATGGTCGTTCGTTCTCTTGATCCCAAAAAGGATCCATTCAGACCCAAAGATGATGATGAAAATGTTTTGGATTCTGGAACACCATACTTGAGCGCAATTGGTGCCCTCCTATATCTAGCCCAATGTACGAGACCAAATATTGCTTTTGCTGTAAATTTATTGGCTAGATACAGTTCTGCCCCGACTCGTCGTCACTGGAATGGAATTAAACATATTCTTAGATATCTTCGGGGAACTGTTGATTTGGGACTGTTTTATTCAAATTCAGATAATCCTTCTGGGTTGGTTGGTTATGCTGATGCCAGTTATCTTTCGGATCCACACAAAGCTCGTTCTCAATCTGGATATATTTTTACATATAATGGAACAGCTATCTCTTGGAGATCCATAAAGCAAACTTTGGTTGCTACTTCTTCAAATCATGCTGAAATTTTGGCATTGCATGAAGCCAACCGGGAATGTGTCTGGTTGAGATCGGTTATACATCATATTCAGAGTTCATGTGGTATCCCACAATCAAACGAGCCAACAATTCTTTACGAAGATAATGCTGCTTGTATCGCCCAAGTGAGAGGTGGATACATCAAAGGGGATAGAACGAAGCACATATCTCCCAAATTTTTCTACACCCACGAGCTCCAAGAATCCAGACAAATCAACGTGAAGCAGATTCGATCTTCAAACAATTTGGCTGATTTACTGACGAAGTCTTTGCCAACATCCACTTTCGAAAAGTTGCTTCATGGAATTGGAATGCGAAGACTCTCTAATTTAGGTGGTTAATTTATGAGTGTTTTCATCAGGGGGAGTTTTGTAAATGTCTGGGTTCAACTGTACTCTTTTTCCCTTATCCAGTTTTTGTCCCACTGTGTTTTTCTGGTAAGATTTTTAACGAGGCAGTTAGTAGGTGAAATCCAAGGAGGAGTATCATGTAATATTATAGTTGAATTCCACATTGCTTATATGTGTCAAGTTGCATGAATTGAGTTTGTTTGTAGGTGACAAGTGTCCCGTATTTTGCCTATAAATAAGAAGAAGAAGGCATGAGAAAAATTGTCAATTCACTTGTTATTTCCTCTCCCTCTCTCTCTAGTAGTATCATCTCTCTAGTTTTGTAAGTTATTTTGGTATTGCTTTTACTTTTGTTTTGTAACAATCAATACGTTTATATATTATTAGTTTTAGATATTTTTTTTATTATTTTTTATTCATATATTTAAAATATAAATATAAATTATTATTATTATAATAAATTTAATTTGATATAAATTTACATTTCAAATTCTAATGGACAAATTTTATAAATTTGATTATTTACATTTTTTAATTTATAATATTATTTAATTTAAAAACAAATATATAAATTTAGGTTTTGAACAAATCATATTTATTAAAAAAAAATTACAACATGGTTCATTCTAATAGTGGTGTTAAGGTGGGTGAGGTTCGTTTTGGTTGGATTTCAGCGGAACCGAAGCAACTTGAAAATTTTTTGGTTATAAAATTAAAATTTTTTTAATATAATTCAGTTTGGTTAAAAAAAAATCGATATGATTTAAATGTGCAAAACTTGATTTGAGGAAAAAAAAAAAACTTCTTCTGCATTTAAAACCAAACCAAATCAAATTGGAGTAAAAAAATCGAACCAAAACCATCCTAACATATTAATTTGGTTCGGTTTCAATCAATTTTATTTCTCTTTACCACTCGTAAGAGACATGGTCAAAACAAAACCATAAACGCATTTATATTTTGAAAAATGTGAAAACTAATTAATTTTAGTAAGAATTTTTATATTCACTTCCAAATTAAGAAGTCATACAGATAACCGGTGTAAATTTCTTTTAAATGGAGTCATGGAAGTGATGTTTGAAATATATATATATATATATATTATAATAAAATATATGAAAATTCTTTTAAATAAACTTTTAAAGTTCAAATTTGTTATCATATTTTATTATATTATATTTTAAATATGTATAAATTTATATACTTTTTAAGAAAATGAGAATTTCTCAAATTTGTCCATTAAATCTCATGACGGTTTATACAATAATATAAAAGCTCACTTTCACATTAGTTGTTGGATTCTAGAACTAGTTCAACTAAACTAAATTGATTGAAATTTTATTTATCATGTTCATATCAATAATAGTTGAAATTACTCTTACTTCATAGTATTAAAATTAAAAATTAAAATATATTATTTTCTCTACACATGGTTTAGTTGATGTTTGGGAACCGCAAAATTGGAGTTTTTTTTTAAACCTTTTATTTTCGAAAATTAACATAATAATATTTAGGGATTTTTGCACTATTGGGCCAGCCAATTAAATTCATTATATTTTTAAACTAATAATTAAATTAAACAAAATTAAAAAAATAATTTGTATCCAATGAACCAATAGTACAATAATACCCCTCCCAATAAAATCAATTTAAAATATATTTATTTATTTTAAAGATGCTTAAGGTGTATTATACTCTTCAATTAAAATTTTTTAATTAAAAAATAATATTCAAATATTGACCCGCCATATTTAATAAACCCCAGCCAATTTGTTAATGGTCCCCGGACTATAGGAAAAATAATTTCCAATTGTATTGAAACCCTAACTTTTACAATCTTAATTCTACACGTTCTTGGAACATCAAATTCAACTTTGTTTGTTCCTTAACAATCCATAAGCATGTCTGCACATATCTATCCAAATATTTCTAAAAATATTCTTCCATCACAACTCAAAGGTATATTTTAAAAGTTTTTTCCATTCTTGAGCATGGTCGAGTTAATGCTATGGTATGAGGGTGTAGGGGGCTTGAATATATGATTTTAGAGTTAATGGTAACGTTAATATGAATATTGGATAGTGTTTAGAGTCAATTGTATGGTATAAGAAGATGGTTCAGTTTGGTCTTCATCGAGCCTTTTGTTTGGTGTTCTGACTAGTTGAGTTGGCTTTACTTTTACCAGTTGCAACGACTACTATTGAAAGAGTCTTTTTAGCTTGAAAAATATTAAGACAGAGTGCAAAATAAGATGGGAGATGATTTACTCAATGATTGTATGATTTATTATATCAAGAAAGACTTATATCTGAAAATTGAGAATGAAACTATTTTAACTCGTTTTCAGAATATGAAAACTCGAAGAAATTTATTATCACCTAAAATCTTGTTGTATTTTTTTTTAATATATAAATAACTATTTTTATATATAAATTTGTACGTCTACTAATTACGTTTATTTTATTATAGCCGACAACTAGCCATCCTCTAAAGTTTGGGCTGATTTCGCCACTGTCTATAGCGACTATTGTTGGTACATACCTTACCACAGGCCACACTAACAATCTTTTCTGCCTCTTTTTTAACTCTCTTATATTCCTCAAATGCCACTTTATGTAACGCAATTATAGTCTTTTATACCACTCTCTTTTAACCTTAATAACCTTTTTATACCTCCTCATTTCACATCATGGATCTTGTGATTGAGAGAATAATATACTCATAGTAAACATAACACTTAATCAACCGTTTATTGAAAAAGTACTGATTTTAGACGAATATAACGCGATTAATAAAAAAAACATAAACCAATGTTGTATTCAAAGATGTCTTTCACATGACTATGAAAAATATACAAAACGAATACTATTATATATAAAATTTATGTAATTTATCTATTGATTTAAATAATGATGTGTTCTTTTCTCGAACCATGAAACCGTAGCACTAATATATGTATTAATTTTTGTGAAGAATACTTCACCAACAAAGGAATCGATAGCAATTGAATTTCATAATGTTTTCATTCCATTTTACTTGATTTGATTTTCACATCACGAACGATTAAGAGTGAAAAAAATTTGTATCTATCTAAATTTAGGTTAGTTGATTTAGGTCTATTTTCATATCTCTCACATTTTGTTCTTTTTTTTTATATATTATTGTTGATTGATCACGGAATTAGATTATTTAATTATAATTTATTAATTATAAAAAATTTTAAAATAATATTTTAATGTATATTATATCACCATATGTAATGCATAGTATAAAATTTTAATTTTATATAAAATATAAATCTACAATATTCAAATGAGACGGGTGTGATCATTACGGAAAAAAAAATGTCAGGAAGAGTTCAAGTTTAAAAACCATATTGTTGTGAATACTAATTATTAGTGGATTTCCACCTCCTCCTGTATACATTTGTCTTACATGCATTATCATATACCATGCATGTTGACACATGCCTTTTAACTTCATGTATATATATGTGTGAACATCATGATCATGATAAATTGTGTGGTCTGATTTTGGATTTGTTTTCTGTGTATCATCCTTCTTCATTCACCCATAATATTTTCTTCTTTTAATAATATTCGAAATTTTCAAGATTACTAGATATTTTCTGATCCCAATTTATTTTTCAGTTAATATTAAATTGTTTTCTTCTATTCTACTCCGATTCCATTTTTATTTTTATAACACGTTATCAGCACGAGTATGCTTTCCAGTTGCCGCTTTGTCGGATTTTCTGTGTCTTGTAATGATATTTTCTTTCTTCTGTGTGTGCTGGAAAATTTTGGAAATTATGATGAGTTTGGAAATTTTTGGAAAAATACCATTATTCACCTGAGTTGAATAAATGGTGGATCGGGAAAGTTTAAAAATGATAATATTATTCACCTGAGCTGAATAAATGAATTTTTGAAATTGAATCTGGAATCTGGTGACTAAAAGGTGTTTTTATTTTGCAGAAAATGAAATATCTGAAATTTGATGAGCTGGAAGTTTCTGGAAGAAATTATATGAAATGTTGTGATGATTGCGAGTTAATATTAAAAGTCAAAGAGTTATTTAGGACCCTCAATAAGGAGATGGAAACAACTGAGGTTAAAAAATACAAAGCCATGTATATAATTAAAACACATCTGGTTAAGGATTTCAAAAATCAGTATATGAATATAAAAGATCCTGCAGATCTTTGGCAAACTCTAAAATCCAGATATGATCGCCAAAAGGAAATCATGTTGCTTGAAGCACGTGATGAGTGGACCAATTTAAGGTTCCAAGATTTCAAAGGTGTGAGCGAGTATAACTCCGCCATGTACATGATTGTGAACAAATTGAAAATGTGGGGAAACAAAAACTGACCATGATATGTTGGAAAAGACATTTACCACTTTCCATCCTTCTCAGACTATTCTACATCAGTAGTATCGTGAAAAAAAATTTGTGAAATATGATGATTTGATTGCTTTATTAGATATTGTTGAAAGACACAACCAGCTGTTGCTGAAAAACAGTGAAAGACGTCATGTTGGCACCCAAGCATTGCCAGAAGTGAATGCATATTGTAATGAAAATCCAGGCCATGGTCGTGGTTCTGAGCGTTGGAATAATTATGAAAATGGACGTGTAAATGGTCGTGGTAATGACCGAGGATCTAGAAGTGGCCGAGGATCTGGAAATAGCCAGGGATGTGGTCGTAACAGGGATTATGAACATCCATATAATAATCCAAATGCTCCCCAGAAGTGGAATGTTTACAATGCTAGTTCCAGTAAAGGGAAAGAAATTCAAGAACCACCAAAGTTCAATCGTGGTCCTTGTTATAGATGTGGTTCCCCCACTTGTTAATCGAGGACTTGTCGCGCTCCCAAACATATAGTTGAATTTTATCAGAAGCTGAGACGCGAACAAGAAAAGGAAAAGAATAATGAAGCAAATATGGCCGATATTTTTGGCCATGGGGATACCGGTCCAATCGACATATCAAATCTGGAAACTGCTGATTTTTTTGAAGATCCTGATAGAAGGATAAATCACCTGATTGGTGATGGAACTGTTAACTATAAATGTAATGTATTTTCTTATTTTAGAATGTAAATAAAATGGAATGTAATTTTGATTTTGGTTGTAAATATTTGTAAATATTAATGAAAGATATTATATTTTCATTCAACTAATTTTGTGTGTTATTTTATTAAAGTTATAAATTCAAATCAAGAAATGGCTTCACATGGGGATATCTGTTTAGCTGATAGTGTTATAACCCATACGATTTTGAGAGATAGAAAATATTTTCTAGAATTGATTCCAATTCAAGTAAAAGTGAATACTTATCAGGTCCTGTAGATCTGATTGAAGGTTCCGGAAGAGCTTCGATCGTGTTACCAAATAACACTAAATTTGAAATCGAAAATGCATTATACTCTCACAAATCCAGAAGAAATTTACTCAGTTTCAAAGATATACGAAAGAATGATTATCACATCGAAATAGTTGATGAAAATGGTATTCAATACCTATGTATTGTTTCAAGAAAATCAAGCTAGAAGCTTGTAGTTGAAAAATTACTCATTTCATCATTTGGATTATATTATACAACCATCAGGCATGTTGAAACACATGCTATTGAGAACCAAAAGTTCTCTGATCCCTAAATATTCTAGCTGTGGCATGATTGATTTGGGCATCCGGGATCTACAATGATGCGAAGAATAATAGTGAATTTAGAAGGGCATCCATTGAGAAATTATAAAATCCTACTGAATGATAGGGACCTGTGTATCTCATGTTCCTAAGGGAAATTGATAACAAAACCATCGTTTATGAATATAGGTTTTGAATCTCCATCATTTTTACAAAGAATTCAAGGAGATATATGTGGACCCATTCATTCACCTAGTGGACTATTTTGCTACTTTATGATATTGAATAGACGCATCTGCAAGATGGTCCCATGTATGCTTGTTATCCACTCGTAATGTTGCTTTTACTAAACTGTTAGCACAGATTACTCGATTACGAGCTCATTTTCCAGATTATCATATTAAGAGTATAAGATTTGATAATACTGGTGAATTTACGTCGAAAACATTTGATGAATACTGTCAAGTATCCGGGATTGATATTGAACATCCAGTTCCACATGTTCATACCCAAAATGGATTAGCTGAATCATTAATTAAGCGCCTTCAATTAATTGAGTGAACATTGTTAATGCGCTCTAGATTACCCGTTTCTGTTTGGGGACATGCTATATTGCATGCTGCAGTTTTGATTCGTATCCGTCCAACTGCTTATAATCAATATTCCCCATTATAATTGGTATATGCGAATCCTTCTAACGTCTCACATTTGAGAATATTTGGGTGTGCTGTATACGTACCCATTACCCAAACTAAAAGAACGAAAATGGGGCCGCAGAGACGTATAGGAATTTATGTGGGTTTTGATTCCCCATCAATTATCAGATATTTGGAACCAATGACAGGAGATTTATTTACAGCTAGATTCGCTGATTGTCATTTCGATGAAAGTAATTTTCCATCGCTTGGAAAAAAAAATAATTCTCCAGAAGAGAAATCTGAATTAACCTGGAAGATTCCAACTTTGGCGCATATGGATCCGCGTACCCCGCAATGTGAACTCGAAGTTCAAAAGATCCTACATTTACAAATGATAGCTAATCGAATGCCTGATGCATTCAATGATACTTCGAAAATAACCAAGTCTTATATTAAAGCTGCTAATATACCAGCAAGGGTAATTGTCCCAGAAGGACAATCTCAAAAGACAATAGCAAGCGAAACTCCAATTCCCTGCCAGAAGCGTGGTAGACCCCCTGGTTCAAAAGATACAATCCCACAAAAACGAAATAAAAATGATTTGGATCCTAAAATCACATCTGACGAAATCCCAAAAGTTGATGAGATTCCTAAAAATAGCCTCCCAAAAGGAGAAAATAATACGGAAATACCAGAATCAAAAAATGAAGAAATTTCCATATTCAATGGCAATTAGTATTTCATATGATGATTATGAGCCATGTGATATCCAAGAATGTAAAAGTAGGCATGACTGGAAAAACTGGGAAGAAGCAATCCATGCAGAATTAAATTCGTTGAATAAACGAAAAGTTTTTGGACCCATAGTTCGAACACCTGAAGATGTTCAACCAGTTGGTTACAAATGAGTTTTTGTTCGAAAATGAAACGAAAGAAATGAAATTGTGAGATACAAAGCACGTTTGGTTGTATGAGGATTCTCACAAAGACCTGGAATTGATTACGATGAAACGTATTCCCCAGTCATGGATACAATCACATTTCGATTTCTGTTAAGCCTTACAGTTGTTGAAAAACTGGAAATGTGTTTAATGGATGTAGTTACTGCGTATCTGTATGGATCACTTGATTCTGATATTTACATGAAGCTCCCAAAAGGACTAAAATTCTCTGAATCTCATCGATAAAAATCTCAAAACTTGTATTCCATAAAGTTACAAAAATCCCTATATGGATTGAAACAATTTGGGAGAACGTGGTAGGCCTGAGCGAGGATTTGGTTAAAGAAGGATACCAGAATAATACGATATGTCCGTGTATATTCATAAAGAAATCAGGGTCTGGGTTTGCAATTATAGCAGTTTATTTCGATGATATGAATATCATTGGGACTCCAGAAGAGATCCAATAAATTGCTGAATATCTAAAAAAGGAGTTTGAAATGAAAGATTTGGAAAAAACGAAATATTATCTTGGTTTGGAAATTGAACATTAACCAAATGGGATATTGGTTTATCAATCAGCATACATTGAAAAGGTCCTAAAAAGGGTTAATATGAATAATGCCCATCCGTTGAGTACACCCATGGTTGTAAGAACACTTGATCCCAAAAAGGATCCATTTCGACCGAAGGATGATGACGAACAATTACTTGGTCCTTAAGTACCATATCTGAATGCAATAGGTGCACTATTATATTTGGCTCAATGTACGAGACCAAATATCTCGTTTGCTGTAAATTTATTAGCGATATAGTTCTGCACCAACCCGTCGTCATTGGAATGGAATCAAACATATTTTGCGTTACCTGAAGGGTACAAAAGATTTGAGATTATTTTATACGAAGTCTGATAAATTTTTGGGTTTGACTGGTTATGCCGATGCTGGATACCTTTCGAATCTGCATAAAGGACGTTCTCAAATTGGCTATATTTTCACATATAATGGTACTTCGATCTCTTGGAGATCTACGAAACACACTTTAGTAGTCAGGTCCTCAAATCATGCTGAAATTTTAGCATTACATGAAACCAGTCGAGAGTGTATTTGGTTGAGATCAATGATCCAACATATCCAGAATTCATGTGGTATCTCCGAAACTACAAATGGGTCAACTGTAATTTTTGAATATAATGCTGCATGCATCGCCCAAGTTCGGGGAGGTTACATCAAAGGAGATCGAACCAAACATATTTCTCCCAAATTCTTCTACACCCATGATTTTCAGAATACCGATCAAATCGACGTGAAGCAAATTCGGTCTTCCAATAATCTCGCCGATCTATTAACGAAATCGTTACCGACATCAACGTTCGAGAAACTCATTTACGAGATCGGAATGCGAAAGCTCTCCAGATTGGAAAATTAGGTTTATAGGTGTTGTAAACATGGGGAGAATTTTGTAAAATTGGATTCACCAACTGTACTATTTTTCTTTCGTCCAGTTTTTATCCCACTGGGTTTTTCTAGTAAAGTTTTAGCGAGGCAGTCAAATATTTCATATGATGGAAATCCAAATGGGAGTATTGTGAATACTAATTATTAGTGGATTTCCACCTCCTATATGCATTTGTCCTGCATGCATTATCATGTCACGCGCCTTTTAACTTCATGTATATATATTTGAACATCATGATAAATAGATACATAGTTGTGGGGTTTAATTTTGAATTTATTTTCTGTGTATCATCCCTCTTCATTCATCCATAGTATTTTCTTCTTTCACTAATATTCAAGATTTCCAAAATTCCTAGTTTGCGATTCCAATTTATTAACAAAAAACTATGGTAATAACACATGTAAAATAAAAAAACTATTAACAACTTACCCTCTGTGGAAAATTACTAACACTCAGGGAAACTGGGATCTGCTATTCAAAACCAGAGGTTTTATTTATTTATGTATTTATTTTTTAAATTATTTGTATATGGTAATTGAGCATTAAAAACAGTAGTTATACGAAAAGAAGGAAAAGGTGCAATAAATATATGGAGCCAGAGAAGGAAAAATATGCAAGACATGCAACGTGTGACGCTTGGCTTGACATGGTGACTCCACACAGTTCGATACGTGGCTCGAGGTCATGATCTCTAATACAGTGAGTCCACGTCATGTCGACTCACATGGAGCTCCTTTGAGATTGTGTCTAATGCTATTTTCATTACATAGTATTAGCACCCAAATTCAATTTTTTTATATAATATACTTTTGTCTTCAAACCATAGAACTAATAACCTTATAATTATATCGGTTTAATATTCACGCTACAAGTTCTTCAAGATCACGAACAAAATTATCAAAGTAACCACTCATGAATCCAGGACTATCCAGAGTCTCCTTCAACTTAGCATGATTTTTCTTTATTAATTGACCAATTTCACTATCTCGGTCCATCACACTTCTTATGGCTTGGGATAGCTTCTCTTTAGATACCCAACCACTCTCTTCTTTCTGTACCTCCACAACAACTTCAAGCTCTGCTGCCATTAACCTTGCATGCATAATAAAATCAGTCCGGACGGGAGGAACCACCACTATTTGACAATCACTCAATAATGACTCCCATATCGAAGAAGCTCCACAATGATTCACAAAACACCCAACTGATGGATGCTTCAATATCGCTTGTTGCTGGACCCACCCTCCACACATCAATCCTCTACCTTTGGTTCTCTCTTCGAATCCAATCGGAAACGCTTCCTCCACCGTCGATGTACCAATCGGCGGCTTCAAAGCTATCAGAAACGGGTACCCACTTGACTCGAAACCTAATAAAAATTCCTGAAATTGGTCCTTTTCAAGAACATATTCACTCCCAAATACACATAACACAACGGAACCACGCTCAAATCCATGAAGCCATTTAGCCAAATTTTCATCCAAGGCTGACGTATCTTGCTCGTGTAAAATTGGACCAGTTAAAGAAACTGGTTTGTTATAGAGACTTGCAATATAATCACAGAAGTGCCCTTCCATTTCACGACAAGTCCTGATAGCGAACATGTCGCACTCGTCCCTGATAGTGGCCAGTCTTTCCAAGAAGGTTATGTTTTCCCCAAACAAAGATGATAATTCCGATTTCCCGACCTTTTCGTAGCTTCGTAAAACTACTGTCTTTGAGGGGTAACTTTTAGGAGTGCCTTCAACGAACTCTCCGACACCAAGTGCAAATAACGAAGCGAAGTCAGCTACGAAATTGACAACTTTGATGTGGAGGGGTTTGGTTATTTGAGTCAACCAGTGAGAGAAATCATGGATGACTACGTTTGGTCGGGTGGAATTGATTAGAGGGATGAGACTAGGGGACACATCGGATGTGGTTTCTGCTCCGGCAGGCAAGCCGTCGACGTGAGGGATGGTGAGATTGTGGAAAGTGATGAGATCTGGATAGCGGTTTAGATGTTGTATTTTGGATTTGGATTTGGATTTGGTTGGAACCAAGAATTTGATTTTGTGGCCTTTTTCAGCTAGGTTCATGAATGGGAGTATGTGACCGAGTGCAAACCATGGGAGCATCATTATCTGAAGACCCATTGCAGATTCTCCCAAATTATCAGTTTTGTCTGTATATTTGAAACCTTTGTTATTGTAAATAATAATGCACCACAGCTGTACTTATAGAAAATGTCCAACTTTGCATAAAGGTTATTTTATTTTTATTTATTTTTAAAATATGATCAGAATATTCACGCATATTGATATAGTAAATGAAATGTGGCACTTTTTTTTTTTTCAACTAAATATGGTTTGGTCATTCTTCACCTATATTTTGAAAATTTTATAATTTAAATTTTAATCGTCAATTTTCTGATAAAAATTTATAAGCTGTTTATTTAAAAATTAAATTTTTTAAATTTTCAAAATACAAGTTACTGAATGAATATTAATTTCTCTGGCCGAATGAAAAAAACAAAATTAATTTATATATTTAAAAATAAATTCCGTAAATTAATAATTTCTTTTAACGATAACATTTCTATTTAAAAAGTTTTTCGAAATAAAGTTTAAATGATACGGGTATTATTTCATTACATCATAGGAAAATCTTTAACCACTAAATGTTATCTCATCTCTAAAATAAATAGAAAAAAATATCTATTAATCAAACTATTTATTTTATATATTTATTAGTATGATGTGGTATTACATAATTAACAGCTTTTTCATGCTATATTGGAGCCACTACCCATATAATTTAAATAATTTAAACTCTTTCAAATGACTTTGAATTATATATATATATAAATAAAATTTTAATTGGAAACTATCTTCCTCAAATAAATATAAAACTTTTGTATAATAAAAAAATTAAAAAAATAATAGTTTATTCAATTACATAGTTCAAGTTAAAAATATTTTTATATGAAATACATAAATGAGAAATATTGGAATGAGAAGTTACTAAGCGAAATGAACTTTATATATATATATATATATATATATATATATATATATATATATATATTACATACATTATAAATTTAGTCATATTTTCTTACAATTTTTTTCTGGTTTCGTAATTTCATAATTTTTTTTCTCTTCAATTTCTTGTACTAATCAACTAAATTTATAAACTCCAATTTATGTCACGAATGCTTCAATCTATTTTTTTAAAAAAATATTTTTCGCAATTTTATTCTGAGAATCTCGCCGAATTCTACTGAAAGTTGAATTCTATTGACAGAAGACTACTTAGAGCATTCCAATGGAATGTAAACGTCAGATGATGTAGCCGTGTAAAATAGATGTCGTGAATTATGATATGACAAAACTTTTATTGATAGACTGTGTAGTTTAAAAATAGTCATACAGTGGTCACCGTCCATCACTCTTCTTTTTTAATTTTAATAGAAATTTAATTAAAATTAAACTCTTTTGTTATAACAAAAAGAATTTGAAACACATCTAAAATCTAATTAAATAATATAAAAAACTGAGTCAGAATGTCTATTTGACCGTCTAAACTAGAAGGTCTGGTGGACGATGTCTATTTTAAAATTTGTCACGTCAACTGAACATTCAAAATAGACGGTACCATTGGAGCTCTATTTTTTTTGAAAAATTGTCCACTTTGCTGATGTGGCCGTGGAGAAATTGTAAATAGACATTACTGGAGATGCTCTTAGTAATTCCTAAATTCTAGATTTGATGGAAGTTTTAGATCAAAAGATTGTTTATCGAATTGGTTGGTTTATTTTTATAGTTATTTAGATTTTTGAAGTTGTAATTTTTTTCTCCGTTATAAAAGTACGTTCCCTTTTCATACAAGGGTAGGTATCTCTCTCTACTTTATAAGAGTAGTTATCAATTTTTT